>CM037021.1:1769928-2969928 GCA_020875875.1 Dioscorea alata
GCAAACACATGTGGATGTTATTTTTGTTATAGAAGCAAATGTCTAATCATAATTAATACTATACTCTTAAGAAAACGCCTTTTAGATGAGTTTTACAATAGTCAAGGGACATGTTTGCCTTTATGTTGATCTTATATATCCACTTACAATCAATGGTATTTTTACCTACGGGTAATGGAGCAAAATTTCATATATGAGTTTTGTGTAAAGTATTAAGTTTTTCTTGATAATTTCTACAAAAGGGGAATAAAAAACGTTTCTTTGATAGATAAAAGTTTATCAGAAGAGTGTATAAAAGATAAAAATGAGCAATATTCAGATGAATAAATAAAAGACAACTTAGTTGATAAAGTATACCTACCTACAAATTGACCAGCATAAAGGTGGTTGAATACATATAAGATAAGGAATAAGTGGAGTATGGTCAGAAAATGTAGAAAGAGATGATAAATCTCCTTAAGTACCTTGTCTAGTTGCTTTAAGATGCCAAGTGAAAACATTTGTAATCGAAGAACACTGATGAGTATTCTAGTTAAGAACTAGATTAGGCATAACTGCTTTGTAATTCAATAATTGATCAATGAAAACTACACCATGATTTTGAGAATAAGAGGAATTATTAGATAAAGAAGAAGAATTACTCGGCAAAGAAAATAATGTAATTGTTTTTGAAAAATCTACATGTTGAGCATTATATAATAATCAATTTATATTTGGATAGAAAAACAACTATCCATTTTGATCAATTCCATAGCAAATATAATTAAAACCCACTCAAAGAGGAATAATCATGTCAAAAATGATTTAATACAAGACAAGGATAAAGGCCATAAGTAAGAGAAGGAACACAACTAACAAGATATATAATAGTTAGCACCAATTCACCTAAAATGCAGATGGTATATTTGCACATTACTATAGCTATATAGCAGTTTCTATAATTTGATTTTTTTTTTTTTTTTATGTTGTATCCCATTTTGTTTAGGAGTAAAGTGGCAAAAGAGGTTTGATGAAGAGTCATATGGTAAAAAATTAGTGAATGTAATAGATAGATATTCTCCACCAAATCATAATAAAAATATTTGATGGACATACCAAAGTGTGTGAACCTAGATTATTTTGTGAAAGAATCTCTAGACCTATAAAAAGTGAAATTTGTGATTGTGGAAATTATCAAACCATTGTAACAAAATCAGTGTTCGAAAAATCGGCCTAGGCCGCCGCCTAGCCGCCTAGGCGGCGCCTAGGCGCTGGAAGGTGATAGGCCGCCTGGTTTTTGCGAAAAACGGTGAAAAAATCTGTCTATGCTTTACATCAAAAAAACGGACGCCCAGGAACCGCCTAGGCGGCCTAGGCGGCTTTTGGAAAAAAATTTAAAATTAAATGTTTTTAACTAATTTAAAACCCCCAAATTAATGTTTTGTGGAACTTGTACTTAATTATGTTTTTTCTTATGGGTATATCCATCCAATATTTATTATTATTTATTTTATTTAATTTTTTTAATAAAATTCTAATTTCTAAGCACATAAATAATAAATAATATGTTATGTATAACGAACCTTGTCTTCACTTACTTCGCCGAAATTTTTATATGCTTATGTTTTTCTTAGTAGCCTACCCACTTTTATTTTGGCAAAAATAAATAAATAAATAAATAATTTTATATGTATGTTTAATTGTTTTTATGATAATGTGGGTTTTAGAGTTGTTTGGATTCTAGAAGCTCTTGTATTATTATTTGATTGTTGATGCATCAATTTAGTTGTTGATAAATGTCTATTTGGGTATTATATAGAATTAAAATTATATTATAAATATATATTTTTTCTAAAAGGGTAAAACCGCCTAGGCCCCGCCTAGGCTCTCTGGGCGCTAGAAGGTGGCTGACCCGACTAGCGCCTAGCGTTTTTTTGAACATTGAACAAAATTAGTATAAAACTTGTAAAGTCAGAACAATTATGCATCAAATAAATTACTTATAATGTATGTTACCTTTAAGAAATGATCCACAATAATGTCAACCACCTTTTGTACTTATAGGCTCTCAAATGCTTGAATGAATTAAATCAAAATAAGAAGATGAAATAGTGAAACTAGTATTAAATAATGAGGAGAGTTTAGACAACTTGCAAAAGATTCCTAATGCTACACTTGTCCCACTAAAGTATTGATGTTCTAGGGTGTCCAATTTTCATCGTGCTAAAGAGAAAAAAAAAATTGTTGTCACTGCTTCAACATCATTGATGCTACAGTACTATAGCTCCAAAGATTTTTATTTATTTATTTATTTTTTATAACTTAGACTCGTGGTACCATGTTAACTGCAAATTAAACATATTATTTAGGCTTAATTCAATCCAAATACTCAAGCAAGTGGGGTGAGAGACATAGACTTAGAGTTGTAAATTCATATTTATCAAATTAAAAAATAATCCTCTCAAAATAAAAACTAAAGGTCTCCACGCTCCTTTAAAACTAACACATAAAACAAAGGATACTAATATAACCAAAACTATTATTATCCCTTTAAACCAAATTAAGATAAACAACCAATGAAAGACAATCACTTAAATAACCACACTATTAAATAATACCAATTTAACAAAGTAACTAAGCTTCTTTTGTCGCATCTCTGTTAGTTTTTATATTTTGTACAAGTGGGCATGGGTGTTACATAAGCTTAGGGGTTTTTACACCAAAAGTCTCAAGACTTAGTAGCTCAACCCCTATACCTATATATAAACCCATTACACTTCTATCACACAACCGATGTGGGACTATATTTCCAACAATCTCTTACCTACTTCATGATATAATACAGGCTTACGTTAGAAAAGTATATACTCTAAGAAAGTAGCTGGTGCTAATTGGATAATAATTATAACAAACAAATGAATAAATTTATAAATAATCCTCGTTATTATACCTACGCCGGATAAATTTGAATCTGGTTCTAGAGTTTATTTTCGCATGAGAATGAATAGTTATTTTCACTTTCAAGTATAGCCACTTTTTTTTTAAACCAGAATAGAGAAAAAACATTGTTAAATGTTAGATGCATGATGCATTGAGGATAAACATATCTAAGTTGCTGAAATGGAGATGAGTTTGTGAAACAGAAGCTCAGAAACCATTTTTTGACCTTTTGATGTCTTGAACAAACTTATGACTATACTGGTTAATAATTTTATTCTTTCAAATATTGAAAAAGATAATTGGTGTAATTTTTACTTGGCATGGGAGTTTTTGGCATTTGAACATTATGCATGTGAGCTTATTAGGCTCATATTCATTGCAACAAACTGTGTTTGCTTATTTATTTTGTCGGTTTTTCTTCAGCATGCAGGAGACAATTAACAGATACATGGCGCATTCAAAGAACACAAACATTGAAAAGAGAATGCCTGAACAAAATGCACAGGTTAAGCATTTTTTGTGTTTCTTCTGTTCCTCCACTTTCATTGACCTATTTGTGTTTATTCTTTGGAAACTGATAGCCAAAGTTTTAAATTCACATGCATGCTCTTCTTTGTAGATATGTATATATATCATTGGTGCTGGTTTTCAAGGACCATAGAACTCAATCTAAAGTTACAAAAAACACATAAGCATATCATGTCTCCTTACTTGAGAGTTTTTAGCGTTTAATAATTCATCCTAATTTCATGTCAACAGGGATACATGTACAGTGTAAAGTTATTTATGGTCCTAATCATTTTCACCTCTATATTTCCAAAATATTCAATATCAACCTGTACTTCATCCTTTTGTTAATTTTAATTCATATACTTTCAAAATGTTCAATATAACTGCCCAAAGTCATCTTCTTATCTTTTACATTCTATTAAAAACTTTTTTGCATTGTGAAATTAGTCAGATTATGACAATGAATTAAGTATGATAAAATTTTATAAATGACCAGTCTAGTGTGTGTCTATGTATATTATCATGATAAAAAACAGTAAGATTTGAATTGCTCTATCCGCAGCAATTGAAGCTTGAAGTTGCAGCCATGGCAAAGAAGATTGAGCTTCTTGAAGGCTACAAAAGGTGAAGTTTCTTAACCTTTTCAATTCAGTTATTTTCTATTCGATCAAATAATAATTACTATATGTTTGGAGATCCGACAGGAAGCTCTTGGGTGAGAGTTTGGGATCATGCTCAATGTTTGAATTACATGAAATAGAGTCTCAACTGGAGAAGAGCCTGAGAAACGTAAGAGGGAAAAAGGTACCGGTGAAAACATAGAGCATTATGCACTTCATTTATTCTCTCAGAACTTGATAAACCCACTTGTTATTCCTTCTAATGAAGCATCACATGCTAGCTGAACAAATTGCCGAACTGAAAGAAAGGGTTAGATCTGAGAATCTTTTGCAGTCTTTAATTTACAAAACTTTCGTTTCCTGAATTACTTTGATGATATAATCAGGAAAAGACCCTCACTGAAGAAAACTTGGTATTGCACCATAAGGTATATATACATATGATGTTTAATTATCTCTTGCAAACGAAAATGTCAGTCTGAATTACAGCGAAGTTATGTATTTGTAGGCGGAGGTTTCGTTGCAGTTAAATGAGAATAGAGAAACTGTTGAGAATGATGAAAACGGTGAAGAAGATATTGAAGTAGAGACAGAACTGTTCATTGGGAGGCCGGGGAGCAGAAGACAGTGCAACATTAATGCTTGATTGGTTTGCTAAGTTTTTAAATCATAATCCAAATGATTTTAGTGTTTTCATGGGTTGAATGCATGCTTGATTGCACATATCCAGGAATATGTAATATAAGTGGCAATTGTCAAGGAATAAAATGTAATATTTTCGCAAATTTTCAGGAAAACATTTCAACACTAAAAACATAAGGCCTGTTTGTTTTGGTAATATTTTTCATATTCATATTCATATTCTTATTTTCAGAAAAATATATTTATTTTTGTATTTTGTTTGAAGGAAACATGTTTGTATGATATAGTTTTACAAATAAATTTTTAGAAATGCAAAAATAAAATCGTGTTGTGTTTAATTTAAATAATTTTACTACATTAAAGATGATGTATTTATGAATTCAGTCAATTATCATTCCTTGGTTAATTTGCATGTAAATATGTATAATTTTTTTTGTTGTTGCAAATGCAGGGATTTGTTTTTCTTAATAAATATATGCGAATTTCTATTATATATTTAGAAATTGTTGATTTTTAAGTATTATTATATATGCTTACAGAAACTTGGTTGGCATGGGAGATGATTTGTTTTAATATATGACTCCACTATTAATAGAATAAGTGAGGGACGTTGATTTGAGTTTCTCTTCTACTGATCATAATGTATCTTATTTATGAGGCATTTCTTGAATTTGCTCTTGTTTGTTGGAGATCATGTATGAATTACTGTGTAGTTGATGGCTAGAAGGAGACAAAGAAGAGGGATGCGATGTAGCTCGAGATATATCCTTCTTGAGATCGTCATAACCATCACCAATTTGTTATGTGTGTGCCCATCTAGATCATTGCTATCGATTCATTTGTTCTGTCTTTAATCTTTACCCTTTGCTTGATTGTAGGATGCGAATAAAGAATGACGTGCGGGAAATGATCAGTTTCACTTATGATTCGTGGTGCCATTAGCATCAATGGGAGAAGGTGTTATATCTCAAGGAAGTAATTTTTTCAGTTTGAGGTATTACTGATTTGAGTTTCTGTTTTATTGATCATGATTGTCTATTTCATGATCTCTTCTTGAATTAATTTTTTTTTTATTTTGAGAGACGTATGAATTCTTTCATAGATTGGAGGGATGCAATGTAGCTTGAGATGAATCCCTTTTGAAGTCTTATAAACATCACCAAGTTTTTATGCGTGTGTCTTCTTTCTTTTTCTGCATTTTTTTTAATCTTGTTAATCTTTACTGTTTGTATGCTGGAAATGTAGAAGTTGGTGAGGGATGATTTCCAATGCCATTAGCATCATCAATTAGAGCTGATGTTGCATTTGAAGGAAGTAATTTTTCCAGTTTGAGGTATTTTTGATTTGAGTTTCTCTTCCATCAGTCATGATATGTGCATTGTTAAGCTATGCACAAGATCTTTGTGCATTCAATCATTTAATGTGTCAATTGTTTTAGTCATGCACAAGATAATGGTTATGTTATATCTAAATTTTTTTTCCTTGTGGATTTAATCATTCAATGTGTCTATTGTTAAGTCATGCACAAGATCTTGGTTATGTTATATCAAAAATATCTTTTATTAGGTGCATTGAATCATTTAATGTCTATTTCTAAGTAATGTACAACTTCTTGGTTATGCTATATCGAAAATGCATTTTTTTCTATGCATTTATTGATATTCAGTGTCATTCATGAAAATTCATGTTATAAGACATATCAGATTTGTCAAGTTGTATAAGTTCCTAGTTTCTAGGTGTTTAATGATATTAAGTGCCATTCATGAAAATTATGATTATATTTGCTAAAAGAATTGGGAGGTGACTGTAATTTGAAGGAACAGTTGACTAAAAAAGTTGAAATTTCATGAATAACTTGAGAGATGTATAATTTTGTCTTGAGTGAGTCTAGTATGGTTTGCTAGCAGATGATAATATTAATGTACTTCGTGGAACTTATTATTTACTAGTACTTTGTGCAAGTATATCTTTGATTGCAGTATTTACCAGTAAAGCCAGGAAATGAGGAAAGCTTTGTTTGGTTTTTAATTTCATGGGGCTAGCGTAAACTCAGTTCCAAAGAGTTCCAAAACCATTAAAGCCTTGATTGGAAATGAGGAGCCATGCAAGAGTAGATCTAGCATCACCATCAAAGTTCATTTTTTATTCATCCCGTTGACCTAATATAAATGCTGATACTGAGATAGGGATTGATTATAAATTATAGGAGGTGATGGTGCATGTAACATTAAATAGTTTTGAATGTCTTAGCTATTAGAAATTTGGTTTTTAATATTCAATTAAAATAAGACATTCAAGGCATGCAAATCATAGTATATATTATAAATAAACATGCAAGAGGGAAAGGTCTCTTTTGAGCCTGGGTATAATGCATGCTAAGCGTTACCCCTAAGATGACATTCGCCTATCCAAGCAAGAGTTTTTCTACTTCCTTCCGACTACCAGGGTACAATAGCAAATATAAAAATTAGGTAAAATTCTCATTTTAGTCCCTGTACTTATTGAAATGTACCTTTTTCATTCCTCTAGTCTAATTTGTGCTTTTTAAATCCCCTACTTTTTTATTTGAGCCAATGTAGTCCCTCCGGCTGTCGTCTGTGAGATTTGCCATCAAAGTATGCTGATGTGGCTTTTTATAATAATTTTTTGGGTGAAGTGACACACATACTTTGACGGCAAATCTCACAGCCGTCAGCCGGAGGGACTACATTGGCTCAAATAAAAAAGTAAAGGGATTTAAAAGGCACAAATTAGACTAGAGGGACAAAAAGGGCACATTTCAACAAGTACAAGGAGTAAAATGGAAATTTTACCCAAAAATTAAGTAGTCTGTGCCTAGACTTTTCAACTAAGATGATTTGTGATGGAAGTAAGGAGATGAAGTATGGGAGTAGTCGTCTTGGATGAGAAAGGAATGTTTCTATCTAAAGTTGAGTAGTGATAAGACTTGGGCTTTAATACTTAGCTTCTCATATTCAAAAGACATAGGAGCTTAGACTACATATATAGATAGTCTTACACACAATCCCATGCAGCACATCACATGCATGTCTTACATACAGTCCCATGTAGAACATCACATGCATGCACGTACAACCTTTGGGCTAAAGTTGACTAATAAAGGCATAAGTAAACAGGGGTTATCTCCTAATATGGCCAACATATAGTCCTAACATGTACTAAAGTCTTCCTTCTATTGGAAGTCAAATTTTGCTTAAATAAGTTCCTAAATCTCTACGGAAGAGATATGAGTCTTTTTTTTTGTTAAATAAGATAATGCATTAATTATTCTCAGTTTTGTTAGTTTAATGCTTTATTTAGAGGTGTGATTGATTTTTTTTTTAGTGTGATTGTTTAGATTCTTTGGATGTAATTCTCTGGCCTATCCTACGTTTAAGTGTCTAAGCAATAGGGGGTTTAGCAGCGCCTTCTTTGTTATAAGCTCAAATTTTAGAGGGTTTGCCCATGTACTCTAACAACAATGGCCTAACAATAGTCTCCAAACATTTGAGACCTTGAAAGGTATTTATAGTATAATGTCTTACATAATTACAATCATTGATCTCATTAAGAGTTAAGCTTAATCCTAGTCCACTACATGAGAACACTCATTGTACGATTAGGCAAGAGTATACCTCTATGAAATGCGCTATCTCAATCAACCAAACAAAGAGTTCTTATTTAAACTTTTATTCTTGGATCTCCATTCAAAGTGGGGTTGCTCTTGTTAATAATGCTTCTAGACTATGCCTTGTTCCTCCTATTCTCCTTGGCTAAAATTTGTCTTGATTAGTTGATAGGAAAGTGTATATAAGCAAAATATTATGCGATATAAAGCATACTCTTGTACTCTTTTCTTGATTGATATCCAAATTATTTTTCATATTCTCATATGGTACTAGAGCACTGGGTTAGACCCTAGCAGCCATCCAAAACCTTAGCCACCGTCGTCACCACTCCAAACCCTAGCCTTCAAAACGCCGCCACCACCTCTACCCCAGTGATGCCGTTGTCTTGTTGCTGAAGGATTTGTCTCTTCGTCATGGTGGTCGAGGAGCCAGCTGTGGTGATTCTCTAAGTAGGTTTGTGTGTAGATTTTGTCGATGGATAGGCCATACTAAGAATCGTTGTTGGGATAAGCATGGTCGTCCGGTAGTGGTCAATGCTAGTACAGAGTTGGCCAATCTGTCACCTATATCTGGTGTTGAACAGTTGGTCATTATCTCTCAGGTTGACGTTGCATTGTTCCAGCAGCTACAAGGCGCAGTTTCTCACGCCATAGTCTCTTCTCCTATGTCCTCAGGTAATTCCTTTCTTGCTTCCAGGGACAGTTCCTGGATTATTAACTCCGGGTCCTCCTCTCATATGACAGGTATAAAATTTTTTTTTTCAAAATCTTTCTCCATCTATTTTTCATTATGTGGCAATTGCTTAGTGTCCAGAGAAGGAGTTGTGCAGGCTTCCTCTTAGCTTAAAATAACTAATGTTCTTTTCGTACCTGAATTTCCTGTCAACTTGACATCTGTTTCTGCGATCACTAAACAGTTGAATTGTAGTGTAACTTTTTTCCCTTTTCACTGCACTTTTCAAGATCTACGGACGGGGAAGAGTATTGGTTTGGGGCGTAATCGTGGTGACGACGTGCATACGTTGGTATGTGATGATATTCCTATTGAAGGGTAGCGATCATCAGGGCATTCAGAGAACTAAGGAGCATTTAATGAAGTATTTCGTTACACGAGACATGGGATGATCCAGATACTTCCTTGGTATTGAGTTTGCATATGCCAAAGGAAAGATGATGCTCACACAGCGGAAGTATATGTTGGACTTACTTGAGGAGACTGGTTTATTGGGTTGTAAACCAGAAAGTACACCTATTGTGCAGTCACCACCTTTCTGGGGGACATCTTCCCTATTTCTCAAAGATCCAGGTCAATACAGACTTTTGATTGGCAAGCTTATTTATCTAATAGTTACTCGTCTTGATATATCTTACGCGGTTGGACTCCTAAGTTAGTTTATGCATGAGCCACGAGAAATTCACTGGCAGGATGCTCTGAGGATTTTTGCATATGTTAAAGGAGCTCCTGGCAAAGGTTTTCTCTACAAGAATCATGGTGACCTGGACATTGCAGCCTATTCTAACTCGGGTTATGCTGGCGACAGAGGAGACAGAAAGTCTACGTCGGGTTTCTGTACGTATGTTGGTGGAAACTTGGTTACTTGGCGAAGCAAGAAGCAAAATGTGGTTTCAAGATCGAGTGTTGAAGCAGAGTACAAATCAATGGCACAGACAGCTTGTGAGATGGTTTTGATGTAGTCTCTTCTATCTGAATTAGGATTCCCTATCACGATACCTATGCAGATGTTGTGTGATAATCAAGCTGCCATTTTCATTGCAAACAATCCAACATTCTATAAGCGTACCAAGCATGTGAAGGTTGATTGTCACTATGTTCGTCATATGGTATTAAAGGGAGTCATCTCTACGCCATACACCCAGTCGTCTGAGCAACTAGCAGATATATTCACCAAGGGTTTAAGTGTTAAAGTCTTTAGTAATCTATATAACAAGTTGGGCATGTTTGATATATATGCTCTAACTTGAGGGGGAGTGTTAGAGTTTAGATTGGTTAATGGGCCATATTGGGCCGATACTACAAAACCCTAATATTTCTCTATATATACCCTTGTACTCTTTTCTTGATTGATATCCAAATTATTTTTCCTATTTTCACATATATATATATTTGTGTGTGTGTGTGTGTGTGTGTGTGTGTGTGTGAACAAATGGCTTAAATAAATGTTTAGTATAAGGGATAAAGGTGCTGTGGTAAATTAAAGTCAAATGTAGGTAATCGTAAATAAGAGGGCTAATTGGTGATTAAGTGGTTGTATTCGAGTTTGAATTTGTTTGGATCAGGCTGAGATGTATAAGAGAGGATCAATGTGGTGATATGTGATCATCACTCAATCAGTACTATTAAAAGAAGGATTTAAAGATGAAAAAGCATGATTTATAAGAAAAAAAATGAAGCGGTCAAGCTGAGTAGCTTAGCAACGATGATTATGAACTAAATTAACAATATTCAAATAAGCATGCAACTCAACATTAGTGGCAATCAATGATTTAAATGTTGTAATCAGCCATGTATTCAAGACAATACAAGAACATAGATTTGAATTGAACTTATAACTGCAGCTTGTGTTTTAAATGTAGATGATAGTATAGGTGATGACCTCCTAGAAAAACAGATAATTAGATAATTTTGACTTTCTCTGTCTATGATGTAATTTTTATGTCTTCTATCATGGTTCTTGGGGAATGATTATGTTGATACACAGTAATCTAGTTGAGACAATAAAACTGTTTATGAGTATTCTCTAGGAAACTGTATTTGTTCTAGTTTTCCTAACTACTGGCCTCTGAGCCATATGATTATGATCTTGGCATGTTGGAAAACTTGGTTGGTAATATGCAATTAAGCTTTTATACATTTGAATCTTGTAAATCACATTTTCAACTTGTAAACGAGTAGGAAAGAAATCTTTCAAGACGTGTTAAGACATTCTGCACACTGTTTTAAGATCAAATTCATCTTGTTAAAGAGTTTCTATTGTCCCAATGATCACCATGATAGACCAAACTTAAAATTGAATATTCCTTGCTTTGCTTGTCTTAGCAATAATGATGCTTAGGTAATTGTTATGAATTCAAGGAGATCGAGTACACAAAAGAGCAATCTCTGTAATCTCTCACTGATTCACAAACTCCACAGGAAATTAACACTTAATTCACTCAATTCCTCAGATAAATCAAACACAGAATCATCATTTCTCTTGAATTCAATCACACAAACATCAATCAACATGTAAATCCACTGATTAACAATAACCAACTAAGATGCAGACGTTGAATGAAAGATGAACATCCCAATCAACATAGAGAACTAATAGAGTCTTCAGAAGTAAATAAAAGCAAGAACTAAGAACACAGGTGGATAGATCAGAAAAAAATGAACCAAAAACTGTAAGATAACTCGAGAATCCCTTCCTTCCCATTGCTGGTGGTTGAAGATGATCACCGGAGGCCAGTGACAAGCCCAGATGACTTTCATCTTCTTTTCTACTTTTTTTCTCTCTTCTTTCCCCTCCCTTATACTCCTCCTCACAGTGTGTACGGCCTCCCTTGCACATGTGTCATAGCCTAACAGAATCCCTGAGACACATGCTATCCATCTGTTTCCTCTCACTTTTTTACCTCGTCAGCTAATTCCCTTTGCCTTTATCAAAACCTGGAACTTTAACTGAATAAGTTGACTTGCTCACTTGTTTGCCCTTCTTTACATCACCCTCTTTATGAATTCGACCTTGTCCTCAAGGTATAAAGATGGATAATGGTGCTATAATTGATCCAAATCTTCCCAAGTAGCTTCACCAATGCTTAGGCTTTCCCATTGGACTAATGCTTGAGAAAGTAATTTCCCATTGCGCAGTACCTCTCGTTTTTACAACACAGCATGAGGTTGAAACTCCGGACCCAATTCATTGAATAAGATGGAAGAAGTCTGTGATACTTGTTCCTCAGTCAGATCTCCTTCAAATTTCTTAAGCAGAGATACATGAAAAATTGGGTGGATTCGAGCTGATTCTTGCAATTTAAGCCTATATGCGATAGACCTAATTCATTGAAGAATTTTGAAAAGTCCAAAGTAGCGCATACTAAGCTTTTGGTGTTTCCTCAATACTACTATTTACTGCCGATACAGTTGCAATCGCACCAAGACCCAGTCCCTTACATTAAAAGAAATTTCAATACTATTACGATCAGCGAATGGTTTCATTCTTTCCTGAGCTTTGAGTAAATTATGTTTCAATTACTTCAAAATCTGATCCCTTTGTTGCAGAAGTTTTGCTACTTCAGGAGGATCTCAATTAGCAGAATCATATGGTACCAATGGTGGGGGATCGCTACCAAAGAGAATTTTAAAAGGTGTCATTCTAGCAATGGAATGAAAAGCCAAATTGTACCATAATTGGGGCCAAGGAAGTCACTCCACCCATGCACTTGGGTTAGCTAACACAAAACAACGTAAATAAGACTCCAAACATTTATTCAAAGCTTTAGTTTGGTCATCTAATTGTGGGTGATAGGCTGATGGCATTGAGAGAGTAGTGCCCATGGCCTTGAACAAATATTTCCAGAATAAGCTGAGAAATGTTTTATCCTTGTCACTTACAATGGATTTTGGAATCCCATGGATCTTAACTATATTTTTTATGAAGGCCTCAACAACAATTAAACTACTGATGTCAACTTTGAGAGGAATAAAGTAACCAAATTTTGAGAGACGATGCACAACAACAAATATAACTATGAATTCCTTGGACATGGGTAATGTAGTAATAAAATCCATAGAAATGTCCTCCCAGACTTGGTGAGGAATGGGGAGCGGTTGCGGAAGTCCACTTGGATGTCTCTGAGAGATCTTAGCCTATTGACATATCACACGCTACCTAACATAGGCTTTAACATCTCCACGCATTCCCTGCCAATAAAATTGAGTTGTTAATCGAGCATAAGTCCTCATAGCTCCATAATGACCCCCCATCGGAGAATTATGAAACTCCTTCAGTAATAAATTCCTGGTTGCATCATGATTGGGAACCATAATTTTACTATGTTTGCATAATAAGTTGCAGCTGTAGGAAAAAGAATTGTCCTGTGAATCACTAGATTGTATAAAATTAATCACATAAACACACCCTGAGTCCTATTGTTGCATCTGTTGTATTTAAACAAGTAAATTGCAGTGAATGGAAGATAATGCCAAACATTAACTCCTTGACATAGCATCAGCCCCCACATTGTTTTTCCCAAGTTTATACTCAATCTGAAAATCATAGCCAAGGAGCTTGGGCAACCATCATTGTTGTTCTGGAGTTTGAATTGTTTGATAACATAATTGTTTGAGAGCCTCTTGATCTGTATGAATAATAAATATATGCCCCAGGAGATAATGCCTAAATTTGTTTACAGCTTCTGTCAGTGCATAGAGTTCCCGCACATAAGTTGACTGCTTTTGCATTGCAGAACTCATCTTCTTTGAAAAGTATGCAACTGGGTGACTTTGTTGGCTCAAGATAGCACCAATACCAACCCTGGAGGCATCTGTTTCCAATATAAAAGGAATAGAGAAATTTGGCAATTGGAGAACAGGAGCAGATATAATGACCCGCTTAAGAGATTCAAATACGAAAGCTTAACCAATTAAAGTTATCCTTCTTAAGAAGTTCAGTCAAAGGATGAGCAATTGAGGCATAATGGTGGATAAACCGTCTGTAATATCCATTGATGGCAAGAAATCCTCGCAAATGTTTGAGATTCTGTGGTACTAGCCAATTAATGATAGCAATGTTTTTGGTCTGATCCATTTGTACTCTAGAAGCAGACACCAAATGCCCCAAGTATTCAATTTGTAATAGCCCAAAGTTGCATTTTGAAAATTTGGTATACAATTTTTGTTGATGTAAAGTAAGACAGTCTCAAGATGTTGCAAATGACTATGCCCATCGATGTTGTACACTAAGATGTCATCAAAAAAGATTAAGGCATATCTTCGCATGACAAAATTGAAAATGCCATTCATGACTGCCTGAAATGTTACAAAGGCATTGGATTACCCAAAGGGCATTGTGAGCCATGAATAATGACCATGATGGGTGCAAAAAGCTGTCTTGTGTTTATCTGTTGGATGAAGCAAAACCTGATGGTATCCTGATCTCAAGTCTAACTTAGAAAACACAAAAGCACCCCCAACTCATCCAAAAGCTCATCTACTGTCGGTATTGGGAATGCATCCTTTACAGTGATAGCTTTTAAGGCTCTGTAATCGGTAAAAAAATGCCAAGTACCATCCTTCTTTTTGACAAGTAAAATGGGATAAGAGAAAGGACTTGTACTATGCTCGATCAATCCTTCCTCCAACATGTTCTGCCCCTGCACTTCTATTTCTGTTTATTGTCTATGAGGATGCTGGTAAGGTCTGACCTTAACTAGTTGGCTGAGAATTTTGATGTAGAACAATTTGATGATCACAATGTTTGGAAGGAGGCAGGCATTTTGGTACAGAAAACACAGTGTGATACTTTAACAATAATTGTCTCATAGATTCAAGCATCTCATTTGGAAAGTCCAATTGCTGAACAAATGTTAATGCAGCATGAGTACTAGAGGTTGCAACACCAATTAACTTGCTTTCTTCCATGGCAATTTAAGTAAAACATTCAGAAATGGAATTAGTTGTGCATAAACGATGCAATTGATGGTTTAAGGTTTGCTGAGGTCTCTGATCAGTTTCTCCTCTCAATGTAATGAATGTCTTATCACCATAGAATTGAATAGAACGAGCACGATAATCAACCAAATGTGGCCCAAAGATAGCCAACCATGCAGCACCCAAGATTAACTCAGTGCCAGCAATAGGTAACAAATAAACTGGAATTTGGATAGTATGGCCCTGAATTTGAATTTGCAACTTGTCAATACAACCCTCCACATGTAATGAATTGCCATCACTAACTAAGACCTCAATAGGAATAGATGTTTGAATCTCCAAGTGTAAAAATTTTGCAAGTCTCGGTTGGATGAAATTATCATCGCTGCCCTGATCTAGTAGAATCTTTGCTGGATGACCATGAATAGAACCAATAAATCTCACAGAGCTAGATAAAGGAGCACTGTTCATCGCATTAAGTGATAGCTTTGAAATGAGTTCGTCCTCTGATTTTGGTTCCTCCACTTCCACCACAAATTCACAATCTTGTTGATCTATGTCATCAGGAGGATCATCATCCCATTACAATAATAAAAATCTCTTGGTAGCACATTGATGAGTTGGAGAATACTTTTCATCACAATTAAAACATAAACTTTTAGCCTTCCGAAGTTGCATCTCATTGAAGCTGATTTTTTTATATTGAAGATTACTACTAGAGCTAGCTGTAGTTGTAGAAACATTGGTAACTGAATTTGGAGCAAGCAATGCTTTTGCTTGGAAAATTTTATGTGTGTGAAGGTTATTTCCTTGGAAAATAACAAAGACAGTCCTCATCTAGAAAAGCATGCCATAAGGCCAAGAAACCATTGGAGCTGATTTATATATATATATGTGTGTGTGTGGTCGACCAAGATAGGTACTTTATTTTATTCGTTGATGACTACACCAAAATGACATAGATGTATTTTCTTCAAGAATGACAAGTCCTTTTTTTTCTCTATTTAAGATATTCAAGAATCATGTTGTGAATCAAAGTGGCCACTAAGTTTATTCCTTTGGTGGTGCTTGTCATTTTTGTCAAAAAAAAATTAAAAAAAATGGCCACTACTAAATTTGTATTCATAGTTGGTGATGATTTTGTAAGTTGGATGGAGCCTACGGAATCATGCTTTTGCCCAAAAACAAGGAAGCGCACTACTAGATTTGTCTTCCTAGTTGGTGTTGATTTTGTTAGTTGGATGTGTAAATCACAAGATATTGTTACTTAATTGATAAAAGATTATATTCCTTTACTGAAATGGGAAAAAAAATGATTTGGTTCAAATCGATGCTTTTGCAACTTGGATGTAATACGAGAAAGACGTTACACATTGTGAGTTTTATAAAAATAAATAAATAAATAAATAATGTATTATGATGTTATGTAACCTTGGAGGGGTAGAGAATACGGCTCCTCCGACAAGAGAACCAGTAAACAGTGAATGAACAATATTATACGATCTTCTACGTGTTTGTACAGTATTGCACAATACAAAAAGGCAAGGGGTTTTGATCTCTAAGCCACTTATTTACCATTTTAATGAGATACCATAGGACTATCAATGGTTCTTACAATACTGAATCTTGTATATCAGTTATTTTGAAGGTTGATCATATGCTTTTGGAGGTTGTTGATATTGGCTCAAAAACCTATTTATGCCTGGTTTTGGATAAATCCAAATGACAATTTAGAGGCTATTACCTGCATTCAATTTCGCAACTTCCTCATATTTATTCTTCATATTTGATTAAGTTAGATATAAATATTGTAGAACCCATGGGTTTGTAAAAGACCCAACCCTGCTCAGTGGTTCAATAACCATTTTATTAGAAATTTTTTTTGTAGTTTAGATCATAACATAAATTCAACTCAACATGTACAGTTGTATTTGATGTTTTCAGACTTAACATGTTAATAATCAGTTTACCTAACAAATTTTGAGTTAATAATTGGAACCTTATATGGCTGAGAAGAAATGGGATGATAGAGAAAGGAATTGAAGTTGGGAAGCAAGAAAGAAGAAGGGTTTACATGAAATGTAATTTCCTGCTAGTAATGTTACAGAATGAATGGCTGTCACTTGTGGCACTTTACAGGCTCATTTTCTTTTTCATTGTCATTTCTTTTCTCATTTATACTTTTAGATCAGTAATGCAAACTCAGGTGAAGAGAATTACAGTTAATTCCTAGCCAATTGTCGACGCCTTGCATTTGATCATCCGACTATAAAGATATTGATGAAGTTCAAAATTTTTGAATAAGTACAGGAAAACTGAGCTTGTATTGCAGTTAAATTAAATACCTTGGAATATGGATCACAAGCATGATAATAAGTTTGAGCAATTATTTGTGCTGCATTGTTAAATCAGTATACAAAGTTTGATGGATATTTTTTATTACATAAAGAACCTCTAATTAATCCTGTAAAAGGAAAGAAAATCTATTCCAAATTCTTATATCATTGCACTGACAATTTCCTTATAAAAAGTACATATTTGTCCATATGCCAATTTGCAACATGACTAAGTATTTTTGTTCATGATCATCTACCCAAATTAGTGAAAAATCTTTTAGTTGGTGATACTTATTATTTATGGTGTTCGTCGACTCGGTATATATAAATTCATTTCTTTCATTCTGTTCGTTTTCAACGTGGGTCGAAAGAAAGAATTTTCTTTTTTTTTTTCCTTCAAGCATTGGTAACGTTTGGCACTGAATTATTTGGCAGCTGCAAGAGATATTTCTTGTATTGTGCTGAGTAACCTTTGTTTTTCTTTGTGTTTTTATAGTACCACACAAACACAATGGTCCTGACTGAAAACACATGTGTGGCATACAAAGCAAATATTCCTGGAAAGAAGGATAACTCTTATTATTATTATTATTATTATTCTTGTTGTTTTTGTTGGTATCTTGTCTTGGATTCATGTCAAGCATTTTTTATGGTGAAATATCGGTAGTGAATCACATGTTCTTCTGGATGTTTTGTACATGCATGAATTTTAATTTTGTTGACATTGATTAAAGATGGAAGTCTAAGTTTGTGGACTTTTATGCAGCAATATATGTGTTCACAGTGCTTTTTTTTGTCCAAAAGATTGATAGTCTATTCAAATTGTCCCTTACGTTGGAAAGTCTTGCTAAACACAATTGTGATAATTGATGTGTGATTATGAGTGTGAGCTTGCAAATCATGCTCTTGTCGTCGAGTGATGGTGTATGAACTGCACAATTAATTTTTGATCTAACTGTGCTTATCGTATTTGTCAAGAAAAAAATGTCCTTTTTTTGTTGCTAATGAGATTGGTTGATGTCACGAACAACTATGCTAGACTTTGAATATTTAAAATTGTTTTTGCCGTAACATTTTAATACGGAGTTCATACAATTTTGGTTTAATTAATATTAATTACAGTAGTTTAAAATTAAAAATATTTTTTTAAGGATTGATGTTATATTTTTATTAATATTAACAAAAATTTAAAATTAATTATTAAGTATATTTATTTAAATAATTAAATTTTATTAGGACAATAGGTGGGTGCTAATTAGTCTTTTGTTTTTTTAAGACCTTCGTTGCTAACAAAAAAAAATCATATAACACTTGCAAAATTGAGAAAAATTTTCAAAACAGTAACGACAAATAAAATTTTTGTTTGGAAGTGTATATAATTGATCGACCACCGGCCAAATAGACTAGTGGTGTGTGTGCAATGGTTTGTGCACATTATTAAAAAAGGGAAATTTATTTTAAACTACCTCGTGATTTGCCTTTCTCAATTAAATACCAGTAGTTTCATTGTTAACAATTTAGTATCCTAAGGTTTTAACCGTTTATAAAAAAAATACCAAAACACTTAACCTTGTTAATCGTTGCTGATGTGGCATTTAAAAACGTATGAATTTACCTTTTTATCTGTTATGAAAAGTTTATTATTATTTAAATCTATAAAGGTAAAAAAAGTAAATTCATATGTTTTTAAATGCCACGCCAACAAAGATTTACGGTTGAGTGTGTTTGCCATTTTTTGGCAAACAGTTAGAACCATAAGATACTAAAGTGTTACGCTCTAGTTTAGAATAATTAAAAAAAAAAAAGTATTAATTGACGAATTATAATAGAGGTAATAGGAGGAAATGGTAATTGATTATATACCTTCTACATCTTTGCTCACCAATTCTCTAATAATAACAAATATTAATAACCTATTGACATGACGCCTTCTTAATTCAGTACATTAGTAGTTTTTTTTTTAATTAAATGATTGCTATTTTTTTTTTTTTTAGAATTTTTTGGAGCCGCACATCAAACCGTCAATCTCTGATTATAGAGGGAATAAAATATCAAACTCTCATGTTGTATATTGTAGGATGGTAAAGATTGAACTTGTGTTTTATAAGAATAGCCTTAAAAAAACTTACAATAAATTGGAAGTACTAATTAATTTTTAATAAATTTATAATTTTTTAAAATAAAATCTCACATATTTTTTTATAAAATTATCATTTTAATTATATATTTTTTTTCATTTTATTCTATAGTGAGTTTGTTGGGTCTAGCATCCCATGATTTTGTGTGGACTATGACAGACATAAAATAAAATAAAGTGACAATAACTTAAAAATAATTTAAATCATAAAAATTAAAATGTCAAATTATAAATATTTTTTGGGAAATTATAATTTTTTTTTTGTTTATTATAAAACTTAAAAGACTTGTTTGATCTTTGATTAGTAGATAATTAAGAACATCACAAGCAATTAATCCCAATACAATTGGCTAAGTCACAAGACTACTTATACAATTTTATATTTGATACTCAATAGACAACTTAAAATTCTATAATTTTTTTTGTCTTTTTTTTTATTTGAAACTTTTTATCTTCTAGTTGTGCTGTACTTAGGAAGATTTTTATACCATGATTTTAGAGTACAAAAATTTTATCAAGTTATATAATGTAATTATCGATTTCTTTTTTTAATAATATATTTATTCTATTTGCAAATCAAATAAGTTAAAAGATATTCTCTCCATTCTTTTTTACTTGTCATATTTTGGAGCTTTTTTCTATTCTTTTTTTGTCTATTTAAAAATTATGTGCAACATTAAATAATTTTTTTCCCCTAAATTTGCTTTTTAATTTAATGTACTTATATAATTTTCAAAAAATTACTGTCAACTAAGTATTAAATCATATACTCCACTTATTAGTGGAGTTTCAAATAGGGTATAGTTTTAAAAAGTAAATAAATTTTTCATAAAATTTAAATTATCAATTAACTATAATTGATTTTTTTTAATCATATACATTAAGTAAAACTGTAAGTAAAAAAAAAAACTAAAGAGGAAGTATATTGTTATAAGTAAAAATTTCTCATGATAAGAGGACTAAGGGTTTGTTTGGTTACAAAATAAAGAAAAAATTACATAATTTTATTATGTAGGAAGTGCAAGTGATTATTATAGAAATTGTGGCATATTTTATTCTTACAAAATGAGTGTTTGGTAAACAAAATAAAAAAAAATTATGGAGATCGGTCAAACTACGCCAGGACCACTGGTGGACCGGTAGCCGGTCGCTGGACACCTACTGAACCACCGGTGGGTCGCCGAAGGTTGACCAACTAATGGCTAGACGGGCAATGGATCTGTGATCAGTGGTTGGATCGAGGAAAAAAAAAATTTATAATGAAAAAATATTTCACTCATAGTAAAATATTTTTTATGTCATAACACTTTTATTATAGCCTAATTTTTTAGTGTAAGATAAAACGCAAACAAATGCCATAATTATGTGAAAATATGAAAATATGCTATATTATAAGTCATCCAAACATGCCCTAAATGAAGAAAGATTCCTTGAGTTTTTATTAAGCTTGGATTGGCATGAAAAGTCCTTTTATCAAAAAGGATTGGCTGAGGTTGGATGATACATGATATTAAGAAAACGTGCAGTGATTGAGAATTAAAATGGTTATGTGGTTGTCAGTGACGCCGCTTATGAATGCTCCTTGTTTTTCCCAAAAGTAAGTTTATTTTATTTATTTATTTATTTATTTATTTTTGGTTAATATTGAAAAAGTACATGATGATAAATATAGCGAAACTGTATATTATGTCAGGCATTTATTTGACAACCTTTAAAAGGTATGTCTATTTTCATGCACAGCTGGTTTACTGTTCAGTACTTTGTTGCTTCTGGGTTTACTCAATCATGCGAAATGTCAATTTTGCCCTTATAGATTCCTCACCTTTGTTGAACACAAGGAGATAAAAATGTAGTCTCAAAAAGGAAAAAATTCTTTTTCAAATATTGAGTTAGGAAAAAATTTTATTTGATTTAAGTAATATTAATAAAAATTAATTTCATTTTAGTTTTTGGTTTTTTTTGGATAAAATTTTGGAAGTTCTATAACAAAAAAAGACCTCTCTCATAATTTTTATTACACAAACATCTGTTGTTTATATCAACACCCATTTGCTTATTTTTAAAAATAATAATAATTGTATATTGATAAAAGTAATTTTTTAAAAATAATTATTGTATATTTACTTTAAATTTTCAATTTTTTTTTTTATAAAAATGTGTAAATGTTTATCTCAACTTTTTGGTTGGAGAAGCAGTTCTCATACCTAACTTAATATGGTGAAAATTATAAATGAGATTTTTCTCCATATTGTCTAGCATCTTGATGAACAGTAAATGTTTGAGGGAAGTACTTAGGGATTATAATAAATAGTAAAGTCTACCATGCATATATATAAGTGATGATGATAAATGCTGTGTATAGGCAAAGCAATAAAGCTCACAGCATAATGGTCACTGTTTTTTTTTTATTTATTAATTTTATTTAATTTACACAGATTGAAAAAAAGTTAGTTGAAGTTAATTGGTAACCTACAATTTATAAAAATTATATTAATTTTTCAATATTACCCTTATTTAAAATATGTTTTGAAAAATATATAATTGAATATAATTTATTAAAAATTGTAGAAGTACATTAAATATAAAGGATAAATTTTAAAAAATAATATTTAATGTTGAACAAAATTTCTAAATGGACAAGTAAAAAAAAACATAGAAAAGCTCCAAAATGTCACTAATAAGACTGTAAAAGGAATAGAGGGAGGGAGTAGTCAGTAAATATTCAATGCTTTATGTTTATAACTATAATATATACTAATTTTTGTGTTTTTTACTTGTCTTATTTTAAAGGCTTTCTTTGTTTTTTTATATATAAAATTACCATTTTAGTCTTTAAACAAATATAATTTTCATCTTTTTCATCCCTCTATTATTTTTTGGGCTTTTTAAGTCCCTTTATTTTTTTAAATTCAGAAATCCGAATCCTCCTGACTGACGTTGGATTTTCTTTTTTTATTACGTGGTATTTTTTATTTTTAAATATTATTAAAATATAAAAAAAACCCATGTTAACAACATTGTTTGGAACAACATCAATATCAATAGGTGCATTGTTGAACAAAAATTGATAGCATCTATAAAACAACATCAAATACATTAAGAAAAACATAGATTAGCCAATTCTTGCTTGAAGCTTGCGTCAAGGATGTCCAGGACTGGAGTAAGGATTAAGGAATTAGAAGGAACTAGAGATTAGGGATTTTGACAGGGAGTTGCAGGTGAGGAGTTTGGGGAGTGGATTCAGATCCGGTTTTCTTTTAGCACATTTTTAATTTTTTTTTTTGTGATTTTTTAATAATATTTAAAAATAAAAAATACCACATAATAAAAAGTTTTGGAAAATTAAAACGTTCGTGGGCTGGGATTTTCTGAATTTTAAAAAATAAAGCGAGTTCAAGGGCCCAACCGATAATAGAGTGATCAAAAGACCGAAAAATTGTATTTGTTTAAAGACTAAAAGGGCCCGTTTGGTGCTTTGCAGTGAAAGACTTTCCCTGCAATTACTTTCTCTGTAAAGTAACAAAACAATGTTTGGTATGTATAATAAAAATTGTAATTGAAATGCATGTAAAGTTAATTCCTTCGTTTGGTATGAATAGATTTTTATGTAAAGTTGCATGCATTCTCAATTTTACCCTTTATTATTTTAGTTAATAAAATTAAAAATATATATATATAAAAAAGTTAAAATCCCATCACCAAACTCTTGTAACATGAAATGAATTCATTAAAACCATACAAAAAACTAAAATCTAGTTCTAAAAATATAAAAATTTAACAAAAAAACATTAAAAAAGTAAAAAAAATATCAGAAAATATCTAATGAGTGATCTCTCTTGCCCTAGAGTTTTTAAAAGAAAAAAAAAATGAAGAAGTTTTGCTCTAGGATTTTCAAAACAAAAAAAAAGATAAAGAAAACAAATTATTTAAATAAGGGTAGTATCGGAATTTCACTCGTCTAATACTTTCACAGCCATTGTGTAATCCTTTTCACACCCTCCCCCCTATAAATCATTTTCCCTAGTCAAAGAGAAAGTAATTACATGAAGACCGTTACTTTACATAGTTCGTATTAAAAACCAAACATGTGAAAGTCTTTCACAAGTTTACTTTCCCTTGTAAAGTTGTTACTTTCCCACATACCAAACGGCCCCTTAAAAGAGTAATCTTACTGTCCTTTTTACTTGTTTATTTTAAAATTTTATGAAGCATTAAATATTATTATTTTTCAAATATATTATTTATATTTAATATACTTCTACAACTTCTAATAAATCATATTCAAATGTACATTATATTAAATTATATTTTAAATAAGAATAATTTTGAAAAGTTAATATAATTTTTTATAAATTTTAGATTATCAATTAACTTTAACTAATTTTCATAATCTATATGAATTAATTAAAATGAATAAGTAAAAAGGACATGAAAAAATACATTGTAAATATTAGACATATAATGAGTGCCATAAAAATTCGACAAAATTTTGTTGTATCACAAATAAATTAAAATGATGCATAGTGAATGGATCTGGAATAGAAGGGATGAATTGTTTGTATTGGCTTTTGGGTAAAAGCTGAAGCTGTATAAAAGCTGAATTTCAGCTTTTTTGAGAAGCTGCTGAAGAGGTGCTTCTCAAAAAAACTCTTAAGAAAAGCTGTTTTATACATTTAAAAGTGCTTTGTATTAACCTACCCAAACATAAAATATTCAAAAGCACTTAACTTACTCCAAAACACACTTTTTTAAAAAGTACTTCTACAACTTAACAAATAAGCACTTTTTTTAAAAGCTTACCCAAACAAGACCTTAATTCACTGAATTTGGGGGACTTCATGGTTATTTTCCCTGCTTTTAACACAAAAATAAATTTGCTCCATTTATTATCTTCAGTGACAAGGTGCTATAAATAAAGGGTTAATTAATGAGAAGGAAATGCAGTGGCAGTCCCGCTAGTACAATATATATATATATATATATATATATATATATATATATATATATATATATATATATATAACAGAATAACAGAGAATGAGCCATGGACCACTCACTTGTGATTGGATCAAAAGAAGGAAAAATCTAAGAACAAATACTTGAAATAGTAGGAAAACTACAACTTCCCTTGTGCTAGTGGAGAACATGAGCATGTCCATTAGTTGAACTAGTAAGTGTGACAATGTTTCATTTGGCCACCTTTGTGAATAGGATAGCCCTTGTAATATGAACGTTTGATTTTTATGTGGCTCTGAATCTTATGTCTCATTCATCATTTCGTTTATTTATTTGTTTCTATTTTTTATTTTTAGGAAATTCAATTTATTTAAAGTTATAATTAAACATTAATTTATTGCCAGAAGTTGATCTAAGTGATAAAGACGCATGCCGCTTAAAAAAATGGTTTTGAATTCGAATTCTTGTGCATATAAACAATATTGAGTGGGAGAGATTAACACTTTTATTTGACTCATAGTACCTTGTTTGGGAGACCAATATGCCAAAATCTAGATAAAAATAAATAAATAATAAAGTCGTGTTAAAAAATTATACTTATGCTTAATATATATATATATATATATATATATCACAATAAAATCAAGAGTAATTTAGTTTTTTTCAAAGAGTTATATAACCAAATAAATATATATATATAAATAATGAATGAATATTTTTAATATAATATTTTTATGAGCAATTCAATTAAATAGAAAATATATTTAATCAATGGATAAGTAAAACTTGCATTAAGTTGAAAGTTAGCAATTACAAAATAAATTATCCCTACCATTTTCATCTTTACATAATTTTTTAATTTTTTTAATGTATTTAAATACGTATACTCAGTAATGGAGATACAAATTTTTTTGCATCGGGGACCAAACATATCACTAAAAATTACAAAAGAACTAGTGAAAAATTAAGAGCACCCAAACAATAGAAAAGATGACCAACAACAAGTTTTTTTAAATATTTTCTTAAAAATAATTTATTAAAATTATATAAATATTAATTTAAAGAAATTAGGGAATATTTATAAAAAAAAATCAAAGAGACTTATGGCCTTCTTCCTCCCTTGGTTTTGTCCTTGCATAAATCAATTAAACTACTAGAGATTTAAATTGTTTATGAAAGTGGTTTTAAATTTAAATATTTATAAATAATAATAATAATAATAATAATGAATATTTGTCAATCAACTGTTCATGCATTATATACAGTTGGATTTAGATTAGGTCCTAGTGTGGTCCTTAACCGCATTTGGATTTATATTTGGTTATAGTTAGGTCCTATGTAAGAAAAAATAATTATTTTTCTATTTTTTTTATAATTTCTTAAATATAAGAAACAATAGTTTTTTATTATAGGTTCTTTTGATAATATCTTAAATAGAGGTGGGGCTTATAGCATATTCGGGAAAAAAAAAAAATAATAATGGAGATCTTTAGCCAGGTCAAAAATAAATAAATAAATAAATAAAAAAATAATACATTGGTAAAAAAATATTAAAGTTTTAATTATTTGCAATTAAAAAAATAAAAAAATAATAAAAAAGTAAGCCAAAAATGGGGCAAGAATTTGGACGGAAAAGTGGTCCCAAAAATAGGACAACCCTAGAAAAAGCACAGCCTCTCCAGTAGGCCGAGACGCCGGCACGTGCGAAGGGGTTCGTTGGAGGTCGAGTGTGGATCTCGAGGCATTCCAATCACGTGATATCGTACGATCTAGCCTGCTCACTCCTCGTACGCCCTCGTACGTACCCTTCTCTCCCGCCCTCGGCCCGCGAGCTCTTAATTCTTTCTATCCACTAGGCCCGGCCCGTTTCAAGCCAATTTAGCCCCATTGAACTCATTTATCTATTTTTTATTTTAAAATTTAATTTAATTATACAAATACCTCAGAAAAACGTGAGATTAAATTATTTCAATATATATATATATATATATATATTAGCAAAATAAAATTTTATTATCTATATAAATATATCTCAAAAAATCATATTACTAAGTAAATATATAACCTAAGCCACTTCATATTATTTCACAAAGCAAAAAAATTAATTAAACTCAATGCACATAACTATAAATTTAAATTTATATGTATATAATTTGTTTGTTTTAAATTTTAATGAAACAAGAATAAATTTTTCATTAAAAATAAAAAATATCTTAATATTGTCTGAGAACTTGTCACTTCATGACTTTTTGGTTAAAATATATAAAATTGATAATATTGGATTTTATGAGGGTATATATGTAAAAAAAAAAGGTTATTTGTGTGTATATATATATACTTTAAATGGAGGTTTGATGTGATGGAAATGGTCCCCCATTCTCTTAAAAAAAAAAAAAAAAAAGATGATTTTTTCCTCCTTTTTCTTCATCAAAGTGTGGTTTTTTCCAACAATAAATAGGCGCATCTATTTGGTTTCCTCTTTTTATCTCTTTCTCAATCTCTCCCTCTCACCTTCTCTTGCTATTATTGGTCATATCCAATGTATACTCTTCTTCTTCTTCTTCTTCTTCTTGATTTTGATATTGTTGTTGTTGTTGTTGTTTTGTTTTTGTGAATTTTGGAAAGCAAAGATCTTTGTGGTTGATGTTTTGCTGGTGTTTTAATGGTGGATTGTAGATGGGAAGAGGGAAGACGGAGATGAGGAGGATTGAGAATGCTACAAGTAGGCAAGTGACCTTCTCTAAACGCCGAAATGGACTTCTGAAGAAGGCCTTTGAGCTTTCAGTGCTTTGTGATGCTGAGGTTGCTCTCATAGTCTTCTCTCCTCGTGGCAAGCTCTATGAGTTTGCTAGCTCCAGGTGATCTTCTTTCTTTCTTTGATTCATTTCTTTTGTTTAATTCTTTGTTTCAATTCTCATAATATAATTCATTCATGTTGCTTTCAAAGATCTTGTTTTTCTCTTTATATATTTATTTGTTTTTGTTTTGTTTTGGAGAAATTTAGTGTTTCTATCCATGAATTCAATCTAGGTTTGAAATCTATCCTTTTTTGGGGCAGAAGGTTAAACAACCAAGAGAAAACCCTAAACATGTCTTAAAAAGCAAGTAATAGTACAGTACCATTTGCAGAAATTATATACACGACTTTTTTGACAAAAAAAAAAAAAAAAAATACACAAATGATGTTGTTAGACCTTGTGAACGAATAATTCCCAGTGCATGTGAGTTCTGATGTGTTTTCACAAACAAAGCAAGTACTGACATCAGTGAAAAAACACTCAATTGGGTTGTTTTTAGGGTGACTTATCAAGAAGGAAGCTGGACATACTGTTCCATTGTTACTTCTAAAGCATTTGCATCAAAATGGCATTGCTTTATTGCCAGGCCTTCTCTTTTCAGTAGGTAAAATAGTGTGAAAGGCATGTCACTAGTTTAGACGTTAGATGGAGATGAATATTGAATATAGTTGTTTTTCCATAATAGAGTTTATGTTCAAACTTTGAACATAAACTCTATTATAATTCAAGAGTGCACCTCAAGTTCTTCCATGATTTGCTGTAAGACAATAATATTTATTTAGCCATTTCTAAATTCCAACATTACAAGGAGCATGACTTATAGTTCAGTTCATACACTTAACCGTATGATGAACACTTGTAGGCACATCTAACGTTAGAGAAGTGCTATTGAGAGCCCTCATTTAATTAAATCAGGAAAAGCTTGTTAGGGCTTTATGCGTGGAATATGTTTATATTTAATGGATGCTAGGGGTTTATATTGGATAACAAGGACATCAGTTAAAACACACACTCAGATTGTTTCTACTTTTTAGCAACATGTGACTGTTTATCATGCTCTAGGGACATAAGAGAATGGATCATAAGGTTTTTAGCTGATAACATAGGACAGCAATTAAAGCATTGCATCTGATGAACGAGTGACTTAGTGTATATATAATGCTCTCTAAGGCAAGTGAAAGAATGGAGCGTCCCTGGTTTGTTCTCCTTGACATTAGGACATTATGATGTACTTGAAGACTATACAAGGTATTTGTCTGAAAGGCAAAGTAAATAATAAAATAGAAATTGAAAGTATGAAACTACATAGAGGAGGATCCTCCTAAGTTGATTTAATAAAGTTAAAACCCCTTCGATGTTTCCTCATGCTGCAGTGTGAAAATTATCCTTTACTATCACCACTAAGGGAATTGGCCATCAACAAAGCATTTCTTAGGTACTATATGAGCTTAATATTGCTTTCAACATGAGAGAAATAAAAGTAATAATAAAATAAATAAATAAATAAAAAGATCATGTTAATTGCTTTCTGTTAAGCAAAGTAATGATTTACTTCCATATGTTCAATTAATATTTAGATTACCAGATTAGATTTACATGCTAGTAAGACCAATTTCAGTAAATATTAATAGCAAAGTGAACTTTTGAGGAGTTTAGGAGTTGTGATTTTTTTTTCATCCATTCAATAATGAATGAGAACAAAACTGGTCAGTGTGGAGAATAATAATGGTTCCAAGCTTTGTCTTAACAAATCTTATAGATGAGAAATGAATGAAAAAAAATCATTTTGATTGGAGGGACTTAAAAACCATAGCTGATGAATTGTAACAGTGGGAATTAACTTCATGTTGAAATAGTGTAAAAATCAGTTTAGTCTTTTGATTTTTAAGCGCCTAAAAGCTCAGTGACAGAAGAGTATATATATACACCAGTTGCCATGAAGAAATATTTTCATTTCTATCCACCTTGCTAAAAGTGAAAGGAAGTGGAGTTTCTAAGCGATTACTTGAATAGTTTTGCTAATGTTTCAAACTGAAAGCAAGAATTTTGAGTCAAAAGTAGAAGAATTAGATGGATGGAGTTCCTTTTAATTTTTGACCTTTTACTTCTTTTGTCTATTACTTGCAGCTCTAACATACTCTCAAATATCACGCATGTTTAGGGCACAAGTGATAACAGAAGGACCACTCACATTAATGTAACTTATACAAATTTATCACACAACTAACAAATTTATCATAGATTATCAAATCAATAAAGCGCCGGCCATTATTTTTCAACAGTCTTTTTATGGCTTGTTTTAACACCATAATTTTAGTGCCCACATATCTAAGACACTTGATTTATATCAAAGATAAATAATCTTTTCTTTGTAAGGTTTTATCAAAGATGTCTGACACCTGATTTTAGTGCCCACATATTTAAGTTAGATATCTTCACCCTCAGCTGCTTTCTCTAATAGAAGGAAAATCAATGGATTATTTATATATATATATGTATTTTTGGCTTAATGCTATATTTTGAGGTGTGATTGCTATTTTTTAAGTGTGATTGTGAAGATTCATTAGGTATAATCGCCTTAAAAACTCTAGGTGTGATCGTCTAGCCTATCCTACATCAAGATTCTTCTAAGTTATACTATCAGTGAAGTTAGCTTGTTGGTTGGCATACGTTGTGCTAATGTTGATAACCATACAACTTTTTCTTGCTTCTTGTGCCATCTATACTCTTAACAATCATTGGGGCAACTTACTTACAACTCTCGAATTTTCTTTTACATATAAGTTCAGATTGTAGTTCCCTTAATATATTCAACAATTTTTTCGCAACTCCAAAATAAATCTTGCTTGGGTTATGCATAAGTTCAAACAACATATTAGGAGCATGTATAATGCTGGTCCTTGTTTGTGCCAAATGCAATTTACTTCTAATCATTCTTATAGAAGGTTGCATCAAGATCTTCATTTCTTTCTTTCATAAACTTTTCATATGCTTTTTATGTTGTTGGAACTTATTTGCAATTAGCCACCTGAGACATCTTTAATATATCCTCTATGTGTTTGTCGTGACATATGAAAAAAATTTCTTTGATTATTTCAGTACCTAGTTGTGAAATAAATTCAAATTATTTTGTTTTGTACTGTTGGATGAAGTCTTGAACGCTTTATTCATCATTTTCTACATGTCATTAATGTTGAGTCTTTCATAGATCTCCTATCACATTTTTCATCCTTCATTTCTCGCTTTCATCATTTGGTGAATTAGATGAAGTTCAAGCTTCTCAATACCTATCTCCAGCCTAGACTGAATACTTTTGGGTAGAAAAAAAATGATCTTTATCTTAATACTCCAATAATTAGAGCTTTGTAAAAAATTATAATAGAGTGACATTGAATGATTATACCATGCATGCTTGAACTTGCGATATAATCTTTTTCCTCGATCTCAAGGGTTTCTTTGGAGTTGTTTTCCATTTCTATTTTTACATCTACTTGATATTATATATGTTAGATGTAAACTAAATCAAATTAATCGAAGTATTGGAACCAAAGAATGTAGTCATAGATCTGCAAACTTAAAAGTAGTCTTCTCCAACATACAATCTAAAGGTCTCCATAACCTTATAAGAAAACATAACCTTAAAAAAAATTATTGTTAAAGTAACTAATTATTGTATGTTGGTTAATTTAAAAAATATGGGTTTAAATATACATGTTTTTGGGTTAAATTGGACCACGATAATATGTTTGGTTTGCATCTAGCTTAGTATTAGAGCTTGGACTCTTTGTTTTTTTTTTCTTGTAATGTAGATAGTTAAAATAAAACAAACATGTATCTAAAAAGCATGTGAGAATAACTATTAGTTACACGCTGACTAATTTAGAAAATATAGATTTGAATATATAAGTCTAGGTTTTTCATTATATTAGCTTAACCTTTTTGGGTGAATCAAGTATAAATAATATATTTAGTTTGCATCTTACAATTATTAAATAAATTATAATAAAATTTGAAAAAAAACACACAAATAAGTAAATTATCTAATAATACTATATTAATAGCTTTCCTTAAATTGTTAATGTGGTAAACATCAAGGGTTTATTTAAAAAGTTTTAAATGAGCAAAAGTGCTGGTTTTTATGAATATATCATATGAAGTGAAGTTCGAATATAGAGAAGAGTGATAGTATCATACTTGAAATGTTGGTGAATAAAGTGATAATCAACTTCAATATATTTAGTCCACTTGTGAAAAATTGAGTTGTGTAATGTCGTAACATTTTTATTATCACAGAAAAGGTTGTAGGCTTAGATATAGGGAAACCCAATTCTTTTAAAAGCTAATAAAAACAGATATCCATAGTTGTGGTGGACGCCAAAGAATGATACTTGACCTTAGTGGAGACCTAGCAATAACATATTAATTCTTACTCGTCTAAAGTAATAAAATATCTTTTAAATAAATGCAATAACATGCAAGATCAAAGATGAAGGTTAAGGACATAGTTATTCACAAGGATATGTGTCTTACCAATAGTGAAGAATCTAAGTGACAATATACTAAAGAGTTGATAACTTTTTGATGTCCAGTGGGATCATCTAAACATTTATCGTCATGTGGAAAAAGTTTATATTATGCTAAAAAAGAGTAGTAATTGTTTTTTTTATATAAAGTAGACAAACCACATTTATTAAATAAGCAAATAGAAACAGACCAAGGAGTCTACAAAACAGCGACGCAGCCACTAGGGACTAAAACCACTGAAAAGAAAAGAAAACATAGTCCACTGGAAGTGGAATAGCAAAGAAAGACAAATACAAATAGGAAACCCCTCCTAGGGGAGTGAGGAAATCCCTAGGAGACCCAAAAGACAACACTGGGAGAAACTACCTTACACTATACTCAAAACTCAGGGGCTACTCGGCGCACCCCTCCTAGGTTCTTCAAGCTCCAGTCTTCTTTTGATTGAATGAACTGCCTCCTCCAGCTTTTGTCTCTTCTGATCAAGAGCTGTAGACACCCAAAGTAAAAACATGTGAGAAATCTTAATGATCACAGATAAAGAAGAGCCAAAACAATCATCAAAGATTCTCCTATTTCTTTCAAGCCAGACATTCCAAATTAAGGCCCTAGCTAAAGTATCCCAGGTTTCCTTCCCCCCCCCCCCCCCCTCTCTAAGGTTGCTCCTCCAAGGACCCCTCTAAGGCTTCATTCGTAAAAGGTTCTTTGTCAACGATATCCATTACATATTTTGTTTAAGGCAAGACATAATGTGAGGTGATTGAGCTATTTTAATGCGCAAAAAAAAAAAAAAAAAAAAAAAAAAAAAAAAAAAAAAAAAACCCCAAATCTTTCATTTTAATCAACTTAACAAGATGACACTCAAGAAAAACAATATCATCATACTCATATTTTGTGATTATAATATCGTCTATATATAGGATTAGAATTTTTCTACAAGACATAGTAGAATCATAAGGGCAAACCCAATTAGAATTATGTTGAACTAAACTTTTTAAATCAAGCATGAGATGCTTCTTTAAAATCATAAAGCAATTGACAAAGTCAAGATACCTACCTCTTAACATGAGTCAAATGTGAAGGATATGGCTCTTCATGCAAATTTCCATTTGGAAGTCATTTTTTAGTTTTATTTAAAAATAAATTATTAATTAGAAGAGGTAATGACTATCAAGGCACATACAGTTGTCATTTTTGCCATAAAAGTAGACATCTCATCATGATCAATGCCATATCTTAAGAAAAAGCCTTTAAGCTGAATTTAATAGCATTTAAGATATCCAAGAGCCTTTGTGTTGATCTTACAAATCCACTTATAACCAATGAATTTTCACCTATGGGTAATGAAACAAGATCCCATATCCAAGTTTTGTGTAAAGCATTAAGTTTTTCTTGATAGTTTTTTCCCAAAAGGATGAGAAAATGTTTCTTTGATAGATGAAGATTTAATAAGAGAGTCAGAGTGTACGAAAGATTTCACAAAGAAAACATAATATACAAATGAATAAGCATAAAATGACCAAGTAAATCAAGTAAACCTATTGATAACTTGACAAGTATAAGGTGGTTTGGACATAAACATGATAGGGAACAAGCAAGTATGGTCTGCATACGCAAAAGGAGATGATAAACCTCCTTAAAGACCTTGTGTTGGTACTTTAAGATGATGGTAATGAGTAGTCGACTTAAGATCTAAAAAAGGCACAACTACTTTGTAATTCAAAAATTGATCAATGAGTACTCCATCAAGAGATTGATAAGGAAATGAGTTATTAGACAAAGAAGAAAAATTACTAAATGAAAAATAAAATGGAATTGTTTTTAGAAATCTACATGAGGAACATATAATTGATTTGGATTAGGATTAAAAGACATTTATTTTGATCAATTCCATAGAAAAATACACTTATAACTTAATCAATAATTTTGTGCATTTGTGAATATGCAATAACACAAAGCAAGCAAATCCAAACCTCTTAAAGAGGAATAATCATGTGGAAAACCATATGAACCGTATAGTGCAAAAAAGGAGTAGACATTAATAAGAGAAGGAATATTATTAATAAGGTATACAATAGTAAGACCACTTTATCCTAATCATAGACGGTATATTTATGATAATGGTCTAGTAATTTCTACAATAAGATGATACTTAGGTTCTATAGCTCCGACAACAAGAGATTTGATGAATAGTTCCCTTAAACCAAAAAAAAATTTGACGGACTCACTAAAGTACGTGTGAGCCATCTCAATGAAATTAACATATAACTTATAAAAGTTAGAGCATTTATACATCAAATAATTTACTTATAATGTGTGTAACTGTCAATGAAGTGCCAAAAATAGAGGAAACATTTTTTCTACACCCATTGAACAACTTGACAAGTGTATATATATAGTTATAAATAATAGTAACTAATATGTACAATAATACATACAATAATACATAGTTTTCAATTACACATATTTCTAGGCTATAATGGTTATAACAGTTGTAATAGTAGCTTAATTTACTCCTTTAACACTTCTCCTCAAATTGATGCTAGAAAGATTTAAGCATCAATTTGTCCAGCAACAAATCCATGTCTACCTCTTGTCATAACTTTTGTAAATATGTCAGCTAGCTAGTGTTTAGTCTTATGTGAGGTAACATAGTAAGCCTTTGTTGTAGAAGCTCCCTAATGTAGTGACAATCTATTTTAATATGTTTGGTTCGTTCATGAAAAATAAGATTATTAGCAATTTGAATAGAACTCATATTGTCAACAAAGAGTTGAGTTGGTTCGTTCAACTTCACTCGAAGTTCAGTTAGTAATTTCGAAGCCAAACAATTTTTGAACATGCTATAGACATAGAAGGATATTCTGCCTCGGTAGATGACTTGGAAACATGATCTTTCTTTTTGCATTTCCATGATATCAATGAATGACCAAGAAACATACATCAACCTCTAATTGAATGACGAGAATCTGGGCATCCTGCCTAGTCTGTATCTGCAAATCCTTTAACATTGAGTGTAAAGGAAGATGGGAAGAAGATACCTCTCCCAATAGTTCCTTTTAAATATCGGATTACACGTTGCAGGGCTATGAAGTTGTCAAGGATCAGATACAAATTGGCTTAGAATATCAACTGCAAAAAAAATTTTAGGTCTTGCCATGGTGAGATATGCTAAGCACCCAACATTCTTGCTATAAAGTGTGGGATCTGAAATTGGCTTCCCATCATCTTTCTTGTATTTGGCATTCACTTCCATGGGAGTATGAGCAATTTTGCCATCGGTTAAGTTTGCTTCATGAATTATATTTCATGTATACTTGGTTTGATTTAGTCCTAAACCATCATATGCATAAGTTACCTAAAGGCCTAGAAAATAAGTAAGCACTCCAAGATCTTTCATATGAAATGATGAATGAAGTATGGCCTTGATGTCAAAGATTCTTGTAGTATCACTTCCAATTTGATAATATTATCAATGTAAATAAGCTCAAGCAAAAGTTTCTCGCAAGTGTTGAGTCGCTGATGTGAATGAACCAGAAAGTTTAGTGATCAATCCGAAACAAACTCAGAGAAAGCACAGAGAAAGCACAATCAGAAAAACACAAACTAGCACACACTCATCTTCATTCATTCTACATCACTCACATCTCTTCTTTCTTACAGGCATATATATATATTTAAAGCTAACCCTGAAAAGACCATAATACCCATGACATGCCTCGAACTTAAACCACAACTAAAGATCCAGCCATCTCATCCATCCATTTCTCTCCATCTCTCTCATACAATTCAGCTAACTAAACAATATCAAACTCCAGTAACTATAAAGATACACAACAGAAAACACAAGCAAATATATATACACACATCTTCAGCTTCAGCTCACTGACAATAGCAACACCATCAACCTTCAATCTCCACCTCCAACTTCATTCCAACAACACATCTTCAATCATGCAACAAGCTCTCCCTTGATTGAAGACTACAAACACCCAAACATTCTCTAAACTTATAGAATTGTTGCACACTTACACACTTTGTAAATATATCAGCTTGTTGATCAGTAGAATTGCAATAATGTAAACTCACCACTTTGTTGTTAACCAAATCTCGGATGTAATGAAACTTCACATCAATGTGTTTAGATCTACCATGGAGAGTTGGATTTTTGGCTATTGAAATACACGACTTATTATCACACCATATAGGTATAGCCTCTTCACTTTGAACACCAAAATCAGCCAACATTTTCTTCATCCAAACACCATGACAACAAGCTCCACACAAGGCTATATATTCAGCCTCTGTACTGGATAAAGCCACTACATCTTGCTTCTTTGATGACCAACAAATTGCTCCAGAACCCAGATTAAACACAAATCCTGACGTACTTCTCCTATCTTGTAAATCACCACACCAATCACTATCAGTAAAACCTTCCAAGGTAAAGGTTGGACTTTGATAATATTGGATGCCAAAATCCAATGTTCCTGCAATATATCTGAGAACATTTCTAGCAGCAGCAAATTGAATTTTTGTTGGACAAGACATAAATCTTGACAACAAGCATACTGGAAACATTAAATCAGGTCTTGAGTGAGTTAAATACAAAAGTTTACCAATTAAGCACCTATAATATGTTGCATTTGCTTCTTCAGACTTTCCAAATACCTGTTGTTTTGTACTTGGACTAAAAGGAACAGAGAGCACCTTGCATCCTTGCATATTGTATGCCTTCAATAACTCTTCTGCATAATTCTTCTGTGACATATGTATCCCATTCATATCTTGCTTGATCTCAAAGCCTAGGAAATATTTCATAAGTCCCAAATCATTCATGTCAAACATATTTTTCATCTCCAGCTTGAATTGTTCAACCATCTTCAAAGATGATCCCATATAAATTAGATCATCTACATACACACATACCAATAGAATTCCACAATTAGGTAACACCTTTTTATACAAAGTATGTTCTGTTTGACTTCTCTGAAAATTCTGCGACTGAAACCATGAGTTCAATTTTGCATACCAAGCTCTTGGAGATTGTTTTAAACCATACAAAGCTTTAATCAGTTTATATACCATCTTCTCTTTGCCTGGAATCTCAAATCCCCTTGGCTGAGACACATAAACTTCTTCCTCAATAGTGCCATTCAGAAAAGCCGATTTTACATCCAATTGAAAAACTGGCCATTGTCTATATGCAGCAATAGCTAAAAACATTCTCACTGTGTCTAATCGTGTGACTGGAGAAAACACATCTTCATAATCAATTCCATATTCTTGCACATATCCTTTAGCCATTTACCTTGCTTTGTATTTATCAAGAGTCCCATCTGCCTTGTATTTCGTTTTGTAAATCCACTTAACTCCAATCACCTTTTTCTCAGGTGGTTGTTCAGTTAATTGCCATGTTCCATTCCTCTGAATTGCATCGATTTCTGTAGCCATAGCCTTTTGCCAGTGTTTTGAGTTTTCTGCTTCTTCATAAGTTGTAGGATCAGACACATTCAGAGCAAAACTACAACTTTCATATATGTCTCTTAGAGATCTCACTCTTTGGATTGGAGATTCATCTACACTTGTGTCTCTTGCTTGAACATTTTGTGAACCACTTCCATCAGTATCTTGTTCTGGTACAGTATCATTTTCAGGTGAACGTGAACTAGATTGCACACGATTTAAATCTTCAATTATAACTGAATTTTGAACTCCTGCATTCTTGAATACCAATTTAGTTGATGCATCTTCCTTCTCTACCCAAATCCAATTTTCATCTTCAACAAAGTGCACATCCCTGCTGATTATCACTTTGCCTGTGTCTGGAATAAAAATTCTATAAGCTTTAGCATTTGAACAGTAGCCAATAAAGATGCCTTTCTGTGCTCTATCATCTAGCTTTTGCAATTTTTTGGAAGCAAATCGTGTATAGGCCACACACCCAAACACCTTTAAATGATGCACCTTTGGTTTTATACCAAACCAAACTTCATGAGGTGTCTTGTGTTGAACTGCTTGTGTGGGAGAAATATTTGACAAATAAGTTGCTGTTTGCACTGCCTCAGCCCAGAATTTCAATGGCAAATATTTGGCCTTCAACATACTCCTAGCCTTCTCAATTAATGTTCTATTCTTTCTCTCTGCCACCCCATTCTGTTGAGGAGAATAAGGTGCTGTCAACTCATGTTTGATGCCAGTGTTGATGCAAAAATTATCAAACTCCCTTGACAAAAATTCTCCTCCTCTATCTGTTCTGAGAATTCTCAACTTGCAATTTGACTGTCTTTCAACCAAAGCTATAAATTGCTGAAAACATGTAAAAACTTCATGCTTATGCTTCAACATGTAGGTCCATACCATGCGTGAGTAATCATCAATGAACACCACAAAATATTTACTTCCACCACATGACTCAGTCTACATTGGACCACATACATCTGCATGAACAAGATGTAATTTATGTTGTGCTCTCCATGATCTTCTTGTATCAAAAGGATTTCTTGTCATTTTCCCATAAACACAACTTTCACAATGCTTAAACTGCTTCAAATTTGGTAGCCCAATAACCATGTCATTCTGTTTGAGAGCTCACAATCCTTGAAAATTGAGATGACCAAATCTATGATGCCAAAGCAATGATACCTCATCTTCTTTCACAACCACATTTGCAACTTCAGTTTTAGCAAATTCCACAGGATATAGATTATTATTGTTTCTTCTCACATTCAATAATTTCTCACCAGTTGTTGCATGCCTGATATTACACTCCTTGTTTCCAAATTTAATCACATATCCACTGCTATCCAACTGACCAATGCTTAACAAATTATGTGCTAGTCTTGGCACATAATACACATCATGGATTAATTTTTGTGCTCCATTATGAAGTGTTACTGCAACTGAACCTTTCCCATATACTTTCATTTCCTGATCATCTCCCAATTTGACTATATGACTCATAGATTCATCAAGTTGTGTAAACAAAGCTTTCTTCCCTGTCATATGATGAGAACACCCACTGTCTAACAACCAAATGACCAAATTATCTTGCTCACCTTTTCTTTCACCATCATGTACCATAAATAGACTCTTGTTGCATGATTGAAGATGTGTTGTTGGAATGAAGTTGGAGGTGGAGATTGGAGGTTGATGGTGTTGCTGTTGTCAGTGAGCTGAAGCTGAAGATGTGTGTATATATATTTGCTTGTGTTTTCTGTTGTGTATCTTTATAGTTACTGGAGTTTGATATTGTTTAGTTAGCTGAATTGTATGAGAGAGATGGAGAGAAATGGATGGATGAGATGGCTGGATCTTTAGTTGTGGTTTAAGTTCGAGGCATGTCATGGGTATTATGGTCTTTTCAGGGTTAGCTTTAAATATATATATATGCCTGTAAGAAAGAAGAGATGTGAGTGATGTAGAATGAATGAAGATGAGTGTGTGCTAGTTTGTGTTTTTCTGATTGTGCTTTCTCTGTGCTTTCTCTGAGTTTGTTTCGGATTGATCACTAAACTTTCTGGTTCATTCACATCAGCGACTCAACAGCAAGAACATAAAATGATCATGAGGGCTTTGGTGAAGCTCAGAGGTACAAACATAGGTATGGAATTTTTTTAACCAAGCTTTTGGAGCTTGTTTTAAACCATATAACGATTTTTTAAGCCTGCAAACATAACTTGATTGTTGTGGTTGTAAAAGATAACTAGGTAGAGGTTTCATATATACTGTTTCCATCAAACCTCGATGAAGAAAAGCATTCTTGACATCTAACTGATGCAAAGATCATCGATTGATAGAAACCAATGCCAAGACAACATGAATAGTAGTCATTTTGGTGACAGGAGCAAATGCTTCTTCATAATCAATCCCATATTCTTTCTTATAGCCTTGAGCAACTAGCCTTGCTTTGTACCAATCAAGACTATTGTCAGCCTTCAAATTGATTGTATATACCCACTTGGTGCCAATAATTTGACCATTTTGTGGATCTGGACAAAACTTCCACATGTGATTATCTTGCAAAGCTTTCAATTCCTTAGCCATAGCTTGTTTCCAACATTCTTGCTCCATAGCTTCCTTGTAAGATAAGGGAATAGAAACCTGTGCCAAAGTAGATAGTAATGCTGATTTGGGTCCACAATGTTCAGGTGAGTAGCCATATCTTTTTGGTGGTATAGATTTGTGTTCTAATCTTCGAAGAGGAGGTACAGCTTGTTGTTCATGTACACCTCCTATGTCTGATACAGATTAAGATGTAGCAGAGATGATAGATGTTGGGCATGTGATGGAAGGTTTAGGATGATGGGTGTATTGTTTAAGAGGTGGTTTGGGTGATGACAGCAAACAAAACCTTTTTGATTATCAGCATACCCAAGAAGAACACACTTAGTAGCTTTGGGTGACAATTTATCACACTCATGAGGTGGGAGAAAGACAAAACATATGTAACCAAAGACACGAAGGTGAGAATAGACAGGTGGACAATCATATAAACATTCAAAGAGAGACTTATTGTCAAGGTGAGGACATGGTTGTCTATTGACGAGATAAACAACTGTTTTAATAGCTTTTATCCAAAATATTTTAGGTGTTGAGGACTCAATAAGCAAGGCACATGCAAGTTCCAAGATATGTTTATTTTTTCGTTCATCAAGCACATTTTGTTTACATGTCCAAGGGCAAGAACATTGGGAAATAATGCCATTGGCAGAAAAAAATTTGATAAGCCAGACTCATGATATTCTCCCCCTAAATCAGAATGAAAAATTTTGATACCTGTGTTAAATTGATTTTCTACCATGATCACAAAATTTCTTATAATGGAAGGTGCCTTAGATTTGAAATGTATAAAGTAAATCCAACTGAATTGAGTAAATTGATCAATGAAAAGAATGAAATACTTGCATGCTAGACACTACTAGAGAAGGACCCCAAACATCACTATGTATTAACTCAAAAGATGTGGTGTAAATGGTACGATTAGTTGGAAAAGAATGTTTATGAGACTTGGATAATGCACAACAATGACAACTTGGTTGATTATTGATAACAAATCATTTACTAGATGGAAACATAAATTTCAAGAACAATTGCAACCGATCTGGATCTAGATGACCAAGATGGCGATGCCACAAATCCCACAATATAGATCTATTAGGCACAGAATAGGCAATCAAGCTATGAAGAGGAGTATTTTGATCAGTTTCAAGGACAAAGAGACGTCCATGCTTACGCCCTTTCCCAATCAAATTTCCAGTTTGTTGATCCTAAATCCAACAACCATTATAAAAGAAATGTAATGAGCAATTTTGATAAACTAATTGACCAACATAAATAAGATTAGTAGTTAATTTGGGAACATAAAGCATATTGGTCAAAGGGAAGGAATTTTGAGAAAAGCATAGAATAGTTCTTATACCATAAACTTGAAAATTTTCACCATTGGCAGTGATAATAGGAGTATGAGAATCATCAGGTTGGATGGATTTGAATCGGTTTTGTTGGCTATTCATGTGATTTGAAGCACCTGAATCTATAAACCATGTAGAATCAGAAGAAGTTGTACCTGAAAGGCCTACAGCAAAAAGGCATTTGCAATAGCATTTGAAATAGTGGAGGCAACAGAATCTTGGATCATCTTTTGAATTGATTCAATGGTAAGTCCTGTCTCACCAAGGGAATAAGGTTTAACAAATGAAGTATCTGTACTAAAGAAGGCTTTGTGTCCTTGTCTTCGCCTTTGCAATAGACGACATTGAGATATAATATGGCCTTTATTCTTGCAATAGTTGCAGAAATTTTTCTTCTTGCAATGTGAAACGACGTGGCTATGTTCCTTGCAATCCTGATTTTGGATTTAGCTTAGGCCTTTGAACTGTCTCTTTGGTTTAGTCTTTGAGTAGAATAAGGCCCCATAAAAAATGGTAGTTGAATGATTGAGCGTGGCTTGTGTACGAAGACGAGTTTCTTCTCAAAGTATAACATCAACAATTTCATCCATGTCTGGTTAAGATTGGTGATTTAGAATTCTGGCACGAATGGGTTTGAATTCTAGTCTCAATTTCATAAAAAATTGCATTGTTCTCACCTTCTTGCTTTCCTTAAAACATGTTATAGAGCAGCTGCATGAATGGAACCAATTGTTAGCAAGTCTTGTTCAGACCATAAAGCCATGAAACGAGAATAATAAGCCTGAACATCTTTGTTCCCTTGAGTATAATGAGAAATGTCATATTCCAATTGAAAGTCTCTGAAGCTTTCGCAAAGGCACGAAGACTCAAAGCAGTCTCTTGGTTCATGGAGTTGAGTAGTCAAGAGACAACTTGAGCATTCTTTGTCTTCCATTTTATCTTCTCTTAGGCTTCAGTAGGTTCAAATCTAACACCCATAAGAGATCCTTTCTTTCAACAAACACAAGAAACTGGAATTCCCATAAGGGATAATTCTTCCCATCAAACTTGACAATACAAATATTTTCCATAATTGGATCACAAAAAAAAGGGTTTGAGGTCCATAGATCAAAACTCTCTAACAAGGAAAAAGAATGAAAGGTTAAGACCAGAGATCAAAACTCTCTAACATAGAAATTGAGTAGATTAGACTGCCATCTTTGATACCATGTCAAACATAGTGGAAATATTTTTTCTACAACCATTGAACAAACTTACAAGTCTATATATACAACTATAGATAACAGTAACTGATATGTACAATAATACATAGTTTTCAGTTACACATATTTCTAGGATACAATGGTTGTAACAGTAGCTTAATTTACTCCTCTAACATAAAGAATTCATGATAATGTGAACCTTCTTTTGTATTTATAGGTGCAAGCTCTCAAACATCATCCATGATAGTTTGAAAGATTACTAATGGCTACTTTTCATAACAAACAGGTAGAAATAAAATATTGCAACTTAGATCTAAAAGCATGAACTAATTTAGAATGCTATAACTAGAATAATGGAGGCTAAGATTTTATTCAACGGAAGACAAGGGGATTAAATTTTAGAGTTGCAACATTAATATGTGGAAATTAATGTGATCCCTTTCATACAAGCTAGAAACTTGATAACTTGTCCTAATCTCTAAGCTTATATGTGGATTTTACATAACAAAAGAAGCAATAATGCAAGTGACATAATATCCTAAATCAGTTAATTGACTAATAAATAAAAAATCAGTAGTGAGATTAGGGACATGTAAAATATTATCTATTGTGAAATGGGGTAAAGTAACATCACTAATCCTTTTAAGGGGCATAGAAGAACTGTTTTCTATATATGCCGGTTTAAGATTACTAAGGCTTTAACTATATATTGACTAAGGAAGATCAAGTGGATTCGTATGATCTATGGCACCTGAATCTATCAACCAAGCAGTATGAACATCACCTGAAGGATAATGACTTAAATTGGTATTTATTTGGATTTAAAACATAAACCTTGAGACAAGTGAAATTGAAATAATTGATTAGATAAAAAAAAACTGGATTTCTCCTTCAAACACCAAAATAAATAAGTAAGACATAGGATGATCAATGGATATATTAGATGGGATCCTGACATGAAAACCTTGCATGCCTTTGTCTACAACATCTGTGTGCTTGCTTAAACAAAGATTGTAGTGAAGTTATATATGGATTGTAAAATCAAAATCATTATTGATTTCTTTAAACAAACCCGCTAACATAATAAGTTCCCTTGCTAAAGCTTCTTAATGCTAGGATTCTCATGCTACAGTACTGATGGTCCATAGTGTTCAATGATGCATCATCATAAAGAAAAAAAAAAATTGTTGTCGATATTGTAGCATCATTGATGCTCTCATGATGCTCTAATTCTATGGTTAAGGTCATTTTTTTTAAAACAATTTGACTCTTGATACTATTTTAAATGCAAAACAAATATTTTATCTAGACTTAATTTAACCGAAGGCTCAAGCAGGTAGGATGAGACACAGACTTTAATATGCATCCAAATTTATCAAATTAGCTAATGTGGGACTACTAATGACTCCAATATATCCTCTTAATATATGTTAGTGTATTTTAAAAAGCCTTACATCAAACAAATTTAACAAATATAGTTCTGATATGTTACATGCAAATTAACCAAACCAAGCAAATCAAAGAAGATAGGAACCAAAGAGTTTTTCATAGATCTCCAAACTGAAAAGTAATCTTCACAAAATAAAAGCTAAAGTTTCTATACTCTTATCAAGAGAACATGAGAATTAAGGTTATTCACATAACCCCAAAGGTATTATCCTTATAAATTAAATTAAAATCAATAGAGAATAAAAGATAAACACATAAATAACCATACTACTAAATGTTATTTGACAAGGGAACCAAGCTTTAATATAAGATAAGCTTCTAAGCTATACATTCGCAAATGTTTCAAGAGAAAAGTTATTCATTCCAAGGTTTTTCTATTTTTATTTTTAAACATCTCTTACCAACTCCATAATATAATACATGTTTAGTTTAGAAGAGTATGCTCGCAGAATGTTGCTGGTGCTGATTAAGTAATAATCGTAATAAATAAAGAAACAACCCTTGTTATTAATTATATCAACCTTTTAGTACGCTAGATTCATTTGGAGCTGGTTCTAGAGTTCATTTATGCATGGGAATGAATAGTTATTCTTCGCTTAGAAGTATAACCAAATTTTTAAAACCAGAGTAGAGAAAAGACTATATTAAATGTTAGACATGATGCATTGAGGATAAACTTGCTGGATATCTCCAATTAAAACTGAGAGTTATCCTATATGAACATACCTAGCTTGCTGAAATAGTGATGTGCTTGATGAACAGTAGCTCACAAACCATTTTTTCCTTTTGATGTCTTGAACAAATTTATTACTATACTGATTAATATTTTTTTTTTTTCATTTTGATATAATCTATAAACATTGAAAAAAAACTGATTGGTGTCAGTTTTACTAGGCATGGGATTTTTTTGGCATTTGAACATGTACCCATGTAAGCTTATTAGGTTCATATTCATTGCATCAAACTATGTTTTCTTATTTATATTGTTGTTTCTTCTTCAGCATGCAGGACACTATTAACCGATACATGACATATTCAAAGAACATAAACATTGAAAAAAGAATGCCGGACCAAAATGCACAGGTTAAGCATCTTTTGTGTTTCTGTTCCTCTACTGTTATTGACCTATTTGCTTTTATTCTTTGGAAACTGATTTCCAAAGTTCTAACATCACGTACATGTTCTTCTGCTTAGGATGATCAAATCCAATGTTAACTTACAAAAACCAAATGAGCAGATCATGTTTTCTTCTTAATTTGGAGTTTTTATTGTTCAAAAATTCATGGTTGTTTCATGTGAACAGGGATACATGTACAGTGACAAAGTTTTTTTTGGTCCTGTTCATTTTCATCTCTATATATTCAAAATATTCAATATCATCCTATACTTCATCATTTTCTTCATTTTCATTCATATACTTTGGGATACATGTGCAGTGATAAAGTTTTTTTGGTCATGCTCTCTTATATTTTTAAAATATCATCCTATACTTCATCATTTTCTTCATTTTCATTCATATACTTTCAAAATGTGCAATATAACTGCTCATAATCATCCTTTTATCTTTTACATCCTATTAGAAACTTATAAATATAGAGAAACCCTAGAAGATGCCAGGTTTCATGTTAGTTCCTGTCATGCTTGAGTTAAGCAGAAACTTTTTTTATTATGAAATTAATCAGGTTATCACAATTAAGTATCTGACAAAATTTAATAAATGACTACTCTAGTGTTTATGTATTATAATGACAAAAGACTGTAAGATTTGGATTGCTTTATCTGCAGCAATGGAAGCTTGAAGTTGCAGCCATGGCTCAGAAGGTTGAGCTTCTTGAAGGCTACAAAAGGTGAAGTTTCTTAACCTTTTCTATTCAGTTACTTTTTATTCTGCCAAATAATAATAATAATTACAACAACAACAACAACAACGACAAAGATAAATATGTTTGGAGATCGAACAGGAAGCTCTTAGGCGAGAGTTTGGGATCATGCTCGATGTTCGAATTACATGAAATGGAGTCTCAATTGGAGAAAAGCCTGAGAAACATAAGGGGAAGAAAGGTGAAAGCATAGAGCATTATGCACTGCTTTTTTCTTCTCTCAAAACTCAATAAACCCATTTTGTTTGTTATCTCTTTAAATGCAGTATCACATGCTTGTGGAACAAATTGCAGAACTGAGAGATAGGGTAAGACCTGAGAATCTTTTGCATATATCAATTCAGAAAACCTTTTTTGTCCCTGAATTTCTTTGATGATATAATCAGGAAAGAACTCTCACCGAAGAAAACTTCGTATTACGCAATAAGGTATATATATACACAGAAATATATGTATGATGTTATCTCTTGCAAACAAAAATTTCATTCTGAATTGCAGCAAAATTATGTCTTTGTAGGCAGAGTGTTCATTGCAGTTAAATGAGAATAGAGAAACTGTTGAGAATGATGTAAATGATGGAGAAGATATTGAAGTAGAGACAGAATTGTTCATTGGGAGGCCAGGAAGCAGAAGACAGTGCAAAATTAATGCTTGATTGATTTGTTAAGGTTTTAAATCATAATCCAAAAGATTTTAGTGTTTTTCATGGGTTGAATGAATGCTTGATTGCACATATTTAGGAACATGTAATAAAAGTGGCAACTTGTCAAGGAATAAAATGTAATAATATGTTTTAGTAATGATTTCATATCTTAGTTTTATTTTTATTTTTATTTTTGTATTTTGTTTGAAAGATATATATATATATATATATATATATATATATATATATATATATATATATATATATATATGGAAAATTACTATTCACCCCTCGCGAATTGCAAAACTTCCCAGACAGCCCCTGCAAGTTTGTAATACCCCAGAAAGCCCTTCCGTTAGTGTTTGAATTCCTTTTTCCCCTGTCGTTCATTTGTACAAGGTTTGTGCTGTGAAATTCCGTGTGTACCCGTGTAAATGGTGGGAAAAAAACCGCCCAGTCACATCATGTTAAACATTTTTTATTTGGGTTTTGTCAATCTTTTTTATTCCATCTTGCCTTGATTTTTCTGAAACAAAGTTTGGAAGACTCATCGTTTGCATTCGTTTGAACTCCGCCGGTTGCCCGATAAGCTGAGATAAGGTGAGAATGTCTTCCTTTCCATCACTTTGATCATCCTTTAAAGGGGAGTACCAATTTATATTTATTTATATGCAGGTTTTTAATGGAGAATTTTTGTGCAATTGCAAGATACAACGGTGAGGGACGAGTGCTAGTGTTCATGGCACAGACTTGTTGGGATTCAATCTTAGCGGAGATATGTGACCGATGGTGTCTTGATGTTTCCCATGTTAGGGTGAAGTTTATCACACCCGATGGACATAAAACGATTTGTCCAATAGAAAATGAGGTTGACTTCCAGCGCATGTGTCATGTATACTCACTCTTCAAATGCACTGCAGTCGATCTCGTTGTTGAGACAGATGATGCGCCATTGTCGCATCATAGTCAAAACGAATTCTTGTCATTGTAAAGTTCTTATCCTTTATCTTTACTCTTAAATTCATATGTGTTTGCCTAATTATTATAGTTACCGTTTAATTATTGTATTTTTTCTTTAACTATTCCATTTTACGTTTAAAAACATAAGTTTCAGTTTAAACATATATCGTATCGTCTAAACAATTGTGTCTGTGTTTAACTTATTATGTTCTTGTTTAAATATACATATTTGAAGGTAAATTATTTTTTTTCGACTAAGTTACTGATGTTTCTCGTTTAACTGAAGTGTTGGCAGGAATTCTGATTCTGCCAGCGCACCTGTTCCATCTCATGGCGACCCGGACGGTGCAGCATGCCTTCCGTCCTCCTCGGATCATCCCGAAGTGCTGTCATTTGATATCGGCCAACGTTTCGTAGACGTTGACCATTTCAGAGACGCGCTTCAGAATTTTGCAATCAAGAGGAATTTCGACTTCAAATTCATAAAGAATGAGAAACACAGGGTGACTGTAGAATGCGCTGCCGTTGGTTGTGGATGGCGCCTTCATGCATCGAAGGAATACAATAAAAATACGTTCAGAATAAAGGCAATGCACCCGTCACACAATTGCGGTGGTGGAATTGGTGTGACATCTGCTCGACCAGGGGATCACCGGGACACATATCGTCAATGAAATCGGAGTATCCTTCTAGATTAGAGAATCCGCAGGTGGTTGTTCAACTTGCAATTTGAACAACTCCCTGCGATGCCTCTGATTTGCAAGATTCCGACGATGACATTGATGATATGCATCCTAGACATCCCCTGTGCGATCAGATATCCCATCAATTGTTTTAAAACTTTATGAAGGTTTCTAGACACCATCAGATTTTGCAGGCGAAGATAGTACAATGGCCAGGGATAAAGTTACAAAAAACAATTGATGTGACATCTGCTCGACCAGGGGATCGGCGGGACACATCTTGGCAATGTAATCGGAGTATTCTTCGAGATCAGAGGCTTCGCAGGTGGTTGTTGAACTTGCAATTTGAACAACTGCCTGCGAAGCCTCTGATGTGCAAGATTCCAACGATTACATCGCCGAGTTGCATCTTGCTCATGTCCTGGTGGATCAAATATCTCATCAATTGTTTTAAAACGTGTCTTTGTTTAATATTTATTCTCGTATTTGCAATAAACGTGGCCTTGTTTGTTATGTAATCAGTTATTCTCGTATTTGCAATAAACATATTTCATTTCATGTGTAAAACTGTCTCTATGTTTAATATTTAAACACAAACGGTTGCTTTTCACCATAAAAATATTATTGTTAAAGGACTAAAATTCCGGTAGTACAATGGCCATGCTGATGTTTAAATAGAAACTTTTAAAATTAAATATATACACTTATATTTATACATAAATCAAATTTGTTAAACATTAACATATTTAGTTAAACAGAATATCTCAAAACAATGACTCAAGTCGGTTTCCGCTCCCCAGTCGAAGACTCGCCCCTTTCTATGGTTCCGGTTCTTCGACCTTGAATAAGTATGCGGGACTTTTGAATTATGCATACGAACGCGTCCATCACATCGTCGGGAACCGTTTCCTGTCCTTCAAGCATAGAAAATAGTTGTCTCCGTGTAGTGGTAAAGGGTAACAGATATAGTCAGACAAATACAACTATAATTAACGAGTAACAGAAATAGTTAAACGGTAACATACAAAGTTAAACGGTAAAAGACATAGTTAAACGGTAATAGACACAGTTAAGTGGTAAAGGAATATGTCGAGCCGCTACTGTCTCGGATTTCTGTCTGTCTGCGATGCTGCTATTGTCTCGTCGTCAGCCTGTCGAGAGATCAGCTTTGTTCTTTTTGTTTTTTTCGCGGGTCTCTTCAAATTTGACCGTCTTCGAATGGCGACCGCAATGACCTCATCGTCGTCAAATTCCGAGCTCGTCTCACTGAAGGCCCCCGCATTCGCCTGGGCTACGTCCGGTTCATTTGTTTGTATGGACGGCTCATTCGATTGTGACCGTCCTTCCATTACATCAACTCGAGCAACAAGCCCTTGGAATTCGGATGTTAATAACTGGCATGCCTGTAGCAGACGTTCGGTGACATCGTCGCTTTGTGCAGGCGAGGTGGCTGCCGTTGTCGGGGGGGGGGGGGGGGGGGGGGGGGCAGCTGACGTCAAGGGGGGTGTTCCCGTACGGCGCGTTGGACTCGTAGTACGTGAATGACGGCTTACGCGCTTGGGAGAGATTGGAGTTTCATCGTGCATTGTCTGGCGGGCGGCCCCAACAATTATATCTTCATTCGCATTGGCGGCAACCAGCTCACGAAACTAACATATGCAAGGTAAGGTTAGAGAACATGTCTTTTTAAACAAAGAAGTCAAAATGTAAAGGGTAAACGAACTATTCAAACAGGAATGCTTATAGTTAAACAGAGACTAAATATATTAAATGTTAAAACCTATTATTATACGGAGAATTCGGTATAATTACCTCATTTCCTTCCAGGGATGGCAAAATGGGTTGTATCGGCCCTTGCTTCTCGTAACAAAGCATCCTTGGTGTCTTGCTAAAATTCACTTTGTTTCCGCAACCAGTTAGCTCGTAAAACCATATGTTCAATGCGATCGAGCAACCCTTCACGAACCCCGCCTGGATCTTCTCCCCGGCGCATCTTGCTCGCACTCTTGCGGCAGCTTGTGGGACGTCATCCATAAGCCACTTGTGTGTCGCCTGCGCCCATGCGTATCGGCCCATGGCACGTAGATCGTCGACATAATCAACGACCCAATTTGGAACAGAGCATGACGTATTTGGGAAGAGGACCGTACCCATGAGGTAAACCATCAGGAGTTTGACAAAATTTTCTTCTTCTCCACTTTGCCGAACAACTTGCTTAAGAGTTCTCTTGATAGAGTCTCTGTGTCTCTCGTACGTTCTCGAAAAATACCTCTCTTGGAAAGATGAGCGTGATTTCTTCTTCTGAAATACGACTTCCTCTCCATCGCAACACAGACCAAGAATGAGGGCGACATCTTCAGGCCTGAAACTTAACATGCTTGTCCCGATCCTGAATTTGTTAGTGCGGTCATCGTAACTTTGCAATAGGAAATCAAGAAGGGCCCTGTCTTGGAATACCGCTCCCACCTCAGTAAATGCTTCGAACGGTGTCATTTGTATAAGTTCCCAGTGCTATCCATTCATGTAGACCTTCAATTCAGCCATCGTGTTCGCTACCGCTGCCAAAGAGCATCGCCCATTAACTAGGGTTGTCACCATAAGTCCTCCGTCGAGACAATGTTCGAATGGTTAATTCCGGTCGTACAGTGGCGAAAAGAGAAGATATTCAAAATCCCTAACCTCCTCCTAACACGGAGAAGTTATTGCAGTGCCCGTTACGATCCTCCCACGACTTCCCATGTATAGTTAAAAAAAAACTTTTCGTTCTCTCAATCAGTGGTAGTCACACAGAAGCCCGATTACTTAAACGAAGGATCTAATATTTAACCATAGAATCTGATAGTCACACAGAGCCGAACTTTATTGTATGGGAGCGATCATATTGACATCAACAAATTTTAGAAGTTATTGCAAAATAATGTATGTTACAAAGTTTACATTAAAATTGACAAATAACTTTATACAGCATTAACTCTCGAACTCGTCTCCCCTTTATCACCGACGCCGACTGCCCTCCCATCCAAAAGTATGCGTGCGGCGTACTTCAGACGTAAGTACGGGACGTCCGTTTGCGGTACCCGAAGCTTTTCGTCAGCAAGAAGTTGTTCAATGAACCGCATCACATACACCGAGCAGTCGACACTTCCTCGTTTTTGTCTTGGAGTGCTCCTGTCGTGAATGAGGGCGTACGAGGACGTCGCCGCCTCGCCAAGTTCCATCTCGATGCAATTATCGAATAGTTTCCGCTGTAAATAAATAAATTTTGAAGTCGAGATGGAAAAATAGGAAGTAAGTTATTTCCGCTATAGTTAACACGGGAGCTTACCATATCGGCGGCGTCTTTGTTGTATTCCTCGCTCTGGCAGGAAGAGTAATGCCTGTACTCTTGTGCTATGTTGTCGAGAACGACAACATGGAAATGTTCATGCAAAATTATAGGCATTATTATGATGTCGACTTCATGGACGTTCCGCGCATCATCGTCAATCATGTGGAGAGCGTCTTCCACCGTGTCCTCCATTTGGGAGAGGAATAGTGCAAGTGGACTGGTAATGGAAGCGCGCTTCTTATAAGGATACGGTTGAAGCTTCAGCGACTTCTGGATGATGCAGACGAAGGCATCGACGACATCGTCTGCCACATTCTCCTTACCCTCCACCAACGTGAACACGGCCTCGCGTGTAGTCTGAACTGCGTCAGTCCTCCATACGATAGTCCTGATGTTAAACGGTAACAAACTTAATTAAACAATAACGTTTATAGTTAAGTGGAAAATGATATAGTTAAATGATAACTTAAATAGTTAAATAGACTTTACAACAAATTAAATATTAAAATAAATATTTAAACTCTAAGTATATTTATTTAACTGTTAACATAAATATACTTACGAGTCCATGACACAGTTGAGGATGATTCTTATTATCTTCTCTTCGAATTGGTCGAGACGTGACATTCCGGCATAATTTTTCTTCTTCGGAACGAATTTTTTCTGCGCCTCGTTGACGTCTCGTTGCCCTTCCTTGGCAGCCTCTTTAGTCGACTCCGGTACTGCCACAGAGTCTTTAATCTGTGACGGTGCCGGTAAAGCCACAGCGTCGTCCACAGCATCTTTATTCGATTCAGCTGCTAACGTGGGCTGACTCGACACCGGTAATGCCACGGAGTCCTTATTCACTTCTGGTGCCACTGTCGCCAGGATTGTGTCTGCCTTCGTCACGCAGCAATCGTACGCCGGTGCCGGTGCCTCCAACACAGGGAGGTCACTGACAACGGATTCAATTAACTTGTCGACGGCGGCAATCGCATCATCGGGCAGAGACACATCCATTGCAGCCGGCGGCACCACTGCCTGTCCTTTTTCCAATGGCGCGCAAGGGCCTGAAGTTGGCTGAGCCTCCGCCATTGTTGGTTCGACAGCAGTTGGTACTTCTGTTGCCTCGATGTCGGCCGGCGGAGGGAGAGACATCGTTGCTTTCCTCCACGTAAGCCTCTTCCTGCGCGGGACTCTCGCGAATGCTCTCGCTAGAACGTTGTCTTTGCCAATCGCCGGGGCTGCGTCCATTGCATTGGGGCTGCCGGAGATCGTAACATAGTCATCCGGCGTCGTCCTGGCCTGCGAACGCGCCTCCAGAGCATCCACACGAGCAACAAGACGTGGGATCTCTTGCAACATTAACTCGCACGTCTGCAATAGACGTTTGGTCAGCTCGTCGCCTGTTGGTGTCGGGGAGGGGGGTGGAAGGGGGCTTGCCCGTCGGCGAGCAGTCCGTGCGCGGTGAGGACTCTGAGAAGATGATCGGCGTCGGACGCGCTTTGACGATGCTGCCCGATCATCTCCTTTTCTCGCAGGCGGAGCGGGAGTCTTGCTCGCCAGTGGAACGGGATCGGAAGCGGGAGGAATAACACCTCCGTGGCCGGTGGCAGCTCCGCGGGTGGCCCCAACAAATATTTGTTCGTCCGGGTTGGCGGCGACCAGTTCGGGAAACTAACAATTGTAAAAATCCAATACTTTTAAACAATAAAGATATGAGTTAAATGTTAACAAAATAAGTTTAATAGTAAACATATTTGTTAAATACGAATTATTAAACTTAAACACTAACACAGATTGTCAAACACAGAAACCTATATTTAAACGAAGATCAATTAAATAGATTCATTACCTCTTTTCCTTCAAGTGATGAAAATAAAGTCCCTGTCGACACTTGCTTCCGGTAGCTGTTTTCACCGTAGCACAGGATCCTTGGGTTCTTGCCGAAATGCAACTTCTTGCCGGTGCCGGTGAGCTCATAGAACCAGGTGGTCAACGCAACCGAGCAACCTTTGACGTACCCCGTGTTGGTCTTGTTCCCGGCGCATCTCGCTTGTACTCGAGCGGCCGCTTGTGGAACGTCCTCCATTAGCCACTTGTGGGTCGCTTGAGCCCATGCAAATCGTCCCATGGACGGTAGGTCATCGACGTAGTCAACGATCCAAACAGGAACAAAGCAGGAAGTGTTAGGGAAGAGGATAGTACCCATGAGGTACACCATGAGGAGCTTTACAAAATTCTCCTCTTCCCCCCTCTCGCGAACTATCCGCTCAAGTGTGTTCTTGATGGAGTCTATTTCTCTCGTAAGATCTTGAAAAATACCTCAGCTCGAACGGCGAGTGTGTCTTCTTCTTCTGGAATACGACTGCGTTCCCATCACAGCGTAGACCAAGGATGAGACCCACATCTTGAGGTCTGAAACTCACGAGGCTGGCCCCGATCCTGAATTTGCTGCTGCGGCCATCGAACCTCTGCAGCAGAGAATCAAGGAGGGCTCTCTCTTGGAGGACGACTTCAATCTCGGTCAAAGCCGCGAACGGTGTCCTTTTGATGATCTCCCAGTGTCGTCCAGTCATGTGAACTTTCAATTCATTCAAAGTTTGGACAACCGGTGTCAAGTAGCATCGGCCGTTAACTAGGTTGACCGCCATGACCAATACCCTACAAGAAGAACAATACATTTGTTTATAGTGATTTATTAAACAATAACCCTATTCATTAAACAGAAACCTCCTTTGTTAAACGGAAAATTCATTTGTTAAACGGAGAGGAAGCTTGTTAAACGGAAACGACATGTATTCAACATAAAATCCAACCATTACACTGATACTTTTAAACACAACTCATACCCATATCAAATTAAAGGGGAAACACACATTATAATCATTTGAAAACAAAATGAGTTTGCATAACCATCGAAAAATCTCCTTCACCACAACACTCTCGCTCTCGATACTGAGCACAGACAAACAAAACCCTAGACACAAAATCTCACTGCAAACTACAATATCATCCAATAATGAAACCATGAAAACGTATGGCCAAAAAACAACAGAGACGATACTTTACAAACGAAATGGCAAAAAACAAAAGAAAAACCGCACAGCTTCATCGCCTCATTACCTTGGTTGGAAAACCGACGAAATGACGAAGACTAGAGCGGGAGTTCTCCTTCGAAACACTGCTGAACAGGCGATGATAACAAGATGCCCAGGCGATGATAGGAAATAACCGGTGCCAGTAATGTTGTTCTCCAGTGATTAAACAAATAAAAATAAACCGCTTCCTCAAGCGGAAACATCATTGCACACAAGGGCATTATAGTCAATCCACGTCGCAAATGACACACCATCCCACGTAAGGGCTATTTCGTCATATATATTCAAACTTAACACCGTCAATCACCGTTACAGCTTTGGGGGGTTTAAAATTCTATCAAATCAAAAGGAGGGTGTTTTTAGGGATATGAAAATGTGTGGGGTTTTTTTGTGCATATTGCAAACTTTGGGGGTTTTTTGGGTAATTTCCTGATATATATATTACACACAAGCTTTTAGAAGTGAAATTATGAAGGTATACCAAATATATTATATATGACAAAACATCATCTGTGTACGTCCATAGATAAAAAATCTATGGATGTCATGTATATATATATATATATATATATACACTATATTTTGAAATTTATAATTTTAAATAAATAGTATTATATATATTTAAAAAAAATTAGTAGAGTGATATATTCTATAACTATAATATTTTCATTAAAAGAAATTACTCAGCATGGGATAGTCATATCAATTAAAAAAAATAGAGATTGAGACGTATCCTGAATAATAATAATAATAATAATAATAATAATAATAATAATAATAATAATAATTTATCTCTAAGAGATAAAACAAAACATAAAGCATAAAAATTAATCACTTGCACTATTTAAAATATAAATGAACAATGAAAAACACATAAGTTTATAGATCTAATCCTTCACTGATGATATATTTGACACCAAAGGTTAACAACTAATTAAATACTTAAAAAATTCATTTGAGGTTCTTCAAACTTATTTAAATGTTATTGTAAAAATGCATGTAATATAAACAACATTTTCATAGTTTTGTAAGTTTCAGCTAATCTAAAGTAAATATTTAAAGAAATACAAATTATTTGCTTTCAATTTGCCCAATCGAATGAATTGTTAAAAATATAATAAAGTGGTGTTTCTAAAAATAATAGCCTAATTTGACTTCGATCAATATTATGACTCGTTCGTGCAAACTCAGTGATATTTGACCCAGGAATTTTTTTTTTAATGCCAAGTAGGCTGAGATCTCATTGTTTTTCATTCACCCACCAAACAATGCCCCCACAATCTTTTGATCTATTTGTGCATTACAAAAAAGTACATCACCTCAATAAATATTTATATGCATGGTTGGCATTCTACTGATTTTTTTTTAAAACTGCTTTACCCTCATTCTTTTGCTATCATTAATTGTTAAATTACTATTTCAAATATAAATTTTTGTATAATTAACAAAGAAAGTCATTGAAAGATGTTAATCCCTTTTATAGCTTCTAATATCTCGCCTTTTTAAAAAACGATGAATTAATAACCAAAAACAATTATATAGATCAAAATGAATTTTAATAACAAAAATAATAGCTGCATTCGGCTTAAAGAGATTGATCAAGAAAAAAATTGGGGTAAAGTTGCACATTTTTTAGATAATAAGACTTATTGGTCTAGAAGATTTTTTAGATGGGCAAGGTGTTGAGGCTGCATTGCTATCTTCAGATGGAGGCCAAAGAAGAGATGCTGAGAAGCAACCAGGTAGAGGCCATGGAAAAGGCCGTATAGAGAAAGAGGTGCAGGCAGAGGAAGAGGATGAGGAGCTGACCCGAAAGGGGTGCAAGAAGAAAACAAGCAAAATAGAAGTCAAGTGTAGTGTTAATACTGCAAAAGATTTGGGCATAAGAAAGCCCAATGCTTGTTCAAAAGCAAAGAAACCAACTTGGCTGAACATATAGAGGTTAGTAATTTGTTTATGGTGAAAAATGAAGCTAACATTGGTCAGGTGTGCATACGGATTATTGATAGTGGGTGTTCAAATCATATGTCCGGCGATTGAAGCCTATTCCATGATTTGTTGGAAACTAGAGGTAAGTCTGTAAAACTTGGAGATGATAAGGAGCTCCATTTGCCGGAAAGGGTGTTATGATGATTAAGGCAATCTCCAGCAAGATGAAAGCCCTAAATGATGTCCAGCATGTGCCTCACCTCGCACACAACCTGCTGAGTGTTGGTTAGTAGATGAGATGTGGCTATATAGTCATGTTTGATGAAGAGAGCTGCTTCATCAAAGACAAAGAGACAAGAGTACAAGTTGCTGAAGTACCACTAACTAGGCATCACATGTTTCCTTTTGAAGTTGATCAAGTTGGGCGAGTAAACATGGCAACAAGCAAGCTAACAACCTCTATACTATGGCATAAAAGGTACGGATACTTGAACTTTCAGGGATTGTAGAACTTATATAAAGGAAGCTTTGTGAATGGGCTTCCAAGCACTGAGTTCATGGGTGTCTGTGAAGGGTGTATCATGGGCAAGTAAACCAGGCACTCATTTGCCAGTAACATTGTGAACCATTGTAGAGCTCTACTTGATCTCGTGCACACAAATATATGTGGCCCAATTCAAGAGGAGTCACTTGGAGGAAGCTTGTACTTCCTTTTGTTCATGGATGATCATACGAGGTACAATTGGGTATACTTTCTCAGGCAAAAGGCACAAGATTTTGAAGAATTTTTGAAGTTCAAGAAACTAGTAGATAATCAACTAGGAAAGAAGTTGAAGTGTCTTAGAAAGACAAGGGAGGGGAGTTCACATCAAAAGATTTCATGAAGTACTGCAAAGAAGAAGGAGTTCAAAGAGAACTCACACCTCCATATACACTAAAGTTGAACGGCATCATTGAAAGGAAGCATCGAACTATAATGGAGATGGGTTGAAGCAAGATGAAGGAGAAATATGTTCCTAACCTTCTCTGGGTTGAGGCTATGTTAACAACTATCTATTTAATCAATAGATCTCCAACTAAGGTAGTGCAAGGAGGGAATCCATATCAAGCACTCACAGGCATGAAACCTTCTGTGAAACACCTGAGAATTTTTGGGTGTTTAGCTTAGACGATGATCAGTTCAAAGCATCTTAGGAAACTAGATGAAAAATTTGAGAAACTTGTGTTCGTTGGCTATTGTACTGAATCTAAATCTTATAGATTGTATAGTCCTATCACTAGTACAATTTTTACAAGAAGAAATGTCACATTTGATGAAGGTGCAAGTTGCCATGGGAGATTTCAGTCCAAGGAGAACAAATACAAGTTTTTGGAGAGCTTGAAGAGTCAACTTTGGATGCCCAAGATGAAAGAGGGCAAACACAAGGAGTTGAAAGACTGCATCACCATTTCAGAATGAACAAATGAATGATGTAGCTGAATGCTCATCCATTCCATTGAGGTACAAAGAAACACTCTGATGTACAGTTGTTAAAAAAAAGCCAAGGCTTGTTATGAAGCTGGTGGGTGATTCAGAGATGCTGCTGATGTGTGTGTACGTGGATGATATCATCTAAATAGGAACAACTGTGCAATTGTCCAAAGAATTCAAGGAGCTCATGATGCAGAGGCTTCAAATGTCGGACCTTGGATTGTTGCACTACTTCCTTGGTCTTGAGATCATTCAAGATATGAATGGCATCCTCATTTCACAGAACAAGTATGGTGGAGATCTATTGCAAAAGTTTGGAATGAGGAATTGTAAATCATCTCCAATACCAATGAATTCTAATGAGAAGCTTAAGCTGAATGATAATACACTAGGTTGTGATGAATTCCAATATAGAAACATGGTTGGAGGCCTCTTATACCTCACATACACTCGTCCCGATATCAAGTTTGCAGTTAACATGGTGTCCAGGTTTATGAGTAAACCTTCAATGCATCATTAGCGTACAGTGAAGTGCATTATGCATTACATTGCAGTTCACAAGGTCTGGGAGTGTTCTATGCTCGGTTTAAGGAGTTCAATTTAGTCAAATTCACCGATAGTGATTGGGTTCGGTCAACAGATGACGGAAGAAGCACATCTAGATGTATTTTAAAGCTCAGATCTTGTGTAATTACATGTGCATCAAAGAAGCAAGAGAGCACTACCTTGTCTTCAACTGAACGGAGTATGTAGTGGCGACAACCTCAGCTTGTTAAGCAATTTGGCTTGGAAGGTTGGTCCAGGACTTTGGAGTGATGTTATCTCAACCAATAAGTCTAATGTGTGATAATCAATCTGTTATTTTCATTGGAAGGAATCCAGCCATGCATGGAAGGACAAAGCACATGGATATTAAGTATCATTATTGAAGGGATCTTGTTCCAAATGGTTCCATTAATTTGGAATTTTGTCACCCTAATGAACAACTTGCAGACATTTGTACAAAAGCATTATCCGTTCAAAAGCATCTAAATTTGCACATGGAGTTAGGAATGCAAAGTTTTAGATCACAAGAGGGTGTTGGTTGTGATCTGATAACTTAGTCATGATGAAACAACCAATAGTGTGCAATAGTGGGATTCGGTTGAGTGTGGGTTGACAAATGCTATTTTTGGGCGGGATTCGGCTAAGTGTCGGATGTTTGGTCAACATGCATAACTGTACATGCATAACTGTACACGCATGTTAAAGTTCTGTCAAGTGTTACTTTATGCTTTCTTTTATTTTGCATGAAATTGTGTTCCAAGCTTTGAATCTATATATTTGTAAGCCCTTTTGAATTAATGCAAGCAAGGGAAGTTAGTTTGACTGAATTATTTCTCTTCTCTCACTCACTTGTCTTCCTCTAAACCTCTCTTTTTCTCAACTAAAGTCAATAGGGTGATGGACCAAAGAACTTCTACCTATCAAGGAGAAGGAGCTCATCCAAGCTTCCCTTCTTTCCCAAGATAAAACCAAGGAATGAGAAGAAAAGAGCAAGTGAAGAACCAAGAAAAGAAATCAAGTGCAGGAGCACATACCTTGAAATCTCAAAGATGGAGAAAGGACGAGGGTTAGGGTTTCATCAAGAAAGAAGAAAGGAAGGGTCATCCCTAGCATTTCTTCTCCAAGAGGAAAGCCAAGGAAGTGAGAGGTAAGAGAAGAGAATGAAAACTAGGGGGAAAAGGGCTGAATTTTGCAAGAAATCCTCTGGTTGCAATAATACAAAGCTACAGTACCTCATGAAATCTATAATAATGGGTTGAAAGTGTTACAGTAATAGGCTTGGAAAGCTAGGTTATAATAAACAGACTCACTTACGGGCACCTTACAGTAATGCTTACGGTTGTATGCCTCTTGTAGATAACCTTGCTAGTATGCTTATGCACGTAAGGAGGAACATAAAGATATTTAGAGGGACTTACGGGCCGGACTTACGCTCGTAAGCTGGACTGTAAGGATCATCCAGAGGAGCTTATGAGCAAAGCATACACCTGTAATCACAAGGGGACATACAGAGAAGTTTACGGTCCAGTGCTTATGGCTATAAGCTGGATCATAACACAAGACAAAATATCTTACAGACAGGACTTACGACTGTAAGTGATCTCGTAAGGCTCGTGACCCATCATCTTAAGCTCCTTATGGCCACTTCCTTACGGACGTAAACAACATGAAAGTGGCATAGTATAAATATTCTTGACAAGGGTTTCTCGGTCATCTTTTGTTCTATTCAAAGGCGAGGCTAAGGGGAAGAAGAGAGGTGAATCTCTAGGGCTTTGGAGATGATTCTACAAGGAGATTTAACCCATATATCTTTGAGGAGAAGGATTGTAGCCGTCAAGATTAGCTTGAAGGCATTTGTGGAAGGTCCTTAGGCATTCTCCGGCTATCATCTTCTTACACGATTGAGAAGGGAATTTTCACGTCTACTTTTATTCTCTTCGTGTCTTGTTGTTTGGATGCTTGCCCTCCATTAATGGAGGGCTAATTTTGTAGAATTTTGGGAATAGTTAAACTCTAGGGTTTTATTCTATTTAACATTGGTTGTAGATCTTGTTGATTTAATTATTTCTTAATTGCAATCCATGTTATTTGAATTCAATTGCATATTTTTTATGGCATGATTGCTAATAAGGAGAAAGTCCTGGTTTTCATGTATGATGTGCTTTGTGACAAGTAGAAATATCGACTTAGCATAGACATGTTGCTATTAGAGGGGTTTATGAGTAAGCCTGGCAATGGGGTACTTTGGAGTTGAGAGTTCTCCTCCCTCAATCGTTCCGAGTGGATTAACAAGTGATTTCCCTGCTCTTTGCAATCGTATAGAATAGAATTTAGGATGAATTGCATTTCTATTATGTATAAGATTAGGGATAATCTCTTCACAAGAAGGATTATCTATTTCAGAAATTTTTGTTAAACCAGATTGAGATTTCATAGAGTGCAAAACAATTGTGGGGTATCTGTGTTAGCACTGTACTGAATCAGTTACTAATCGTTCTTAAAAGAAGGGTTTAGTACATTTTAGTATTTCTTTCGTTCCAAATAGGATTGCATACTTATACAACCTTTGTCTTAAACTTAACAAACCCTAGAGGGATATTAGGCCCAGGCATATTTTCTTCCCCTAGTTTCTCTACTTATTTTATTCTCTTTAACTTGTTTTCTTTGTTCATGCTACTAACTTTGTTCACACACAACACTACTTTCATTTAGGCTAACAATCGAGATAGGGATTAGTACTAGTATTCTCGATCATCCTTGTGAATCGATACCCTGCCTTTGCACACACTATTACTACTTGATCGGTGCATACACTTGCGTCCCTTATCAGTTAGTAATAGAGATCCTGTATTCATGAGTACTTTTCAACAAGAATTTTTCAAGCTTCAAGGTGTGGATCTCATGCATTCTATAGCCTACCATCCTTGACATAAGGCCAATTAAAGTTAGTGAATCAATGTTTAGAAGCATATCTTTGCCGTATGGCAAGGGACATACTCAAAAGTTGGTGCTCATGGCTATTTCCAACAAAATTTTGGTATAATACTTCCTTTCATACTGCAATTAACATGGCTCCTTTTTAAGCTCTATAAGGATTTCCACCAACCCTACTGATAAGTGCTTGTGTTATAGTACCGCGAAGCGTTATTATCTTACATTGAGCATATCTTTTATCAGTTTTTATCACTAAATGGCGTGCATTTGTGTATTCTTGTGCATTGAAGGTTTGCGGAGCCAAATTGGAGAAGAAGAACGAAATTAGGTCGTGTTCACCGATGTTGGGAAGTTTTCGGACCAAGCACGGAACAAGGCACAAGCTTGGACTTATGAGTGTGTGCCAACCTCCTTTGGAAGGGCACAAAGGCAGTCACATTCACAACAAGTCTAACTCGTGTGGCTTAGGAGAACTTCACCAAGAAGGAGACTTGAAGCAATCGGCACGATCTACCATTGATTGTGTGCCCAATTCAATGGCCTCGATGAAGAACGACGGATTCGGGAGCGTTTCGGGCGAGTACTGTAGCTTGTTACTGTAGTAAAACACTGTAGCAAGTTACTGTCCACTTCGGCCGAAATTCAGAATTCCAGAGAATTCACACAGGCGTGTGGAATTAACACGCGGCCGTGTGAATTAATTTTTCAGCAGACAGAAACTTCACACGCCCGTGTGTTAATTCCACACGGCCGTGTGAAGCCCCCGATAACTCAAATTTTAAAGCCGCGATTCAACAATATAAAAGGCGATTTTGGAGACCTTTTGGGATATCTTTTGACCTATCTTTCTCTTCAACTTGGGGAGTGCGGCTAGGGTTTCGAAGAGGATTTCGTGGAGGTTTAGCGCGTGTCATTGGCATCGTCACCAACGTTCGACGGCCGCACAAGACCACGGCCACACCTTACGCAAGGGGGTTTTCATTGATGTCCTTATTTTGTGCTTTCTTTCATACATTGATGAACATGTATAGCTCCATGAGGAGCTAAACCCCTTAAGGGTATTCGGACTTGTAAACTCTAGGGTTATTATGTTTCTTTGACATTGTTATTATGATTTTCCATTATTGATGAATAAAATTGAGTTTCAATCTTAATTTCATCTTGTTAATGTTTTCTCTTAGATGTGACACTAGGATTGAGAACAATTTAGGTTGCCTTTTGGAGGTGTGACAACTCCTTAGTGTTAGACTACTTAAGATTGAAGAGGGTTGAGAGGGAGAGTTGTGAGGTAGCTATGTACCCTTTTCCCCTCCGACGTGGTTTCTCCCTACCTCCGTTTCCTTGATTTCATAGCGGTCGAAATAGAGTGAAGTGCTAGGCAGATAAACTCCCCTGGGGCTTAGTTACGCAAGTAACAGAGTGAAGGGTTGAAGTGAATCCTATGCATTGGGGCTTAATCTAGACTAGGGTTCTTCCACCTGGACCAAAGGGTTAGAACTACACATAGGAACAGGTTTTACCATTAGGAATCCCTAGAGCTTAAAGCAATCCCACGTAGTGTGAGGTTTAGGTAGATATACTCCCCTGGGGCTTAGTCGTGCGAGCGATAGAGTGAAGGGTGACGTGAATCCTAATACCGGGGCATAGTGTTGGGGTTAGTCACGGTTGTCCTTAGGATTGGGACCGCGAGTCTTAGGATATCCTCGACTCGATTAAACATCAATAGGAAAGTATAATAGCATAGTGCTGCACTAGAAGCATAGACCCTAGAGGTAGCTTGTCCGGATGCCCTATTTCATTCATTACTATTCCTTTCTATTCTCTTTTACTTGCACTCTCTCATCTTCCATCTTTCTATTTAATTTCTCGTCTTTTAGTATAATTGTTTCCATAATTCACTCATCGAATCAATTGATCACTTTTCTGTACTTCGCATAGTTTTAATAGTGAAATCTCGTATTCTAACTCCCTATTCCGTGTGGATTCGACTACCCTCTCACCGGGGTAACTTTTATTACTTCGACAAACCCGTGCACTTTCGGGCTCCCTGTCACCTACATCTTCTTTATTTTCCAAAAGATTCTTCAGTGGAGAATGTCAATATATTGTTATAAGATTGAGAGGCTACCATTTAGTTATTGAGCTATCATCTTTCAAAAGAACAACAAAGAATATGATGCAAACTAACAAGCATCATACTGAACATACTTTCCAGATTGGTGACATGGTATCTTTGAAGTTGCAACCTTACTGTTAGAATTCATCATGCTGAACATATTTCCAAATTGATGGCATGGTATATCTAAAGCCGCAACCTTACTATTAGGGGTGAGCAAAAAAAATCCGGATCCAATGATTCGATCTGATATCCGGTTTTTTGACCCAAATTTTTTTAGTATCCGATCCGAAAAAGAGGGTCAGGTACCCGGTACGAATTTTTACGGTGAAAACTGGATCTGATCTGGGTCGGGAAAAATTAAAAACCGGGTATCCAAATCCGATCCGGTTTTTAGTATATTCTTATATATATATATATATAGGGATTTGGATTTTTTTTTTCATTTTTATGTTTTAGAACATATAAAATTTAAATTTATTATATATATACTTAATTGCTTATATAGTTATATTTATATATATATATATATATATATATATATATATATATATATATATATATATATATATATATATATATATATATATATATATATATATATACATATTAATAAATTTAAAATTTTCTAGGGTTAAAAGTAAAAGGAAAAAATTTTTAAATTCTTGCCTCCTAGTCCTCAACATCCATCACCCCGCCTCTTCTCTCTAGCCTCCATCCTTCTCTAAGATTGATGCTTTAGAAGATATTTAATTTTTTTTAATGTCTAAAATTGATAAAGCTCTTTATTATTTTTTATGACTTTTTTTTGTGGGGTGAATAATGTAAGATTTTAATCCTCTTTATATGTTATAAGTTTTTCATATTTGTTTGTTTTTATTAATGTTGATGTTGTTATATAAAACAAATCCATGGAGTAGATGAAACTTAAATTCGGATCTAGATATCTAATATCCGATTCGGTTTAAACCGCGTACCCGATTTTCAATACTTGGTTTAAACCAGGTCTGATACGGGTCGAGTTTTTGCTGATTCGAAAAACCGGGCACCCGATCCTGTTTTGAAAACTGGGTCGGGTACCCGATTTTGTTCACCCCTACTTATTGTCACCATTCTCTAGTAGCACAAGAAATACTAAAATTTGTAGCGAATATTTTGGGCCCCATGTTCGTCTTGATAAGACTGGGAATTGTCATACAAACTAGACTTGCCATGTTCGTCTTCAATTCATGCAATTTTTAATGTTTCTCAACTAAAGACATCATTGTCCTCTAAAGAAGCAACATCATCTCTTTCACCTTCAGCTCTTTCTACAACTCTTTTAAATCCCTATGGCTATTCTAGTCGATGAATAGTTAAAAGAGGTAATGCTGCAACTACTTAATGGCTTATACACTGGTCTAATTCTTCTCCAGCTGATGTAACTTAGGAATTTGCCCAAAATTTGCAATTGAGGTTCCTAAAATTTCCCTTGGGGACAAGGGAAATCATAAGGGGGGAGTAATGTTATGTGATGTATGTTAATTAAGTGTAGAGTAGAGTAAGGCATTGCTATTAGGGTATGTGCATGTCATAGGATGGTTAAGTGTGTGAGAAGGGTAACAGAGAGTTGGTTTTGTTAGTTAATGGGTTAGTGAGTTGACTGTTGTGTCAACATGGCAGTTGGGTTAGTTAGTTTTGTTGGCTGCTGAGTCGGCAATGATAGTTATAGTATTCAAGTCACATTGGAAGCAGGCTATTAGGATGATGTATTTTTGGTCGTTGGATTTTATGTAATGGTGAGATCCAATGAGTATGGTGTAATTTGGACTATTGATTCAATATAAGAATTAATGGCCAAGAGGAGTGCATCAATGAATGTTTTCATGTGAGCTTCTCCTCCTCCTCCTCCTCCTCCTCCTCTTCTTCATCTTCTTTTGATTTTCCTTTTCCTTCATATCAAACATGGCTGATCATGTTGCTGCCTTGTAGAAATCTTTTCAGGAAACCTAGTAGGCATATATAGCATCCTGCATGCATTATATATGTAAATACATTTATTAATAACTTTGGGTTTTTTTAGCTATTTTCAAAAAATATATATGGAAAAAAGTCATATATATATATATATATATATATATATATATATATATAGTATGCTCTTTGTTAATATAACTTAATTATGGCTTATAGCACTTTCAAATAATTTACATTTTATCTCTAAGTATTACGAAAAAGAATATTTTAAAAAATTATTTAATTTAGTTTATAAAAATACACCAAACCGGTATAATTTAGACTTCAATAAATCAAACTTATGTTATATTTTTTTAATAAAAAAAGAGAGATTTAGAGAAAAAGAATCTTTAACAACCACCAATACAACAAATACATTTTTGATATTTGATATTTTGCGCATTCTTGTAAATATGTTATACTATTGGAACAATCTAGCTATTTATCAAGATGGTTGATGGAGAAATATAAAAATAAAGAGAAAACTTTACACATGATCTTTATTGATCTAGAAAAGGTATAAAATAAGAAACCTAGGGAGATCCTTTGATGGGTTTTAGGAAAGAAAAAATTACTAATGCGCATATAGACCTAATAAAGGATACATATAATATAATGACCCTCTCGTTGGCATTAGAAATGTAGAGCGAGAGATTAGAGAATTCCCAATTACTATAGGTCTTCATTCAGTTTCAGCTAAGTCATTGCCTATTTGTTCTTGCTATGGATGAGCTGACTAAGTATATTTAAGCTCATATTCCTTGATGTATGCTTTTTGATGATAATGTGATTTTAGTTGATGAATGTAGGAAAGATATCAACTTAAAGTTAGAGATGTGAAGAAAAACTTTAGAAACTAAGGATTTCAAGTTGACGAGGGTAAAAATAGAATATATATTTAAAATGTAATTTTAGTAATAATGTTGGTAGACATGATTCAGAAGTTAGAATGGATGATATTGAGGTTGGTAGCTAGAAGTAGAAGTTTTCGATAAGGTTAAATAATACAAGATGACATGGAAGTTAGAGAAGATGTCACAAATAAGATAAAAAAGTTTAGCCAAAATGGAGCAGAGCTTTTAGAGTTTATATTATTGTAGAATATCTCTTAGATTGAAAGGTAAATTTTACATAATTATTGTTAGGCTTAGATTGAAAGGTAAATTTTATGGAATTGTCATTAGGCCAACTATTATATTTGTATGGTTAGAACTTTGTATGGTCAACAACATGCTATACATGATTGAGACAAAAATATATAGTAAGATACATATCAAGCCTTATTAAAAAAGATAGATTGATTCAGTTAAAATAGTATGAACATATAATGACCAGCAGATGCCCCTAAATAGTTAAGACTAATGGTTTGTTTGTTGTTATTCTATCATTCTATGTAGATTCTACCAAATACATATATATACAAAACTATTATCTTACTAGGGGTATAATTACACCCTCAATGATCATCACGCTATTAACATAGAAGGTTTCAAACCAATTTTTCACAAATTAAGAAGACATATCATGAAGAATGATAAGTTCTAATATTTGTTAGAGAAAAAAAAATCCTTAAAGAAAGATTAAATTCCGATCAATTGAATTGGAGCAATATTTGTTAGAGAAATTTATATCAACCACTTATATACATGAAACTCTCACTTAAAAAAAAACAAAACAAAACAAAAGGAGGAATTAGAATCAATATAATAATACATTGAAGCCAATTATTCCTTACAAAATTATTTAGGATCAAAATCTCAATTACTTATAAATTCCAAGTCAAATTTTGCTAATTAAATTAACCAATGTATACCTATTAATTTGTTTAAGTATAATAAGCAGATGAAACTGAAGAACAAAATGTTTAGGAAATGAATTTCTTTTTGAAATTATTAATAGAATACTAATTAGAAAGTTTTCATAGTGAATTTTCTTTTTTCCTTCTGCAGTTATAGCATTAAATTTAATGAAAAAAAAGACTATATATAAACGTGAATGATCATTTCCAGGTAAGGAAACAAAATCTGAAATCAATGCTTGACAAGAAAACCTAGTCCCCAATTTAGAAACCCTAATTTAACTTGTACATTAATTCATTCATGAAACACTAATCTACAATTGTGAAATCCTAATTTAACATATATGCATTCACTCATTCATCCATTCATTCAATCATTTCTTAAAATTTATTTCTAAATGAATCACTAACATTCATCTTATTACAAAACCTTAGAAATAATACACAAATCAGAAACCCTAGTCATCTACTTTGAAACCCTAGAAATGAATAACTAAATAAATGTCTTAAACTCAACACAAGAGAAGATACGGAAATCTTTAGAAATGAAACTCAAATCAGAAACCCTAGCAGTCTGCAATTTTTAAACTCCAGAAATGAATGACTAATATAAATCTATCTACAACACAACACCAAATTAAGAAGATGCAGAAATCAAAAAACCATTATCCAACAAATACATTGAAGAAGAAACTCAAAAGCATAAATCAAATTTCAAGATGACAACACGTATCAAAAGCACAAAATCAAAATTCAAGAGAAACACAACACGTATCAAAAGGATAAATCAAAATTCAAGATAAACACAACACGTATGCCAATATGAAACTGAAATAGCCAAGAAGTTTAACTTAGAGAAGAAGCAAAGAGTAGATTTGAGGAAAATGCCAACCCATCAAAGAACAAGACAAAGTTTCCCAACTCTATCTACTCATCTCCTTCGTCACTATCCAAAACCAGAGTTTATTTCAATATAATAATAAAAATTTTTGTTTCCATATATATACATAGATATATATATATCTTGATGATGATGAACAAGACTCACTCCAGTCTTACACACATCTCAAACATGATAAACATTACAATAAATTAAAACACATAAATAAATGTATAGATCTATTGATGCCATTAAAATTAACTAGCATTAAATTCAATTTTCTAACCCACTAGATCTATAACCCAGCTAATGTCTGGCAGATCCAGTTCTTCTTCTTCCATGCTTGCACTAGCAACATATTTATTCTGCAATGCATTTATTGATCCAATTGCTAACGCTGCCGTTGTTGTAGTTGATGTTGTTGTTACTCTTGGTGCTTCTACCATCATCCTTGGTCTCATCACCGGCGCCGCAGAAGAGGAAGTAGGGACATTTCCGTCCAATCCTTTGAAAGAATTGTTCGGGTGGTGATGGAGAAAGCACTCGTCGTTGTACACCACAGGACGGAGCTGTTTCTTTGAGTGAGCAAAGAAGCAAATCCGACGAAGGCAAAGTACACCATCTTCGCACAATCGAGTGCGGTACCTAGAAGGATGAAGCCATAATTCAAAGACACCATGAGCATACTGACAATTCTGCCCCCGGGGGCATTGGTTGTGCAGTTTGAAGTCCGGGCAAGCGATACCGGCATAGGGGACCTTCCGGGGATCCCTACGCTTAGCCTTTTCATCCTTGTGAGTAAAAGGGCAAGATATCCAGTCATGGCTCCTTGACCTTGAGCACTGTTGAATTTTATAATCATACATTAAGAACTCATCAAGTTCATGGCCGACCGTGACCATGGTATTGCCTGAATTCATTTTCAAACGGAAGTACATCGGCATCTGTGAATTCTTTTTGTTGCCGTCATTATCTTTGTTGTTCATCATGATCTAAAAAAGATGGCAAAAGAAAGAAGAGATGATCAATAAATGAAGAAGAAGAAGAAAGAAAGAAAGAAGAGAGAAGAGATATTTATCTACTTACTGAGAAAAGAGGAGAAGTCTTTCTTGTTGATCTTGAGATATCTAGTCTCTATCCCTCTTGGTTTCTATATATGTTTCTCACTTTAAAGGAAGAAGGGGTGAAGATATGGGAACTAAAGGACGAAGTGCTTTATGAAAGATAGTGTTTTTGTCCGGGCATGCATGATAATAATGTGCAAGTGTTAAGTCAACCTTGTTTTGAACCCTATATAGATACCACTTATTAAATATTTTTTTTTTCTTTTCTATGAACTATCTTCATCTTTATCATAATACACAGATTATATCTTTGTATATTAATATATATGTGTGTGTACTCTTTCATTAAGAGTATATGAAATAAAACTAAGATTAATTAGAATATTATCTAGTATACACTAGATAGGCACACTCTTAATGACTATCTAATGTGTTTATATATATATATACATTAAAAACCATTTCTAGAATGACAATATTTTTCTATATATAAAACTTTATTAGAATTACCCTTTCTAATCATCTCCAAAAGAGTAAAGTTAGTCCACGTGCTGACGTCTCTTTCCTTTATAAATAATTTGATATTTTTTATTTAAATTTTTTGTTTTAATAGATTAGCATGGTAGAAAAGCTAATATAATTAGATGATTTTCTTGTTAATTAACTATTCCAGTCTCAATTAAATTACAAGTTAACAATTATGATTTATTTTGATTTTCTTAAAAATTATTGTCATGAATTAGATGCAACCTTTTTATTATATATATATATATATATATAGTAAATAAAGAAAAAGAAAAAATTTTCCTCTTATGTTAATTGAAACCAAAAATACACCTTTTCCTGTCCATTCGGAGTCTTACTTACAATAAGCGGTTTCCTTGTCGATTTAGAGCCTGACTTACAAAAACAGTTTTCCTGTCGATTCGGAGCCTAACTTACAAAAAATGGTTTTCCTGTCGATTCAATGTGTTGACAAAATGAATTATATCGGATACTGTGTTGTGGATCTTTTCCTGTCGAAGCCTGACTTACAAAAAACGGTTTTCTTGTCGATTCAGAGCCTAACTTACAAAAAATGATTATCCTGTCAATTCGGAGCCTACTTACTTTCAATTTGTCAAAAAAATAAATTATATCAGATACTCTGTCGTGAATCTTTTCCTATCGACTCGAAGCCTAAATTACTTTTAATGTGTTGATAAAACAAATTTTATGTTAGACACTGTCTTGTGGATTTAATTAATTTAAATCTTATAAATGTTTATTTATTTTAAACATTTAAAATGAAGTTTAAAGGGTCATATAACAATCAATATCAAGGGTCCGGATATATCATTGTTATGACCATCCCACTCAACAAGGAAAAATGACATAGATTGGAGGTATAGTCAAGATTTATATGTCTAACATTTTACTCATTCAAATTGCTATAAGTAGAGGTATATATATACTTACTTCCGCATATTATTTATGTAATAAAGATTGTTTGTGTAGATGTCATACTCTGTTAAAATCATATATCAAATGCAAACCTCAGTCTAATATACATGATAAATATTTCATTATTATATGATTATTTTATTTTTGTAATTATATTTCGATATCTGATTGGAGGTTTGTGTTAGAAATAAAGCTGATTATCATTTTCATTTACTACAAATAAATTATTAGTTTTGATAAATTAAATAATTTGCACATAATTCATATGAAAAGTCATTAATGCCAAGATACACATGTTAATTATGTTTGTCAGCATTAATTATCAATTTTTTAAGTTATAAGGAAGAGAAAGGGAACACAAGAATTGGTAAAACAATTGAGCATCACTTGTCTATGTCTATATAGCCAATCTCAGAGAATTAATCCACTAACAAAAAGAGGCAAAACAAGAGTATAATAGTCTAACAAATTTAAAAAGAATAGACACTTTTATTACAAATTTGTAACACTTCCTCCTAAGATATTGATAATCATCTAATGAGATCTTATCCCAGAAGCATCACCTTAACCAAAATCTTATGGATCTTGACTTTAGCAATACACCTTCCTTCAAGGACAAATCTAGAGTGGGGTCAGTGGGGGCAACTGCCCCCACTCAACTTTGAGAAATCCATTAGATAATATTGATTTCTTTTTTAAATTTTCCCCCACTAAAACCAAGAAATAAAATCTATATAAAAGCAATTAAAGAATTATTTACAGACTTATATGAAAATATCTATTATAAAAAATTAATTCACTTTCCCATGTATCAAGACTCAATTTTATAACCCTATCTCGTTCTTCTCATTTGTTTGCCATTCTGAAGCTTGGAGTCGGAAGAACGAATCACGGAATCAGAGAGCTTTAATCCTTACCATTGAGTTGTTGCCTGCTACAAGCCAAGTATGTATTTACAATCCAAATTTCTTCTTTTTAAAAATTTTTGCATCAGAATTATTTTAAAATCATATCCTATTTAATTCCATTTTGGTATTTGATGCTGAGCTCGAAATCATTTCTTCATATTGGCATTTTAAATTTTTAATATAATTCTCATTTCTTCATCTTCATTGGATCTCAAACATCAACCTAGGCTTCAACTAGAATGTTAATTTCATTTTGTAGCTCATAAAAATAATATTAAAATTTGATTGATAGAATACTAAGGCTGCTAAACTTTTTAGCCAATAAAAATAATTAAAGAATCCTTAATTGCTTGCGCAACCGAATGGGCGATTCTTGGATGAATAACTGTTTGATTACTTACATATAAAAAAAATGTTGTAGTATTGAGAATGAAAATATCTTGTATCATTTTTAAACTATGAAAACACACAGGGAGCAATTGTAATATGCTACTTTCATATGACAAACTTTTGATGCACAGATGTTTCACTAATATTAGTTCCCCCCCGGGCCAAAGGAAAATCCTGTATCCATCCCTACCTTCCTCAAGATATGAACTCGATCATCATGGATAATAAGCTCTCTTTCTCTATAAATTGACTAATAGTACTCTTACCATTTTTCTCTATCATGAACCCTTGAGAAAAGACTTATATAGCCCTCCACATGAGTTGCCTTTTCAACTTTCCTTTTTTGTCTTAATTAATTCTCCACTAACTCCAAAAATGATATCATAACTATATTATAATATAGTTATGGCTTGGTCCAAATACTTGCTAAAATGGTTGAGTCACTATTTCAGGTTGCAACATGACTTTGAGGCACCATCTGGGTAATAATTTCTCTATGGATTTTATAATCCCTAACTAAATAGTAATGGATTATTCCTTGGATAAATAATAAATTTTCTGGGTAATTTATGTTAATAAATTCGTATTAGATAAGAAATTTGCTAAAAAGCGATTTTTCCCAGGTAAGTCGTGGCTAAATTTTCAAAAATTAAAATATTAAATTCCTGGGTAATATTTGTGTAATATTTCCTAAGGATTTTTTCCCTGGGTAATTCATTAGTATTTGGATGGAGCAGCAATGAATATTTCCCTGGCTAATCCCTTGCTAAGTATAGTTAGGGATTATTTCCTGGGTGATCATTGGGTAATAAAATTTAAAAATGGGATTGTTCCTTGGGTAATCCCTTGCTAATATAAAATAAAATTTTAATTATTATTTTAAAATTATATCATAAATAATAATACAAAATCTATATTAAATCATTTACTTAGAACAATCAATATATTTCAATATAATGTACTAAAAATAATGATTACATTGTATCATAACCAAATACCAAAAATTATAGGTATAACTCTTTAAATATTCTCTCTACTTTTTCAAACTCAACCTAACTCTAAGGAGGACTAACATGGCTCACGTAAAAGTAGTAGTGGGGCTAAAAGGTCATAATTTGATATAGATGACTAAGTAGGTAAGTTTGAAAAAGTAGAGGGACTGTTTAGGGAATTATACCAAAATTATATTGAACATTGCAAAGGCCATTTAAAAACAAGACAATTCATAGTGAAAAAAAGTGCTAGCACACATAGTAACACAAGTGGCAAATAGTAAAGCTTAAAAGCAAGTATCACAAGCAAGCAAGAAATATGACAAATAAGTCACAACATAAGAATAACAACAATTAACTAGGTGAAGTAGGATTGACGCCTTCATCATGAGCTCCATGATTTCTATTAGAAGGTGCTTGCTTGTGAGATAGAAATAATTGTAGCATCCTTCTCATTTGAGCCATCTCTTGTTGCATTTCTCGAAGCTCTTATTGATGCCACATATGCTAACTCATTTTGTAAATCTTTATTATTTTGCACAATAGGATGATGCTTGAGAGCCAAGACCATAGACTTTTTTTTTCTCTCCACCAACAACCTCAATATAGAGGGCTAATTCATCTACTGGAGTATTAACATTTGTCATTTAGTAGGTTCTGAGTTTTTATAAATCTACATTATTAACATTTGTCTTCAATATAGAGTCTAATTCAAGGTCAACATCTTATCCTACATTGAAGACAAATGTTAATAATGTAGATTTGTAAAAAATTAAAACTTACATTAAAATGTCACAAGTATTAGAAATGCTTGCATTGATTGTTTTTTAATTGAGATCCATAAAAGTTTCTCCATCATTTTTTTAAGTATTAGTATGCAAGACAAGCTCATGTGGAGTGGATTTTTTTACCCAATTTAGATTCCTATATCAATAACAAATATTAAAATTCTTTGGCGACATGTAATAAATTTGCAAAAGGAAAAAAAAGGAGAAAACTAACTCAATACATTTAAATTTTTATATTTATACTTACAAGCTTCTTCCCATGCTCAAGATGAGATATTGAACCTCATGTATGACATAATGGCCCAGCAACACTACGTCGATTTTTAGAATTTATTTCTTGTTTCTTTTTAAATTCAAGCTTATTCCAGATAGCCTTCCAATGTTTATACTCCACCTCAGTTAGATATTTTGGCTTCATTGTTGCATCCCTTATATGCCTCAAAAAATCATTATATCGTTGTGAGACTTTCAAAACTCAAGCTTCTTTTACTTGTACCTCTAATGAGGAATCCCAAATGAAGTGCATTTGCATAAGATAAAAATATTTCAATGTTCAAAAAGAGTAAAAATAAAACAAATGGATAAATAAATTAGAAATGATAATTAAAGATACCCTAAATTTTTCAAAATAAAAATCTCTTATTGATTGTGACACCGTCTTCCATGTGTATCCTTCAAAGTCTACCTTCTACTTAAACTATTTTGTGATTATCCACGTACATGTGCTAAATGGATCTAACCTATTATAGTTTAAGTAAAAACAAATAATAAATAGTGTACATAATAAAAAAATATATAATTGTCAAGTTCTGAATATTTACAACCCATTCACAACTGTGATACACAACCTCCCATCAATGGTTGAACCATCTTGTGTGCTATCATGGTTTGCTTGAGTATCATTAACAGCTACAATATTATGATTAATTAGGTTCTTGAGATCTAATTCCATTCACTATTTCCTCACTATTTGAAATATTGGCATTTGAAAATGCTTCAATGTCAGCATTACTTGATCCTTCAGTGTTTGGATGAGCATGAGAAGTGCGGCCTCCATTTCTTTCACCTCTTATCCTAGTCCTTTCTCTACCTCTAGCCATATATGTAAAATTATTGAAATATAATTAGTTGATAATAAAAAAGATTCAATAGATGTAAATAATGCATGACATAAAATAAATTAAACAATATTGTTTTCTAACAAAAAAAAATCATGAAGAAAGGAGAACTAACAATACACAATGATCATAACTTGAATAAAATTGAAAATCATATACTAAAATTTATAAATTGCATTGAGTTTGTTCACTAATCTAATAAGAAAACTAATAATTACAACTCATTATCATCGGATATGTATTCAGCCTCATCGTCTTTTGATTTATCTTTAGTTTTATAATCTAATTCAATTTCATCTTCTATTGCACTATCATATATGTCTATCATCAGCCTTCCTGGAACCTCCATTTGATTTTGCATACAACCCACCAATTATCTTTGTCATATTTCCATACTTGGGTAAGATGCATAATATACTTATGTCACTTGTGCTGCTAAAATAAAGGGTTCATTCTTGTTAAACCTTCTTTTGTTGTCAATATCCACAATATCGTAATCTTTATGAATCTTCATCGCAATATTTGGAGTTGATCAAACCAATCGCACTTGAACAATGTAGTTCTTTTTATTGGGAGTGTTGGATATTCTAATCGCATAATCTCCATCAAAAGACCATAAAAATCATATGATGTTACACTGTAATTAGAACACTTTACACACACTCCACTATCATTCATCTCACACCATGCTCACTTATGTGGAATTTATACCCTTTGATGAAATACATTGGATAAGTAGTCACAACTTTTAAAGGATCAGTTGCAAGATCCTTTATCATTTGATTGGTGACATTATTGTTAGGATCCCATGCCTATATAATAAGATATAATATTAATATTAATAAACAAGAAATCAATATATCATAATGATAAATATGAAAACTATATAAAGGTTAAGGCTTACATAAATCCTAAATCAGTTAGGAAATTTATTCTCCAATTTATCATCAACTTGCACATCAGTTATACTTGGTGTATTTCCCACCACCTCTTCCACATATATCCTCCAAAAGTGAAACCATTTGGGTTAAATAAAAAAATATATTAGACTAAAGGTTTACTTTCATGAGAAAACTTAAAATGAAGCTTTAGATTTTATGAAAACCAAAGCAAAAAAAAATAAAATAAAAAATAACCGGACAAATGGCCAACTCTAAATCTAAAGAACATAAACATCGAAAAAGAATGCCTGACCAAAATGCACAGGTTAAGCATCTTTTGTGTTTCTATTCCTCTACTGCTATTGACCTAATGCTTTTATTCTTTGGAAACTGATTTCCAAAGTTCTAACATCACGTACATGTTCTTCTACTTAGGATGATCAAATTCAATGTTAACTTACAAAAAACCAAATGAGCAGATCATGTCCTCTTCTTAATTTGGAGTTTATATTGTTCAATAATTTATGGATGTTTCATGTGAACAGTGATACATGTATAGTGATAAAGTTTTTTTGGGTCCTGTTCATTTTCATCTCTATATATTCAAAGTATTCAATATCATACTATACTTCATCCTTTTCTTCATTTTCATTCATATACTTTGGGATACATGTGCAGTGAGCAAGTTTTTTTTTTTTTTTTTTTTGTCATGTTCATTTTCATCTCTATATTTTCAAAATATTTAATATCATCCTATACTTCATCCTTTTCTTCATTTTCATTCATATACTTTCAAAATGTGCAATATAACTGATCATAATCATCCTTTTATCTTTTATATCCTATTAGAAACTTATATATATAGAGAAACCCTAGAAGATGCCAGGTTTCATCTTGGTTCCTATTATTCTTGAGCTAAGCAGAAACTTTTTTTATTATGAAATTAATCAGGTTATCACAATTAAGTATCTAACAAAATTTAAAAAATGACTACTCTAGTGCTTATGTATAAAGGAGTGTAAGATTTGGATTACTCTATCTGCAGCAATGGAAGCTTGAAGTTGTTGTTGATGAGTGATCAGAAGCATGGTCAAGGGGCATTACCACAAGTAGCAGCTGGCGGTGGTATGTAGTGTGGGATTGAGCAATGTGCTGGTCGTGTATAGGCATGGAAGATAGCTTGTTTGGTATTCTAGGTATGGTAATATATGTGGTCGTGACTGTAAAGGAGTGGAGAGAACTATGAATGCTCTCCATATCTCTAAGTGTTTGTGCCCTGCCAATAGGCATGGGTTTAAGGTTAGTATATGGCCAATAGAAATGGATGTTTATGTCTAGTCAATGGTAGCACTGTTTTGTGGTCCTTGTCTAGTTTCCCTTTTATATATATGTTAGTTGTAGAGTTGTATGCTTATTGGTTGGTTCAATACTTTTGACTTGTCTTCTCCCCACTAAAGAACTGAGAACCAAAACCCTTTCCATGAGAACATAGATTAACCTGCTGGTATTTCATTGAACACCCTTGACTTATTCTAATCTCTTCGAAGCCTCATGTCAACATACCAGTATCAGATCCCGGAATGGCTGCCAATAGTAATCTGGTAACCCTTTCTCAGCCATCAATCCCTATATTCACTGGGCAGGAGTATGGTAGGTGGAGTCTTTGGATGAAGACTGTGTTTAGATCCCAGGAACTTTGGGATCTTGTGGAGAAGGGGGTGGCCGAGTCGAAGGATGAAGCTTAGGAGTGAGAAAACAAGAAGCACGATGCTAAGGTCCTATGTTTAATACAGCAAGTAGTGGACGGTCCAATCTTGGACCGCATTGCGGAGGCGAAGTCCGCTTATGAGGCCTAGGAGGTATTAAGGAAGTAGAATCAAGGGACATCCAAGGCTTTGTCTGTAAGTCTGGAAGCTCTTAGGCAAGATTTCGAGATGTTGCAGATGGAAGACAATGAAAGCATTCAAGAGTACTTCTCTAGAGTCGTCGCTATCGTTGACCTAATCAAGGGTCTCGGTCACAAGCTCAGCGAAGCTGAGGTGGTGTCTAAAGTTTTGAGGAGCTTGGCTCCAAAGTTTGATTTTGTGGCTAGTGCAATTGAAGAATCTAAAGAAATCTCTAAGCTTTCGCTCGATGAGCTTAGCGGCTCATTACAAGCTTATGAAGTTCGGGTGAATCGAGCTTTAGCAAAGAATGGTGAGAAGGCCCTTCATGTGAAGGATGAATCCACAAGCACAACCTTTAGCGAAGGAGGCATCCTAAGAAGCCCTTGTGATGATGGAAGAGGACGTGGAAGACAGTTCAATTGTGGGAAAGGCCGAGGAAGGGGTGGCAAAGGGAGAAGCTCTAAAAACAAGAGTCATATTCAATGCTTCCATTGTAAAAAGTTTGGTCACATGAAAGCCGATAGTTGGGTGAGAAATAAACAACCAAAGAAGGAAGCAAACATTGTAGCTGAGGAAGAAGTAAGTAATGTTTTCATGGCCGGCACCACATTAGAGACAGTGGCATCTTCAGTGTGGTTAGTTGACAGCAAATGCTCGAATCACATGACAGACAAGAGGAGTTTATTCATCAACTTAGATGAGTCTCAAAGGGTGAGTGTGAGGCTCGGAAATGATAAGGAGATGATGGTGCATGACGTTGGTGTTGTGAGTGTGAGCACTCAATCAGGTGAGCAAACGCAATTACAAGGTGTGCAATTTGTTCTTAGTCTGGCTCACAATTTACTTAATGTCGAGCAATTGCTCACTAAAGGGTATTCAGTGGTATTTGATAAAGATAAATGTATCATAAGTAATAAGCAGGTAGGGAACCAGGTTGTCTCAATTCAAAGGACAAGGAACAACATGTTTCCTCATGATGTTAGTAGCATCGAGAGGCTAAATGTGGCTATGAAGGGGCAGTCACTTATTGAGTTGTTGTATCTTCGGCTTGGGCACCTAAATTACAGGAGTTTGCAATCAATGACACACAAAATTCTGGTAATTGGAATGCCCAAGCTAAGGGTAGGCTCGCAATGTGAAGACTATGCCATTTCAAAGCAGTCAAGAATAAGTTTCACTAGTGGAGTCTCTCGAAAGGCAGGGATGTGTCTCAAGCTGGTTCATATGGGACCTGTATGGCCCAATGAATGAAGAATCCTTAGGAGGTAACAAGTACTTTTATTTACTTCTTGATGATTATAGCAGGTGGTGCTGGGTGTACCTTCTTAAGAACAAATCAGATGCATTGGAGAGCTTCCAAAAGTTTCATGTTTTGGTGGAAAGGCAAACTGGGCTGAAGCTCATAGCAATTAGAAGTGATCGGGGTAGGGAATTCTCATTTTGGGAGTTCCAGAAGTACTATGAGACTTTGGGCATTAAGAGAGAATTCTCCACACCACACAAACCACAGCAGAATGGTGTGGTGGATCGGAAGAATCGCACTGTGGTGGAAATAGCGCACAACTTACTCAGAAGTGGAGGCTTGCCAATCAAATTCTGGGGAGAGGCAACATCTACAACTGCCTATTTAATCAATAGATCACCTACTCAAGCTCTACATAACAAGACACTGTTTGCGGTTTGGCATGGTTTCAAACTAAGGGTAAATCACCTAAAGGTGTTTGGGTGTGTTGCATTTGCCCTCATCACAACTCATAAGCCTCACAAGCTTGATGAAAAGTCCAAAAAGTGTTTATTCATTGGTTACTCATCTGAATCCAAAGCATATTTGTTATATAACCTAGTTACTTGCAAAATTCTTGTTAGCAAGGATGCTCTTTTTCATGAGGAATCAAGATGGAATTGGGAGCTGAAGCAAGGAGATTGCCAAGTGGTTCAGCTTGACGGAGATGCAGATTTGTCAGATCCTTCAAGAAGTGAGTCTGCAAGGGAGGAGAATAACCCAGGAGAAGCAAGTAATGAAGCTAGTCCTGGTGGATATGATTCAATTCCTGAATTCCCGAGAGCTCAAGTGGCACCCACAGATGGATCACCTGCCAGGAAGACAAGGTTGCTGTCAGAAATTTATAGCATGTGCACGTTTACAATGCATGTGTCCGATCCAGTGGAGTTTAAGGAGGTTGTGAAGAGGAAGGAGTGGAAGGAGGTTATGAATGATGAGATTAAGTCAAATTGTTAGCAACAACACTTGGGGACTATGTGATCTACCAAATGGAAATAAAGCAATTGGGCTCAAGTGGATATTCAAGACCAAACTCTGAAGGAGAGGTTCAGAAGCACAAAGCAAGGGTTGTTGCCAAAGGTTACTCTCAGAAGTAAGGTGTAGATTACGGTGAAATTTTCTCTCTTATGGCTCACTTAGAAACTATGAGATTGGTGCTAGCTCTCGCAGCACATGCAACCTGGGATGTGTATCACTTTGATGTAAAATCAGCCTTCTTGAATGGTGACATTCAAGAGGAGGTGTTTGTCGATCAACATGAGGGGTATTTCATAGATGGAGGAGAACATTGGGTGTACAAGTTGAAGAAAGCGCTCTACAGGGTAAAACAAGCACCTTGGGCGTGATACTTAAAAATTGATCAGCACTTCAAGCAGCATGGCTTTATTAGGAGTGAGAGTGAACACACACTCTATAGAAAGATGGGCAAGAATGGAGAATCATTGGTGATCAATTTATACGTTGATGATATTATATACACAAGCTCCTCCTCATCCATGCTCAGAGAATTCAAAGCAGACATGATGAACACTTTCAAAATGACAGATTTGGGATTTATGAATCACTTCCTTGGATTAGAAATGAAGCAAAGATCAAGTGGGATATTTATTGGGCAAAAGAATTACATTGAGGGAGTGTTGCATCAAATGAATATCGGCACAATGTAAACCGGCAATGTCTCCAATAGGAGTGAATGAGAAATTATAAGATGATGTCAGTTAAGGCTGCTCAGACCTCGAGATGTTCATAAGTCTAATTGGGATACTATTGTATGTTACACACACTCGACCGGACATCTATTTTGCTGTGAATTACTTGTCCAGGTTTATGAGCCAACCCAACAAAAATCACTTCACTACTGCCAAGTGTGTGGTTAGATATCTTGCCGGTACTAGAAATCTTGGGATCTAGTATTCGCGAGGTGATGAAGGAGTTCTTGAAGACTTTTTAGACAGTGATTGGGGTGGCTCAATGATAGATCAAAAGAGCACTACGGGGTTGCTCTTCCTATTGGGCTTGAGCACAATTGGGTGGGCATAAAAAAATAGGAGATAGTTGCGCTATCGATGACCGAGGCAGAGTATGTCGCCTCCACAACTGTAGCCTGTCAGATAGTGTGGCTGAGAAGAATCCTACAGGACTGCGGTCATGATGTGTTGGTGCCAACCATGCTTTGGTGTGACAATTTATCTGCAATTGCAGTGGCAATAAACCTTGCTCATCATGGGAGAACAAAGCACATAGACGTGCATTTTCACTTCATACGGGGCTTGGTCACAAATGGATTGATTTCTCTGCATCACTACTCCACCGATGACCAGCTGGCTAACATTTTCATAAAACCTATTCCTATTGAAAAACACATTCACCAGAGAGAACAACTTGGTCTACGGATCCTTTAATCAAGGGGGATGTTGATGAGTGATCAGAAGCATGGTCAAGGGGCATTTCCACAGGTAGCAGCTGGCGGTGATGTGTAGTGTGGGATTGAGCAATGTGCTGGTCGTGTACAGGCATGGAAGATAGCTTGTTTGGTATTCTAGGTATGGTAATATATGTGGTCGTGACTGTAAAGGAGTGGAGAGAACTATGAATGCTCTCCATATCTCTAAGTGTTTGTGCCCTGCCAATAGGCATGGGTTTAAGGTTAGTATATGGCCAATGGAAATGCATGTTTATGTCTGGCCAATGGTAGCATTGTTTTGTGGTCCTTGTCTGGTTTCCCTTTTGAGTATATATTAGTGGTAGAGCTGTATGCTCATTGGTTGGTTCAATACTTTTGACTTGTCTTCTCCCACTAAAGAACTGAGAACCAAAACCCTTTCCATGAGAACATAGATTAACCTGCTGTCATTTCATTGAACATCCTTGACTTATTCTCATCTCGCCGGAGCCTCACGCCAACAGTTGCAGCCATGGCTCAAAAGGTTGAGCTTCTTGAAGGCTACAAAAGGTGAAGTTTCTTAACCTTTTCTATTCAGTTACTTTTTATTCTGCCAAATAATAATAATAATAATAATAATAATAATAATAATAATAATAATGACAACAACAACAATAACAACAACGACGATGATGATAAATATGTTTGGATATCGAACATGAAGCTCTTAGGAGAGAGTTTGGAATCATGCTCTATATTCGAATTACATGAAATGGAGTCTCAATTGGAGAAAAGCCTGAGAAACATAAGGGGAAGAAAGGTGAGAGCATAGAGCATTATGCACTTCATTACTTCTCTCAAAACTCAAAAAACCCACTTTGTTTGTTATCTCTTTAAATGCAGTATCACATACTTGTGGAACAAATTGTAGAATTGAGAGATAGGGTAAGACCTGAGAATCTTTTGCATTCATCCATTCAGAAAACTTTTTTTTTCCCTGAATTTCTTTGATGATATAATCAGGAAAAAACTCTCACTGAAGTAAACTTCGTATTGCGCAATAAGGTGTATATATATATATAGACACACATATACACAGAAATATATGTATGATGTTATCTCTTGCAAACAAAAATTTCATTCTGAATTGCAGCAAAGTTATGTCTTTGTAGACAGAGTGTTCATTACAGTTAAATGAGAATAGAGAAACCGTTGAAAATGATGTAAATGATGGAGAAGATATTGAAGTAGAGACAGAATTGTTCATTGGGAGGCCAAGAAGCAGAAGACATTGCAAAATTAATGCTTGATTGATTTGTTAAGGTTTTAAATCATAATCCAAAAGATTTTAGTGTTTTTCATTGGCTGAATGAATGCTTGATTGCACATATCTAGGAACAAGTAATAAAAGTGGCAACTTGTCAAGGAATAAAATGTACTAATATGTTTTAGTAATAATTTCATATCTTAGTTTTATTTTTGTATTTTGTTTGAAAGAAACACACACACACACATATATATATATACTATATTTTGAATTTTATAATTTTTAAATAAATACTATTATATATATTTAAAAAAATTAGTACAATGATATATTCTATAACTATAATATTTTCATTAAAAGGAATTACTCAATCTGGGATACTCATATCAATTAAAAAAAAGAGAGATTGAGATGTATCCTGAAAGAAGAAGAAGAAGAAGAAGAAGAAGACAATGATGATGACGACGACGACAACAATAATAATAATAGTAATAATTTATCTCTAAGAGATAAAAAAAAAACATTTTATTATATTGTGCATTTGAAATTAAACAGTTAAAAACTAAAAAAATGTGACAAACATGATGGGAATGAAAAATAAAAATCTGATAAAGATATAAAAAATATAAAAATAATAGAGCTCCTGTGAATTATGATATTTTTTTGTATATAGAAAATAGTTTGAGGGTATATATATGGGAAAATAAAAGTTAGCATTAGATATAGTAAACTTTGGTGTCAAATATATATCATCAGTGATTAATTTTTAATTATTTTGTTTAAAGAATTGAGAAGTCTGTTTGACTGGAAAGACGTAAGAAAGTGAATGTTTGAATGTTTTAAAGGGTACATTCCCTCGTACCCACAAATGTTTGTAATTTATATCACTGTGGGCACAAAAAAAATTTTGTAACACAAAAACCACTTAACTTTTATCTGATTATACATGTGGCCATAATAACCTATTTTAAGATGGTTTTTGGCGAGTTTGCTGATGTGGCGCTGATATGGCATTGACATGGCTCTGGAAACCACCTTAAAATAGGTCATTATGGCCACATGTCCAACAGAAAATAGTTAAGTAGCTTTTGTGTTACAAAAAAAAGTTTTGGGGCCACAATGATATAAATTACAAACATTTGTGGCCATGAGGGGAATAAACCCTTTAAAAAATTCAAACAATCACTTTGTTACCTCTTTTCAGTCAAATAGACTTCTCAATTCTTAAAACAAAATAATTAAAAATTAATTACTTGCACTATTTAAAATATAAATGAATAATGAAAAACACATATCAGTTTATAGATCTAATCTTTCACCGGTGATATATTTCACAGAATAAGTATGCTGGAGATCTATTGCAAAAGTTTGGAATGAGGAATTGCAAATCATCTCCAATACCAATGAATTCTAATGAGAAGCTTAAGCTGAATGATAATACACAAGGTTGTGGTGAATTCCGATATGGAAGCTATTAGTGTAAGCCCTAGCCCCAATACACTGTATGAACTCTTATTATTTAGATAATTATTATGAGGCATCGTTTTATCTATTATTATTTATGTGCATAGTTAATAAGATAAAATATCCTTGAATATTGGTTCTGCTCAAGTTATCAAATGCGTGATTTGGATAGTAAAACCTTGAAGCATAATCTAGAACAATATTCTAAATGTCCCTAGTCGATTATTTTCATGGGAATGAAAATAAATTAAGACTAGTATGTCTTTCGTGAGATGGTCTTGTTTTACGGGTTATAGGATATGGGATATCAATCAAATGACACAGATACATGTTAGGGAACAGTGTACCTAGATCGATCTGCTCTTGAGAGCACTACATGGTTGTAAAGTCATAAGTATTTTTCTCAATCAATTGTTATACTAGAATCCTTCGACCTGAAATCACTATGGATCTCGGATGAATAATTACATATTTTGACTTACGCCTAACATTATTCGTAATTGAGTGCCAAGTACGGGTATGTTTGGGCATATCGCGGTTTATGCTGAGAGACATGAGTGAAGTGAAGAGATTGTCCCTCTCTGTAGAGAGAGTGAATATCACCGTCCACTTGATTAGTGAGATTGAGTAGTGCATGGCCACACCCAAGGAAAATGATAAGAGTTATCATTTACTTGACCTAGTCAGTTCACTAAGAGATCAAGAAATTAATTAGCATTAAAATAAGGGTGACTCGCTCCATGCCTTACGCTAATTAAGTTATTCAATGGCAAAGGATTGTATGAGGTTGCGATAAGTTCCGTTAATTCTCGAAATTGACCTTCATTTAATATTGGGTAATCGTATTATCTTGCTAGAGAATAATTATGATTTACGAGCGTTAAAATTGTATAAGCTCATTGCCAATGTTAAATGGACCTACAGGATCGTACATTAAGAATGTCGGGATCAAGGTTCAATATTTGTTACTTATTGGACCACCTATTTATGGTTTTGGTGAAAAAAAAACTAAATTAGGTGGAGCGAATAGCTTATTTGGGTTGGGTCTTATTAAGTGTTAATCCAATCTAATCAATTTGGTTAATTAAAATGGTTTAATTAATCAAGTAACGAAGAGATTCCTAATTTGATTAGGAGTAAAGGGTTTTTTTTTCGTAAATTAGGGTTTTGGATTTCCAATATAAATAAATGGTCTAACCCTAATATGATAGAGAGTAAAAATAGAGTGATTGAGAAATTGTCTCTCAAGGAACCCTAGCCGCCACCCACTCTTCTCCCTTGGCCACCGCCGTTGGATCCCGCCGCCGGAACCTACCGCCGCCGCGCCTACAGCCCCTTTTCTCTTGAATCTCGGGTGCTTGCTATTCGAACCAAAAAACAAGTGTTGTTTCTTAAGGTACTAGCATACCTACTTGATTACCAGAGGTTTTCGTGTGTACGTGATTGTAGAGGAGAATCGCGATTCGCAGTCCTTTTCGATTTCGGAGAAACAAAGGTACGTTAAGAATAGTCGTCAAAAGAAAGGTATAACTTTTAATTATCTATTTATTTAGAATTTAATCCTAGTTCTGGCATGCATTAGGGTTTTATCATGTTTACTTGTCATTAAAATTTTGTTATCCGCTGCATATTGCCATGTATCAGAGCCAGGTTTTGCATGCCTATAGAATTAGATGTTAGATCTATTCATGATGTTATTTTGATTAACATTGCATGCTAATAGAATAGGATATTAGATCTGTATTCTGTTAATTTTGTTAATCTGATTAACTAGTTAATATTTTCTAATATGATTAGGAAATAATTGATCATGCTTATTTTTAGAAAGATTTTATTTCCTATTTACAAATCTTGATTTGATTAGGATTTTAAAATCTGTTATATATATATATATATATATATATTAGGCCATACGTCCCTTTATATGTTTTTAAAATTGTTTTGTTAGGCTTATTTTGGTATGTGCCATATATATATATATATATATGTGTTCTTATGGTATGATTATTTTATTGTTTTTGGTATAATAGTTATGTCTTAAACATTAAAATTCTATGTAAGGAATTGATTAGTTTGATTGATAGCACAAATCAACTAATAGTGAGGTTTAGGGTTTTTAAGAACATTTCATTTGATGAAATAGATCAAAGGGTTTGATTGTTTGGGTTAGCACCCAAGCCCGTCACTGGGTTAGTTCTTAAAACCTAAACACACAATTCTTGTATGGCTTAAATTAAAAGTTAATTAAAATTCAGATTCCATGTCTTTCTTGCTTAGTCTTTTTAATATGCGTATGATGAATGTTGGTTGGTGCGTTCATGGGCCTTAGCTATTTAAACGGCCTGCGTGTCATTTTATTTTATACGGGCTGCAAGTCGTTATATTTTTGTGTACGGCCTGCATGTCGTCATTAATTTTGTTTTTTATTTTATATTGTATAAAAATTAAAGACAAGACGACTTGATGAAGACGGAGCCCCAAAGGTTGGTGGGAGAACTTATCGTGGCACAACCAGAAGAGGAACCTGCCAGAGATAGTCTCTAGGCTTAGGATTTTCAGGCCCATGAATGTCACATTTATTTCTATTTTTTTTATTTATTCCTTGAATATGTTTTGGATGAATGGAATTATGTTATTGCCATGTAAGCCATAATTAATCCCAACAATAGTAAGTCATAAAAATGCCTTCCCTTACTCGAAACTTGTCAAGGCATCGATCATCGAAATGCGGGTCATGCCAAAGCTGAGCGCATTAGATTATCTTTGTGAGGCAAGTGTTGGGATAATGGTTATGGCCAACACTTGAGTAAAGGTTTGACTTAACATGGGTAGTGGGACGGTCCTAGCCCTAGGCATTGAAAATATTAGGGTGTGTTTTAACACTAAATGTTAACCCCATTATATCCAAGGATCATATGTGATGTGATTGGAAAGAGTTCCTACCTAAATAACCTAGTCTTGGGTGTACAAGCTCAGCTTGACCAAGATGAAGTGAAATTTGGATCTTGGCCCTCAATAAATCACTAACAATGAATTATTTACATTGGGATATTAATTCGTAATTGTGGGAAAATTTTTTAAGACCTCATAACTGAATCTTGCTTTTAATTCTGTGTAGATCATAATGACAACCAATAATGCAAATCCACAAAATTTTACGTTGCGATCTTTCCTTGAGAAGGACAAGCTCAATGGAACCAATTTCCTTGATTGGTCTCAAAACCTGAGAATTGTTCTTAGGCAAGAACGGAAATTGGAATCCATTGAAAAACCGTTGCCTGAAGCACCGGCAAGGAATACTACGGCTGCTGTTAAAGAGGCATTTGACAAGTCAAAGAATGACTCTAATGATGTTACCTGCCTCATGCTGGCCATCATGAGTCCAGAATTGCAAAGCAATTCGTGGATATGGAGGCTTATGATATTATGGTGCATCTTAAGGAAATATTCCAAGAACAAGCCAGGCATGAAAGGTTCATGACAACAAAACCGTTGACCTCCTGTAGGATGGCTCAAGGTACTTCGGTAAGTGCCCATGTACTCAAGATGAAAGGGTATATTGATACGCTCGAAAAACTTGATGCGCCGATTTGAAAGGAACTTGCTGTGGACATTATCTTAGGGTCCTTACCAGATAGTTATGATCAGTTTGTCATGAACTATAACATGCATGGTATGGATAAGACACTTACCGAGCTTCATGGGATGCTTAAAAATGCTGAGCAGAGTATCAAGAAATCCATCCCGGTGCTTATGGTACGAAAGGACAAGGGAAAGGGAGGAAAGTGGAAGGGTAAAGCTAAGTCCAAGCTAAAGGAGAAGGTTGGACCTTATTCCAAAGGCAAGGAGGCTAAGAAACCCAAGCCCAAACCTCAGAAGGAGGGTATGTGTTTTCACTACAATAAAGCTGGTCATTGGAAGAGAAATTGCCCACTCTACTTGGAAGAATTAAAGAAGGGAGGCAAGCCCTCTACTTCAGGTATCTATATGATATAAGTCAATCTCTCTATTTCTATATCATGGGTATTGGATACCGGATGTGGTTCTCACATTTGTTCAAATGTGCAGGGACTCATAAATAGGAGATGCTTGACTAAAGGCGAAGTTGACCTAAGAGTAGGGAACGGAGCAAGGGTTGCTGCAATAGAGATAGGAGACTATCCATTAACTTTGCCTTCTGGACTTGTTTTGAATTTAATAAATTGTTATTATGTGCCTTCTATGAGCAGAAACATTATTTCAGTTTCTTGTTTGGATAATGATGGTTATAACTTCATTATTAAGAATAATGATATTTCCATTTTTCATGAGGACATTCTATATGACAATGCTATACTTAGTAATGGATCTTTATCTTGAAATCCATCGAATTAACACATCTGTTGCACCAATTGGATAAAATTTGGCTTCAATTTAAAGTTGTTTGCTGCAACAGGGGGTCAAACTATGCTTGACCCTACTCCCTACAAATTTGGCTAGGCAAAGTTAGAGATGCTTTGTTGTTGGTTTTCAGCCATTACTTCTTCTTCTTGACCCACTTTCGCACTAATTTCTACTGACCCTGTCTCACTCAAATTGATTTTCCTGATTCTTCTTCTGAAGTTCCTTTCCACTTCTGGATCAAGGTTCACCAATGGAGAAGAAGTGCTTCCACGGGTCATACAAATGTGCCTACACACACAGAATAAAGCGATGCAAGCTCAAAAGAATGTTAAGAGCGAAAATGAAACTGAAACTGAAATGATAAACATCATTAAAAAAACAAAAAAAAAAGGAAAACAAGTATTCACAAATATGCACAATATTAACAACTAGAACACCATAATCTGAATTCTCCTAAAAGTTGTCAGTCTCCATCAACGACACCAAAAACTTGATGCATTCTCCGCAAGTGTACGAGTCACACACAAGTAATAAAGTGGTACCCCCAAAGGGGTAAGGTTGTCGAACCACAAGGGCTGAACTTAAAGTACTAATCTCTCTTCTGATCTCTAGTTAAATACGAATTGTGATTGGATTAAAGAAAGAAGTTAAAATAAAAAAAGTGAGAATGGGTGAAGATATCAGGTAGATCGGGATTGAGTGTTTCAACAGTAAGAGAGCAATGCCCCGAGACGGTTCCTATGAGCTATTGTATGCTGACTTATCTTTAATGCCTACCAGGTACATTCTATGGTTCGAGTGTGTACTCAAGAGAAATATTGCAGCTATGGTTCTCAAATACACCAAGTTTTGCTGGGTAACTGTGGGTTTCATGCACATCGAGTTTTGCAATCACACAAGACAACTACAACTATGTCAATCCACACACCAAGTTTTACCCAAGCAACTATGCAAATCAAACTCATCAAGTTATGCAAACACATGGTTTAACACAAGAATCAAAAGAACTCTGTACATCATCAAATGCAAGTGTTTAAAGCATACAAAGCATCCTAGTTCACATCCCGGGGCACTGTGGACGGTTAGCACCTCATGGATGGGTACAACATAGAAGAAGCAATGAAAGATCTAAAAAAAGAAGACATGACTCCCTTCTCTTCTCAAGATACTCTTCCTAGTTGAGCTCCGTATGCTAGCCCCACTTCCCTTGTCCTCCAACTCGTCCTTGACCTCCTTAGATGGTGTGGTGAAACCTGATCTTTGCTCTCATCAATGTCCAACCAGTGAAGAGTGGAATACCGAAACCAAAATCAAATAGAAACCCTAGAAGCTGGAGTTAAAAAGGCAGGTTTCAGGCCAGACACAGTCTGAACACGGTATTGTTCAAGCCGTGTTCCTTTTCGAGATTTCTTGAGTGAAACACTTGGGAAAATCAGGAGGAGAAGCACAGCCATGCTTCTCCCGTGCTGTTCTTGCACACCCCCGTGTTGAGGGTGACACGCCGGTGTTTATCCTGATGAAAAGAAATGTCTTTAGGTTGAGAAAACCAGGGGAATGGACACGAGCGTGTTGAGCACATGTTTGGCCTAGGATCACCCCCGTGCTCGAATTTCACTATCTTGTCCTTCAGGCTGAGAAAATCAGTGGGGCAGAGCACGGTCGTACTCTACCCGTGTTCAGCTTGCTCACTTTCCGTATTCTTCATACTTTGCTCGTTTCACACCCTGATTTCACTCCGAAATACTTTGAGCCCCTAAATTCCTGCATAAGGAACAACTATACCTGGAATAGCACCGAATATGTACAAAAGTATGCTAGAGAACACATAAAAGAATGGATTAAGGGCATATAAATACATTATGAAATGCACTCATTACTTGCCCTCCATTAATGGAGAGCTAATTTTGTAGATGTTCAGGAATAGTTAAATTCTAGTATTATATTTAAAATTGGTTGCGAATCTTGTTGATTTAATTGTTTCTTAATTACAATCCATGTTATTTAAATCTAATTACGTATTTTGTATGGCTTGATTGCTAACGAGGCGAAAGTCCTGGTTCTCATGTATGATATGCTTTGTGACGAGTAGAAATATCGACTGGCATAGACATGCCGCTATTGGAGCGACTTATGAGTAAGCTTGGCAATGGGGTACTTTGGAGTTGAGAGTTCTCCTCCCTCAATTCTTCCGAGTGGATTAACAAGTGATTTCCCTGCTCTTTGTAATCATACAGAATAGAATTTAGGATAAATCACATTTCTATTATGTATAAGATTAGAGATAATCTCTTCACAAGAAGGATAATCTATTTCAGAAATTCTTGTTAAACCACATTGAAATTTCATAGAGTGTAAAATGATTGTGGGGTGTCTGTGTCAGCACTGTACTGAATTAGTTACTAATCGCCCTTAAAAGAAGGGTTTAGTACATTTTAGTATTTCTCTCGGTCAAAATAGAATTGTATACTTATACAACCTTTGTCTTGAACTTAACAAACCCTAGAGGGATACTATGCCCGGCCATCTTTTCTCCCCCTGGTTTCTCTACTTATTTTATTCTCTTTTATTTGTTTTCTTTGCTCATACACACACAGCACTACTTTCATTTAGGCTAACATTCGAGGTAGAAATTAGTACTAGTATTCTTGATCTTCCCTGTGAATCGATACCCTATCTTTACGCACACTATTACTACTTAATCAGTGAGTACACTTGCATCCCTTATCAGTTAGTAACAGAGATCCTGTATTCATGAGTACTTTTCAGCAAGAATTTTTTAAGCTTTAAGTTGTGGATCTCAGGCATTCTACAGCCTACTATCCTTGACATAAGGCTAATTAAAGGTAGTGAATCAATGTTTAGAAGCATATCTTTGCCTTATGATAGAGGACATACTCAAAAGTTGGTGTTCATGGCTATTTCCAACAAAATTTTGGTATAATACTACCTTTCATACTGCAATTTGTTATGATCTTTTCAACAAACAAAGGAATTAACATGCGAAGATATAATTCTGATACACAGCAGATAGCAAAATTTAATAGCAAGTAAACATAATAAAACCCTATTGCATATGACAAAACTAAGATTAAAAGTTTTTTACCTTTCTTGTAATGACAATTCTGAATGTAACCTTGTTTCCCTGAAATGAAAAAAAGAGACTACGAATCGTGACTCTCTTCTATAATTACGTACACATGAACGCCTTTGGGAATTAAGCAGGTGTGCTAGAACCTCGAGAAACAACACTTGTTTCTTGGTTCGAATAGCAAGCACCCGAGATCGATCAACGAGACTCACGAGAAAAACAATTTCCTCTTTGTCTGGAGATCCAATTTGTAAAGAAGAAAAAAAAAAAGGGATGTAGGCTCGACGGGCTCCGACGGCAGGCACTGGTGGTGGCGGCCAAGGGAGAAGAGGAGTTGGTGGCGGCTAGGGTTTCTTAAGAAACTGTCTCTCAAACACTCTATTTTTCTCTTCTTTTCATATTAGGGTTAGACCATCTATTTATATTGGGAACCCAAAACCCTAATTTATGATAAAACCCTTCACTCCTGATCAAATTAAGAATCTTTTCTTTACTTGATTAATTAAACCATTTTAATTAACCAAATCAATTAGATTGGATCAACACTTAATAAGACCCAACCCGAATAAGCTATTCGGTCCACCTAATTAGGTTTTTCACCAAAACCCTAATTTGGTGGTCCAATAAGTAACAAATACTGAACCTTGATCCCGGCATTCTTAATGTACGATCCTATAGATCCATTTAACATTGGCAATGAGCTTAAACAACTTTAACGCTTATAAATCATAATTATTCTTTAGCAAGATAATACGATTACCCAATATTAAATGAAGGTCAATTTCGAGAATTAACGGAACCTATCGCAACCTTATACAATCTTTTACCACTGAATATCTTAATTAGCATAAGGCATGGAGCGAGTCACCCTTATTTTAATGCTAATTAATTTTTTGATCTCTTAGTGAACTAACTAGGTCAAGTAAATGATAACTCTTATCATTTCCCTTGGGCGTGGCCACACACTACTCAGTCTCACAAATCAAGTGGCCGGTGATATTCACTCTCTCTATAGAGAAGGGCAAACCCTTTACTTCACTCATGTCTCTCAGCATGAACCGTGATATGCCCAAACATACCCGTACTTATCACTCAGTTACGAATGACGTTAGGCATATGTCAAAGCATGTAAGGATTCATCCGAGATCTATAGTAATTTCATGTCGAAGGATTCGAGTACAAGAATTGCTTGAGAAAAACACTTATGACTTTACAACCATGAAGTGTTCTCAAGAGCGGATCAATCCAGGTACACTGTTCCCTAACATGTATCAATGTCCTTTGATTAAAGTCCTATACCTATTACTAGTAAAACAAGGCCATCTCATAAAAGGCATACTAGTCTTAATTTATTTTCATTCCCATGAAAATAATCGACTAGGGATATTTAGAATATTGTTCTAGTTTATGATCCAAGGTTTTACTATCCAAATCACGAATTTGATAACTTGAGCAGAACCAATATTCAAAGATGTTTTATCTTATTAACTATGAATAGAGATAATAATTGATAAAACAATGCCTCATAATAATTATTCAAATAATAAGAATTCATACAACGTATGGGGCTAGGGCTTAAACTAACACAATTAGCACGACTCCTTTTTAAGCTCTATAAGGAGTTCCACCAACCCTACATCTTCCTTATTTTCCAAAAGATTCTTTAGTAGAGGATGTCAATATATTGTTATAAGACTGAGAGGCTACCATTTAGTTATTGAGGTATCATCTTTCAAAAGCACAACAAACAATATGATGCAAACTAATAAGTATCATACTGAGCATACTCTCCAGATTGGTGACATGGTGTCTTTGAAGTTGCAACCTTACTATCAAAATTCATCATACTGAACATACTTTCCAAATTGGTGGCATGGTATATCTAAAGCCGCAGCCTTACTGTCACCATTCTCTAGTGGCACAAGAAATACTAAAATTGGTAGCGAATATTTTGAGCCCCATAAGATTCTTGATAAGATTGGGAATTGTCTTACAAACTAGACTTGTCAGGTTCTTCTTCGATTCACCCAATTTTTAATATTTCTCAACTAAAGGCAGCATTGTCCTCTAAAGAAGCAACATCATCTCTTTCACCTTCAACTCTTCCTATAACTCTTTTAAATCCCTATGGCTATTCTAGCCGATGGATAGTTAAAATAGATAATGTTGCAGCTACTCAATGGCTTATACACTGGTCTAATTCTTCTCCATCTGATGCAACTTAGGAATTTGCCCAAAATCTGCAATTGAGATTCCTGGAATTTCCCTTGTAGACAAGGGAAATCATAAGGGGGAGTGATGTTATGTAATGTATGTTAATTTAGTGTAGAGTAGAGTGAGGCATTGCTGTTAGGGTATGTGCAAATGAGAGGATGGTTGAGTGTGTGAGAAGGGTGACAGAGGATTTTGTTAGTTAATGGGTTAGTGAGTTGATTGTTGTGCCAACATGGCAGTTGGGTTAGTTAGTTATGTTGGCTGCTAAGTCGACAATGATAGTTATAGGACTCAAGTCACATTGGAAGCAGGCCATTAGAATAATGTATTTTTGATCGTTGGATTTTATGTAATGGTGGGATCCAATGAGTAAGTTGTAATTTGGACCATAGATTCAATATAAGAATTAATGGCCAAGAGGAGTGCATCAAAGAATGTTTTCATGTGAGCTTCTCCTCCTTCTCCTCCTCCTCCTCTTCTTCTTCTTCTTCTTCTTCTTCTTTTAATTTTCCTTTTCCTTCATATCAAACATAGCTGATCAAGTTTCCACCTTGTAGAAATCTATTCGGGAAACCTAGTAGGCATATATAGCATTCCGCATGCATTATATATGTCAATACATTTATTAATAACTTTGGGTTTTTTTTAGCTATGTTCAAAAAATATATATAGAAAAAGTCATTTATATATATATATATAGTATGTTCTTTGTTAATATAACTTAATTATGGCATAAAGCACTTTCAAATAATTTACATTTTATCTCTAAGTATTATGAAAAAGAATATTTTTAAAAATTTATTTAATTTAGTTTATAAAAATACACCAAATAGGTATAGTTTAGACTTCAATAAATCAAACTTATGTTATATTTTTCTTATAAAAAAAAGAGAGATTTAGAGAAAAAGAATCTTTAACAACCACCAATACAACAAATACATTTTTGATATTTGATATTTTGCGCATTATTGTAAATATGTTATACTATTGGAAACAATCTAGCTATATATTCAGATGGTTGACGGAGAAATATGAAAATAAAGAGAATAATTTACACATGATCTTTATTGATCTAGAATAGGTATAAAATAAGGAGCCTAGGGAGATCCTTTGATGGGTTTTAGGAAAGAAAAAATTACTAATGTGCATATAGACCTAATAAAGGATTCATATAATATAATAACCCTCTCATTAGCATTAGAAATGTATAGCGAGAGATTAGAGAATTCCCAATTACTATACGTCTTCATTAAGGTTTAGCTAAGTCATTGCCTATTTGTTTTTGTTATGGATGAACTGACTAAGTATATATAAGCTCATATTCCTTTATGTATGCTTTTTAACGATAATGTGATTTTAGTTGATGAATGTAGGAAAGATATCAACTTAAAGTTAGAGATGTGAAGAAACACTTTAGAAACTAAGGATTTCAAGTTGACGAGGGTAAAAATAGAATATATATTTAAAATGTAATTTTAGTAATAATGTAGGTAGACATAATTCAGAAGATAGAATGGATGATATTGAGGTTGGTAGCTAGAAGTAGAAGTTTTCGATTAGGTTAAATAATACAAGATGACACGGAAGTTAGAGAAGATGTCACAAATAAGATAAAAAAGTTTAGGCAAAATGAAGCAGAGCTTCTAGAGTTTATATTATTGTAGAATATCTCTTAGATTGAAAGGTAAATTTTACATAATTATTGTTGAAAGGCAAATTTTATGGAATTGTCATTAGGCCAACTATTATATTTGTATGGTTAGAACTTTGTATGGTCAACAACATGCTATACATGACTGAGATAAAAATATATAGTAAGATACATATCAAGCCTTATTAAAAAATATAGATTGATTCAATTAAAATAGTATGAACATATAACGACCAGTAGATGCCCCTAAATAGTTAAGACTAATGGTTTGTTTGTTGTTATTCTATCATTCTATGTAGATTCTACCAAATACATATATACACAAAACTATTATCTTACTAGGGGTATAATTAAAGCCTTAATGATCATCACGCTATTAACATAGAAGGTTTCAAACCAATTTTTCACAAATTAAGAAGACATATCATGAAGCATGATAAGTTCTAATATTTGTTAGAGAAAAAAAAATCCTTAAAGAAAGATTAAATTCCGATCAATTGAATTGGAGTAATATTTGTTAGAGAAATTTATATCAACCACTTATATACATGAAACTCTCACTTTAAAAAAAACAAAAGGAGGAATTAGAATCAATATAATAATACATTGAAGCCAATTATTCCTTATAAAATTATTTAGGGTCAAAATCTCAATTACTTATAAATTCCAAGTCAAATTTTGCTAATTAAATTAACCGATGTATACCTATTAATTTGTTTAAGTATAATAATCAGATGAAACTCAAGAAGAAATTGTTTAGGAAATGAACTTCTTTTGGAAATTATTAATAGAATACTAATTAGAAAGTTTTCGTAGATAATTTTGTTCTTCCTTGTGCAGTTATAGCATTAAATTTAATGAAAAATTCAGGTTAAAAAAACAGACTATATATAAACGTGAATGATCAATTCCATGTAGGGAAACAAAATCTGAAATCAATGCTTGACAAAAAAACCTAGTGCCCAATTTAGAAACCCTAATTTAACACAAGAGAAGATACAGAAATATTTAGTAATGAAACTCAAATCAGAAACCCTAGCAGTCTGCAATTTTTAAACTCCACAAATGAATGACTAACACAAATCTATCTTTAACACAACACCAAATTAAGAAGATGCAGAAATCAAAAAACCATTATCCAAGAAATGCATTGAAGAAAAAACTCAAAAGCATAAATCAAAATTCAAGATGACAACACGTATCAAAAGCATAAATCAAAATTCAAGAGAAACACAACACGTATCAAAAGGATAAATCAGAATTCAAGATAAACACAACACGTATGCCAATCTGAAACTGAAACAGCCAAGAACTTTAACTTAGGGAAGAAGCAAAGAGCAGATCTGAGGAAAATGCCAACCCATCAAAGAACAAGACAAAGTCCCCCAACTCTATCAACTCATCTCCTTCGTCACAATCTAAAACCAGAGTTTATTTCAATATGATAATAAACATTTTTCTCTCCATATACAAACATAGATATATATATATTGATGAAGATGAACAAGACTCTATTCTGAAACATGATAAACATTGCAACAAATTAAAACCCATAAGTAAATAGATCTATTGATGCCATTAAAATTAACTAGCATTGAATTCAATTTTTTAACTCACTAGATCTATAACCCAGCTAATGTCTGGCAGATCCAGTTCTTCTTCTTCCATGCTTGCACTAGCAACATCTCTATTCTGCAATGCATTTATTGATCCAGTTGCTGACGCTACCGTTGTTGTAGCTGATGTTGTTGTTACTCTTGGTGCTTCTGCCATCATCCTTGGTCTCATCACCGGCGCCGAAGAAAAGGAAGTAGGGACATTTCTATCCAATCCTCTGAAAGAATTGTTTGGGTGGTGATGGAGAAAGCACTCGTCGTTGTACACCACAGGACGAAGCTGGTTCTCTGAGTGAGCAAAGAAGCAAATCCGGCGAAGGCAAAGTACACCATCTCCGCACAATCGAGTACGGTACCTGGAAGGATGAAGCCATAATTCAAAGGCACCATGAGCATATTGGCAATTCTGGCCCCGGGGGCATTGGTTGTGTAGTTTGAAGTTTGGGCAAGCGATGCCAACATAGGGGACCTTCCGAGGGTCCCTACGCTTAGCCTTCTCATTTTTGTGAACAAAAGGGCAAGACATCCAGTCATGGCTCCTTGACATGGAGCACTGTTGAATTTTATAATCATACATTAAGAACTCATCAAGTTCCTGGCCGACGGTGACCATGGTATTGCCTGAATTCCTTTGCAAACGGAAGTACATCGGCATCTGTGAATTCTTTTGGTTTCCATCATTATCTTTGTTGTTCATCATGATCTACAAAAGGTGGCAAAAGAAAGAGGAGATGGATCAATGAATAAAGAAGAAGATGAAGAAGATGAAGAAGATGAAGAAGAAGAAGAAAGAAGAGAGAAGAGATATCTATCTACTTACTGAGAAAAGAGGAGAAGTCTTTCTTGTTGATCTTGAGATATCTAGTCTCTATCTCTCTTGGTTTCTATGTATGTTTCTCACTTTAAAGGAAGAAGGGGTGACGATATGGGAACTAAAGGACGAAGTGCTTTATGAAAGATAGTGTTTTTGTCCGGGCATGCATGATAATAGTGTGCAAGTGTTAAGTCAACCTTGTTTTGATCCCTAAATAGATACCACTTATTAAATTTTTTTTTCTTTTCTTTGAACTATCTTCATCTTTATCACAACACACAAGTTATATCTTTGTATATTAATATATATGTGTGTGTACTCTTTCATTAAGAGTATATGAAATAAAACAAAGATTAATTAGAATATTATCTAGTATGCACTAGCTAGGCACACTCTTAATGACTCTCTAATGTGTTTATATATATATATATTAAAAACCATTTCTAGAATGACAATATTTTTCTATATATAAAACTTTGTTAGAATTATCATTTCTGATCATCTCCAAAAGAGTAAAGTTAGTCCAGGTGCTGACGTCTCTTTCTTTTATAAATAATTTGATATTTTTTATTTAAATATTTTGTTTTAATAGATTAGCATGGTAGAAAAGCTTATGTAATTAGATGATTTTCTTGTTAATTAACTATTCCAGTCTCAATTAAATTACAAGTAAACAATTATGATTTATTTTGTCATGGATTAAATGCAACTTTTTTATTTTCTTATATATATATATATATATAATAAAGAAAAAGGAAAAAAATTTCCTCTTATGTTAATCGAAACCAAAAAAAGCACATTTTCCTGTTGAATCGGAGCCTGACTTACAAAAAACCGTTTTCTTGTCGATTCAGAGTCTGACTTACAAAAAACAGTTTTCTTGTCGATTTTGAGACTGACTTACAAAAACGGTTTTCCTGGCGATTCAGAGCTAACTTACAAAAAAATGGTTTTCTTGTCGATTCACTGTGCTGACAAAAAGAATTATATCGGATGATGTGTTGTGACTCTTTTCCTGTCGATTCGGAGCTTACAAAAAACGGTTTTCTTGTCGATTCGGAGCCTGACTTACAAAAAACGGTTTTCTTGTCGATTCGGAGCCTGACTTACAAAAAAATGTGTTTTCCTGTCGATTCAAAGCCTGACTTACTTTCCATGTGTTGACAAAACGAATTATATCAGATACTGTGTTGTGGATCTTTTCCTGTAGATTCAGAGCCTGACTTACTTTTAATGTTTTGACAAAACAAATTTTATGTTGGACACTGTCTTGTGGATTTTATTAATTTAAAGCTTATAAATGTTTATTTATTTTAAACATTTAAAATGAAGTTTAAAGGGTTATATAGCAACCAATATCAAAGGTCCCTGATATATCATTGTTATGAGCATCCTACTCAACAAGGGAAAATGATATAGATTGGAGGTATAGTCAAGATCTATATGTCTAACATTTTACTCATTCAAATTGCTATAAGTAAAGGTATATATATCCTTAATTCCGTATATTATTTATATAATAAAGATTGTTTGTGTAGATATCATACTCTATTCATATGGAAAGTCATTAATTTACAGTCAAGATATTATTCATATTATTTATAGTCAAGGTCCCTGATTATCATTTTAATTTACTACAAATAAATTATTAGTTTTGATAAATTAAATAATTTGCACATAACTCATATGGAAAGTCATTAATGCCAAGATGCACATGTTAAATATGTTTGTCGGCATGAATTATCAATTTTTTAAGTTACATGTAAGAGAAAGGGAACACAAGAATTGGTAAAATAATTGAGCATCACTTGTCTATGTCTATGGAGCCAATCCAAAGAAATAATCCACTAACAAAGAGAGACAAAACAAGAGTATAATGGTCTAACAAATTTAAAAAGATAGACACTTTTATTACAAATTTGTAACACTCCATCCTAAGATATCGATAATCAACTAATGAGACCTTATCCCATAAGCATCACCTTAATTAACCAAGATCTTATGGATCTAAAGTTTAGCAATACACCTTCCTCCAAAGACAGATCTAGAGTGGGGCAGTGGGGGCAACTGCCCCCACTCAACTTTGAGAAATCCATTAGATTATATTGAATTTTTCTATTTTTTCAATTTTCCCCCACTAAAACCAAGAAATAAAATCTATATAAAAGCAATTAAAGAATTATCTAAGGACTTAAATATCTATTTAAAAAAATTAATTCACTTTCCTATGTATCATGACTCAAGTTTATAACCCTATATCTCGTTATTCTCATTCGTTTGCCATTCTGAAGCTTGGAGTCAGAAGCGAGAATCACGGAATCAGAGAGCTTTAATCTTCACCATTGAGTTGTTGCCTGCTACAAGCCAAGTATATATTTACAATCCAAAATCCTTCTTTTTAAAATCTTTGCATCATAATTATTTTAAAATCATATCCTATTTTATTCCATTTTGGTATTTTGATGCCGAGCTCAAAATCATTTTAAATTTTTAATATAATTCTCATTATAATTCTTATTTCTTCATCTTCATTGGATCTCAAACATCAACCTAGGCTTCAACTAGAATGTTAATTTTAGTTTGTAGCTCATAAAAATAATATTAAAATTTGATTGATCGAATACTAAGGCCGCTAAACCAAGAGCCAATAGAAATAATTAATGAATCCTTGATTGCTTGTGCAACCGAATGGGAGATTCTTGGATGAATGACTGTTTAATTACTTATATAGAAAATATATATATATATTGTAGTATTGAGAATGAAAAAAATCTTGCATCATTTTTAAACTATGAAAACACACAGAGAGCAATTGTAATATGTTACTCTCATATGACAAAAACTTTTGATGCACACGAGTTGCCTCTTCAACTTTCCTCTTCTGTCTTAATTAATTTTCCACTAACTCCAAAAATGATGTCATAACCATATTATAATATAGTTATGGCTTGGCCCAAATACTTGCTAAAATGGTTGAGTCACAATTTCAGGTTGCAACCTGACTTTGCGGTACCATCAACCCTCCTAATTAAGTTTAAGTCAAACATGGATAAATCTCCCAACAATCTCGGCAAACTCAGAAAACAACAAAACAGCTGTACTCACCAAACACATCACCATGAACCAAATATGGTTTTAAATCAAACGCCCTAATTTGTTAACCCCTCAATCATCATAAACAAGCTTCCAATCATCTTCAATTAATATAATACTCAATCAACAAATTAATATATTGTCCTTCGCCTAATTTACTCCCAATCAAAGATAGCCTTCAACCAATTCATTTAGCATTCTCCATAAGTAGTGGCTCTTCAATCACTACAATAAAATTTGTAATTATTAACGTGGGAAATCTCTAGTTAAATGCTAAAATCTCTGGGTAATACCATTTAATGAGGGCTTTCCCAAGGATTGGCATCCCTAGGTAAAAGCCTCATGGGTAATAATTTCCTTAGGATTCTATAATCCCTAGCTAAATAGTAATGGGTTATTCCGTGGGTAAATAATAAATTTTATGAGTAATTTATGTTAATCAATTCTTATTAGACAAAAAAAATTGCTAAAAAATATTTCCTAGGCAATCTCTGGGTAATTGTAGTAAGCGATTTGTCCTAGGTAAGTCGTGGCTAAATTTTCAAAAATTAAAATGTTAAATTCGTGGGTAATCTCTGTGTAATATTTCCTAAAGATTTTTCCCTGGGCAATTCATTAGTATTTGGATGGAGAAACAATGAATATTTCCCTAGCTAATCCCTTGCTAAATATACTTAGGGATTATTTTCTGGGTGATCATTGGGTAATAAAATTTAAAAATGGGATTATTCCTTGGGTAATCCCTTACTAATACTTGAATTGGTCCCTCTACTTAGGTCACCCTAACCTTTTAGTCCCTATACTCATAAATGCTCCCAACTAGTCCCTCTACTCTTGAAAATGAGCCCACTAATTTTATTATACTTGAAAATGACCCAACTAGTCCCTGTATTAGAGGGGCTAGTTGGGTTATTTTCAAGTGTAAAAAGACTACGTGTGCTTATTTTCAAGAGTAGAGGGACTAGTTGGTAACATTTCTATGTAGAGCGACTAAAAAGGCAAAGTGGCCTTAGTAGAGGGACCATTTAGGTATTCTACCTAAATAATAATACAAAATCTATATTAAATCATTTATTTAGAACAATCAATATATTTCTATATATAATGTACTAAAAATAATGATTACATTGTATCATAATCAAATACCAAAAATTATAGTTATAACTCTCTAAATATTCTCTCTACTTTTTCAAACTTACCCTAACATTAAGGAGGATTAATATGGCTCACTTAAAAGTAATAGAGGGGCTAAAAGGTTATAATTTGAAGTAGATGACTAAATAGGTAAGTTTGAAAAAGTAGAGGGACTATTTAGGGAATTATACCAAAATTATATTGAACCTTGAAAAAGCCATTTAAAAACAAGACAATTCATATTGAAAAAAGTGCTAGCACACATAGTAACATAAGTGGCAAATAGTAAAGCTTAAAAGAAAGTATCACAAGCAAGCAAGAAATGCAACAAATAAGTCACAACATAAGAATAACAACAATTAACCAGGTGAAGTAGGATTGATGCCTTCATCATGACCTCCATGATTTCTATGAGAAAGTGGTTGATTTTGAAATAGAAATAATTGTAGCATCCTCCTCATTCGAGCCACTCTTGTTGCATTTCTTGAAGCTCTTGTTGATGCCGTTCTTCTTGGAGTTATAGATGATTACTCATAGATGCTAACTCATTTTATAAATCTTCATTATTTTGCACAATAGGAGATGTTGCAATAGAGATATTGACATTTGAATTGGAACATCGGTAATAGGATGATGCTTGAGAGCCAATACCATAGACTCTTCTTTTTTCTCTCCACCAACAGCTTTAATATAAAGGACTAATTCATCTACTGGAGTGTTAACATTTGTCTTGGAATAAGTTCTGAGTTTTTATAAATCTACATTATTAACATTTGTCTTTAATATAGAGGGCTAATTCAAGGTCAACATCTTATCCTACATTGAAGACAAATGTTAATAATGTAGATTTATAAAAAATAAAAAGCTACATTAAATGTTACAAGTATTAGAAATGCTTACATTGATTGTTTTTTACTTGAGAACCATAAAAGTTTCTCCATCATAATTTTTAGTATTAGTATGCAAGACAAGCTCATGTGGAATGGCTTTTTAACCCAATTTAGATTCCTATATCAATAACAAATATTAAAATTGTTTGGTAACATGTAATAAATTTACAAAAGGAAAGAAAAAGGAGAAAACCAACTCAATACATTTAAAATCTTATATTTATACTTACAAGCTTCTTCCCATGCTCAACATGAGATATAGATCCTCATATATGACATGATGGCCCAGCAACACTGCGTCAATTTTTGGAATTTATTTCTTGTTTCTTTTTAAATTCAATCTTATCCCAAATAGCCTTGTAATGTTTGTACTCTGCCTCAGTTAGATATTTTGGCTTCGTTGTTGCATCCCTTATATCAGTCAAAAAATCAATATATCGTTGTGAGGCTTTCAAAGCTTAAGCTTCCCAAAAGAAGTGCATTTGCATAAGATAAAAATATTTCAATGTTCAAAAAGAGTAAAAATAAAACAAATAGATAAATAAATTAGAAATGATAATTAACGATTCCTTAAATTCTTCAAAATAAAAATCTCTTATAGATTGTGACACCATTTTCCATGTGTATCCTTCAAAGTCCACCTTCTGCTTTAACTTTTTTGTGATTATCCATGCACATGTGCTAAATAGCTCTAACCTGTTATAGTTTAAGTAAAAACAAATAATAAATAGTGTACATAATAAAAAATATAATTGTCAAGTTCTTAATACTTACAATCCATTCACAACTATGATATGCAACCTCCCATCAATGGTTGAAGCATCTTGTGTGCTATCATGGTTTGCTTGAGTATCATTAATAGCTACAATATTATGATTAATTAGGTTCTTGAGATCTAATTCCATTCATTGTTTCCTCAACATTTGAAATATTGGCATTTGAAAATACTTCAATGTCAGCATTACTTGATCCTTCAATGTTTAGATGAGCATGAGAAGTGCCACCTCCATTTCTTCCACCTCTTAGCCTAGTCCTTTCTCTACCTCTAGCCATATCTGTAAAATTATTGAAATATAATTAGTTGATAATGAAAAAGATTCAATATATGTAAATAATGCATGACATAAAATAAATTAAACAATATTGTTTTCTAACAAAAAAAATCATGAACAAAGGAGAACTAACAATACACAATTATCATAATTTGAATAAAATTGCAAATCATATACTGAAATTTATAAATTGCATTGAGTTTGTTCACTAATATAATAAGAAAACTAATAATTACAACTCATTATCATCGGATATGTATTCAGCCTCATTATCTTCTGATTTTTCTTCAGTTTCATAATCTAATTCAATTTCATCTTCTATTACACTATCATATATGTCTATCTTAAGCCTCCATGGAACCTCCATTTGATTTTGCATACAACCCACAAATTATCTTTGTCATGTTTCATACTTGGGTAAGATGCATAATATACTTGTATCACTTGTGCAGCTAAAATAAAGGGTTCATTCTTGTTAAACCTTCTTTTGTTGTCGAAATCCACAAGATTGTAATCTTTATAAATCTTCGTCCCAATATTTGGAGTTGATCAAACCAATCGCACTTGAACAATGTAGTTCTTTTTATTGGGAGTGTCGGATATAAATTGTATAATCTCCATCAAACGACCATAAAAATCATATGATGTTGCACCATAATTAGAACCCTTTACACACACTCCACTATTGACTGTCATTCTTCTCACACCATGTTCACTTGTATGGAATTTATACCCTTTGATAAAATACATTGGATAAGTAGTCACAACTTTTAAAGGCCCAATTGCAAGATCCTTCATCATTTGATTGGTGACATTATTGTTAGGATCCCATGCCTATATAATAAGATATAATATTAATATTAATAAACAAAAAATCAATATATGATAATGATAAATACGAAAACTCTATGAAGGTAAAGACTTACATAAATGCTAATCCAGTTAGGAACCTTATTCTCCAATTTATCATCGACTAGCACATCAGTTATACTTGGTGTATTTCCCACCACCTCTTCCACAAATATCCTTCAAAACCGAAACCATTTGGGTTAATTAAAAAAAAAACACGAGACTAAAGGTTTACTTTCATGACAAAACTGAAATTAAGCTTTAGATTTTATGAAAACCAAAGTAAAAAAAAATAACCGGACTAATGGCTAGCACTAAATCTAAACAAATTTCTTTCTCATCGGTCAAGAAAACCAAATTTAAATTTCTGATTTCATGTGAACTAAGTGACAAACAACTCAATCAGTAGGAAACACTGTGATAAACAGTAATTAAAATCACAAAAAGTTCATCCTAATCATGAAATCAGATAATCACTATATCATCAATCACATAATTTAGTTGCATATTCTCATCATCCATGAGGGTAGGAACAAGGCATTTTCTCAGTGGCTACATGATAAGGACGCAAGTATACATGTCGATCTTGTAATAAAGTGCAAAAGAGTAGGTATTGGTCCACAGGGAAAATAGAGTGCTAGTACTTATAATCCTAACTCCAAAAACTAGCCTAACCAAAAATTTGTGATGTGCAAAACCAAATAAGAGGATCAAAAATAGAAATCAAGAATTACGAAAACAAAGATGGTCAAATAAGCTATGGGGAATAGGAAGCTTGGGCATAGAATCCCTCTAGGGTTTTATAAGTCTGGGACAAAGGTTGCAATCTAGCAATCCTATTCAAACTGAGAGAAATCCTAAAATATATTATCCCATCTTGCAAGATGAATAGTAACTAATATAGTACAGTGTTGATACAGACATCCCACAATTGTATTTCACTCTATGAAATCTCAATAAAAATTAACAAGAATTCAATAAGTAGACAAATCTTCTTTCAAAGTGATTGCCCCTAATCAAATATAAAGTACAAATGTGATTTCTCCTTAAATCTACTCCCTATGATTGCAAAGACTATAGAATTGCTTGCTAATTCACTCAGGAGGATTGTGCGAGGAGAACCCTCGACTCTAAAATACCTTATTTCTAGGCTTACTCATAAATCCTATCCAATCGCGTATTGCCTATGCTAAGTGAGTCTTTTGACTCGTCACACAAGCAAGTCAACGTGAAACTAAGGCTTTTGCCTTGATAGCATTCAAGACATTGAAAACACGCAATTGAATTCAAATAATATGGATTGCAATTAGAAATCAATTAAAAGCATAAAGATCCACAACCAATGTCAAAATAAATCAAACCTTAGAGTTCATCTACGCCCAAGCATTTACAAAATTAGCTCTCAATTAATAGAGAACAATACAATCCAAAATAGGCAATATAAATCAATGAAGACATGGAAAGCCCCCTTCTCAATTGCGCCCTTGATGATTGCCATAGATCTTCCCAAAAACCGTCCAAAGATGCCGCCAAGAGGCTCCTTGACTACTCCAATCTCTATCCCCAAAGGTATATAGGCTATCTACCACTATTAATTCATCACCAAAGGTTTGGAGAAGTGCCTCCTTTCTTTCCCCAAGCTTCACCGTTAAAAGAATTGAATATCCCCTTCAAAACCCTCATCAGAAATATTTATAGCCATGTACTTATGACCTGCTTACAAGTATAAGAATGAGACAGTAAGGAACTGGAGATGATGGGTAGCGTAGTTACGGGACACCTTACGATGGTAAGTCTCATCTGTGAGATCTTTTTTCTTGGTGTTATGGCCCAACTTACGGTCGTAAGTGCTAGGCCATAATCTTCTCTAGACTGCGCTTATGACCATCCTTACGGGTATAAGTTGCTCCTCGTAATATCCTCTAAATAGCCCTTACGGTCTAACTTATGGGTGTAAGTCCTACCCGCAAGACCCTCTATTTGATCCTTATGCTCCACCTAACGGGCATAAGCATGCCCGCAAGGTTCTCTGCTTGAGGCTTACGGCCGTAAACATGGCCGTAAGATGCCTATAAGTGGGTCTGTTTAGCCTGCTCTTCCTTTATTGATGCTGAGAGTTTTCCATCTTCCTTATTTTGGCTCTTGAATGCTTTTTTTTTTGCTCTCTCGCGTCTTTAAACATTGTCCGATGCCTGAAAAATATAATTTACACCATGTTTAGCATCGTGTCCCACAAAGGTACTCTAATACATGCCTAATGAGTGTACAAAATGATATTAAATGACATATAAATGTATGCTCATCACTATATATCAACATAACCAAGAACTATTGTTCATATACCAAGAACTATGTCATTCAAAGACATGAAGAAGGGGAACCAGCATCTAAGCATGTCATAGTCTAGATACTTAGCTAAGATCTTTTACAAATTTGTAAATTATAAGCTATCATATAAATAATATAGCTTCACATCTCTTTTGTTCATAGGATTTCAAATAGTATCAGGACCATTTAAAATTTGAGCAAAACCATCAATCCACATAATTCATGAAAGCTGTGAAGAAATATTACCTTAAAAACACAACAGTTAACAAAGAAACAAGGACATGAGTGTAACTTTCTTACCTTAATTAAAGCCTCCAAGGCAATGGCAGATAGGCACACGTTGAACAATGGTATCTTTAGCACTAAAACAAATCACTAGCTTTGTATTAGTCAAGCAAATCCAATGAGCATGGTTAGCATTTGAAATTTAAAACCATCAAAGCAAATTGCTTGTTATCAAGAAAACATATGGCTTATGATTACACACCTATTCAAGGATACAAATGCTAAAATGTAAGCAACTGCACTAACAACCAAAATTTCCAAATCTGCAACATCACCAACGCATGATTAAGTGATAAATAGAAATTTTTTTCTAATGAAAAATATTATTCTCTTCATCGTGTAATCCAACTAGAAGAAATCAAACCTAAACATAAAACACATGAAAATCCCAGCGCATCAAAACCTATATTTTTAATGGAAAGACAAAGATCTAGAAATTAAAGAGAACAAGAAAGTAACCTGTTTTCCATCTTGATACCGATCCATCAACCCCTAATCCAAAAACTCCAACCTTAGGGAAAAAAAAATCAAACCATTCTCACACAAACCAAAAGAAAACCATAAACCAAAGTCCAAAACACACCAGATCACAATTAATGCAATAAATAATAAGATTTTTTTTATTTAATAAAAAATCCAAAAAAAAATTAAGGTAATTCACATTTTCTCATGGATTTGCTATAGAGTATACAGGATGACTATCGTTCCTACGTAATCCTTAGATAATGTTGAAGTTCAATAATTTTACCTACAGAAGCCAATCTCTTGCTAAATAAAAATCCTAAGAAATAATTATGCTCGGGGATTTGTTACAAACAAATAACAACAGTTACGTACTCTACCAAGCTAATCCCTAATTAATTTTAAAGCTATTCAATTTTACCCAGGGATTAGCTACGGACAAATAACTACGATTACACTATCTAGCTAATACCTGGATAATTTTAAAGCTGTTCAACTTTACCTAGGGATTAGCTACGGACAAATAATAATGTATTCTACCTAGCTAATCCCTGGGTAATTTTAAAGTTGTTCAATTTTACCCAAGGATTATCTAGGGCATAAATGCCAATGAATAGTTTTCTTTGGTAATTAATTGTTGAATATTCAGCGGGTAATTCCTGCATTATTTACTAATGGAATAGCTTGGGAAATATTTTCCATTGGTAATTCTCTAGGTATTTCCTTGTGTAATCCTAGCCAATGTGTCTAGCCTTTATATTTAATCATTCTTTCATATTCCCTATTTATTCTCTGGCTAATTAGCAAGTAAAATTTTTCTTAGGTAAATTCTATTGGTAATTAATAGTTTTCATGTAGTGAATCAAACAATCAATTTGGAACTCTCCATGTTTAGCTTCCATCAACTAAAATAACTTCAATCACCACAATAGAAAAATCAACTCTCTCCTTCATCGAATCTGCTAAATTAATTACATAAAAAATAATGCTAACACTTAATAATGTAATAAAGAAAATATTGTGGTTTAACTCCAACAGTTTCAATATTCGTTTGTAGGCTTGCCATTAGGGTATCCACAAGTGTAATTTAACATAACACCGGCCAGTGCATATTATTGACACTAGCGACCCACATAAGTTGTACGTTTAAGGGGAAGACTCATCAAAAGTCATGATTAGGTTAGCATAATATGGCTAGATTAACATTCAGTCTCAAGCCTAACGCAAGCGAGAGTACCCAAACCCTAGCTGAGGCCTTATAGCCCATCATGTTAGATGGGCCTAACATCTAGCTGAGGCCGTATAGCCTATCATGCTAGGCTGGCCTAGCATGAAGGTGACAACTTGGAACCATTTGGCAAATCCTAGAGGAATTTAGTTTGAAAAATTGCTTACTTGGATTAAGGTTCTCTTTGCTTTAATATTTAGTTGCCTCTTATATTTACCATTAAAAGGTATATATGGTTGAAGAATTTCATACTCGGATAGAGATTAAGAATTTTATCTATAAGCTATTAAGATTGTATCATATCAATCTCCATTCTTGTATTCCTAGTTAATAAAATGGAATGGATATTCACCACATTAACACTAAATTGATGATTACGAATGCTTTAAACAAAATGTATGCACTTAAGTTGTTTAAGAATTATATCTTGGACTTGGTTTTTTTTGTAAATTTTAATTAGATTGACACGCTATATTTTGGATAGCATATATTTGTAACAAAACTCTTATTTGTTTGTTTTGTTTTCTCATTTTAAATGGATACATTTATCTTTTAGAGTAAAAATTATTAAGTTTTATATATATTTATTTATGTATAGGACCGGAATTAGTATTTGTCTTATTTATTATATAAAATATAATATAGAATTCTGTACTAATGATAAATATTGCATTGTGATATATATAAAATAATACTCAATGTATATTCAATGACTTATAACTATGATTTATGTAATTTATTTTTTTAATATAAATATAAGGAATTATGAATTAGTGTATGTGGATATTAAGATATTATAATAAAATTTGGGCCAAGTGAGAAAATGTTAATTTAATTTTATTATGATTAATTTTAGATTAATTTATATTTAAATTTAAATCAACTGTTGTGATTTATAATTTTATTATTAAAATCAATATTTTTTTAAGTAAATTACAAATCAATATGTTGGATATTAATTATCTATTTTAAAATTTAAATTGGAGTTAATCATTGGATGGAATTTATTATATAAATACCAAGACATAAATCTATCATTTTTATGAATATCCTACACAGTAAGAGATGAAAGACTAAATTGAAAGTATTGCCCCGTGATATCCAAATGTTGAAATTAGTCTATTTCAGTCTTCAAAGATGAGATAATATATATAATATTCTATTTAATCAAATTGTTTAGATTAGATTTATGTATCCTGATTTTCATGTATTATCATTATGATCCACAATCATTAGAAAAAAGAAAAGAAAAACAGACCAAAGGAGACCTCTAGGAAAAGACAACTCTAACAACAACTAGAACTCCCCAAGGTTCGAGGTGGGCTCAGGAAGGATACATATGGTGCTGAGTCCGTAGAGGAGAGAAACTCAAGGCTACGCTTGACCTTCACCATTAGCTTCTCTAATCTTGCCTTCTTCGAATCAGGAGCTACATATAACCACAGAAGAAGCATATGGTCAATTTTAACAATAATGGAAACGGTCGGAAGACAGTTATAAGAAAAAATGAGCGCATTTTTTCAAGCCAAATGTTCCAGGTGATGGCACGCATAAGCAGGTCCCATAAAAAAATAACTGGCTTCTGATGTTTTTCCTCCAAGCCCCTTACAATTCACTAAGTGACCTAGGGACACTCCTAAGGCCCAAGAGTTGGCCAAAAAAATTCCAAAATTCCAAATGTGGGATGCCACAGGGTATTGGATAAGGAGGTGATCAGCTGATTCGACGTCAGCGTGACACATAACACACTTGATGCAATGCAGGAGGTTACATATGCGCAAAGCTAAATTTTCTAAAGTTATGATTTTATTGTCTCGTGCCAACTAGTTAAACATGTTAATCTTCTTTGAGCATTGCCCTTTGAAGACAGTGGAAGTCCAACCACATCTCAACCCACCATCATTCAGGAAGTTATAAAAAGGATTTAATTGTGAAAACGTCGTTTGCGATAACTTCCATCATTTTTCATCTCTTGCCAATTCGAGATTCGAATTGATTTGGTCAATCAGATTGCGAGTGGCAGAGAAATCTCCAAGGGAACATGTGGATTTCTGCAAACCAAATCTTTAATTGTGCCTTCCTTGTGCTACTCTAATTTGAAAAGATCTGGCCAAATATCTACCGGTGCACATCCTTCCACTCAATTATCAAGCCAAAACAAAGTGGAGGTCCCATCATGAATGATTGAAATTAGGTTTTCCCTTAATGCCGGCAAAACATGGAGAATACCATTCCATAACAACGATCTTCTAAAGCAATGTTTGTGGAATAAGTTCCAAGGAAATCTCCGAAAGTAATTTGCACGGAAGATTAATTCTCCGCACACTGCCTCTCGTTGATAATTTTCCACCACCATTTGCCAAGCAAGGCCTTATTGAAGGTGGTCAGATTTAGAATCCCCCATCCACCTTGTTCTCTTGATTTGCAAAGCCTTGACCACCCAACCAATCTCATCTTCGAGTGATAGCCATCTGGGCCTGACCAGAGAAACTCTCTTTTAATTTATCAATATTCCTAATTACCCAACAAGGTAGCTTATAAATAGACATCCAGTATGTTGGGATAGCAGAAAGCACTAAATTCAGGAGAGTCAGTCGTCCACCCAGAGAAAGCAGTTTGGATTTCCAAGCTGCTAACCTATTTCAGATTTTGCTTATTAAGATGTCCCAATCTTGTCTTCTTGGGTGACAACTCGAAATCAGAACTCCTAGGTATACTAGAGGCAAGGTGTTCGTAATACAGTGCAAGGTTCTAGCTAGGTAGGCCGGGGGCTCAAGTTTTTTTTTAGCAGAGTACAAGCAAGTTTTGGTAAAGTTGACTTTGAGTCCTGAGAGGCCCTCGAATAAAAATAGGATTAGCTTAATTATACGCAGATTCTCCCCTCCCCCAGTCATCATAACAAGAAAGTCATCAGGAAATTGGAGGTGAAATATTTTATCCCCTCGATCCCCTAACGCGATACCATGAAGGATCCCAGAATTCAGGGCGTTATTAAACATGGTGCTTAGTACATCCACGACGAGGACAAACAATAATGGTGAGAGTGGATCTCCTTGTCTAAGACCCCTACGGTAACGAACATACCCACATTGAGTTTCATTGACAAGGAAAGATGCCTTTGAGCTCAAAAGAATGGACTCAATCCACCCGTCCATTTTGTGTTAAAACCCCAGGCCTTTAGCAGATCAAGAAGGAATTTCCAATCAACAGTGTCAAAGGCTTTGGAAAAAATCTACTTTAAGAATCAAGCCTAGAAACAGAAGTTTTTGCATATAGAAGATAAGCTCTTGGGTTGTGGAAATATTATCGATAATGCAACCACCCTTAATGAAAGTCGATTGCGTCATGTCAATTAAAGCATCAATCTTGCAACTGAGTCTGTTAGCTAAAATTTTTGACACAATCTTAAGGGTAGAATTAATGAGACTAATTGGATGATAATTGGAGGGATCAGCTGAAGTTTGCCATTTCAAGATTAAATCAATGTTAGCCCAATTAATTCTCTCAAGATTAGCATTTCCCTGTAAAAGTCGTCACAAAGCTTAAAAATGTCGAACTTGATGATTTTCCCAAAACTTTTGAAAAAAAAAAAAAGAATTGGAAAACCATCCGGTCCTGAGGCTTTCTCCACGCTCATACCGAAAACAGCCGCCCTAATTTCATTATGAGAGAACGGGATGTCAACACCGTCAGGTTATTTTGAACTTTTATACCAAGGAGATTAGGCCAATTAATGTGGAATCGATGTTCCTGGGTTGAGCCATAGAGGTCTTTGTAAAAAAAGGTGAAGGAGTCACCAATCCTTCCAATATCATCAACCCTACGATTATCATGACAAGCCCAAGGAATGAAATTTCTATTCCTGAGACCATTGATAACAAAGTGGAAGTAACTTGTGTTTTCATCTCCCTCTTTAAGCCAAGTTACTCTAGCCCTATGTTTCCAGTAAATCTCTTCCTGTTTGAGAATTGAAACCATCTCCGCTCTTAAATCGTTGTCTTTTCCCATTTCCTCCTCCGTCAAAGGGTGTGATTCCTTGGTAGCATCAATCAATCCAATGTCATGCAACAGCGCCAATTTTTTCATTTTGATCGAGCCAAAGTCCACTTTTGCCCAAAACTTCAGTCGCTTTTTAAGGATCGTGATTTTTTTCGCCAGAATAAAAGCCTCACAACCAACTAGTTGAGGAGAGTCCCACCATCCCTCGATTAGATCAAAGAAATTATCCGCCGAGCACCAAGCTTGTTCGAAGCGAAAGGGACGAGACTTGGGGAAGTGAATTCCCGAATCAAGGGAGAGGTCTTATATATATAAATTTTACATTTACTAACAAATTCGCTGCATTTGAAAAAAGTGAATTACATTTCTTTGATAGCAAATTGGTTTTCTATGCTCTATTGCAAATAATATTCTCTGAGAGCGTTAATCATGGCCTCAAAAAAAATTATATATAAATTAAATACAAAAGTTATCATCCCTACAATAAGGTTGTTGATATTCATCTTCCTCACAACTTAAAGATTGAGGGTTGAAATTTTATCCCAAAATTGTCAGTATTTTTCAAAAATAAAAAATAAAGGGTTGCTGAATTTGGTTTAGAGACATTGATGAAGACACTATAAAATTGGCATTCATTGTAAAATTACAATTGAATGTTTCTTGCTGACCAGTTAACAATATTTATTGTTCTTGAGAATTTATTCCCTATTTTATAATATAAACAAAAATTAAAAAATATATAAATAGAAATAAAAGCTAGCTGAAAATTAAAATTTATGGTAGGAACATATACATACATACAAATATATACAAGATAAAATTTTATTTCAAAAAATAACTAAGATTATCTAATTATGATTTACATACAAATACATACATATATATAAAAGATAAAATTTTATTTCAAAAAATAAGTAAGATTATCTATATATATATATATATATATATATATATATATATATATATATAAGAGTTGAAACAAATTCTCTTCAATATATTAAACTAATGTTTGATATTAAATTATAGTATTAATAATTTACAACGAAAAATTATATTGCATTACTTATATTCAAGACTTTATTTAGTTCCATAACCATAATAGTACCATGAACCCCAAAACCAAACCCTAAATCATAAATCATAAATAATCATAAATTAAAGATTTTATATATATAAAAGAGTTGAAACAAACTCTCTTGAATATATCAAACTAATGTTTGATATTAAATCATATTATTAATAATTTACAACGAAAAATTAAATTGCATTACTTATATTCAAGACTTTATTTAATTTCCATAACCATAATAGTACCATGAACCCAAACCAAATCCTAAATCATTAATCATAAATTAAAGATTATATATATGAGTTGAAACAAACTCTCTTAAATATATTAAACTAATGTTTGATATTAAAATATATTATTGATAATTTACTAGGAAAATTTTAATTGCGTTATTTATATTCAAGACTTTATTTAAGTTCCATAACCCTAATGGTAACATGAACCCTAAATCATAAATAATAACGGAGGTTACAAGAAGCTTTTAACATTTTACATTTCAGGGTCATGCATGCAATTGAAGTCCTTTTTTTCTTTTCTTTTCTTTTCTTTTTTTTTTTTTTTTTTTTTTTGGAAAAAGTAATTGAAGTCATTTTCCAAAACTCCACTTTGCCATGATGTATCATGACATGTTTTTTTAATTATTTAATTGTTTGAATTGGATGATGATAACACATCCACGGCCATGAGCAAAAGAAAATAAAAAAGCTAAAGTGTTATGAATGCGTGTGAACGTTTGGGATCTTCAAGGGCTTGCACTTTTGTCTCTTTTCTATCTCCAATTCCATACAAAGTGGTGGGTGGGCCTTCATCTTTATCTACTCTCTGTTCATTTATCTCAACACTTCCTATTTTGGTTAAAGCCACTATTTTTTTATTGGTGAGTTTTATTTTATATATATATATAAGATCCATGTACTTTTAAAATATAATAGTTGTACTTTATCTTTGTACATGTTAATATCTATATAAAAAAAAAATATTCAATTTAGCTGGTACATGACGTACGATGTGAAATATAAAATTATTTTATTTATTTTTTTAAACTCCCAAAAATTTAGTATTAAAATAATTTATAACTTAAAGTTTTAGGATGAAAATCAACAAAAACCAACAACTCCACGATGATCTATTGTCATTAAATTTTTTATATAAAGTATTTAAAAATAAATATAAATTTTAATTCTCACATAATAAGGACATAAATATGTTAAAAAATTAATCTCACCAATTTGTACGCACGTAATTTATATCCATCTCATTAAAAAATTAAAAATATATATATTAACCTTATTAATATTTTGAAAGTACAAGAATAAAAACAAAGTGGCTAAAATTGATTTTACACGAATAATAATAATAATACTAATATTAATATTATGGTAAACGCGCCTTGGATGAAATTATTTAAACAACAATCCCAATAACTAGAGTGGATTGGATTAAAACCTTTTGGTGTCTTGGATTGGATGGAAACAGGAATATTAAAGAAGGTAGAATACCCTATTTAATCCCTATATTATATAAAATGTGCCTCGTTGGTCCCTGTCGTTTAATTTGCCCATGATAAATCCCTATATTGTTCAAATGAGTAAAATCAGATCCTCCAAGTAACGGTCCGTCTATTCTCCATCCATGATTGCTGATGTGGCATTTGTGATGAATAAAGTATTATTAAAAAAATACTCAAGTGGATTAAAAAATACATTTAAAAAACGGATCCGGGTTGGTCCAAATCGCACCCGGATCCAATACCCAATTTTAATAGTCCACAGGGCACCATCGCGACCATAGCGGTCACCGGCATCACAGTCGTCACCACCGAGAAAGAACGATCACCGGCATCACAGCGTCACCGCCGAGAGAGAACGGTCACCGGCATCACAGTCGTCACCGCCGAGAGAGAACATCAATCATTACCATGGTTTGCCATATGGGCGTTGTCACTACCATCATGGTCACCGGCCATCATAGTCGTTACCGCAGAGAGAAAACATCTGGTGCACCATCGCTACCATAGTGGTCGCCTCCTCCAGTTATTTTCCATGTTTTGAGCTTTTGCTTTATGTTTTTATTTGGCTACCCAATTTAATGTTGATTGGATGATATCATTTGAGAGTTACAAATTTAGTGTTTCCTATCAAATTCCATGCTATTGTAAAAGAATACAGAGCTTGTTAATACATACAGAGTTACAAATGTAATGTCTATTTTCAAATTCCAAGCTACTATGCAAAACTTATGAATGAATACAGAGTTACAATCCTGATAAGCTTCAACTCCATCCAAGAATACAAAAAGACAAAAAAAAACCAAAAAAAATAAAAGAACCTAAGATCAGAACTTGTGAAAGTTGTATTGATTATAATATGTTCAATGTATAAGAACAAAACAATCAAAAGTTTTCAACAGAAGACATTGGCTACAGGTTTCACTCGGCTGAGAAACAGAATGATAACACAAGTAATAATTATGATCAACAACAACATTGTGTTTTAATTGATATTATCAACCTTATAGAAGTAACATCATGTTCTGTATACATTACCAAAATACCATTCTAGTTCCAAATAACACTACTAGCATTCCCAATTGTTGTTTCCATGTGTACTAACATCACCAAAATACCATGGAAGTCTACATTGATCATAACAAAAAAAAAAAAAAGAAGTCTTGATCACATCAAAACTCATTCCCAATTGTTGTTTCCATGCTTCAAGGATTAGCCTTATCTTTAGTTGTAGCAAAAGTTATGCTCTGCTGTGTAGAGAGTTCTATAAATTCAAATGATGTAGTGGTCTGCTGTTCAACTTCATGTTGCTTCTTCTTTGCAGCAGTAGCAGCTCTTGCATTCCTCCTTGCCTAGACAACATTTACAACAAGATTATATACTAAGAAATAGAAAAAGTTAGGCACAATATGAGATGGTTTTAAAATGGATAGAAATTACAAGTAAGCTAGAAGCAGTGATAAACGAAGAAGACTGAGGATTTTCCTTCCCAACAATGACTCCACCACTGTGAGTATCCTACATTAGATAAAAAAAATTTCAGAAAAGCATTATTCTAGCAACCCTTTCACTTTATCACAATTCATTGTATTTTTCTAAAGTACATATACTAAAATTATTTCTTACTCTTAAAATTTTGATTGAACCATTGCCTGTAGGAGGTGTCGTGCTCTTCCCTTTGGTGGCATCAACTTTTTGTTTTTTCTTGATTGATATATTTTTTGTGTCACCAGTTGTTACCTACAAAAAATGCCATAACTTTAGAACATGTTAGCAAATTAATCTAATTACCAACTTTGTGCTCTTGTTTGATATTAATTCAAAGGACTTACAGGTATGTTGGTTTTTTTGGGACATGTGACTTTATTATGGCCTTGAACATGGCAGTAACTACATGTGAAGATCCTACCTTTCCTGGACAATTTTGTGCTACTCTTGTTTTTACCTTCCAAGGGCTCTCTTCTCCTTTTTTTTGGTGGACGTCCAGGCATTTTTTTCACCAAAGGAGGCAGCATTGGTCCTTCATCACTAACAGGCCAGAATTCTCTGCCTCTCACTGGACTAACAAGAAATTGATACGCTTTTAAATATGTATCTTTGCTAAACCAATGAGCCAAATAATTAAGTACATCTTCCCCTTGAAAAGCAATGGCAGCCATTGCATGTTGGCATGGTAGTCCTGTTTTATCCCATTTTCCACATGAACACTTCTGCTCTGCTAAGATAACAATATAGGCCTCTCTCACGTGAACCATTGGATTATCCCAATATACCTCATGCTTGGAACCTCCATTCCACTCAACCAGCCATTTTAAACTTTTCTGCTTTTCCTTCTCAAGCTTGGCAACAATATTTGGTCCATAACTCCCTTTCCACTTGCTAAGATAGTCTCTTTTCACCACAATCCTTGTCATCACATATTGTCGTATGTCTTCAAGCATAGATATCACCGGTTTACTCCTTGCATCTAGGATTACTCCATTAAAAACTTCACACATGTTGTTGTCAATTGCTTCACATTTAATTACCTCAGAGAAGAAAGCTTGACACCAACCTTGAATAGGCCATTTTTCTAGTAATTCATCAACAGCCTTAGCCCCTCCTTTCAGTTTCTTCATTTGGTCTAGTTCCTTTTGCATCTCAGGGAAGCTTGTTGACCTAGCAATATTCCAAAATTGGATCTGTAATTCTTTACCTTGATATTTCTTGCCCCATCTTGCATAAATGTGCCTTGCGCACATCCTATGCTCAACAAATGGAAGAAGGCAAACCACAGCATTGATTAGCCCCTACATGGAATGTTTTAAGTTAGTTAAATGTAACTGTTATTTAAAAAAAAAAATTCAGTGAATACCTTTTGCATATCGCTTACTATAGACCAACCTAAACCTTCCCCCATGCAAAGATCATTCCTCAGATGTTCAAGAAACTAGGACCATGTTTGACTAGTTTCTTTCTGTACCAATGCCCATGCCACAGGGAACATTTGGTTGTTCCCGTCCCTCCCAACAGCCACAAGCAATTGGCCCTTAAGCAACCCTTTTAAAAAACAGCCATCTAAACCAACTAGCCTCCTACAACCAGCCAAAAATCCTTCTTTAACAGCAGTAAGGCAAATGTAAATCATTTGAAATACAGGCAGCTCATTTGGATTATTTCTTTCAGCCACAACAACCACATTACTCCCTGGGTTTGCTGTTTTCAACTCAAGTGCATAATTGTTCAGTACTTTGAAGTCCTCCTTGAACTGCTCCTCAATTTTTTTAAGCACCAAATTCTTTGCATTCCTACAGACCTTGTTGGTTATAAAAACACCCAGTTGTGCCCTCACCATTGCCCTTAATTGCCTGGCCCTAATGAATGACATGGCACTTATCACTTCCCCAAATCTTTTAGCAATGAAAGGAGCTGTCACCCTTTTGTTTTTTGTAGTTCCAAGTAGGCATGAATGCTTTGAAACATAGTGTTTCACAACATACATCTTTTTGGCCGAACACCAAGAACACAATATCAACCACTTGCATTCTTTCCCTGCACATCTAGCCCTAATCCTCATTGAATCATTTTTGATATATTTGAATTCAAATCCCCTCTTAGTTGAAAATTCAATAAGCTCACTTTTGAATGATTTAAGATCTTTAAATCTTAAATCCAAGTAGAAATCATCAAGAGGTACATTAGGGTCATAAATCATCCTGGAAGACTTATATCTCCTAGCATCATCTGCATTGCTGCCTTCACTAGTATCACAATAGCTTCCTGGGTCTGAGTCATCAATATAGTCACTTACATACCCACTGACTTTCCCAATATCTTGCTGCCCGGTCTCATTTCCATAAATAATTTCATCAGTCTCTTCATCAGTACTTGCAACATCATCATCACCTATCACAAAATTATCTGCACCTTGCAATTCTCTTGTCAAATTAACATGCCTTCTTATCTTACTAATTGCCTCTTCTGCCTCATCATCAATGTCTGAATTGCAACTAATAAATGGAACATCTATTAACCTCTCTTCATCATCTTTCATTGAGTCATTGTCACTGCCACTGCCACTGCCACTGCCACCCTCATTTCTTTGTTCATTCCCAATAACACTGCCACTCTCATTGCCGAACTCATTACAAATAGCATTGTCACCCTCATTACCAACTACATTGCCAGCTTCATTGCCACCATCAATAGCTTCATCCACATCCAACTCCACAATATGTTCATCATTGAAATTAATCTCAACAGAATTACCAGACTTAGTAAGTAACACCTTTGGCAACAACTTGTCTTGCTTATCACTTGATGATTCAACAAAGATGTCCACTGTCCAAGTTTTATATAATTGATCACAAAGGTCTGCAATCCCTTCATCATTACATATTCTTTTCAATGCCCTCCCATTGTCCATATAAAACAATTCCACTGACTTTTCAATGTCATATCCTAACTCATTAACATCTCCCAACATATCCCAATAGCATAATTTATCTGGATCAACAGCAAATTTAGTAGTCTTCCCATTGACATATTGAATTTCCCCATCTCTTCTCAATGATCCTCCATGATGATAGTTAATAATATATTCTTTGCAATTAGACATCCTAAGATTAAAAAAAAAAAAAAAAAAATTCAAAGCAATTGGTATTATTTTTTAAGTCAAACATATGCTAAATATCTGCAAACTAATTATGGTCCAAACACAACTATGGGATGGTTTACACCTTATGTATTGTTTTATGTCTTGCAATATATATAAATATTTGCAAACATATAATTCACATGAATTTGATCATGCCATAAGACATTGTTGTAATTTAGAACCCATCACAAACACAAATGAATTGCAGTATTAGTTTATGATTCACGACATGTGAAATGGATGCAGTCAAATGCATGATTCTAGTTATAGAACATATCACATACTATATTTGTTTTCCAAGTTCACAATCTATCCACATTTTAATAATAAAATACACTCATGCTATCCTTTAGAGTAGAGAAATATAAAATCAAAGATTTACCCTGTCATAGAGCAGAACTCATATATATATATATATATATATATATATATATATATATATATATATATATATATATATATGTGTGTGTGTGTGTGTGTGTGTGTGTGTGTGTGTGTGTGTGTGTCATTATTTAGTCTTATATTAATACTACTTGAGTCTCAACCAAAGCCTATCCATATTAAATCATCAGCCAAAAGTTGTACTTCTTTATTATCCTCATCAAACCAAAAACAAATCATAAAATCACAGAATGATAATTCATGAATTAAAGATTAATATATCAGCCATGCAAAACGAAAAGAAGGCTTAGAAACTATTCTTTACCAAGTACCCAGTAGAAAATTCAGAAGATAGAGATGGGCAGGCGCTATCAACGAGGGTACCACAAAAAGTTATAAAAGTTTAGCACATGGCAAATGAGAATCAGGCATCCCAATCATCATGATACTTCACAAAAAAGCAAGAGGCATGTGTTCAATAATCAGTGGAACAATAACAGTTTCAATGTGGTCTATTGGGTGTGTGTGTGAAGGTTAAATATAAGCTTAATATTGGCACAAAAAAAAACTATTATATTTAACTCAAAACTAGAATTTCTGCAAAAAAGAGAGAATTTCATGCTTCAATAGAATATAGAGCACAAATGACAATAATGTGGATAGATTATGAACTTGGAAAACAAAGTGATTAATTAACTAATCAATGAACTACATTGTTAAAATCACATTTACCTCAAGCTTACCTCTCTATTCCACAGAGGGACTACTTGGGCTGGTGAAAAACACTAGGGATTGTGTGAAGATTGAAATTGCTTAGATGGAGAAGTACCCTGCAGAGAAAACAATGTGTATCAACAACAGAATTAATTCATGGGAACTTTGAAAGATGGTAGAAGTACCCTGTAGAGAGCACAATGTCTTTATCTTCTTCTTTGATGCGATGGTAGCATTCAGCGTGCACGGCAGGGATGCTACAACAGTGACCAGAAATTGGAATGCAATTGTGAGTGAAAGAGTAAAGGAGGTAGACTGTTAAAATTGGGTATTGGATCCGGGTGCGATTTGGACCAACCCGGATCCGTTTTTTAAATGTATTTTTTAATCCACTTGAGTATTTTTTTAATAATACTTTATTCATCACAAATGCCACATCAGCAATCATGGATGGAGAATAGACGGACCGTTACTTGGAGGATCTGATTTTACTCATTTGAACAATATAGGGACTTATCATGGGCAAATTAAACGACAGGGACCAAAGAGGCACATTTTATATAATACAGGGATTAAATAGGGTATTCTACCATTAAAGAAAGGATGTATGGGAGAAAAGTGAAAACAGGAATTTGAATTAAAAAGATATCTTCCTTAAAATTTGACATTTCTATATACTGAGTGGGGGAAGATGATTATAGTTTTGATTATCATTATAATTATATTAATTAATTAGCACAATTAATATATAATTAATATGTTTATTACTACTAATATTATTATTATTTTTTATTATTATGAATATTCAATTAAAAACCAAATTCTTGTTTAATATATTTATTATATACATTTTTCTGCACAATAGATGTCATTATATGTAATAGTAAAACAAAAAAAAATGGTTGAAATTAACAAAACTATATTAACATAAGCATAAAGTCAAAATCTACACCAATTCATATTTTTAACAATGGCATATACAAAGAATTAAGAAACCAATTCATATTTTTAAGGTAAAATCCCTCAAATAGTTCATTTATTATGGCCATTCCACCCTTTTGATCCATCTACTATAAAACTTACTAATTTCATCCCTCTATTTTTTTAAATTGGGCAAGACAAGTTCCTCTACCAAATGGTTATCATTTTCTCTGTTAGATCCAGTTGATGTGGCTTAAAATATTATAAAAAAAATTACTAAAATAAATTTAAAAAATTTTATTTAAAATTATAAAAACTATAAGAAACATTAAAAATTATTAAAAAATTATAAAAATAAAATAAAATTTATGAAAAAAATTATAATTATAAAGAATTAAAATTTATATAAAACATTTAAAATTATTAAACTTATAAACAAATTATAAAAATTATTTTAAAAAAAATTAAATGATTGCCACATTGCCACATCATTATGAAACTCCCCAAACTTGAAACCCAAAACTAACTCCCCAACTTATTTTCTCCAACCCTAATCCCGATTTTTTTTACCACGTTCTACTGCTAAGGTTCTAAAATAAATAATTAATACTTTTTTAGTAAGTTTTTTTTAATTTTTAATACTTTTTATAAATTAATTATAAAAAACAATTAATACCTTTTTATAAATTTTGTAATTTATTTTTTTAACAAATAAAAATTATTAAAAATTATAAGAATATATTTTAATAAAATTAAAAAGTAGTATTTTCTTTTTCTGCCAAACCTTGACCAACACTGCGTGGTTAGAAAAGACCAAAAATAAAATTAGAGAAGATAAGCTAGGGAGTTAGTTTAGGGTTTCGAGTTTGGGAGTTTCATAGTGGTATCTGAAATGACATAATGTGGCATGGTATGTGATAGTATTTTGATTTTTTAAATGTTTTTATAATTTTTTATAATGTTTAAAAAATTATAATTTTTAATATTTCTTATAATTTTTAATATTTAAAAAATAATGTTTTCAATTTTTTATTATTTTATAATTTTTAATGATATTTAACAATTTTTATAATATTTTAGTAATTTTTATTAATATTTTAAACCATATCAACAAGATCACAAAGAAGCTGACGAAGGAGTTGATTTGCCCAATTAAAAAAAATAGAGAGATAAAATTAGTAACTTTTATAATAAAAGGACGGAAAGACAAAGTGGTTATAAAAGAAAGACTATCTCAGGGATTTTACCTATTTTTAACAACAACACATATAAAGAATTAACAAAATGCACTGTGAAAAGTACAAAGATAATTCTTGTGATATACTCGTTAATTTAAATTTTGCTATTCCTGGTGGGAGTCATTTAATTTGGATTAAGCTTATATATTCCTCTAAAAAAGAATCAAGTCCCCCAAAGAATGTTTGGCAAACTTTTGAGAATTAAATTAAGAGTATTGAGAGATTTTATGCACCCCTTAATTAATCCTCCATCCAAACACTCCTTGTTTGTAAGTTTAATTTCATAAAGTAACAAATATCCAAAGATCTTTCTTTCAAATTTATAACCAGAGTCAAGTGCATTATTGATCACATACTATATATCATTGTTTGTTTTGGTACTTATACATTAAAAATGTTCGTTTTTATACTTTGGAATAATATATATTTATATTCATATGGTAATACTACTATACATTTACATTTTTTTTTTTTTAGATTTATCAATACTGAGGTGACTATTGAAAACTTTTGACATATTATTTTTTTAAAATAATTTATTTATTTATTATTAACATTGTGCTGGCATGATTTGTTGCATCAATATAAAAAATTTATTTGTATCTTTTTTAATATTCCTAAAAATCCATGTGTTGATTCTTTTCTTTTTTTTTAATTCTTAAAACGTGAAACTTGATTCAACCTTAATATTTATACAACCATATTTAATTTATAAAATTATTCATTAATTATTTAATTTCATCAACTTATGAAGAAAACTATGTTTTATCTCCACAGATAAATTAAAATATCTTATATGTTCTTAAAAATATGAGCCTTGTTTCACCTGTAATATTTTTTATATTATAACTAATTATGTAAACTAATCAATTAGTTATTTAATTTCATCAATAAATCAACCAATCCATTTCACAATTATCTTATTTTTTAAAATATGAGGTTTTTTTCCTAATAGACGACAAAGAGGTACGGAGGTGCACTACTTACGGTAACTTACATATTTCATAAGAAAATCCTCTTACCCTGCAATCCTGGAGAGGTGAAACCACTATTTCTCCCACAGGAGACTCACACCCAGGCCCATAAAACATCATGAACAATACATAAACAGTACTGCCGAAGGAAGCATTCAAACTCTTGCCTTCCCCTTTGCACTATTATGTCATATAATTGAGCTATCCAATGGTTAATAACATGAGTTTTGTTTTACTACCAATATTTATTGAACCATTAGCAATTTAATAAATTAGCCATTTATCATTGTGAAGGATATTAAGTTGCAAGCAACCCGAAACATCACTTTACAATTTAAAATACCCAATAAATCCATGTATTTAAAAAAATATATTTAATTCTAAAATATTTTTTTTTCATTTTTATTTTAAATTACATACTTACCCTCATTTCCCCTATCATTGTTCTCCTTTCTCTCCTTTCTCAACCGAGTTTTGTGGGTGAGATCAAGCTTGGCTAAACGTAGACTTGCATGAAGCCTATAAGGAAGCTCACCTAAACACAAGATATATATCCCGTAACAAGCTCAAGCTTGCTAATCAGTAGTATTTCTCAATAACAATGAAAATAAATAAAAATTTTAGAAATTTATAATGAGAATAAAACCTGTAAAACACTAGAGGTTTAAAAATGAATTAGAAAATTCAAACGTGAATTATTTTCTTTTAATAATTTCATTTCTCTAATCTATTAGTAAAACTGCTTTTATGACTGATAGGAGAATTAAAAACCCTTAATTTAGTATTATCTTATATTAGTCATAATACATTTTTAATATTTAGCTAGCTAACCACAATATTAATTAACTAACTAAATTTCCCATTAATTCAATCATAGCCACACAATTTTAAAAAAAAATTGAGAATCACACTACCAAATTGCAAAGACTATCCATCACAAAACAACTTTTAAAACCATATGAACATAGAGTGACTAAATATAACACTAATTACAACAACAAAAATAAAACATTAATCACACAAATATGAAGAACATTACAAAGAAAACACATGAAGAAATCATGCAAAACCAAGATCATATGATATACCCATTTCTAACCTTGATAAGCAAAACATTCACGCCGCCAACGTAGGTCATGCATGCATGCATGTATATATATATATATATATAGATAGATAGATAGATAGATAGATAGATAGATAGATCTCAAACTTGGCCACCCCTTTTTTTTTCTCTCACACATGTTAAATCACATGCAAGCTAACTATAAAAGAAGGATACCGCAAGCATGGAGAGTACTTAATGAGGTTTCCTTTGCCAAAAACTCTTCAAGTTTTTCTTCATCAGTTGCTTCTCTTACTTCTCTGAATTCCGCATGCTTTTTGTATGCTCCTTTTAGGGTTAGGGTTACAGAGTCAAGAATGAAGGGTGTACCCTAACATGGAGAAAAAAATGAAAGCATTACATCTTAATTATCAATGACTCCTCTAATTAAACCCAAAATCTTGAGTTGATTTTGATATCTATAAATACAAATGGAGAGAAAGAAATCCAAAGGTGCCAGCTGGAAGATGTATATATTAGATATTTGGTGGTTTAGGGTTTAAGGTTTAAAGTTACCGTAAGATGTAAGATTCTATCAATATTGGATTTTGTTCTCAGCATTAATTTGCTATATAATATTTCATAAAAATAAATTAAGTAAAAATAATAAATAAAAATACTAATGAGCCACGAGCTTGATCAACCTATATTGAAAAATTGAATTTGACTGAAAATTTTATAATCTAATTTCAAACTTGGCTTGAGTAAAAAAATTAGCTTGGACTAATTCTCTTTTTGAAAAAGCTTGTACATACTTTGATTTTACAGGGAATAAACATCATCTTGTATTTAATTGAAAATGGAAAATGAGACTCATTTAAAATATAAATCAAGGCTATTTGTAACTATATTTTTTTTACTAAATAATAGACAATAAAAGAAGTATAAATTGTTTAAAATAAATAAAAACTATATTCTGTGTTTAAGTAAATAATGTTTGCCTCCCTTTAATAATAATAATAATAATAATATTATTATTATTATTATTATTATTATTGTTGTTGTTGTTGTTGTTGTTGTTGTTGTTGAGCTCAAAAATATAATCAATCTCGAATAACAATTGAGTGAAGGTATATATATATATTTGAATTTTATTTACATAATAGAAAAATATCAATCTGTTTGTGTTTAAATATATATAAAGTTATTTATGTGGTGGCAATCTCATTGAAGATGAATGTAACTCCACCAAGAAAAGAAGTCATAATCAATAGGTCATTGTCCTTGATTTAACCTGGACTTATGAGAAGGACTTACTTGGATGCATGAGATCCTTAGTTGAATGAAAGATGAATGGGTCCATGCATGATTTATAAGTAACCAAGTTTATCCCTTTATTTCAAAATATCTATAACTTATTTCTAAAGTTGGAGGACCCATTGCCCTTGTTTTTTCTCAAATATCCTTCATGTCCCATCCACAATAAAGAAGAATATTTATTTATTTAGAAACTATATAAAAGGATATTAAACTTGTAACTATGTCATACTTATTCCATAAAAATTCATTCATTGAAAAAAAAAAACTAATAAATGAAGAAATTATAATTTGAAAGCACTCATGTTTATTAGAGTTTGATTTGTAATAGAATCTTCAATGTAAACAGTTAAACTTATATATTTTTAATTATAAATAATGTTATTTAATAGTCAATTCCAACATCTTCCTAACTTGTACCTCAACCACAAAAATCATCTTAAAGTCATCATAAGAGACACACATGTACAACCATATATGATTGAAAACAATTCTAAAACCCATCCAAACAACAAATAGAAATATGCGATATTATTATATTAATCGAAATAGTACAAACTATATATGGCTGTTTCTTTTAATTAATTTCTTGACTAAAAACCATCCTTGCAAAAACACACACATATATAATATTATTATGTTTAGGTATTATGATGGCATGAAAAAATTAAAAAATAAAAAGCAATGATTTTTTATAGTAAAATCAGTCAAAATTATTTGACAAATCATTGAAACCTCGGAAAAATCATATGTAAAATTTTCCCCAAAAGTTTGAAAGGAATAGTTCTATGGAGGTAGGATTTGGTACATGGATTGAAATCCTTCCCCTTTCAACATCACTATTGATTGTAATTGGAATTATAGAAGTTCTCCTTCTATCTTTCTCCCCTCATGAGAGTTTAACATAGCCACACAACTCCATTCAAAAAGGATTGTAATCATCTTGATGTGGACCATAAATGTACCACATTTCAAGCCATAACTTTGGAGCACAAAAAAATAATATTCATATAAAATAAAACATTTATCTTATTACAATTTCTTCACGTAAAAATAAATTTAAAAAAATGCTAAAAATATGAAATAATTTGTAGGAAAAACTATTAAAGTTTCTTGTCCCCTTCCACTGTTCTTTTTTCTGCCAATAGTTGACATCTAATGGCTAGAGTAAGCCATGTCAATGGGGCCTCTAATGAATACACATTCAATAATTGACTAATCATTTTTTAAAGGACCACAAGCTTTAGATGCCTATCAATTTTTCCACATAAATCTTGATTTTTAGTTTGATATAATTATAGTCTTGTGAATTCCGACTAAATTTTTAAGACATGTAAAGTTATGAGGGTGCAGGTATATGTTTTTTCATAAGGAGCCCAAAACTTATTTTTTTTCATAAAAACGCATATGATAGTGATGGTGATTGGTCGGCTACCTATCAAAGAAAAAAGCAAACAAATATTCAATATAAATTAAAAAAAAAAATTAGTCCAAAATAAGCAGAAAATTTTATTTTTCAACCGACCACAAACTTATTTTTCAAATTAATAAAAATTTTATATTTTTCAATCATATGTTTACTTATATTTCTTAAATTCATGGAAAATATTTATGTATGTTGTTAAAGAAAATTAAATAAAAATCTAAAAAGAAAAGTAATTAGTACCAAATTGTTTTAAAAGAACACATGTTTAGAAAGATGACTATGATAGAATTCAAACCCTACTTCACACTACTCACCATATATAAAGCTTAACTTAGCAAAAGACTTAAACATTTCTTTTCATTTTATCATCCTCATAATCATGACCACAATATATCTTAACTAAATATATATATATATATATAATCAATACTAAATCACCAATGATATGTTGATAAAATGATTGTGGTGTAGAATTTAAAAACTCACCGGCCCATCGTACACTACCAAATAAGAGAGACACTAACTAGTTCATATAATGCCATCTCTTATCTCCATTTCCTTACTTTTTCCTTTACCCTTTTTTCTCTTTTTTTTTATAATTTTTTTTTTAAATTAAAATTGAACCATCTCCATCTCTCTCACTATTTTTTTTCGGCGGGTCACTATCTCCAATAGTTCTAAAAAAAATGTGATCTTTAAAATCTTTTCACAAGCCCCACAAATTCTATGTATTTTTCAGTTTTTCTCGTTGCTCTTCCTCTATAAAACTCCCATGCAAACCCTCTCCTCTTCTCCACATCACCTTCTCAAACAATGAAGTCCATGATATCTCCTGTGAGAATTACTTCTTATAACTACTCTCCGGCGGCCACTCTCCGGCCACTCTCCCCTTCATGTTCACAAACAATCTCAACCTCAACCTCAGCCACAACCAACACTAATCTCCGTTTGGGCAAAAGATGGGTTGAGTATCAAGGCACAAACAACTGGTCCGGTTTACTCGATCCTTTAGACGATGTTCTCCGGTCGGAGATTCTCCGCTACGGCCAGTTCATCCAAAATGCCTACACAAGCTTCACAGAAGACCCATCATCTCCGATGATAACCGAAATGAATAATTCCGGCTACCGTGTTACTCAACACCTCTATGCCACCTCTGGCATAAACCTCCCCGGCCGGTCTAGCTGGATCGGCTACATCGCCGTTTGCGAAGATGAGGATGAGATCTCTCGATTAGGCCGGCGAGACATCGTCGTCACCTTTCGTGGCACCGTCACGCCTTTTGAATGGCTTGAGAATCTCCGAGCAGCTCTAACTCATCTTCCTTGTAACTCCGGCCCCATGGTTGAGTCTGGCTTCTTTTCACTGTTCACTAATCCAGGGCCGGCGAGGAGAAGTCTCCAAGACGAGCTCCGGCATGAGATTCGTCGGCTGCTCGATCTTTATTCCAGCAATGCCGATTCAATTCCGATAAGCTTGACATTCACCGGGCACAGTCTTGGTGCTGCGCTTGCCGTGTTATCGGCTTATGACGTGACTGAGACTTTCGATGATGCTCCGATGGTCACGGTCATGTCCTTCGGGGGACCACGAGTCGGCAATGCGAGTTTCCGGCGACGGTTAGAGGAAAAAGGGAGTAAAGTTCTGAGAATTGTGAATAGCCAAGACATAATAACAAAAGTGCCTGGTTTTGTTTTGGAAGAGAAGAACTCCGGTGATGTCGGTGTGCCGAAATGGTTGATTTTGAAGACCGGTTGGGTTTACGCCAATATCGGTTGTGAGCTCCGGCTGGACGGTGACCGGACGGTGAATGTGGCAGCTTGCCATGACCTGAGTTTGTATTTGAAGCTTGTTAACCAACTTAACAGTGTGTCTTGTTCTTGCCCTTGTCCATTTGAGAGGGAACCTGGTTTCTGGCGCCCTTTCTCAACCACTTAACCGGAATTTCAAATCTTGAATTTTTTTTCTTTTTTCCTTTTCTTGTGCTTTGTATTTATGGTAAATTGATGTTTATAATCTCTTTTAAGATATGTGAATTGTGAATTATTGTCATTTTTTATATTTTAAATTTCGAGAATTCCGGCTCTAAAACTCGCTCAAAATCTTTTTTATTTTTTTTAGTTTTTAGTCATATATAAATATTGAGTTTGATAACCTGAAGGTAATCCAAACATATACTAGGATTTTTTTTTAATTTAAAAAAAAATTATAAAATGAAATTTGGTTTTTATAAAATATGTAGAGTGTAGATTGTTATTTGATAAAATTATTCATTAGCCACTCAAGCTCAACATATAAAAAAATATTAATAAACTATTTTTACACCAAAAATCATATTATGTTCAGAAATATCTTGAATTTTACTTAAATAAAATCTCATGTAATCTCATGTCAAGTTTCAATCTATTTTTCGAATTTAAAGTTAATGTACTTTTTTTATAAAATATCAACAAACCAAGTATGATGATATTCACAAATCTAAAAATATAATTTGTCTTAGTACGCATAAACATAAAAATAATATTTCAATACATTTGTATCATTATTTTATATGAGTTAAAATTCGAGTATTTTCAGCAAAAACACAAACACGCTGTATAAAAAATTCAATGCCAATAAATTAAGAGTTAATTAGCAATGTCCAGCATTTGATAAAATTGTAAAAAGGAAAATTACAAATTTACCAACGACCTTCGGGTCTATTGGTATTCAGGTCCCTGTGTAGGGCTTTCGTCTTGGGTTACGAGCGGTGGCTCCCCGTTTCGATCCACCGATTGCGTATGTGAGGGTTATGTGGGGTTTTCAAGCGTCTCGTGCCCCCCACGTGCCCGCCCTTTGATTTGACGCTTGTCGTCTTTGTCAAAAAAAAAAAAAAAAAAATTACAAATTTACCTCTCATCATCTGCCCTTCAGTCAAAAGTAAACTAAAAAATATCTATAAAACCAATCACCACCTTCTTTTGTGAGGGTACATAGGTAATTTTGAGTGTGATTAAACATGTCAATTCATGGAGATGCTGAGATAACTTCCTCGCATGGTCACTATTGTTCTTTAGAAAAGTGATTAAGTTTTCATTGATTCTCACAAAAAAAATCTCAGGCTGTGAGTTTGGTACATAGATACTTCTTCATAAGGTCAAGAATCAAAAGTCTAATATCTTCCAAGCAATCCAAACACTTCTCTTCTCTTTAAATCCCTCCATTCCCTTTCTTTTCCATGCAAAACAGACACATTAATTAACACCAAAGAAAATATATTTTATTAAAAAAAGATGGGAGCTGCAATTGGCTTTCTTGGGAAATTTGGTAAGTTTTAATCATATTTATTTACCATGGTTTTCTTGTTTGTGGTCAAAGATTAAGAAATTAATTGTAATTTGATCATCTTGTTTTTGCTAATTAATTAGGTTTGCCAGGAGTGCAAGCAATGTCAACAGATAAAATTTTTGATAAATATTTTGAGAAAGTGAATTCCTTTGAAGAATTTCATGAGGCTTTCCTGGAGTGCTTCAAGTATATATTTATATATATATATATGAAAACAATCACTATTTTGTTCTAATCTCTTGGCTTATTTGGGATTTAATTTTATTTGCAGTTATATCAATAATGCCATGCCCGGATTTCATTATACTCTGCCACCATATAAAGACATCAAGGTATCTTTGTCTCTATATTTGCTCATGTCTATAATTCTTTAAACTTAGCTTACAATTTTATTTTGATCTTTGAATCAAAATAAATAAATAATAAATTATTAGTTTACTATACCTTTGCATTCCAATTAATTCCTTACGGCAATGCCATTTTCATATTATTTTTATAAAAATAATGTTATACATCATAAACAGATTTACAAAATTTGACACGAAATACTGGGTTAGCATTCGTGTCAATTTTATGAACTCTATTTGTGATATATATTATCACTCTTTTTATTTAAAAAAAATTGATGTAGCAATTACTTGCATAGCATTATGCAATTGCAACATCATAATCACATAGCATTTATCTATATGTACTAAAAAATTATTTTAATATTTGAAAATATTTTTTTTTATCGTTCCCTCAACCAAACAAAATGAAATAAGCATTTTATAACTATTTTACAAAATATTAATTATATTGAATAAATATTTTTAATAACTAAATATAAGGAATATATATATTAATAAATAAATACTACTATTTATAAAAGTAATTTTAAATTTAAAAATTATTTAATTTGTGTTAATATTAATCAAGTTAAACCATAATCAACTCCAGTAAAAATTTTCTTTTAACCCAATATTAAGGAAAAAAAACTCTCTTAACAATATTGATGTAGCAATTTCTTGTATGTACTAAGTCTAACAACATTGATGATGCTAAATTCTATATTTAAATATTGAAATAATTTTTTTATTATCAATATGTTTAAAATATTGACTTTTCGTGAATAACTAATTTAATTTTAAATGCTCTATTATATTTAATATGTCATAAACTAACTTTTAGGGCCATCTGGTTGAGGGATGATCTTTAGATTACCTCATAATATAGACCTAAAAATTTTATATTATCTTATTTAATTATATAGAATAGAAATATCATATTCCCGGAATGTGATAACTTAGGTAATATTATCAAGAATGTGATTATCAACTCAATAGGTGGTAAGTCAGTAAGTCACATTCGAGGAGACTATGCATTTTTTTCCATTATAACTTTCAAATTTAATAAAATCTTAAAAATATCAATTTTCTAACAAATTAGTTGTATTTTTCAAAAGTAATAATAAAATATCTTTAATTGCTTTTATAATGCTCTAGCAGTTTATTTTGAAACCAGATATATCTTTTATATAAAAATATATTCATTCAAATAATTGAATTAAGGTAAAAATTATTTGAGATTAAAATCTTTTTTTCCAAATATAAAGTTAGAGTAAAACTTTATATTTATTTAAAATAAGTAAGTTTGAGTTAATGAATATTAATAAAAATTAATTATACTAAAATCAAATTTTATTTTTTTAATAATAATAAATATTTATGAACTTTTGTATATTTGGCATTTATTATGTGAATATATTTTATTAAGAAAACAATTTGTAATGAAAGATTCTTGTCATTGTGACTCTGAGCGAACTCCTTCTCTTAACCTAGGGGTTTTGTTTGTTTTTCTTTGTTGAGCTCACTTTGGTTGTATTTTTTCTTGCTTACTGTTTTTTTTGTAATTTTTACTTCTAGTGGATCTTTATACTTTAGTTTTCATTATTTGTATCTCTGTATGCTTGCTACAATAATATTTATGGTTTACCCATTTTTTCAAAAAAAAAAAAAAACTACGACAATGTTATATCCCAACCACATTACTGTTTTGTCAACAAAACAAACATTACACATGTTCTCATCAAAATGACTTGAGAATCATATAAATAATAATCTTATTCCCAACAGTAATATAAGATTTCATGAATCAAACTGCCATTTAATTTGCGATATTAACTGGGTATGAAACTAACGTATGTCTTTTTTTTTTATGTAAATTAATAGGAAGAATATGAATCAAAATGGAATAATCCAGCAGAGAAGGAGAACAGACAGAAAAGTTTGATTGAGTTATTAAACAAGCATATGAGCCAAACTGCTGATAATAGTACAGTTATGATGGCCGGAATAGTAGCACCACCAGCTGCGGTGGTTTTGAAGAGGGCTGGTCAAAATATACCACAAATTAAAAAGTTACGTCTTCATCTTGTCCCTGATTGGGTTTTGGTTCCAGTTTGCACTATCATTGCTATCACAGGAGCCAAAGGTTTACAAGCCAAACCAAAAAGGACAACATGAAAATTATTGCTTATTTTCTTTCTTTTTATTGGATTTGTTCATTGTTAATATGTATATATGTATAAATGTATAATTTATGTCATCAATGTTAAACCTATTATTTGTTATGTATTTTAATTATATTTTAAAAATAAGTTTGAAGCTACTTTGTTCTTGGAAGAGAGTATCATTGTTCATTTTGGCTATTTCATTAGTACTAGTAAAAATTAAAATAATAAGTTAAGGTTAAAAATAATATACTATTAGTTTTGGTGTGTTTTGTAACTCTAATGTTTTGTTAAAAAAACTAAATAGAGAAAAATAGTGATGATCCACACGGGAAATAGTGCGTGAACGGAAGAAACAATTACATTAAAAAAAACTATTTGAATAAATTTTTTAAATGTGCACACGATAGATTTTTATTACCTCAGATATTTAGTCAAATTAATAAATTTTTAGATAATCAATAAAATCACTATAACCAGTGTATCTTTGTATCTGTTTATCTCATAATAAATACCTAAATGCACTGTATCTATTATTAAAATAAATAAATAAAATATTACTATTTGTAGAACATCTATAAATTCTAAATATATTCAAATGTGTATGACCAAAGTTCCAGTGAAAATCTTTAATTGTTCTTTGAATTTTATACTTTGATATGTTGATTTTGCCCTTTGATTAAAAAAAAAGTTATATTATTTTAATCTTTGACTTTATGGATATTGCCACTTTTTTCAATGTATGGACTATACAGTATGCTCACTTTGATTAAAACCCTCAAATAAATTTAAAAAATAAATTTATGACAAATAAAAAAATATTTTTAAAAAAAAAAAATTAGACACTAAAACGAGCATTAAATATTAGATAAAATGGATTATTTGACTATTTGTGAAATTCCATCCAAAAGTTCCATTGGTTTTACTCGTTTGAAAATATGAAAGATTTGAAGGATGTGTTTGAGAAAACACATGAAATATCGCCACGTGGACTAATTCTTACTTAATGACTGATGCTGTTTGAAGCCATACAGCGTTTTGACATATGTAATTCTTAGCACGAATCTTGATACAAATTAACGGTTAAGATTTGGTTTCTATTGTTTTTCCTGTTTGATGTCAAACAGCTAATCCCATCCCTCTCTCCTCATCCCTTCCAAGAATGCAACAGCTCTCCGATATCGACATCTCTCTCGCGGTTCTCGATCGCCATTGAAGAGCTTGCTCGAAACCCTAGAGAGCTCGAAGGTTGGATGAGAGTGACGCAGAGATGACGAGGAGATGCTCGGCGTGCAGCCACAACGGGCACAACTCGAGGACGTGCCCTGGCCGCGGGGTGAAGATATTCGGGGTGAGGTTCACGGATGGGGCAATCAGGAAGAGCGCCAGTATGGGGAACTTGTCTCACTACGCCGGATCGGGCTCCGGCGGCGGCGGGAGCTCGCCCGCCGATGGCCCGGAGCATGGCGGTGCTGCGGCTGATGGCTATGCGTCCGAGGATTTCGTACAGGGGTCTTCATCCAGCTGCCGCGAGCGTAAGAGAGGTAAACCATTCTTTTTTTGATTCCTGATGTTGATTTGAAGATTTGACCCCTGATTTGGTGTAAAAGTTTGATCTTTTGGATTGGGTGCTTGTGGATTGCTAAGCACTACCCTTTCTGTTCTGTTATTTTTATGATTGGAATCTTTGTTTGGTTGGTAATTTGTATTTTATAATGTTGATTTTGCATGAAATTGCTGCATTTGTGGATTTTGAGCATCTTGTAGTGCTGTCCAATCTATGACTGTTTGGATAATCCTGGACTTTTTTGTTCAAGTGATTATTGGCATGTTCTGTTTCATGTGGTCCATCAAACAGTGAAATAACTTGTGTTTATGAGTATTATTTTCTGCAACTCTTGCATTTCCTTGGTTTGATTTTATTATTGTGAAGTCTGATAGTGCTGTTAAAGAAAACACGTTCTTTTGAATTGGTTTGTTGATGGTTGTGCATGTTGAGTTTGTGGTTGTGGGTGGTACTTTGTGCTTGTGTTAATCCAGATGAGTTCTTTGATAGATACTAGATCAGAAACCATGGCCAAGTAAATGATGGTTACTTTCTTGTGGTGCTTGTTGACCTGTTTATTGAATGGTGGGACTTAAAAAGGAGAAAGTGAGATTTGATGTTGCTATCATTTTGGCTTATATTTTGCGGTGGATGTGTTGTTTTGTTCATACTTGATATCTTCCATGCATATTTTGGGCATGTTTAATATTTTTCTTTTAGAGTAGGCTTTTAAGTGACAATTCTTATCTTTGAAATGTAGAACTGTTCTCATACATATGTTGATCTTTGACAAGTATTGTGATTGAGCAAGTTTGGTGTTGAATCTGTTCTTATTGAATGAGTTTATGCAAGATGGACTTTGTATATTTGGTGAATCTCAGTGCACAATAATTTGAATATATGGAATTGTCCATATGCTTTTGGTAGCTATCAATAATAATAGCATCTCAATGCACGCATCTTGTTGTCTTGTATATCTGGAATTTGGCATTACCTAGTTTCTATGTTCAGGCGCAGTTCAAGTGCAAGGCTCTCTAGTCTCCAGCCTATAGATGCCTTGGAACCTCGAAGGCACATGCAAGTAAAGAGTCACCTTAAGGCTCGCCTCAATAAAGTGCAGCTTTTTATATTTTTTTTATTTTTCCAGTTTTTAAGAGCTGAATAAGTATGGGCCAAATGATCATCAATTAAATTGCAATCTATAAAAACAAAAGGGTTTTTTTATATTTTTTTTTACTATTTTTGAAGAGCTGGACAAATATGAGCCATTAAATAATCATCAAATTAAATTTCAACCCTTACAAACGAAAGGGTGTTTTTCATTTTTTGAGAATTTGATAGTGATTAGGATATAAAAGAAGGGCATGCCTGAGCCTTGAGCCTAAGTAATTTGACCCCCTAGCGCCTTGATGCACCTTTTGTTTTTGATAAATATAAATGGCATTTTGTTGTGTTATCTGCGTTTTTTCAGAGGATTGTTGCCAGATATATACTTCTTTTATCCTCTCCGTGTTTGATTTGCAGGGGTACCTTGGACTGAAGAGGAACACAGGATGTTTTTAATTGGATTACAAAAGCTTGGAAAAGGTGATTGGCGAGGTATATCACGTAACTTTGTGGTTTCAAGATCACCTACTCAAGTTGCTAGTCATGCTCAGAAATACTTCATTCGTCAAGCTAATGCTTCTCGACGAAAGAGACGATCAAGTCTCTTTGACATTGTACACGATGAAGTTAGTACTACTTTTGATCTCCATTTCTCTCTCAATTGTGTGTTACTTGTTGACCTAACAATTGGGCAATTTAAACTATCATTTATACTATCACGGTCAGTGTTCCTGATTGCAGTTTTTTAATATTCCCAGACTGCCGATGTCCCTCCCTGTACGGTGACTGGAACAGAACCCATGGCACAAGGAAACAATCCACCTTCATGTCCAGATGAGGAATGTGAATCAATGGACTCAAATAACATTGAAGAAACTCTCCCAAAGCCTGTATGCCCAGTGCCAGCGCCGGCGCCAGCGCCATGTACTTATCCAGTGATATATCCTGCCTACTTTTCACCCTTCTTTCCATTCTCTCTTCCCTGCTGGCCTGGTTATATCCAAGATAGTGCAGAAAAAGAAACACATGAAATTGTCAAGCCAACAGCCACACATTCAAAAACCACCCCTATAAACATTGATGAGCTCATTGGCATGTCAAAGCTAAGTATCGGTGATTCAACGAGCCAATCACCGTCCGCTCTGTTACTGGGACAATCAGATAGGCTGTCTGCTTTTCAACCCAATCTGCCATCAAGGGATGCAGCCATGAATTCTAGCACCAGTCCAATCCGTGCCGGTTAAACTTGTCTTGTGAAGTGTTCCCTGTTAATACAATCACAATAAACTAATAACATTTCGGTTTGTTTGCTCTTCTTTATACATACATAAATATATTTATAAATATGTATTTATTTCTTGTAAAAATTCTCCACAACTTCGGACTGTTTGTTTAATCTTATCAATGAAGGGTTATTGCATGTTTTTTCCTGGTTTATACCATGATTTTCAAAGTTTGATAGGTCCTATCAATCATACAAACAAGAGAGTCATTTTCATCAGCTTATTGTTCATAGGTGATTAATTTTTTTTACCAGAACCAATGTTCGCTCCAGACTCTGTCCATCTTCTCAATGTATATGTTTTTGGTTTCAGGCATGAAGAAGTAGACGAACGATGTCATGATCAACACCCAACCTCCGAAGAAGAACACAAAGCCAAAGGCGATGATGAAGATGACCACAAAGCCGATGCCGACCACAATGCGCGAAAGATCTCACTGGGTACCAACCATGCCAAAGGCTCCCAAGACAATCCAAAACCTGCAATATAAACACAGATCACCACCAAGACTATCCAGGTGTACCCTCTGATCATCGCTCCATTGTCTCCAAGCTGTGCTGCCATGACTATCCCAATCAGGAACAACTCCCACCTGCCCAACCAATCCACAAGCAACATAGCCAATATGAAAGAACCAGTCCCTACCACTCCAGTCATCACTGTACACATCAGTGAAGCAGTCTCTCCTAGTCCTATAGTTCTGAACCACAGCAGCACATAGAAAGTCACCACTTTATTTTCAGTAACTTGTTGGAAGAACGGAATCAAGAATGCCGTTACAAGGTGAGGCCGGAACTTCTTCTGCATCATCTGTTTATAGTTTCTCTTCGACGCCGTCATTACATACAAATATGATATCATTGAGCTCTGCGTCTCCATTGCCAATGCCGCTAATCCTTTGAAGAACTTTCCTTGCACGGTGTATGCCTCCATTGCAAATGTGATTGAGTACAACATAAAAACATATTGGAGTACATTATAAAAGAGTGAAAAATCTGTCCCGCTAAATCTATGGTACAAATTTTGAACTATGGGACGGCACAAACAAATGTCATATTTGCCCCCATCAAATCTAAAAAATACGAGGTAGTAGAAAGATTTTTAAATGTGAACGGTATGGAAAATGTTATAAATGGCACCAATTATGGAAAAATTAACAAATTTTAAAATATATTTTTGTAAATAATTAGTAATTAATGTATTTTGAAAATAAAAAATATATTTGTGTTAAATAATTTTAAAATATTATCTTTTACAATTTTTTTTATTAAAAACAATATATTACTCTATAAATGGTATAATTTCACAAATTTTTTTTGGTATTATTATATGTTTAGTTATGCATATCATACGCTAGATTTAGTATTTGGCTTTATTTATTTATTTATTTATTTTAACCTAAGTTTTGTGATAATGATCTAACACAGTAAAGAATTCGATAAGTTAGTTAAAAATACGAAGCATGTGGGGTATATATATACTTATAATTTTTTCCATAAATGGCAAATATTATTATGAAAATTTTGTAATTCAGTCGCATGAAAATCAAATTAAATTTAATTATGTTACATGTGATTTAAAATATATTTTGGTTTAATACATTTTTAAAACTGGTAATTACCAAAGAAACCCCCAAAGTTTACAATATTCACAAAAAAACCCCACGAATTTTGATATCCCTAAAAAACCCCTCCTTTTCTATAGAATGAATTTCAAACCCCCCAGGGCTGTAACGGAGATTGACGGAGTTAAATTTGAATTTATTTGACGAAATTGCCCTTACGTGGGAAGTTGTGAAATCGCGAGTTGGTTTGACGGTAATGCCCTTACGTGGAATGATGTTACCGCTTATAGAGGAAGCCGGTTATTTTTCTTTGTTTATTACCGAGAGGGCACCATTTACGCCGCCGGTTAACTGCGATCATCGCATCTTCATCTTTTCCGTTTCCGAAGTTGTCGTTGTTGGCTGGGTTATTTGCGATCATCTCCTCTTCACCTTTTCCGTTTCCGAAGTTGTCATTGGCTGGGTTATTTGTGATCATCGCCTCTTCACCCTTGTCTGGAAGGAGAACTCCCGCTCAAGGCTTCGGAATTTCATCAGTTTTCACACCAAGGTAAGGAGGCCGTTGATGAATCTGATGGTTGACTTTTTCTGTGTGATAAATCTGATTTTGTGTTTTATAATGTTGTCTCCGTTTAACAATTTATGTCTCCGTTTAAGTATTGAGTTTACTGTTTAACTATTTTGCTTTCTGTTTAACTATACGACTCTAAACAGATGTATTGTTCTTCTTGTAGGGTTTTGGTCATGGCAGTCAACCTAGTTAACGGTCGATGCTACTTGACACTTGTTGTCGAGACTCTGAGTGAATTGAAAGCTCACATGAGTGGACGTCACTGGGAGATCATTAGAAGGACACCGTTCGCGGCTTTGACCAAGATTGAAGCCGTCCTCCAAGAGAGAACCCTTCTTGATTCTCTGCTGCAGAGGTTTGATGACCGCAGCAACAAATTCAGGATCGGGGCAAGCCTGGTCAGTTTCAGGCCTCAAGATGTGGCTCTCATCCTGGGGCTACGGTGTGTTGGAGACGCTGTCGTGTTCCACAAGAAGAAACCACGCTCGGCATTCGAGTCGAGGTTTCTATCAAAAGTGTACGAGAGAAATAAAGACTCCATCAAGAAAACACTTGAGCAGGTAGTTCGGCAGAGGGGGGGAAGAGGAGAATTTTGTAAAACTCCTCATGGTGTACCTCATGGGTACTATCCTCTTCCCGAACACCTCCTGCTCTGTTCCAATCTGGATCGTAGACTGTGTCGACGACCTAGCGGGAATGGGACGATATGCATGGGCGCAAGCGACCCACAAGTGGATGATGGAGGACGTTCCACAAGCGGCCGCTCGAGTGCAAGCGAGGTGCGCCGGGAACAAGACCAACACGGGGTATGTCAAAGGTTGCTCGGTTGCGCTAACGACTTGGTTCTATGAGCTCACCGGAACCGGCAAGAAGATTCGTTTTGGCAAGACCCCGAGGATCCTGTGCTACGGTGAGAACAGCTACCGGAAGCAAGTGTCCACGGGAAACTTATTTTCATCTTTTGAAGGAAAAGAGGTACTAAATCGATTTAAGTATTGTATTTGTCGTTTAACAAACTATATTAATTTTTAAACATATAAGTTAACCGTTAACTATATTGGTTATTGTTTAACTGAATTGTTTTTGTTACAAACATAGTATTTAGTGTTTAACAGTATTGTTGATTACAATTGTCAGTTTCCGGAATTGGTCTCCGCGAACCAGGACGAAGAAATATTTCTTGGGGCGAGGCGTGTCGGTGATACAACTACACACGGAGGTGATATTCCTGCTCCCGTTACGTTGGCGTCAAGGAGAGATGATCGGCCAACATCCTCGAAGCGCGTCCGACGCCGACCACCATCTCGGAGCCCACCCCGCGCACGGACTGATCGGCGACGGGCAAGCCCCCCTCCACCCCCCCCCGATAGCAACATCCGATGACCTGACCGCACGTCTATTGCAGGCGTGCGAGATATTGACTGTAGAGTTCCCCAGGCTTGTTGCTCGCGTGGCGGCTCTGGAGGCACGTTCGCAGGCCGAGGTTGACGCAAGAGCCCCCCTCCATCCACAAGTTGACTGTGCTACCATCTCCGATGACGACGTCATTGCGAAAGCAGTCCCGCGAGGCCGACGTCGCTTCCTTCGCCGGAAGAGGCTTGCGTGGAAGGAACCGACAATGTCGCTGCCTTCGCCGGCAGACGTCGTCGCAACGGAAGCACCAATTGATGTTGAACCAACAATGGCTGAGGCTCAGCCAACTTTAACTCCGAGCGCGCCATTGGAAAAGCCGCAAGCACTGTATGCGCCGGCTGCACTGGCTGTGGCCCTGCCTGTCGATCCCGCTGGCAATGTCGACAGGATAATAGAATCTCTTGCCAGTGAAGTCCCTTCGTTGGAGGCACTGGCACCGGCAACGAAGGAGAACACCATCCAGGCGGTGATTTCCGTAGAAACGGAGAAAGACCTTGGCTTGTTACCGGTAGCGGCACCGGCAACGAAGGAGGACACAGTCCAGGTGACAGTATCCCTGGAATCGAACAAAGACGCTGTCGTGTTACCGGCACCGTCACCGGCACCGGATAAAGACTCTGTGGCAGTACCGGAGTCTAATAAAGTTGCTGCAGCAGGTACGGGAAATAAACAGACTGCCACCGAAGGGCAAGGAGCTGTCAACGAGCAAAGAACGCTCACTCAAGCTGAGAGGACACTCCTTGCAAATCAACAATTCGATGACGTGCTGAAGAACTTTCTTCCGAAGAAGAAGAAATATGCCGGGTTACCGCGTCTTTCGAAATTCGAACAGGAAATCATATCGGTATTCTTAAACTGTTATATGGACTCGTAAGTTCCGTTTAACTATCTATGTTATCATTTAAGTAGTTTACTTTTATATTTAACTATCCGATTTATTAATCAACTAGGTTATATATCTGTTTAAGTATGTTACTTAGAATGTAATTTGTTTAATTTTTCGTTTAAATGTCAAGACTGTCGTATGGAGGAATGATTATGTTTTCACTACACGAGCCAACGTGTTCACATTGTTGGACGGGAAGGAAATGGTGACAGACGACGTCGTCGACGTTCTGGTCTGCATCATCCAGAAAGCGCTGAAGAGATCGCGGTCTCCTTACAAGAAACGCGCTGCCATCACTCGGCCACTGGCCCTGTGCCTGTCCAAACAAGAGGACACGGCGGAAGACGCTCTCAGCATGATCGACGATGCTGCGCGGAACGTCCATGATGTCGACATCGTGATCATGCCAATAATTTTAAATGGCCATTTCCACGTCATCGTGCTGGACAACGTCAAACGAGAGTACAGGCATTACTCCTCTTGCGAGAGTGAGGAATACGACAGAGACGCGATCGATATGGTGAGCTACAAGTCACGTATAGCACACACATCGGAGTTCGTATTTGTCCATACTAACTTTAAAGCTTATTTCGTTACAGCGGAAACTATTCGAAAATTGCGTCGAGATGGAATTGGGCGTGTCGGCGATGTCCTCGTACCCCATGATTCACGATAGGAGTGCTCCACGACAAAAAAAAGGAACTGTCGACTGCGCAGTGTACGCGATGCGGTTCATTGAGCTGATTCTAAATGGTGAAAAGCTACGCCTACCACAAGCGGATGTCCCTTACCTACGAGCGAAGTTTGTCGCACGCATACTCATCGATGGGAGTCCAGCCGGTGTCAAGGACAAAGCTGAGAAGAGTACCGCATCCGATGCACAAGAATAAATTAGTTTGTTAAATACAATGTAAATTTTATTCGTTAGTGTTTACGTTTACAAATACATGTTTGACTAAGAATGTCTGTGTTTAAATACAAAGGTCTCTGTTTAAACACAAAGGTCCCTGTTTAAATATAAAGGTCTCTGTTTAAATATAAATATCTTGGATTACGTAAGTAAGCTTGTGTGTCATAAACACTGATTGAGAAATAGACAAGTTTTTGTTTGAACTCTGCATGGGAATTCGTGGGAGTGTGACGTGGTATGATCGTAATGGTCACTGCAATAATTTCGGCTTGTTGGGAGGAGAACAGGGATTTTGAAATATATTCTCTACTCCGCACTGTATGCCCGGAATTAACCTTTCGGTCATTGTCTCGACGGAGGGCTTATGGCGGCAACCCTAGTTAATGGCCGATGCTCCATGGCAGCGGTTGCGGACACGATGGATGGCTTGAAGGTTTACATGAATGGACAGCACTGGGAACTTATACGATTGACACCGTTCGAAGCATTTACTGAGGTGGGAGCGGTATTCCACGATAGGGCCCTTCTTGATTTTTTGTTGCAAAGGTACGATGACCGCACAAATAAATTCAGGATCGGGGCAAGCATGGTAAGTTTCAAGCCTGAAGATGTTGCCGTCGTTCTTGGTCTGCGTTGCGATGGAAAGGAAGTCGTCTTCCAGAAGAAGAAATCACGCTCATCTTTCCAAGAGAGGTATTTCTCCAAAAGCTACGAGAGACACAGCGACTCTATCAAGAGCACTCTTGAGCAACTTGTTCGGCAGAGTGGGGAAGAGGAAAATTTCGTCAAACTCCTGATGGTGTACCTTATGGGTACAGTCCTCTTCCCAAATACATCATGCTCGGTGCCAAATTGGGTCGTTGATTACGTCGATGATCTACCTGGCATGGGCCGATATGCTTGGGCGCAAGCGACGCACAAGTGGCTTATGGATGGCGTCCCACTAGCTGCCGCAAGAGTGCGAGCAAGATGCGCCGGGGAGAAGATCCAGACGGGGTTCGTGAAGGGTTGTTCGCTCGCATTGAACATATGGTTTTACGAGCTAACCGGCTGTGGAAACAAAGTGAATACTAGCAAGACACCAACGATGCTGTGTTACGACAAGCAAGGGTCTATACAAACCATTTTGCCATCTCTGGAAGGAAAGGAGATACATATACCGAAGTCTCTATTTAACTATATGGATTAATCTTTAACTAAATCATTTACCGTTTAGATTTATACTTCTTTGTTTAACACAACATGGTCTCCATAACTTTGTCGGATGTATCTTAGTTTCGTGAGCTGGTTACCGCGAATCCGAATGCGAATGAAGATATAATTGTTGGGGCCGCCCGCCAGACAATGCAAGATGAAACTCCAATCTCTTCCGAGCGCGTAAGCCCCCATTCTCGTAATACGGCCCCACAGACCTCGGCAGCCACCCCGACGGCACGAAGCGACGATGTCACCGCACGTCTGCTGCAGGCGTGTCAGTTATTGACAACCGAGTTCCCTCAGCTTGTTGCTTGGGTTGACGCAATGGAAGGACGGGCACAATCGACTGCGCCGTCCATACAAACAAATGAACTTCCCGGTTCGGATGCCCCGGAGGTAGTCCCGGGAAATGCGGGTGCCTTCATTGAGATGAGCTCGGAAATTGACTCCGATGAGGTTATTGGGGCCTCCATTCGCAGACGGTCACACTCGAGGAGACGTACGAAAAAAACAAAAACAACGAAGCGAATCTACCCGCAGGCTGTCGACGAGACAATGCCAGCATCACAGACAGACAGAGATCCGGGGTACGACGTCGTAGTGGCCGTATCGCAGACAGACAATAGCAACAATGAACCATACGACCAGGTACGGCACGTCTTCATTCCAGTGAAAAAAAAATACCCCGGGTACTCGCGTCTCGACATATTCGAGCAAGAGTTAATAACGATCTTCGCCAACTGCTATATTGACGAGTATGTATGTAGTTCGTACATGTGAGGTTAAATATTAACATTACGCCTTAGAAATCGACATTATCCTTTAGCACTATATTTTTACGTTTAACTTAAGCTTTCAACATATAAATATGTCTGTCTGTGTTTAACTATACCTGTTACCATTTAACCGCAGCACCATCGTCTGGAGTAATGCCGTTGTCAGCGCCACACGAGTACAACTATTCACTATGCTAGAAGGGAAGGAAATGGTGCCCGAGGAGTTGATGGACGCGTTCGTATGCATAATGCAAAAGTCCATGAAGAGGGTACCATACCCTTATAAGAAGCGCGCCTCCATTACACGTCCACTGGCACTGTTTATGTCCAAGGTTCCTGACGCGTGCGAGTTGTCGCTCGATATGATCGGAGACGCCGCGCGAAACCTGCATGAAGTTGACATTGTTATCTTTCCAATAATCATTAACGGCCGCGTCCATGTGGTGGTGCTGGACAATGAGAAGCAGGAATACAGGCATTATTCCTCATGCCTTTGCGATGATTACATCAGAGACGCGTTTGAAATGGTACGTTCCTTAGACATAGTCACAGGTTCATGAATAGTAATTTAATAGCATCAGGTTGTATATCTCAACAGCGGCAACTATTTGACTACTGTGTCGATATGGAGTTCAGCAACGCGGTGACTATGCTGTACCCGCTAATTCACGACGGTGACACTCCACCACAGAGACGAGGAAGTGTCGACTGCGCTGTTTATTTGATGCGATTTATCGAGCAAATGCTCGAAGGTGAGAAGCTACGCGTTGCTCGAAAGGATGTACCATATTTCCGATTAAAGTATGTTGCCCGCATACTTTTCGAAGGTCGAAGAACCGGGATCTTAGAAAGAGGCGAGTCTTCGACTATGGAGGGGAAACCGACTTGAGTTATTGTTTTAAATTATTCTGTTTAACTAAATATGTTATTTTTGAAACCCACTCGTTTCTGTATAACTATTTCCGTCTTTGTTTAAATAATGCGGATCTGTTTAATAGACAAATTTGCACTCTTGAATTTAACATGTTTACGGAGAAAACGATAATAACTTTATTGTGAAAACGAGAATAACTGGTTACATATCATCATCGTCTAAAAATGGACACGTCTTGCGCAAGTTCATCATCATCGTCTTCGTCTTCAAGCGTGAATTGAACAGGTTTTTGTAACTCTATAATCTAGTCACTCCACTCGAAGGCAAATTTGATTTATGTATAACTATAAGTGTATATATTTAATTTTAAAAGTTTCTATTTAAACATCAGCATGGTCATTGTACTACCGGAATTTTAGTCCTTTAACAATAATATTTTTATGCTGAAAAGCAACCGTTTGTGTTTAAATATTAAACATAGAGACAGTTTTACACATGAAATGAAATATGTTTATTGCAAATACGAGAATAACTGATTACATAACAAACAAGGCCACGTTTATTGCAAATACGAGAATAAATATTAAACAAAGACACGTTTTAAAACAATTGATGAGATATCTGATCCACCAGGACATGAGCAAGATGCAACTCGGCGATGTAATCGTTGGAATCTTGCACATCAGAGGGTTCGCAGGCAGTTGTTCAAATTGCAAGTTCAACAACCACCTGGGAAGCCTCTGATCTCGAAGAATACTCCGATTACATCGCCAAGATGTGTCCCGCCGATCCCCTGGTCGAGCAGATGTCACATCAATTGTTTTTTGTAACTTTATCCCTGGCCATTGTACTATCTTCGCCTGCAAAATCTGATGGTGTCTAGAAACCTTCATAAAGTTTTAAAACAATTGATGGGATATCTGATCGCACAGGGGATGTCCAGGATGCATATCATCAATGTCATCGTCGGAGTCTTGCAAATCAGAGGCATCGCAGGGAGTTGTTCAAATTGCAAGTTGAACAACCACCTGCAGATTCTCTGATCTTCAAGGATACTCCGATTTCATTGACGATATGTGTCCCGGCGATCCCCTGGTCGAGCAGATGTCGCATCAATTGTTTTTGTAACTTTATAATCTAATCACTCCACTCGAAGGCAATTTATACAGTAGATACATTATATGTGCACGGGAAATGGAAGGGTCGTTCAACTTGGCTACTTCAATTCAGGAGATACATTAAATGTCTTTCAGTGAGAATTCCAAGGGTCGATCAATTTTGACCGGACAACTACGCTTCGGTATTATATGTGTTACATGTCTATGTTATCCCTTAAACAAAACGTTCTCCATTTAATTTTAACTTAACCCATTTAAATATTAATGTCTCCCTTTAACAACAATTGTTACTCATTAAAATAATATATTTATGTTTAAACTTACTGTGTAAATATCAAACATATAGACATAAATATGCTTATTATGAGTTAAAATAGGTGTTTATTTACAATGGCTAGTCGGCGACAGGTTCATTACAAGATCTACGATTATGGCCGGACGTGTGGCAGCGGCTGCACCGTAACTCGCGGACCGCGGACGCTTGCGACTCGAGCCGCTTCCGTCTGGGTCGCCCAGGTTGCCTTCTCGTCGCAGGCGGACGCAGATGGAGTTCTCGATTGTCGTCCGTAGGCTTGTCATCGTCTGGTATAGGGAAAATAGCGTCCGTATACGCAAGTTTGTATGTCTCCACGGTGAAGTACCGGCTAATAAATTGATGAACGTTGGTGTCTGTCTGCATTATTGCAGCGCAAGCGTGTGTGCACGGGATACCATAAATTTGCCACCTGCGACATGAGCATGTTCTACCCGATAGATCGACGGAGTTGCTGCAATGGTCAACGACTTCGTAACGATCATCGACACAACGACCAACATAAAGATTTCGGCTTTCCGCAACCAGTTCGTCTACCTTCCTATGTATATCGGGGCACAAGTACGTGTCCCATTTGTTCGCTTGCTCACGACGTGTGCATAACATCCGCATTAATTTGAACCTGTATCATAACAAATTATAATTGATTGTTAACGTAAGCAAAGAATACGTAAACATAAACGTGGATAGTTAAACGAAAACAATTATAGTTAAATAGTAACAAACGTAGTTAAACACAGACCATTATAGACACATGTAAAGTAAACGAAGTTAAAGACTGACGAAGATGTTTAAACAGATCGAAGGAATCAAACATTCAAATACCGTATGGAGTCGACCATTCTCGTAACGGGTAAATGGCGAGCTTCTTTTATCCACGCATTGAAGGACTCTGCGACATTTGAATACATATTGCCCCAACGTTGTCCTTTGAACAAAAAATTACACCAATGTGACAAATCTGACTTTTGAAGCAGCCAGCGATGTGCTTCTGGTGATATGCCCCGCAATTCATTCACCGTATCATCAAATTCTTTACTCGTTGATGCCCACGCAATACGAAAGCATATGGACCAGCACTCGTCCTTCAATGCCCTACCAAGTCCGCCATTGGCTTTCATAAAATTGGCCTCCAAGTGTCGAAGGCAATAGGCATGTGGGGAAGAGGGGAAGACCCTAGCAATGGCGTTCACAAGCCCCTTAGACCTGTCCGACACAAACGTAATAATCTCTTCATAATCGCCTTCATCGTATAACGCATCACCTAACTTGGAAATGAACCATGTCCAATTCGCATCTGTCTCGTTGTCGACGATACCGAAGGCCAAGTGGAAAAACCCATTGTTTCCATCTTTGCCTGTGGCGCCCAGCAACGTGCCACGATATTTCCCAAGAAGATGGGTACCGTCGACAAACAGCAGCGGCCTGCAACCCCGCTTGAATCTCATGATACACGCACGGAACGAGAAGAATGCACGTTTAAAACGGTCACCGTCTCTTTCTACAATCGCAATGCTGCCGGGATTTGTCTCAACCACCTTATCGACGTACCAGAGCAGCAGATCATAGCTGGAGACGTCGCTGCCGTCGAGGATCACCCGGGCACGCTCTTTACCTAACCAGGCTTGCTTGTATGGAATGTGGACACCGTGTTCCCGTAACATGTCCTTCTGAATGTCGATTGGCCTGTACAATGGCTGGCCTTTAAGCTTATCAATAACTCGAGCGCTTACCCATTTTTTCGACGCTTTAGGATGTGACACCGAGCCAATTCCACCACTGCAAGTGTGTGACGGGTGCATTGTCTTTATTCTGAACGTATTTTTATTGTATTCCTTTGATGCATGAAGGCGCCAGCGACAACCAACGGCAGCGCATTCTACAGTCACCCTGTGTTTCTCATTCTTTACGAATTTGAAGTCAAAATTCCTCTTGATTGCAAAATTCCGAAGCGCGTCTCTGAAATGTTCAACGTCTACGAAACGTTGTCCGATATCCAACGACAACACTTCGGAATGATCCGAGGAGGACGGAAGGCATGCTGCCGCGTCCGGGTCGCCATCAGATGGAACAGGTGCGCTGGCAGAATCAGAATTCCTGCCAACACTTCAGACAAACGGAAAACATCAGTAACTTAATCGGAAACAAAATAAGTTCACTTCAAACAAGTATATTTAAACTAAAACATAATAAGTTAAACACAGACACAAATTTTTAAACGGTAAAATATATGTTTAAACGGGAACGGGGATGAGACCGGTTAACAAGCATAACTTATTGGTTTACCACGGGAACTTATTTTTTTAAAAGGAAACTGGAATACTTAAACGGTAACTATAATAATTAAACTGTAAATATAATAATTAGGCGAACACATATGACTTTAAGAGTAAAGATGAAGGATAAGAACTTTACAATGACAAGAATTCGTTTTGACTATGATGCGACAATGGCACATCATCTGTCTCAACAACGAGATCGACTGCAGCGCATTTGAAGAGTGAGTATACATGACACATGCGCTGGAAGTCAACCTCATTTTCTATTGGGCAAATCGTTTTATGTCCATCGGGTGTGATAAACTTCACCCTAACATGGGAAACATCAAGACCCCATCGGTCACATATCTCCGCTACGATTGAATCCCAACAAGTCTGTGCCGTGAACACTAGCACTCGTCCCTCCCCGTTGTATCTTGCAATTGCACAAAAACTCTCCATTAAAAACCTGCATGTAAATAAATATAAATTGGTACTCTCTCTTAAAGGATGATCAAACAGAGACAAAAAGGAAGACATTCTCACCTTATCTCCCCTTATCGGATAACCGGCGGAGTTCAAACGAATGCGAACGATGACACTTCCAAACTTTGTTTCAGAAAATTCAATACAAGAAGGAATGAAAAAGATTGACAAAAGCCAAATAAAAAATGTTTAACATGATGTGACTGGGCGGTTGTTTTCCCACCATTTACAAGGGTACACACGGAATTTCACAGCATAAACCTTGTACAAATGAACGACAGGGGGTAAAAATGAAATAAAACACTAACGGAAGGGCTTTCTGGGGTATTGCAAACTTGCAGGGGCTGTCTGGGAAATTAAAGTTTGCAATTCCCGAGGGGTGAATAGTAATTTTCCCTTTTTAAAATTTTAAAAATATATTTGTGGTGAGTAATTTAAATATTATCTTTTACCAAATGTAGTAGTATATAAAGGGTATTATATTAATTTTGTATTTATTTGTCCTATACTTTCCCCAATCAAACGAAGAACAACACAAAAGAATTTGTACTATCCTTTGAATATCAAACAAAGTGTAGAACAAGCAGTTGTGCTGTACTACAACCCCTTGTGATGTGTTATACTCTTGTGTTGTACCCATATGTGAATCAAACGTACCCTTAGGTTTGGTGTCTATATGCACAAAGAATCAACCAATAATTAGTACAAAAGAGAAATCCAAACAGCTAAGGAAAGGATTTTGTTTCATAAGTGCAGCTAGCAGAAGTCTGTTCGACAAATATTTCACCAGAGACAAAATGGTTTAACTCGATAGTCATGTCATCAACCAAATCCAAGGGAGCATGTCTATGGGCAATTATGAGATGGAGCTTGATAGGATTTCCAAGTATGCATTAAAACTAGTAGATGATAAGAATAAGGCTTGACCTTTCAAGGAGGGCTTGCACTTTACTCTCATCATTTGGCCCAAGGGCCACGGACCGGCCCAAGCGTGATCCAAGCCCGATCCAAAATCAATGTTTGATGTGCGAGTCCAAGTTCGACCCAAAAAAATCTTGGATTGGATATAAAGATCATTTTTAAGTGATGGGTCGGCCCACTGGCTAGCCCTTTTGGACTTTTTTTGGGTTGATCCAACGGGTCGGCTCATGATCTGGCCTATTGGATTTATTATTAAATATTAATAATATAATTAAAAAAATATTATAAATGATTGATTGAGATAAGCCCATCGGACAAAGGAGCTAACTAGCTAAGTAGCTAGCAGTCATGGGTTAGTTTCATGAGTAATGTCATGCCAATTAACAGCTTCCTCCATGATTCATCTTGAAAGAGGGTTGTATTTTCATTGATCAATCAAGTACATAGAGGTCTTATTTTATGTTAAAGGGAAAAAATGCATATGATTGACAAATGAATAGGTGTCAACCTAGTTGGAATGTACTCATATTGTAGTGATGCAATATTTTTCTCAAGTAAAAATGTAATAATACTAATCAATTAATAAAATTATTCATTTTTATTTTTACTTTACTTTTTTAAATCATCACAAAGTTTAATTAATTAAAGTTAAAGAAAAAAAATAACAACAGGCCGATCTGAGACAAATCCAACTGGTTGATCTAAGCCTGATTTAGTAATTGATCTAAAGAGCTAAGGTCATGAGCTTCATATTTTAAAATTTGGGTCGGTTCAGCCTGGCCCAAACTATTCATAAGGCCCATCAAATCTGAACTTGCGCTGAACCAAAGCCTCAATTTTCTGGGACGGACCAACCCAACCATGTCCTATGCTGAGAGGAACTTACACTCAACCAAAGCCTCAATTTTTTTGGGACGGACTGACCCTGCCCTGTCCTGTGCTGAGTGACTTGCACCTATATATTTGTTGGGGGTTAGCCACTGTATATTTGACCAATTATGCTGAGGTTGTGGACCATCTAAGTTTCTAGATGTTATTTACATATATATCCAAAATTAGAAGGAAAAATTCCATCTTAATGCATGTCTTTTCTTCTTCTTCCATGATTTTTTATCATTTCTTTATTTTTTAAAGAATTATATTTTCTTTTTTTTCCTTCAAATTTTTCTCACCTTTGTATCTATATGCATCTTTCCCAACTTATATTGCATATATATACACCTGTAAAAATTACATACATTTATGCTTATACCCATATAAAAAACTAATATTTGTATGTATATATACTCATGTTATTAGATATTGAGATCTGTTAATGTTAGAAAATAGAGGATTTGCCAGAGAAATCAAGAGAGTAATAAAAGGCAAACACAAATAAAAAAATTTACGAGGTTCGGCAGTGATTGTATTCCTCTTATTCACTCGTCTCATCTGTATTGTATTTATAGGTAAAAACCTAAGCTTATACGGATACAAACCTATTTGGATCCTAATCCTATCTGGATCTTAAAACTATTTAGATACAAATCCTATCCGGATACAGGTTACAGTATTACTAAATCATAATTCTAATCAGATACAAATTCCTGCATCTGCTAGTTTACTTGTATATTTGAGCCATACACAACAGTTAAGATATACAAACTCTATCATAGTTAAATGTTTACAATATAATTATTTTTTTCTCATTGTGGTTTGAGTGGTGTTATCAACTTATTTGTAACACTGTTAAAAAATTCTCAGAAATATATAAACATAAATATAAGTCTTTTAGGATTACATGCAATTTTCCCTTTATAAAACTCTTATCTATAACATGACATGTTTGCACATGTGGTACTTATTTCAGTTATTTGTCCAAGTGAACATCATGCTTCGTTCTAAAGTTGATGACATTTTGTTTTTGTTGTATTTATTTAAAAAAAAAAACTAATGTTCATATGTTGACCCTTTTTGGGGGGAAGCGTGTGTTAATACTGATCACAAAATTCTAGTCATAAAATATTCTTACATTTTCATTAAAAATAATAAATAATAGATAATTTTGCTATTTAATAAATGGCCTCAAACCCTCCCAAGTGGCTCAAAAAATGAGAGCATCCACCCATGTGAACCAGAGATGAGTTTGTTGGTGACCAATCCAAAAAAAAAAAATCCTAAATTATAAAAATGAGTAATATTTCATCAAAATATATATATATATATATATATATATATATATATATATATATATATAGAGGACGATGATGTCTATGTACGTTTATAAATAAGAAATCTTTGGATATCCAATTATCATCTATTGGATCTATATATATATATATATATATATAGAGAGAGAGAGAGAGGATGATGTCTATGTACGTTTATAAATAAGAAATCTTTGGATATCCAATTATCATCTATTGGATCACGATCCAACGGCTGACATTGATAATCAGTTAATAATAAACAATTTATATATGACAGACAAATTAGTTATACGCCATGTAGCTTTCCATTTTTCCCAAACAATTATATCTATACACACAACCATTTTTGTATGTTTTTCTTTTTTCCTCAAAAACACCTTCCAATTTTGAAAAAGTTTTCATAAATCCAAACATAAGTCAACAGATCATTTATAAAAATCATCAACTCAAATGGAAAGATAAATTGCATTGTGCTACCACTCTTTTTCTCCAACTTCATAATTCAGAGAGAAGAAAATTGCAAAAACCTTTAATTAATTAATTAAATCCCAACAAACTCTCTGACAAAAAAAAAAAAAAAACCTTCAAGAAAACAAAAGCATAAAAGAAGTTAACTATCAATAGAATTTCTTCCAAAACCAATGTTTTCTCCAAACTCTATCCATTTGCTCAATTGGTTGATTCTTAGTCTCTGGCAGCAACAAGCACACAAATGCTGTCATAATAATCAACCATCCTGCAAAAAAGAAGAAAATTCCAGCCTTCAAATGGCATAGCATTGCAAGAAAACTTTGCGCGATGATGAAGGTGAATATGAAGCTCACGGCGACGGTAATACTCTGTGCGGCTGATCGTATTTCCAATTGGAATATCTCACTCGGCACAAGCCACCCGAGCGGCCCCCAAGACCACCCGAAACCGGCTACATAAATACATATCAAGATCAACACTAGAAGTGCATATCCTTTGCTTATTCCTCCTTGATCTCCTAACTTCGCCGCGATTATTCCCCCTACCATTACTTGTGTAACAAACATTTGAATGCCTCCGATGATAAAAAGTGCTCGCCTTCCGAATTTATCTACTACAAACATTGAAATTAGAGTTGAAAGCATGCCTATGACTCCGGAGACTACGGCCGACATAAGTGAAGCACTCTCACCAAGACCGATGGTTCGAAATAAGACCGGAGAATAAAATGCTATAACATTGATGCCGGTGACTTGTTGGAAGAACGGTAACGCGATTGCCATCACTAGTTGAGGTCGATACTCACGGCGAAGGATCTTTCGGAAAGGGTGGCGCATGGTTTTGGATATCTCACTTGCTTTAATGAGATCATTGAGCTCGTCATCAACGTCGTCGGTGCCACGTATTCTCTGAAGAAGTTGCTTTGCTTTGTCAATTTCAATTTCGTGTTGGAGGAGACTGTTGGGAGTGTCAGGGAGCAATAGTGCACCAATGATGAGTAGAGTAGCAGGCACTGCAGCCAAACACAATGAAAGCCTCCAACCCCAGCCCTGTCTTATCTTTTGAGTTCCATAGTTGATTAAGTTTGCAGCAAGGCCTCCAACACCAATGCTGAATTGAAAGCCATTGCTGAATGCGCCTCGGTATTGTGCAGGTGCCATTTCAGACAGGTACAATGGAACCGACTGAAAGAAAAGTCGAACTCGATTCAATCTAAAAGCTTAAATTCAAACTATTTATCTACTCTAATTCAAACTCTGTCATTATAAAGTCTATGCTAATTCAATTCAGGTTGAAAATTTCTAATCAGATTTGGTACAGTTTATGTTGAAAATTTACAGACAAACTAACCTGGTTTGCGAAGCCAACACCGATGCCAAGAAAAACTCTACCAAGAATAAGCATGTAAACATTAACAGAAGCACCACTGATTGCAGAACCAATGAGAAAAGCGACTCCACCAGAGAACATCGATGTTTTCCGGCCAAATGCCCGAGTGACCCAAGATGCCAGAAAGGAAGCAAACAAACCAGCAATGTAGAGTGAAGATGTAAAGGCTGTCAAAATCTGGCTATCAAACTTACAGTAATTACTTGTGGTTGAGTCCTCCTTCATATTTCTATATACTACTGGAAAAAATTTCTTCAAGAATGATTCCATTGATGTCACACCACCTTATCATATGATTCAAGCACACACACACATAGATATATATATTAAACATTAGTATATTTATAATATTCACTGGAGTTTATGCAAAAGCCTGAAGAAGAAGAAGAAGAAGAGAGAGACCTGAGATGCCGATGTCATAGCCAAAAATAAGGCCACCCATGGCTGCCATCAGGCAGGACATGACCACAAAGATTGTCATCCTTCCATTGTATACACTTGTTGTGGCACCAGATACATCAAATCCGACTGCCATTGGAGCAGAACCTGAAGAAGATGATGATGAAATAAAAGTCCAAGGTATGGAGCCTTTTATAAAACAGAACTTCTTCGAAGATAATTATGATGTTCGATCAATTCATGTAACTGATCTTTCTATCTTATTATGTCTTTTGAGTAAGACTTGGAAAGTAAATAATAGAGTTTTAAATAAATAATCTATTTAAAAGGATCATTATCCAAACAGATTAACAAAAAGAAATATAGATCCGCTGATAAAGGACAACTTTAAATTTAATCCTTATCTTTTAGAGTGAAATAGATAAATACAACCTCCAAGATTTATACAAGAGTCCACACTGAAGCTTAATTCAAAAATAAAAAAAATTGAACCTGCAAACTCTAACAAATTTTTGCTTTGTTTCTAGCTTTAAACCAACTAGAGAAACTGTTACTTTAATTTGCAGCCACACATCCATTCAAAATATGGAAGAGTTTTTAATGGTAAGAAAGCTATTTTTAGATTTTTCAAATGCAAACCCATAGAATATTCACAATAGAGAGGATAAAGAGTCATAAGACTCACTGATTGAGTGGCTGATGTGTCGATCTCATGTTGCCAGTTTTCCAAGAGGACAGCATCACATTAAGGACATCTTTGGCTGCATGTTGAGTGTCTTGTGTGGCTGAGGACATGAGAATCAAAAAGTTAGCTGAGTAATTTGACTAAAATTATATATTAAAAAGATGCTATGTCAGAAAAAAAAAATATGTTAACCAATAATTGCACAACAATTGAAGAGAGAACAAATAATTTCCTTTACTTCAACATCAGAGAAATAATATCCATTTGATGTATCAACAAGAGTAAAATTCACAATACTGCACAACACAGCACTGAAAATCTAAGTAATGCTGAGTGAATCCAATATGTTATTTCTGAGCTACAAGACATTGGCAACAAAAAAAAATTGGTGAGTTATGTACTGATTGATGATGTACATTCTCTATTGTGAAAAGTGTTCACTCATTCTTCCTGGTAATCTCATGCATTTTCTTTTGTGAAACCTCCACAAGCAATGTGAGAAGAGCTTCACATACTTGTGAAGCGTCTGTCTCACTAGTGTCAACATTCATAGGAGAGTAGACCATCCAAGCATGGTCCAGTTTGCGATCTGGACGAACCACAACAGATCCAGGAACTTCAGCATCCCTGCGTGTGACCAACCCATCACTTTTCTCGCCGTATCTGATCTGCAAGAGTTGAGCACATGCAGCCATAGCAGCAGCAAGCGGCATGACAACTGGAAGCTTGGTAGGCTGGCTATCAGCACGAGGAGCAACTATGGGCAGCTCTGCATGTGCAACATGAGAAAGACTGGTGAGAATGCCAGGGGCAATACCAGTTTCTGTGTGAAATGAGACAACTGGAAGCTCTGTTGGCAATGGGTGTTTGTTTAGAAACTCTCGCCTTTTCTCATAGGTCAAATCTTCCAAAGCTTGTAGGTCACCCTGTAAGACAACAAGAAGAACAACAAAAGGGAAGATTAAGCAGAAAGTTTGTACAGTAACATGTAATAGAAACAATTTTAAGGAGCAATAGAATGCAATAGGAAGATGATAGATTGGACTAGAAGGTATTTACTTTCAGAACTTTGCATATCAGAATCTCTGTTAGTGTCCGTAATTTAACATAATCCCCTAGTTGCCCTTCACGTAATAAATCTGAAGCAATTGGGCTTCCTCCATAGGGGCTCTGTGCCAACACCAGTCCAGCAACTTTGTCTTTCAGATCCGACCAATATAAAGATAAAGCAGCTGCTGAATCAACTCCTCCTTTGCTGTGCCCGAAAAGTAAAACCCGTTTCTTTGAGCCCCAATAAATTTCTTCAATATATTCTTTGATTTCTCTGGCATTTTTCTCAACCGAAGCCTGGTAATTAAATGCTCATACATGATTAAGATTGATAATACACATACACACACACAAATACACACACACACACAAAAAAAAAGATAAGAGGGAAAACAACCTCACTGTGAATTTTGGCAATGTGACAAGCCAAACCCATCTTTGAGAAAAACGATTTTGTATTAACAAAATAAAGTGGGCCATGGTTGCTGAAAAGACCTGAAAATGAAGATCACCAAAGCTGAGAAAATACATGAACCCTCCCTAATTATTCATGAATGGTTAATTTTCCTCATAAAGAATATAATACCTGGAACCAACAAATAGACCAATGAGTCAGGTAACTTATGTTCTCCACTCCTACCCAGGAAGAAAAGGACAACTATGAAATCAAAATTTCATAAGCCTGCACATATTCAGGATAATAGCTATCTACTTCTTACCTTATCCTCTCAAGCAATTGGTTGAATCGCTTTGTTCCATCTTGCACAGGAGGCAAGTTTGTGGCACGCTGTAACCAACCAATGTCATCCGCTGAGCCAAGAACAGTTTTTCTGGCTCGGGAAATGAGGCTGACAAATGTAAAAAAGAAAAGTCTTAGGTGGAATGAACAATACGAAAATTGTCTCATCAGCACTTCAAGAGGGTCTTTCTTCCCCCAATGAATCAATTTCACCAAAACTTTGCTTCTCACATTGACCACACTGCTTAAGACATAAGCGCTGGAATCAACATTATGTCTCTCATTTAGTGGTGTGCGATGCATCTATTACCTCAAGCAGAAGATATTACAGATACACAAGGCTTAACAAGATTTTAAATATTTAAGTTTTGGAAAATTCTTAAGAGCAATTAATTTCACTACCCCTTCATTCCATCATATCATCAAGGTCTTCTTCACACAATGTTCTGCATTATCATGCTCAAATGCAAGGCACATGGGACAGTTTTGTAATTTGAGTAACCATGATGCATATTGGTATATCAATCTCTAATTTATTTGATGAATTAAATGTGGTTTAGTTCATTGTTTCATCTTGAAATTGAAGCTATAACTTACAAGATACACATGAAAGACGTCAATAGTGCAGGCATACTTACCCTTGAAAAATTGAAGAGCCGTTCTGTACATTACTGGTTGAGGTCACAGATCCACTTCTAACTTGAGATGAACTTCCTGCTGAACTCATTTCTCCAACATGCACAGATGAAGTGTTGGCATCAGCAAGACGCTCAAAGAAGCTTGACCAGCCACTTGTTGAAGACCCGTTGTCCCTAGAAAATGATCCTTGGTCTCGTGATGGAGGCATAGTTCTTAATTCTATTCCTTCACCAAGTATACCTTAAAAAGAAAAGAATTAAGAGTCAAACCTTGAGCATGGGATACTGAATTTCACACAAAACTGATACACATATAGAAGCAGCATCTATAAATACAAAGAGCCATGAAAAATAGAAAATAGCTGCATGACACTGAGTTTATACCAGTATACCACCCTCAGAGAGAATGCCTCATAGTGCAAAGCCATTATTATCCATTAGTACTAATACAAATTACGGAATGGATGAGCAGACATTATAAAAAACTAACCATCGGAGGCAGTGAAGCAGCGAGTTAAATATGAGGTTGTATCTTGAAGATAAGAAGCAGCTTCACTGAGAGCTGGAATGGAGTTGAAAATCTGATTAGTATAACTCTCAGCTGTTGAATCATCATTATGAACCTAAAAAACCAAAATAGTTATTCAAAGATTACAAATGGTACCACTAATTAGAGCAACTGAAACACAAGTTTGCAAAATTGACAGAAACCATCTTAACATAGGTTCAAGAATTACATTCAAAAATTGATGTGCAACTGCATTTTAGCCGTTAAGTTATTTTGCTTCCTTCTTGGAGAAAAAAAAGGAAAGAAGAAGAGGAAGAGAAGAACCAATATCTAGTGGAACTACACTGAGAACACAATGAATTGTCAATCTCCGAAACATAATGTACTTCATAGTTTAATATTATACTGGAAAACAAGATAATGATATCCTAGTGCAGATGATAAAACTTTTTAAAATCATATTCCTAACAATCAATCAAGAATCCTCTTAACTCTTTACCGTCAAAGCAGTAGTAGATTCCACCTTTTCGGAGCTCTGATTTTCCATGGTTAACATATATCCCACCAAAGAATCAATTTTCTATTGTTAGTTGCCTGAAAAACAAAACACAAGAAAATAAATCAAAGAAAAAAATTTGAAACAAAAATGGAAGAAAAAAAAAAGAATTAGATCCAAAATCATACCCTAAGCACCACAAACACAAGATTATAAAAGATCACAAAAAGGTCCAATTAATCAAAATCATAATCCATCTAAAATTCATGATCCATGACACAACCCCTATTCTAAAATCACAATTACAGTACTCCCATGCAAACAATAACTAAAAAGATTCTTTTTTTTAAAAAAAAGGGCAAAATTTCAGATGCAACAATCCAAAATTCATCAAAGAAAGTGGAATTGCAAGTGATGTACCTGAGGATCGGAGAAAAGACGCAGAGGATGAGGAGAATTTTCGATTCTTGAGAAGCAATTGGAAGAAAGGAATGGAGAAATTTGAGAAATTTGGAAGAAAAGAGGAGATTAGGGCAAGCGGACACGTTAAGCAACCTTTCATCGATGGAAGCATGATCAACGGGCATGCGGGTTTGTTGGACTATCACGTGATGACGTTGTCAGCCTTGCCTTGGGATCCGTACTCTTATATATATATATATATATATGATAATTAGTTTCCTTGTACCAGTAAAAACTAATCTCAAGACGTACTTCAACAGTTGTAAGATCAGCTACCTAGTAACTGTTGTTTCATTATTAACTCTGGTGTCAGGTCCGAAATCATATTTATAATAAAATAATGACTGTTAGATTAGATAATGATGATGTGGGTACACTCCTAAATTACTAGTTCCCTATATATATTAATATATATGTTAAATTTTTATATATATATATATATGACAATTCGTTTTTCTTGTTCAAGTTGAACACTAATCTCGAGACGTTCCATAACAACCGTTAGATTAGCTACCTAATGATTGTTGTTTCATTATTAACTCTGGTGCCATGCTAACCCTGACATCGAAATTATATTTATAATAAAATAATAACGGTTATATTAGATGATGATGCTGTGGGAACACTCATAAATTACTAGTTTCCTATATATATTGATATACATGTTGAATTTTTATATATATATGACAATTCGTTTTTCTTGTACCAGTTGAAAACTAATCTTGAGATGTTCCACAACAACCATTAGATCAGTTACCTAATGACTTTTGTTTCATAACTCTGGTGCCATGCTAACCCTAACACCAAAATTATATTTATAATAAAACAATAACTGTTAGATTAGATGATGATGCTGTAAGAACACTCCTAGATTATTAGTTCCCTATATATATTGATATACATGTTGAATATGTATATATATATATATATGTGTGTGTGTGTGTGTGTGTGTGTGAGACAATTCGTTTCTTTGTACCAGTTGAAAACTAATCTCGAGACGTCCACAACAACCGTTAGATTAGCTACCTAATGACTGTTGTTTCATTATTAACTCTGGTGCCATGCTAACTCTGACACCGAAATTATATTTATAATAAAATAATAATTGTTAGATTATAGATTACTAATTCTATATATATATATATATCGATATACATGTTGAATTTTTTAATAAAAGCTCTCACACTTTCTATTAATTACATAAAACTCTTTTAAATAGATTTATATGATTAGTCTATTATCTCAACATAATGTGACATATTTTCTCTTGGATGAAAAAATTAGGAGAAAATATTTATACACTTTCCAGTAAATTATATCAAACCATTAAATATATGCCATATAAGGAAAAAAAATTATTTTTTTAATCAAATAGATAAATAAGAAATAAGGAAAAAAAGGAATCACCGCCACAAGAACAAATTGTACAATTTGATCCCGTTGCTATGTATATTTGATTTGTATTAAAAAAAAATAGAGATAAATTAAATGCTTGATTTGTCAAATGAATTTTTCTTGAATATCATAAGCATGCGAGAGTTTTTTAATTATACTTATCCATGCACAGAAACCCAAGTATCAATTGGTTAGGAGATTGTTAACAAATTGAAAAACAATAATAATAATTCTAAAATATTCTTTCTAATACTATTAATTTAAAATTATTTTTTAAAAAATAAGTTTTTTATTTCAAAAGTTAATATGGTTTTACTAATTATAATTTTTTTGCACTATATATATATATATATAGTGCAAAAGTTAATATGGTTTATAATAATAATAATAATAATTTTGGCTGGGTATTGTATGAATTAGTGAATATGATGTAACAAAAAAAAAATCATAGTAAAATGAGTTATTTATTTAATATTTATATATTATTCAAAACAAGACTCTGCAGAATTTTGGAAATTATATTTTAAATTTTCTAATGAAAGATGGGCTTTAAAATTTTCAAATTGGGCCAAGGAAGGCCATAAAGGCCCGCTGAAAGGGTCTACGGTCAAGATCACATCAACACTAAATCAACGGTTCAGAACTCTCCACTCAAAACCCTAACCCTTCGTATATATAGAGTTCTTCGCCATTTTCCCAGCTTTCAACCTCCTCTCTGCAAACCCTAACCCTAACCCTAATTGGAGCTGCGGGTGACCAATGGGTTCGTCGATCTCGATCTTCATCCATTGCTTCCATTTTTTCAGTTCAATCTTCTCTTCATTGTGCTGTGTTTTTTTGGTTGGAATTGTGCAGGGGCGTACAAATATGTGTCGGAGCTATGGAGGAAGAAGCAATCGGATGTGATGAGGTTCCTTCAAAGGGTGAGGTGCTGGGAGTACCGGCAGCATCCTTCCATCGTTCGCGTGACGAGGCCTACTCGCCCCGACAAGGCCCGCCGCCTCGGATACAAGGCCAAGCAGGTGATTTTCTTCATGTTTGTTCTGTGAAATCAAGTTTTTGTATTCATTGAGAATGATCCTGGATGTGTGGCAATGGCATGGTGTCATGATTGAAGGGGAAAATTATAGTTTCCTTTTTAAATTAAAGGAGTAATATTTGGTTTGAAATCAAGGTCATGTTTTGCCAATCATTTTGGAAGTAATTGTGATTTATTGTTTGTGAGATTTGGTGTGTTCATTTTCATTAATTTATTTTTTATATGATTTTATTACCCCGGCATGCTAATGTATTGGCAATTTGCAGCATGCCATTGTAGCATGGTTGAGGTAAAAGTGATATTTTTGTTCTTCTTTGGGATTAGTAATCTTTGATTTGAAATGAAAGTTATTTGTTGGATAAAGGATTGATAATTGTTATTTGGAATAAAGGTCATGATTTGCTTATTATTGTTTTGAAGTAATTGTGGTTTTGTGTTTGTGATTCCTGTCGTTTTCAATCTAATGAATGTATTTTATATGTAATTTTAGAAATTTTGTATCTGAATGTTAGGACGTTCCATGTTATGCTGTAATTTTTAGTGTGATATAATTTGCTGCATCCTGATTTGATTACTGAATCCTTAATATGAGTGTGTTATAGTTAATTTTTATATATGTAGACTTGAGCTTTGGGTAAAAAGAAAAGCATATCTTGGGTTGTGGCGTCTTTATTATTTTTGTCATGTACAAACCGTGACATTGGATTTTGGAGCCATCTGATCATGCATTGGTGAATGCTTGGAAAATCTTTTTGATAGGCATGTTTCAATTAGAAGTGATGTTTGGATTAAACATTCTCTCCTTGAATTGCCTCTAGAGACTGTGACCCACTCATGAAGAACTGAGTAGGTTAAAGCTTTGAATTTGCAACTTGAAGATCATGTTCCATGCTCAGAACTTCATAATTCATTCAAGTTTCCCAATGAAATAAGTCTGTTGATTGATTATCTATATGTTTTTTTGTTCAGCGGTCAAGTTCTCCTTTTTGATTAAGGCTCTGTTATAAGTATCATTATCAACAGCAATAGAGTACAATGAGAGCAAGATATACTAGTAATAATATGTTATGGTCTGTGTCTAATGTTTTTGCATTGCCTTCAAATTTTTACAGGGTTATGTGATTTATAGAGTTCGTGTTCGTCGTGGAGGCCGGAAGAGGCCAGTTCCCAAGGGTATTGTCTATGGGAAGCCGAAAAACCAAGGTATCACCCAACTGAAGTTTCAAAGGAACAAGAGGTCTGTTGCCGAGGAGAGGGCAGGGCGCAAGTTGGGTGGCCTGAAGGTCTTGAACTCATATTGGATCAATGAGGTTAGGTTCAATCTGAACTTGATTTCCTTAATAGCGACTGTATTACGCTTGTGTTTCATTTGTTGTAGTGTAAATATCATTCACAAGAGTTGGATAAACTTTGGCAGGATTCAACCTATAAATACTTCGAAATTATCCTTGTTGATGCGGCACACAACGCAATTCGCAATGACCCAAGGATCAACTGGATCTGCAAGGGAGTCCACAAGCACCGTGAGCTCCGTGGACTCACCTCAGCTGGCAAAAAGTACAGGGGTCTTAGAGGCAAAGGTCACCTTCATCACAAGGCCAGGCCATCACGCAGGGCAACATGGAAGAGAAACCAGACTTTGTCTCTCCGCCGATACCGCTGAGCACCTTCAACCACTTGAGTTCATTGAATCTGTCGGTTGTGGTCACATTCTCCTGGAATCTGCTAAAATTAGAAGTTTTGAAGAACATGATTTTGCCTTGTTTGTTCTCATGATATTTATGTTGAGTACTTCGATGATAATGCTCTCTAAATTTCATCAGATGTTTAGTTTTCTGGTCTGGAATTGTTTCATGTATCTGGTTTAGCTATAGACTTAATGTCTTTATTTCTTATTAAATACTATTTGAGAACTTGTCAACATTTTTTTCAGGTATTTTGTTGCTTAACTGTGGGTGTTTTTGTTTACAGGAATAACTTAGGTGAAGTTTGTGTTGTTCACCATTGGCATTGTGACACATGTTCCAAAAGTATTTAAAAATATAATAATTTTTCTATAATGTTTTTACTCTTTTTTAAAAATTACTCATTTCATGTCATATGTCAAATATCCAACGGTAAACTACACAAATTACATTTATCTAATTCTTTTGTTTACAGTGTTGTTTGGTTGGAAGGGTTGTCAATTCCAATTGGAAACCTTTTGTTTACAGTGTTGTTTGGTTGGAAGGGTTGTCAATTCCAAGTATTTCCAATTACCGGGGAGTTTCAGACCTTAAAATTAAATACCTGAAAAAGATCTTCACTGGTTACCCATTTGGAAAACTACAAATTTGCTTGGGTTGGGTTAAGATTATCTGTTTTATGTTTATATAATTTTTAAGAATGAATGTTATTAAATATCAGGTATATATTAGATTTTAATGAATAAGTTATAGATTTCACCATTTTACGGAAGGGTGGTAAGTAAAAACCACAACCAAAGAAAGATGACAATAGTGTTGGTGTCTCATTCAATTAAAAGCAAGTGTTAACAATTTGAGTACAGCCTTCATTTTATTTATAGATTTGAACATGAAATAATATAACATACAACATAGATTGAACATTTTGATAGACTTCAATGCTCTAACAAGACTTCTTCAATGGAAACAAATCGGCGTTTTTCAATTGATTGTTGGCCTGCAACTCCCATTGCTACAGAGAGCAACCCATCTTCTAAGCCAACAGTAGGTTTACCGCCATCTTGAGCTCGAACAGCAGATAAGAAGTTCAAGTGTTCCAAGTAGCTTGAACCATGATGCAGCCCTTCATACCTGGTTCCTCAATCAGAGGAAAAAACAAAATATGTTGATAATATTCTCAAGTTATTAGTTTATTTGCTAGATTTATTCCGGTTAACCGTTTTTGCGTATTACATACATTTTCAATTATTAGACTTGCAACTATAGAGCTAAACTATAGCAATTTGCTTTGTATTGGATTCGTATAGATTAAATTCTGAAAAAATAATTATCAAGATGAACATCGGTACCTTATGCGTTCATCATCTGCTTTGATTGTCTTAACTCCATCTCTCCCAGCTGATCTGCTTCCAATACACACAATGCTTTCTGGGACAAATGCTTCACCCTGAGAACAAGTAGAAATCTTAGAGCTCCTTAATGCTGCTAATCATAGTTAAAAACTTTACAAATGCTAGTAATCATAGTAATTATAATGAATCAATAATGATGGGCCGAGTATCATCACCGGTTATGGAAAAAAGTGGTTGGTATTAAATTAGATGCCAAGAATGGCAAGGTCCTTCAAGAATCAAGCGAAATTCAGTATTTTTTTTTTTTTGAAGAGATCAAAGCTTAGATTTACCTTCCCAATGTCACCAACAACAGAAATTTCTTGTTCATTTTTACTGCCTTCAGCAAACATGCACAGATCAAGCATGCCACGAGATCCATTGTCAAATTCTATGATCACATATGCATTATCAATGATGTCTGGTACCTGCAAACATAGTTTAATTGGCATTTATGAAGATCTCTTTTAAGTTTCAATTAAGGGAGCAACTTAACTTTCATATAATTTGAAGACTAGATAGAAAGTGCCTTTCATTCTATGATTCCAAGCAAGTCTTAATTCTGATATCAAAAGTCATATCGCCATGAGCTGTAAATTTTTACGAAGGTCTTCGTCAATGAAGTCAGATAAACCTTCATTAGGAAATCTTAACCCCTATCCAGTAATCATACCTATCAGTTAAATGACATTTTCTTATTTGCAATTTCCTTAGCATAGCAAATATTCTATCTGAAATTAGAACTCAAATTTCCATGCATAGGCCATAGTTGATGGAATTATGTTATTTTCCATAAAAGCTTTTCAACATTTTTCTTAAAATCTAGCAGAGTTTTTAACTAACAGCAAGTACTCATTACCATTCATCACATGACATACTTTCACTCTTCTTAGCAATATTACCTAGATTATACAGTCGCCTTTAAGTTTTAAGTATCCACTTGATCAATTGCTCTCAATAAACGGATGGTGGAAGTCTATCAGCTTGACGTAAAGCCAATAAGATTAACAGCACCTTATCATTTATTCATAGAAATTGCATTTGCAAATATCTAAAGAAAAGTTATATGGTGGCAAAACAAATAAAGCAAATAAAAAAAATAAAAACTAATGGCACACATCATTAAAAGCAGAAGTAAGGTGAGGGAAACTCCAACCTTGCCATCATAAACTTCATCCTTATGGTTGACATCAATAGAACCGGAAGCCATGACAGAGACTGGATTTGCACCAGCAAACAGCCTCATTAGATCAAAGAAGTGGCAGCACTTCTCCACCAGAGTTCCACCGGTGTTAACATTGAAACGGTTCCAATTATTGACCTACATAAATCTAGCAAAAAACCACTAAATGGGTGGAATTTATTCATAAGAACAAGCTTAACAAGTTGCACAGATCATGCAAATTTATTCATTAGAACAAGCTTAAAGACGGTAAATTATGCAAATTCATTCATAAGAACAAGCTTGGAAATTATGAAAACTACAAAAAATTATACATAAGAACAAGCTTACCAAATTGCACAAATCATGCAAATTTATTCATTAGAACAAGCTCAGAGACTACATTATGCAAATTCATGCGTAAGATAAAGCTTGGAAATTATGAAAACTAAAAGAAATTCATTCACAAGAACAAGCTTCAGAAATTCATCAATAAGGACAAGATCAGAAATGACGCAAATTATGCAAATTCAATCAAAGGGAAATGAAACAGAAATTATGCAACTCCATTCATGGTTAAGTGTACCTTAACCAAAAAAGGGAACCTGTGCTCACGAATTGCCACCATTCTAACTTGTCCAAGAGCTCCACTTTTAACAATTTCAATTAGTTTAGCCACAGGAGGCATATACCTATATTCCAATCCAACTTGTACCAGCATTTCAGGCCTTTTCTTAGCTGCATCTATGACCTAAAAAAGAACCTTCTTTTATATAAGAAAAACAAGAAATCAACTTGAAAATGGAGTAAAAATCGAACCTTTCTACAGTCCTGAACAGTAGTACACAATGGTTTCTCAACAAGCACATGATGGGGCTTTGGATGGCTGATGATATCCATTAGAATTTCAAAATGAGTCATGTTTGGAGAGGATACAACCACCACATCACAAAGACCACTATCTAAAAGCTCATGGTGATCAGAGAAAACCTAAAACCATAAATCCAATACAAGAGTGAAATTTTCACAAAAAATCACACTGTATAGATGTCAATTATACATATACACATGGAGATAGACCTGTAAATTAGGGAAATCGAGAGAGCGAGCGAGCTGGGCAGCGAGGTCACGAGAGGAGGGGTGTGGATCGGAAACGCAGGAGAGGAGGACGCCCTCATGACGGATGTGGGATATGTTGATCATGTGTTCCCTTCCCATCATCCCCACGCCGATGATCCCGTACCTAACTCTCCGGCGAGACGCGGGATCGCCGCCGGCGTCGGTCGCCATTGATGAGAAGTCGAGCTCTTGGGAATGAGAGGTGGGAAGTGAAGCAAGGCTCACAAACAGATGTTGTGGATCACGAGGTGGAACTAACGGTTCAGATCAAACTAAGGAATATAATAAGAACGTTTTGCAGACACACCCCTGAATAAACTTTATATTATAAAAACATCCACCATTTATTTATAAAATAATACAAAAAAATATAATAATTTTTTTTTTCAAATAAAGTGTTCCATTTTTCATTTGAACCGAATATTTATTTGTGAAATTGAGAGAATAGTTTTGTATTTTTCCAAAAAAAATTGTATTTTGGTGAAAATGGTTTATTTCTATTTTTCTTACAATAAGTGTCATTAGTCAGAGAAGCGCAGGCTTTGAAATCAATAAGAACTCCTACTGAAGACTCGTTACCACTATTATATCAAACTGATGAGTTATTTTCACGTCTTATAACTAACCATCTGCATTTAAATTTCATATTTTTACCAACCATATTAATGTATATATACATAATTAAAATAAATATCAAATAAATGCAAGAAGTAATTAATTATAATAACAATTTTGAAACAAATATCAAAACATTAATCATCAAAATACATCCCAGTAGAAAAAAAAAATTATCAACATGAAATAAAACATACATTTTTTTTTGTTGTTTAATTGAAAATTAAGTAATTAATGCTCGGATGAACTAGAAATTTCAGTGTGACTTTCGTCCATTTGTTGAAGAGAGGGAGGATTAACCAGAGTCATTAGTGTTGATGTATTATTATCAGATAATAATCTTCCTTTGAGTTCTCTGTGTTCTTGACAATTTGCACACCAATGCATGCAACAATGGACTGTGCATGGATCACATGGCGAATCCTGCAAATCAAATTTTTCCAATTTTCGTCAGAATTTAAAATAAATTTCTTAGAACTTAGCCTATCAAATTTCGTATTTTCAGAAAAAATTGACACCTTAAACTCTCACAAGTTCATGATAATTTGAAGTTGTTTGTGAGAATTCAACAAATTTTAGATTTTATTCTTTTTTTAACAAAGGCGACAAGCGCCGCCCCATAATAGGATGTCAAGGGACAAACAGATACAGAAGTGCAGTTATGATTGCTTAATGACCCCCTAGAAATTTATTAGCTCGGTCATACGTCACATGGGCAATTAGATTTCTAGCATGTGCACACCCAGAAGATATTTAAGAAACCAAACTAAATTAATAAATCTTGCCCTGCAACCCTAGAGAGGAGGGAAACAACATCCTTCCATATAGATCCCATGAACAGTACTGCTATAATATTTATATAGTATTTTACAGTATATGCACAGTACTGTAATAGTATCGCTGATCTAGGGACTCAATCCTGGGTCAGTTCATTCATTATCATAATAACATACCACAATACTAAGCAGTGGTTGTTTGATAGGAATTTAAATACTAAAACTTTGCCTGAATTTACATTTCATATATGAGAGAAAACAATGAAATATATATATATATATATATATATATATATATATATATATAGAGAGAGAGAGAGAGAGAGAGAGAGAGAGAGAGAGAGAGAGAGAGGACCAATCATGATTCAACGGCTAACAATGGTGAATAGTAACTACTACAGTAACATATAATTATTATTTGGAACAGTAATACTATTCATCAATGTCATCTATTGGATCATGATCTAACGGTTGATAATTAGACATCTATAAATTTTTTATCTATGGACGTCCATAGATGATGTTTTACCCCCCCCCCCCACCCACCCACATATATATATATATATATATATTTTGTCTGCATATCCCTACAAAAGTTGGTAATTGCTAATATATGATTTTAAAAATTATATTTATTTATTTATCTCTATAACATATATTTTTTTATAATTTTTTTAACTGGTAAAACAAAGGTAAAGAAGTAAATAATAATGATTCCAAGAGTTTATAAGGAAAATTTCATTTTATAGGAGGTATATGAATATGACCCTAAAAAAACCCTTCATCTTTCATGAATATTTTGAAATAATAAGAATTCAACAATTAAAACTTAATCATAATTTCATTGAAAAGCAAAAGCAATAAAGACATACACACATAATATAGACAAATAATAATGATAAGAGTAAACCACTTTGTCTCATTTTTTTTTTTTCACATAATCGATAAACCATTTTTTTTTCTACAAATTTTAAAGTAATAAAATTAAAAAAATAATCATAATCCTCATAAAAGTAGACCAATATATATATATACACACAAGGACACATAATTTAGAACGTTTACAGATTAAAAATCTGCGAACACCCCCAAGAGCCGTTGGATGATGACACATAATTTAGAACATTTACAGATTAAAAATCTGCGAACGCCCCCAAGAGCCGTTGGATGATGACACATAATTTAGAACATTTACAGATTAAAAATCTGCGAACGCCCTGCCTATGTGTCCTTTAGCTTTATTTTTTTTATTCTAAATTTCAATTCCACCTGTTTGTATTTATATCTCTTATTTTTTTATTATTTATGGATATTTGCATATGATGTATATATATATATATATATATATGAAAGAAAAGTAAAATTATAAACAGACCTTGAGATGGAATTTTCTCTGCAAAGATTGTCTGTGAGAACCAGTATAAATTCCACAAAGCCACCAACCAAAGAACAAGCCCTCACAAATCAGAAATGAAGTTCTTGGATCAATCCCATGACAAAGTGTCACAAATGCCCCCAATGCAATCCCTCCTTCTATAAATATTGCATGGCATATGCATGCTTTTCTCCACCTTCTTCCACTTCTATTCTTATTATCATCACCATCATCATCATCATCATCAAGTTTCTCTGCATTTCTACCAAACAACACACAAGGACAAAATAATCCAGTCCAACCTGAATATCATGTATGTATAAATTAGATATCATAAGGAAAAAAAAATTAAGAATTAATAGTGAATGAATGAGAAGTTACAAGAATCTGGATCATCGGCACAAGTGAAGATTCCGGTGGACCAAGGTTCATCGGCCGGTGGTTCGTAGCTCTCCGGCAATGGTTGTCCACACTCATGGCATCTTCTCACCTCCAACTATGTATACACAAACATATATATTTATAGACATCCATGAATATTCAAACACACACAAATTCTTAAGATATATATTCATTAGAACACTTAGAACAAACACACATGTAAATCAGTAAATGTATGCATTATCATTAGAGCTTCTTATGTCTGTGTTACTGTGTATATATGATCCTTAGAACATTCAGAACATATATATATATACACATTGGTTCATATATACAAACAGCTGCATGAATTCATAAACAAATAACTTCACAGGATCATTAAAACATTTTGAACATATATATATATATACATAAACAGTAACCTGAGGGACTTCAATAGGTTGATTGAGTTCTCCTGGTTGGATTGTCTCCAAAGGTTCATCTTGTTCTTTGGTTATCTGTACATACCTTGAAGCTTTCTCTTCTGCCATGATTAATGACCCTATATTTATATATATATTCAAAACTAATGAAAAATAAAGTTTTGATAGGATTTGAATCTCAAAACAATGAAACAATGAAGCAATGGAAAGCATTACATGAGAGATCCGAAAGAGTAGCTTGCGGTTAGCCTTTCCCTTAATTAAGTAATTTCAATTATTATTATTATTAAGATGTTAATTAAAAATTAATATGCTTTTATATATTTTATAGTTGTGATTTCATAAACAAGTTGGAGTTAGATTTGTCTCCAAACTTTGCATTTAAAGCCTTCCCATTAATTAAGTAATTTCAAATAACGTTGGTATTAATTAAGGTGCTAATAATTAACAATTAATGCTTTAAATTCATACTTTATGGTTATGATTTTATAAACAAGTTGGTGACCAAGCTTATCTTTTTGGCAACTGAAATTTAAATCTTCAAACAAAAAAGAAGTCCTTTTAATTTCTTTATAATTAAATCATCCTCTCTTTCTCTAATTTCATAATTTGTGATTTGAGAAAGATGGGAAAAACAAGAAGATTTCTCTCAAAGTTCATCAAGCCTAAACTCCCCTTCTTCATTCACAAATCCAAAACCTCTAACACTCATTCATTCAGAATCTCAGAAGAAGTCAAAGAAGAAGTAGAAGAAGTCAAAGAGATTCCCACTTCCAACTTTCCCACTTCCATCTCCAAAGAAGCATGTTTCAATGCTGAAACCATTCAAGAAGTACAAGAAGAAGAAGAAGAAGAAGAGGAAGATGGAAGTGAGATTGGGAAGTCTAGTTCATCATCAGTTTCTGAATTCATGTCATGCACTTCAACTGTTTCTGATGACTACCATTCATGTTCCTCATTCCATGAACTCTCAACTGAAGCAAACAACACACGCAACTCAGTTTCAACAGTTTCAGAATATTTTTCATCACTTGAGGAAGTGGGATCAAAACAACAACTCAATAATCTTAATGTTGATGCAGGTGAGGTTTCTCAGAGGTTTTTCTTCTTGCCTAGCAGTTCCAAATCAATAATGGAGAAGAACACAAGTACTAGTGTAACAATGGCATTGTGTTCAGATGATCCATATTGGGATTTCAGGAGCTCAATGGAGGCAATGGTGGAAGATCACAAGCTGAGAGATCATTGGCCAAATTTGCTTGAACTTCTTAGTTGTTATATGAAGCTCAATGAGAAGAGAAATCATAGGATCATTTTGATTGCTTTCATGGACTTGATTCTTCAACTCACTGCTCAAGACTCTTAATTTTAATCATTTCATCATTCCATCTTCATCTTCTTCTTCTTCTTTTTGATTTGTTCTTGTTTATTGGTGTAGTTTTTTTTTTTTTTTTTTTTTTTGTATTTTTTTTTTATGTTTTTTGCATTGGTTGAGATATTGAAGCTTCATTAATTGGATGTTTTATTTGTTTTTGGAAAGCAAGGTAATAATATTTGGATCTTGTTAATTTATGGTATTTTGAGGACAATTAACTTTAGATTTGTATGAAAATTTATACTACCGGCCAACATCATAGCGCATGGTCTTTGTGTGGAGACTGGGTCAAAACCCGACATGTAGTTTATCCATATTTATAAAAAAAAAATTATATTAATATATGAAGATGTTTTCCTGTATGTTTATATATGTTAGAATTTATTTTTAAAAAATATAAATAAATGTTGTAAAAAAAATAATAATATATTTTGAAGTGAGTTGGACAAAATAATTTTTTTTTTATTTTTTTGTAATAAAGATAAGATTGTAGGGATTTTAAATATCAAAATATATTATAGTAATGTTATTTGATTTTCCTGATGAACTTATTTAAAATATCTATCAATTTTTGTTTTGATAATTTAATTAATAAATAAAAATTTTATTTAGAGGAAATCACATCAAATTAAAAAATATTTTTTTAGATAATTCAAATTAATTTTCACACTTTTGCAAAAAAAAAAAAAAAAAAAAGAATGTTATAAAATAATATTCCTTGTTGAGAAAAACTAGTCGTCTATAGAAAAAAAGATAGACATTAGGTATCCAAAACGTTCAAATATATAAATAAATAAAGTTTTCTAATGGAAAATATTCATTTCATGCACTTATAAAAGTGGGGCATTGTCCTCACAAACTTATATGCTTTTTATGAACAAAATTAAATTATAAATTTTATAAAAATATAGATTGAATGTTTGTTTTTTTTTTTTGTTTTTTTTGTTTGATGAATGAAGTGAAAAGTATTTTTTTTATCTTAATAATTCTTTTATAATTAAATCTAAATCATAATGGCATAAATGAACGCTATTGGCCCACTATTGAATGTAATGATAATGAATCTCTAAATGTGGGTTTGAGCTTACAATCCGAGTTCCACATCGTCAAGTGTGTGCGCACGCCCATAATTAACATCACATTTAATAATAATAATAACAATAATAATAATAATAATTTTTGTTAAATTAAATCTAAAGTGTAATGGCATAAATACAAATAAGAAGGATTAATAATAATTTTTGTTAAATTAAATCTAAAGCGTAATGGCATAAATATAAATAAGAGTGATTTGTGAGGTTGTTTAAGCATATATTATTTCTCTTTTCAAATTTTTTATAAACATAAATTAAATATCAATCGCACCTTAGCCCGTTAGCACCAATCTCTTATGCGCGGGCAAAAATCAAGGGAATTTTTCCATTCTAAATTCAACTGATAAAATTGGGTCGAAATTTTTAAATTCAAATACAAAGACTGACATTATTGGAATCTGGATCTTATTCCAAACTCTTCCTGGTTTTATAAATCTATTTGCAACACTGCCTCGGTCTTGAAACCAAATCTTAAACTTATTTCTTGCAACCCCAATTCGGTGGATCTTTAGAAAGACTTGTATTTTTTATCTTCCTATTTCTCAAAAGCCAACTTTTCTCGATATGACTCTCAATTTGGATAATATTCTTTTTTCTGATCTTGTGAACTCTAATCGTTTTTGCACTACTGCTTTGGAGAATATGTTTGGTTGTTCGGTGAATTGGGAAGAGATTGGCAAACTTAAAATCAATAGGAATGGTCCTAACCTTTGGATTTGGAATCATTATTCTAGTAGGGTTCCAATCTCCTCTGCAGTTTATGATTATATTAACAGGGAAATCTCTTCTTCTGATACTTGGAATGGCTGGTTGGGCATTTGGAAGCTTCATGTAATGCCCTGCATAAAGGTTCATATTTGAAAAGTGGCTCATGGGAAATTACCAACGACAAACTATCTCTACAACCTCAACATTGGTCCAAACAACCCTTGTCCTCCTTACGGCCTTGAACCTGAAACTGTTGTCCATCTTTTTTGGAATTGCACAAAAAATTTTGAATGCTGGCATGATCTGTTTGTCATTCTTGGTCTCGATACTAATCTCATTTCTACTCTTAGTTCATGTTCTTGGCTGTTGGAGATCAATGGCTCCTGGGCTAAAGCTTTAATAGCAACAATGGTTTGGCTTATTTGGAAACAAAGATGCAATGTTATATTTAGAAATTGTTCTCTAAATACCAGACTGCTTATCCCCCAAGCCCAATCTATTTGCTCTCAACTCTTTAATAGAGCCCACAGGGAATGTCCTAAACTTGGCTCAAATTCAAACATTATCACAATTTATACTGATGCCTCTTGGTGTGCATACACAAAATCTGTAGGTTTAGGCTTCATAATTTTGCATAATCTAAGACATGTTTTGATTGCAGGGGCTCTTGGTCTTTCCTCCGATTCTCCAATCCAAGCAGAATTTTCAGCAGTGATCCTTGCTCTTCATACCTGCCTCTCTCGGCTTTATTGTGATTGCCCTGGGATAGCCCATCTGATGAAGCACTACAATGCCTGCAATGCTTGGCACGTTAACACCGGGTACCACAACTTGAAGTCTATCCTTGCTCGATGCCCGAACATTTCCATGGAAACCATTGCTCGGGAGAATAATGTAATCGCGGATGCTCTTGCAAAATATGGAAGATTGAACCCTCACCTGTCTCTCTTCTTTCATGGGATGGATCGCCCAAATTGGCTCGAAGACATTTTAGCAACTCAAAATCTGAGCTTTCATTTGTAGTTTGCCTTTGTTTTTCTTTTTAGCTTCTTGCTCTTTTAAAAAAAAAATCAAGGGAATTCTTTCCGTGCAAATTAAAGGGGTGCACTCATGATTTATGTATATAAAATTATAATAATAAATTAAATAGTTAGAAAACATAAACCCAATTTACTAAATTCAACTCTAGCGAAATTTGAATTTGAGTTGAATTACACCAAATTCAAGCTTTGATGTAAAATATTTTCCCAAGTAAATGGCATAGTTACAACAAATTAAATATAAAAATATATTATTTATTTATGAAATAACATACATCATATCTAGGGGTTGTTTGGTTTACAGTAATGATATATTATACGGCAATGAGATTACTTATAGTAATGAGGTAAAGAATGCTATATGACCTGAAATGTTGTGCTAATTTATGATAACCATATTTTATTAAGAACTGGCAATTTTTCGTTACTATATTTGGTTGACTATAGTAATCACAACTTGGTAATGTTTTAAATTTTCCAAAAATACTGCTATAGCTAAAATCTCAAAATTTTATATTTAAAGTAAAATAAAGTTTTAGATAAAAAGTAATTAAATTATAATACCAAAAATTAATTTTTTGCATATTTTTCTAAAATACTCTTGTATCTAAAATTTTAAGCAAATTTAATGTTAAAATAAAATAAAAATTTCAATGAAAAATAATTAATAATAGTATGAAATATTAATTTTTTAAGATATTCCCAAAATACTTTTGTATTTTTTGAAATTTGATGAAAGTGTGAAAAAAAAATTAGATTGAAAGGATGAGGGCAAATTTAGAAAAAAAAAATTAAGTTGGATTACCACAAATCTAGTAATCTGAATGGATACCTATTTTAATGGTAATATTATTATTGACTTATTTGATAATATTTTACTGTTGATAATCTCACGTTAACATTACAAGTAATTAAATATAATAGTAAGTTCTGATTTTTAGTAATGTTTTTATATTACCATCGACTTCCATCATGATGAAAAACACTTATTTATATTTCTTTAAATAAAATCTAAAGGAAATAGACAAAAAAGAAGAAATGGACATGGAAAAACGGAGCAGTTATTGTTTTTGGACAAAATGTTTCTGGGTCCACACGTATTAACCTAACAATAAATAAATAAATAAATAATATAAAAGACTTGATTGATCAAGTCAATACCTAACCATGGTTTCTAATCCAATCAAAATTAATGCCGAAACTCCAATTTCATTATTTTTATTTTCTTAATTATTCAAGTCAATTAACAAGTCAATTCCCATGAAAAAACTTCATGAAACTCATTTGTATGGTTACTTCATAAATAAATGCTATGTTTATTAAAAAAAATAATACATCAATTTATGTGGGGGTTTGATTCGAGATTTATATATAAAAAAAAGGATTAATTGTTTGAAATTATTTATTTAATGGGAAATTTATTTATTATAATTGACAAAAATTTTAATTTATTAATAATGATAAATTTATTATTTTCATTTACTATAATTAATACATTATTTATATATTTTTTTTAAAATGATAGGATAATCTCACACATTCTATACGAGTCAAAAAATTATTTTAAAGCAATGATTTCTTGATTTATCAGGCGCAGAGTTCTCAATACATAATGTTTAAATTTGATTGAGGAGTCGTGTTCAAATTTCAACTCACGTAGAATAAAGACACAAGTATATTATAATAATGTTGACATATGTAACCCACAACTTGTCTATGGGTTTTTTTTTATATAATGATTTAAAAGATTTTAGTAATAGCATTCAAAGATTTTCAAATAAAAAAATAAAATTAGATTGAGTCAAAACTTAAGAAGTAGGTGGCTAGTTAAAAAATGAAAAAACAAATTTCCAAGAGTTTAGGTAGGCCGCCCATGACTAGTCAACACAAGACAAATGAATGAACTCAACTTTTAATTGAAAAGCATGATCACCATGCTTTTTAATTTTTGTCTATATATAACAAGCATTAGTTGTTCATTTCCTTCACATCCTCAAGCTCAAACTTTGCCATGGCCGGAATCACACCATTTTTGGCCCTCCTCCTTGTAGTTGCAGCTGCTCCGGCCCTTGCTACTGACTATACTGTTGGTGATAGCCAACAATGGAATCTTGGTGTAAACTATTCTACATGGGTATCAGGCAAAACTTTCAAAGTTGGAGATAATCTTGGTTAGTCTTTTCTTTCTTGATGTTGTTGTGATTTATATGTGTGTGTATAGAGGTGGGCACGGGCCCAAAAAAAAACCGGCCCGTACTGTAGACGGGCCGGTTACGGGTTGGGAGAACCCAACCCGTTGACCCGCCGGGTTTCAAGTTTTATTTCATTTTTTTAATATTTATATTCAAAATGAAAGTTGGATATGATGGTTAGAAAGTGAAAGGTTTTTGTAAGGGGACCAAGTTTGAATCCCATCAACAACATTCAATTTTTAATTTTAATTTAATAATTAAAAAAATCAAAAAATAAAGAAAAAAAGACCGGGCCCGGCGGGTTGGGCCCGGACCTGGCGGGTTAAAAAACTCACAGGCCGGGTCCGGGTTGTTTTCGGCCGACCCGCCGGGCCGGCCGGGTCAACCCGGCCCGGCGGGTTACTACTGTTGCACGGGCCGGTTACGGGCCGGCCAAAAACCGACCCGGACCCGCCGAGTCGGGCCCGCCGGGCCGATTAACCGGCCCGTGCCCACCTCTAGCACTGTGTATATATAAAGTTGTCAATTTTGTAAAGTATTTATAATCAAGTAAGCACAATTCATAAATTTAAATTTTCAAATCAAATTGAAGCTAGGTTTCAAACTCAAAATTGATGTCATGGGAAGTAAAGCTCAATAGAGCTCAATCAATAGCTCAATATATATATATTAATCACATAATATATATTGTTCAAATTGAAGCTAGTCTTTCTTTGCTTTGTTGTGTTCGGTCTTGAGGTGACCTTGTGTACCTTGTTTTCCTTTAATTTTTTTTTTCCTCTATGAGTTTTTTTGTATGTTGTGTCCATTGCTAGTGGACGGTTTACTATACGTTGTACTATAGTTATATTTTTATTTGTGTGTGAAAGGTTTTATTATTTTTCTTCTTTTTTTTAATTGAAGTGGTTTATCTATCTTTAAAAAAAAATTATAAATCAATTTTTAATTTGAAGAAAAATTGAGTTATTTGAATTCTTGAAAATAAATTAATTTAATTTTAATCTCAAACTAAATCGAGATGGATTTAAGTTTTTGAAATTAGAATCAAGTAAGTGTGAAATAAACACAAGAAAAAAACCTCTTTTTATGCTAATATTAAGCTCGAGCTCAACCCAACTCAATCAAGCTTAGTTTATTTATGAACACTATTTATGTGTATATCCATAATTATTATTGATTTTCTTTTTTATGTTTGCAGTGTTCACATATAGCAAATCGAGTCATGATGTGGCCGAAGTGAATAAAGCTGATTATGGTAGTTGTTCAAAAAATAACATTATCAAGACTTACAATGATGGAAATACAACTATTGCTTTAAATACAACTGGTTCTAGGTATTTCATTTGTAGTTTTAGTGATCATTGTTCACAAGGAATGAAACTAGAAGTTTCGGTATCGAGCTCGCCTTCTACGCCGCCAAGCAGTGGCCCTTCACCACCATCATCACCACCACCGCCACCTTCCGGTGGCTCATCTGCCCCGCCGCCTCCGGCAAATGGCCCATCAAGCCAATCACCACCACCTCCTCCTCCTCCAAATGGTGCAATCAACATGAGTCCTTATAAAATGAGTACACTTTTCTTTGGTGTATTGGTGTTATGTGTTGGACTAATTGCTTAGGGAAGAGGCAATGCTGTTGTTTATTTTATTTTTATTATTGTTTGGAATATGTTGTGGTATTATTGCCTTTATTTGTTATTTAGATGAGTTTGTGTTTGTTTAGAAATTGAAGGGTATAGAGTCTACATCCATTGTTATATTCTGTATTTGATGTTATATTTTGCTAATAAAATGCCCTTCATTGAGGAATGAGTTTGATATTTGTATTTGAGAAATAAATATTGGTTACTATTATTAGTTTTTAATTTCCTAAATCACCTAATTTTTTTTATTGGTTGTGTGATTGACTTTATTTGTTATCTTATTGACTTTTTTTTTTTTTTTTGGTTAATTAAATTTTGGTGGACTTGGTCTTGTGGGATTTCATTAGCCATCATAAAATCCCTTTCAATGTTGATTGAGTTCATTATTTAAAAATGACTTGGAGGACTTTAGTTAAGTTGGGAAGAAAGACTTGATCAAGTCTTTGTTGGTCTTGCATTGGGAGAGCTCTCTAAGATAGCAGTGAAATTGCCCAACGCTGCCGGACTTGTAAGCTTGGCTAAGCGTTTAAAGTAGTTCATTCATAGATAAGATAATGACTTAAACTTTCACAATAAGGTCAATGATTTTTTAATCTATTAGTATCGAATTTTTTATGTAAATTGTTCATATCTTTGTTGAGAAGATAAGTTTAAAACTTAGCTCATATTTTTACGTAAATTGTTCATGTCTTTGTTGAAAAGATAAGTTTAAAGCATAGCTCATATAATACGAGGATTCAGACAAATTATATTAATTTTACATAGGTTTGTTTAATTTATATAAAAAAAAACTCTGACAATCAGATCATCAAAAAAATTAAGTCACATAGATGATGGAGATATGTTGAGGTATTAATTTCACATTTGTTCATATTTTTAATGTGATTTGTCTAATTTATATATTAAAAAAAAATCTCACAATCAGGTCCGGCAAACTCAGGCCATGGCATCATCTTGCCACCACATTGAATTTTGTATCTCATACTTTTCCACTTGTTTCTATAACCTTCCGTCTCCTTTTATATATATATATAGAGAGAGAGAGGTAAATCATATTCATTAAAACCAAAAGAGAGAGACAAACATAGTCCACGGTTAATTTTTTTGATAAATCACTGAAGTTTAGTCAAATATCAGTTTGATCACTGAATTTTGATTTGTTTCAAAATGCTCACTAAAGTTACTAATCATTTCATCGACAAGTCACCCGATGAATTAGCAACTTCATTACTTGATGTGGAGGCCTCCACCTGTGCGCTGACTGGACTCCACGTCAGCTAATGAAGGTGCTAATCCATCAGGTGACATGTCGATGAAATGATTAGTAACTTTAGTGAGCATTTTGAAACAAATCAAAATTCAGTGATCAAACTAATATTTGACCAAACTTCAGTGATTTACCAAAAAAATTAACCCATACTCCACCAGTAGTGAAAACTAACAAATAAATAACAATAAAAGAGAAAAAGCAACAATGAACTAACAAGAAAATTTTTGAACGAGTAAATGAAATAGATTGTTTTTAATTAATAATTGAGAATACACAACTAAAGTCAAAGCTAAAAATAATGTAATTTAACATGAAAAATGTTTAACTTAGGTTATTATGGTAAATGCATTCTGTATTGTATGATAAACCAATACAATATGTATATGCAGTCTTGATGAAAATATTGGCATCTTGTTCTATTTCATTGATGAAGGACAATTGAAAAAGAAAGTCAAACGGACTACCTCTTTCCATACTTAATTAAATATAGTAATACTGTTAGTATCAATCCACCTATGTTTCCACCACATATTTGTTTGATGATAAATATGAAACAAAAAAACCAAAAGAAAAAAAATCCGGCACTTATAGACAGAGGAAAAATAATTCAGAAAACTCTGTTCTGTAACAACTATTACAAAACCAAGCTCATTCTTAGCTATGAGTGTCTAAATTTTGTTATTTATTTATTATATAATATAAAGATAGATTGGTAATTATATTAAAAGTTTGTTGCCCTTTAATTTAAAAACTATTAAATTGAGGCAATCCAATGAATGAGGATGAGACACATCTTGATTCTATCGTAACTACCATAGAACCGGGTCCATAAAATCATCTCTCATACCTGGAGGGAATTAGATTTTGGTATCTTCGAACTCTTCCCCTTTTCATAGAGAATAGAGAAATAAATTGATGGTTTTAGTTAGGGACAACAGGGGCTCAAATTTGTAGCTTTTGTCTTGACAGGGCAGTGTTCTGACCTATTGAACTATAATCCCGGTGAGATCTATGATGACATATATAGGGTTTGTTCCATAAAAATCTTCTTTTTGTTGTCTTATAAAGATACAAATGGTATAATGGCTAATTATAGATTATTAGTAACCAAAGGTTATTGTCTACAATGTATCATCCATTTTTTAAAGACTCTTTTTCTTTCCTTATACTTAAGGATCATCAATCTATAAATCCTCATAAAGATGTTGGAAAATTGCTATAATTATTTGCAATAATTTATAAATTTTTCTATTTAAAAAAAGCTAGTCATTTAGACATAATAATTTAGTTTTAGCACTTTAATTAAATATTTAAAATGACTTAAAAATAGCTTTTAATAGTTTCAACAACCACTCAAACTATTTTTAAAATAAGTTGCCCCTAATATAATCAAAGAACGGTAGTTTTTTTCCCCTCAAGTGGAGAGCTAAGGGTTCCTTTCCCTTTCAATTTAATGAAGAAGCTTCCATTCACATTTATTAAAAAAAAAAAAATCCAAAGTCTAAACATAAAAGTAAGTAATACACTCAAACACAAGCTTTTTTTTTTTTTTTAACCCATAACTTTGCTCTAATTTTTATTAAAATTATTTATTACAAAGTGGAGAAAAATGAATTTTATTTTACTATTTGACAGATTAAAAAAAGCAGTAAATTAAGAAAATTGTAATTATTTCTATTAAGAAAAAGGATAGTTTTTTTTTTATTTTTTAATATTTATTATTTGTAATTGTTTCCCACAGATCTCAAATTACACGTGTAATAAGATCATGGCCCAGTGTTCTTGATAGTTGATATCACGAAAAGCATTTGCGAGAGAGCGAGAGAGAGAGAGAGAGAGAGAGAGCTCGGCGGCGGCGGCGGCGGCTGCGTCAATGGCGAACAACGGCGATCAAGAGGAGTTCTACTTGCGATACTACGTAGGGCACAAGGGGAAGTTCGGCCATGAGTTCCTTGAGTTCGAGTTCCGCCCTGATGGGAAGCTCCGCTATGCCAACAACTCCAATTACAAGAACGACACCATGATTCGCAAGGAGGTCTTCCTCACACCCGCCGTCCTCCGCGAGTGCCGTCGCATCATCGCTGATTCCGAGGTTTGCTCTCTCTTTGATTTTGTGTATCGTTGGTTCCTGATTATAGATCTGTGATTTTTTTTTTTAGGGTTTGGTGTTATAATCGGTGTTTGTTCTTTTGATCCTTTGTCTTAGTCCTTTTTTTTTTTTTTTGAGAAATTTGCTTGTTGTTCCCGGATTTGATGTTTTTTGGGCATGAACTAGGGTTTTAGTGACCAAAACTTTGTTTTTTAATATTTCGGCAAAATTAGATGGAGAAAAAGTATATAAACTAGTGATAGGAATGATAGGCTTTCTAGTTAAGGATTTTTTGATGCTTTATATGCTTCTATTTATCTTTAAATATTGAATCTCAATATTTCTGTTATAGATATGACCATATGAACTCACTTGGCTGAATGTTCTTTTGATCCTTTGTCTTAGACCTTTTTGTGAGAAATTTGCTTGTTGTTCCCGAATTTGATGTTTTTAGGGCATGAACTAGGGTTTTAGTGACCAAAACTTTGTTTTTTAATATTTTCGGCAAAATTAGACGGAGAAAAAATACATAAACTAGTGATAGGAATGATAGGTTTTCTAGTTAAGGATTTTTTTATGCTTTATATGCTTCTATTTATCATTAAATATTGAATCTCAATATTTCTGTTATAGATATGACCATATGAACTCACTTGGCTGAATGTTCTTTTGATCCTTCGTCTTAGCCCTTTTTGTGAGAAATTTGCTTGTTGTTCCCGAATTTGATGTTTTTAGGGCATGAACTAGGGTTTTAGTGACCAAAACTTTGTTTTTTAATATTTTCGGCAAAATTAGATGGAGAAAATGATAGGTTTTCTAGTTAAGTTGTTTTTGATGGTTTATATGCTTCTATTTAGCTTTAAATATTGAATCTCAATATTTTGGTTATAGATATGATGACCATATGAATTCACTTGGCTGATTGGATTAATTACAAAACCCTATGTTTTGATTTGGTATGTTTTATGGTGAGAAGAAGAAAGGAAAGATGTTGCTCCTGAACTTTCTCATTTAGTGACTCTTTTGTTTTACTTCCCTTTGTAATTTCAATTCAAGTCTTTGAAATTTCAGTATGTAGATGTGTTTGATTTTGGCTTTGTTTTATACATATTGTAATCTTATTCTGGGAATTCATCAATGCTATGCATTTTTTTTCACATATAGAAGAAAGACCACGACCGTTGAACTTGTATGAAATTAGAAATATGTTGGAGTTCTTATTCTCTGACTATACTTGGTATGAGATTAAGCAAGGACGGAATTTGTAATGGTGTTATATTCACTGGCCAAATACTATAAGTAGAGAGTAAGAATTCAATATATTGTTGATAATGCTGGTGAAGTCACAACTTTCTGTGCTGATTTAGTTACCTCCACGATTACTAGCTATTTATCTCTGATAAAGGCCTGCTCTTCGTGGTTTTAGATTTGAAATTTTCACTCGTGATGTATTTCATGTTAAAATCATTATCTTGGGTTCCCTGATTTGGGGTTGAATTTAGTTCGTCTTAAATTGTCTTTTACAGATTTTGGTTACCTCATCAATTGTTGTTGGGAAGGTTTTTTTTTAAAAAAAACAAAATATTTTTACCTTTTTGCGACTTTGTTTATGCTCCGTATATTTTGTAACTCCTTTTAAGATGCAATTTCTTTATTTGGTTGGACTTTAGATAATGAAGGAAGATGACAATAACTGGCCGGAACCTGATAGGGTTGGTAGGCAAGAGCTGGAGATAGTTATGGGCAATGAGCATATCTCCTTCACCACCTCCAAGATTGGATCCCTTGTTGATGTGCAGAGCAGCAAAGATCCAGAAGGACTTCGCATATTCTACTACCTTGTTCAGGTTTGTTCATTTTGAAATCATTTTGGCAAATTTAAACTTATTTATGTTCATATTTGGCTCGTATTTTGACTGTTATTTTGTCAGCTAAAATTTCCATCAGTTGATTATTTCTGATGATGTACTTTTAAGAAATTTAGATTGCTTAGAAATAATATTCTATGTATAATCCCCCGAGTTATAGGTCTTTTGTGGTGATAAATGGCCTTTTACTTAATTTTGTTAGGTGCCGGCTTGGTGCATAAACTATTGAACAGATTTTTTTAGTTTGATTGTCTAAATGATTTGTTACTACTGTCTTGAAATTCAATTGTAATTAAAACAAAAAAGCTTGAAAATTTACTTGTTTAGTTTCCAATATGCTGCTTATCTTACTCTTGTTCACTTTCACACATTACTAGAAGGCCTGATACTTTTCTTATTAAATTTCAGGAAAACTGGATAATTTCTTGTTTCTTGCACATACTTTCTTTTTTAATAAATTGGAAAGAAAAAATTCATAGGGTTGCACCATTAATGAAACAAATTATTGGCAATGTTAGCACACAAACACTTAAAATTATAATAAAACCTTCATCAAATGATTTTAGTTGATAACTATCACTTGTTACAAGGTAGATATGTAAGTAAAAATTTTGATAGATGGCATACCATAGGTCTTCCAATATGAGCAATTACAGTAATGAGATAAAGCACAGAGCTTCTTTCTAGATGTAGATTTCTTGCATTATATTCCAAAATTATGTGATTACAGTAATGAGATAAAGCACAGAGCTTCTCTCTAGATGTAGATTTCTTGCATTATATTCCACAAATAATATGTGATTATATGACCAGTTTTTAACAATATTAATTTCTAGCGTTCTTGAAGATTAGTTTCTTATACATGTATGTTTTGTCAACAGGACCTGAAGTGCTTTGTGTTCTCCCTGATCTCGCTGCACTTTAAGATCAAGCCCATCCAATCCTGAACTTCTAATCAGTATTTTTGCTCATGTTCTTTGGTTCGAACTCTTCTTTGTTTAATGGAGAGCATTGAGTGAAGGTACTCAATACGTGAGCGTAAATACAGTTAAATGGTTATCATTTTTTCCGACTTGTTGACTTTATAACAAAGTAATTCATCTATGCAGGTGATGAGCATCATACATTTGACTATCATGCTTGGTGATGTATGAGAGTGAACAGAGTTAGTTTTATTTGCTCATCTGGTTGTTGTGTTGTTTACAATTTTATATATATCTTGGTGTTTTGTTTGGACATCAGCTTGGGCTATCCTTGTTTGGATTACTTATACATTCATCTTTGTTTCACAGGTCTTTTTAGAATATTTACATCATCTTTATTCAGTATTATTATTATTATTATTATTATTATTATTATTATTATTATTATTATTATTATTGATTTTTTAAAGTATTATTATTAAATTAAAGAGAAATTGTTGATATCATCCCTCAAACTTTCTTACTAGATAAAAAATTTCCTAAATTTTCTTGAATTATTTTATATCTTTAAAAAATCTTTTTTTTTTATATCATCCATCAGACAGTTTATTTGTCACTACTTTTGTTAAAAATGTCCTTCGACGATTTTAAAAGGAAATATTATGTTTTAAATAAAAATTTATGTATTTACACATCTAAAAAGTTGCAAAACTAATAAATAATTTTTTTAAAATTAAATAATATTAAATTAATATGTTTAAAAATTATTTGCTAAAATAGTTTTATACATTTTTATTCATTTTTTATAAGATGATTATGTTTATATTTATAATTTTATTCTCTTTAATCTTGAATAGCCAATTTTTAATTTTGTGAAGTTTTGTGGGTCCTATTAAATGAATGGGTTAACAATTTAAATATACTTTATAAATTCTATTGAAATTTGACTAAGGTAATATTCACTATTCAATATATGCCAGTTTTTATAATTTGAATAAGAATTTTCTAGTTATGATCATTGTATTGGTTTAGACCAAAAAAAAAAAAAACTATGTGTAATTAGGAAAAAAATATAATTGTGAAATGTTATTGCATTTTTATTGAATATTATTGTTTCAAAATGATACTATATATAAACAAGGAATAGTCTAATGCCAAATAAGTTTGGTTGGGGGAGTGGTGAGAGGTGAGGGAGTGTTTGGAGCGGTAGAAGTTGTTTGATTGGAAAAGTGAAAAGGGGTGAGAGGGGGTGAGGAGGGGTGCCTCATAACCCACTATCCCAAATTGGGGTCTTTTGGGGGAGTGAGTGTTTATTATTATTTTTAAATAATACAAAATATCAATATTACCTTTCACATATTTGTATAATTCTCATTATATCCTACTTATTAAAAACCCTATCTTTCTCATTTCACAAATGAGAAAAAGTTGGCTGCCATTGATAGATGCACTGTGAAGGCCATCATTGCTCGTTGATCGGCATCCTATCCCCGACTTCATACTCTCCAACTTGGCTCCCACCGAATTCAAAGAGATTTGTCATATGTTATTAATGAGGATTTTCATGATGGGTTTGTCTAGAAATCATGGTTCTTTCTTTTTTCTTTTTTTTTTTTTTAATTTTTTTTTTAATTTTTTGTTGGATGTTAATCTTGATCCTTTGTGAGCCCAATTCTCTTCTTTTTTTTTCTTTTTTGTATTTCATATTGTATACTCATAAATTTCTCACATGATAGAGTTTTGATTTATTTCAAGTATTAAAAGGCATGCACATAGGTTGTTTTTTAAAATACCTATATCCAAATTTGTTTAAATGATAAAATAGCTTGTCCAAATTTGTTTCAAGTATTAAGTTACAATGAAAAAAATGATGATTTGGAAAAAAAAAAATACACGTAGAATGGATGATGTTGGTGATTGCATAAATGACAATATGAATGTGTGCTGTTGAAATGGATGATGATGATGGAAAAATGAAGCTTTAATTAGTAAGTTTTACATATATATGGTTTGATTAGTTCCCATTAGAGACAATATTTGATTATTCCATAAATTTCTTTGTTATGTCACACCTTAAATTTAAAATGGTAGCAAAGTTAATTTGATTTAATTATTAAGTTGCAACGAAGGAAATAAAGATTTTGAAAAATGAATGCATGTGGAATGGATGATGATTATGACTACATACATGATACTATAAAATGTGTTTGTTTTTGAAATGGTAATTGCATTCATTTAGTTGCTACTGAAGGTCACCAATAGTGCTCATTATGCTCAGGTAATTTATTCTGCTCACCAATAGCACTAGAATGATAATTGTAATCTCATTGGCATTCTACTTATGTAATTTAGATGAGGGACATATTCTTTGTTTGGCTTATAGTTTTTAGACTGTGCCATCTTTAATGTTTATGCTCTCTCTCTAACCAAATGGCTTGCCTGACAAATACAAGCATTTGATGTGTCCATTAGATTTGGTTCTCATATTAATTAATAACTTCATTATTGGCGATCAATCTAGCACTCATTCATGCAGTAAATTTACACATATTCTCTTGGATTTTATAGATGATGTATGATCATAGAGATAATGGTGTGCCAAAGCTTTAGTTTATACTTTGCCATCCTTTTCCCAGTAATGTTTGTTTGGGATTATGAAAACCTGAAAATGTTTATCACGAGCAGAATTTTTATTAAATATGAAAAAAATAGGGTATGCTTTCCAAGTATGTTTTCACCATTTTCGGTAAGTTTATGAAAAAATATGAAAAAAAAGGGTATGTTTGAATGATTATTGGGTGTTCACATTTTAACCAATATTCATCAATTATAATAAAAATGTTAGGACTCCTCATAATTTTTTTTCAAATAAATATTTTTCCTCATTATTGTATTATATATATATATATATATATATATATTATTACCTATTTTATTGTAAAAGGGTAAAATAGTCAAATACACATTACACTCTTTCTCTCTCCTTCTCTCTCCTCTTTTCAACCAAACAAAAAAAATAAAAAAAAAATAAATTACTCCTCCACAATCCTCAATGAACCAAATAAAATATTTTCTCAAACCCTTCGCACTCCTTCGCCTCTCACTCCCCCTTTCCTTTTTGAACCAGACAAAGGTTAAGGAAATTGAGGAGAACAATTAATATTAGCATAAAGAATAATTAATATTACATAATTGAAAAAAAGGTACAATCAGAAAGAAAATTATAGTCATAAAAAATAAAATTAATCACTGCAATTAATTACTACAATAATAATAATGATCATAGAAATTAACGCCCCTCTTTAACAAATGTCTTCTTCTAAATTTAGGTTTGATGTTGGACATAGCAAGGAAGAAAAAAAAATGATGGTGAGGGGTTTTAAAATATATATATATTGAAAGTATTTAATAGTCCCCGAGAAGTTTTCACTTTTACTATTAGTCCCTGCTAATTTTCATTTCTTTGATAGTCCCTCTTTATTGAGTTTGGAGTTAAGTGATAGTGGAAATTACCAAAGTACCCCTATGAATAGATAAAATTCTCTGGCCACACAAAATGACGAGATTACCCTCCATCTTTTTTTTATCCTCCTTATTTATTATTTATTCTTCCTCTTCTTTATTATTTAGTATTTTTTTATTTATTATTTATTAATGTTATTCTTATTTATTATTATTATTATTATCATCATTTATTATTTATTTATATATTTATTTTTATTATTATTATTTATTTTTTTATGGAAAAAATCTTTATTTCAGCATGTAAACATTTCCGCAAATACAAATACATAACACTGGAAACACATATATACAAGAAAATAGAACAATAAACTGAAAAATCATATAGCACACAAGTATAACTATAACTACACAGGAACAAACATAATTACACATAAAGAAACATACTTACACAAAAGCACTATATACTACACAAGAACATCTAACATTACCCAGAAACACATGTAATTACACATGAAACACATAAAGTATAGATACACCTACATGTAAACGTACATGTAGACAATACAAAACTTCAAAATAGGTAAAATAACTGCATAAAGGATTTTTGGTTGTTAGTCCGCAATAATTGCAGTACAGGATCGACGATTATGTCCCATCTCCTACAGGAGCACTTTTAGACCCGTAGGTTGACGACATTGTTGTGATCGTCAAACACTTCGTAAGTGTCATTGATTAATTGGTCCACCCGCAAAAACCGACTATCTTCGGAAATTTGTTCAAGCTTCTTGCGTATCTCAAGGTAAAGGTATGTATCTCACCTGGCCGACACTTTGCACCGCTCAGCTCGCATGTTCATAAGTTTAAACATGCGTATTAATATACGAGAACCTAATTAAAAGGTGGTAATTTATATAAATAATTAATGTTACACACAAACCTATAATAATATATAGTAATGTATGATTTTACGCGTTATCTATATTTACTACACAGGTAGTGATAATATTACACACGAACGTAATATCGTACACACAAACCTAAAATAATACATAGGAATATATTATTTTACACATTAACATTAGGTAGTACACAAGTATGAAAAGTATTACACATTAACAGTTTTATCTACACATGACCGTCCAGTATTACATAGGAACAAATGGGTTTACATACTAACGAAAAATTTTACACACTAACGTTTACTAATACACAAAAAAGCACTAAATTGTAGATTTAATCTAACCTTATAGAATCGACTATGCTTGTTACCTATAGATGTCTTGCCTCTATGATCATTAAAAGACTCCGCTACATTTGAGTGCATCTCGCATCACCATATACCCTTGAACAAATAATTGGACCAACAATTAACTTCGGACTTGTGTAACAACTAAGCGTGTGCATCGGTCAAAGTAGATGCAACTTCACTGATTTTGACAATTAGTGCCCAACATTGTTCTTTCAATGCTTTCCCAGGTCTTTCATTGACTTTCATGAAGTTGGCCTCCAAATGACGCAGACAATAACCATACGGCGATGAGAGAAAGACTCTCGCAACTACGTTTATAAGACCCTTGGATCGATCCGAAATAAATGCAATAACTTCTGCATAGTCGCCTTGACCGTACAATGCATCCCTGAGAGTAGCAAGAAACCAAGTCCAATTCTCATTTGTTTTGTTGTCAACCACAACGAATGCTATATGGAAGATACCCTCATTGTCATCTTTACCGGTTGCATCTAATAGAATCGCGACATACTTACCAAGCAAATGTGTTCCGTTAACAAAAAGTAATGGCCTGTACCCCTGCTTGAACCCCAAGAAACAAGCTCGAAATGAGAAGAACGCGTGTTTAAATTGCTCACCATTATTCTCAATGATGACAATACTGAGCGCCCCTGCGGGAGGATGTTGGGACAGAAAAGTCTCGACATCGGTGTTCATGCTTGCTGAGAAGGAGTCCCTGCATGACAATGTATAACACAGGCAATATCAGTAACAACGTTTATTAGACACCAAACTTAAAAACTACACGGAAACAAATAATATTACACATGAATGCATAATATTACATTGAAAGTTCTGATATTGCACAACAAGTACTGCTATTACAGTAAACACATAAAAGCATTTAATTACACAGAAACATGTAAATTAAAGGTAACCGACACTTGATTCGGTAAAACGTTTTGTATGAGTCCTGTGTCACAAACTTCACCCTTACCTGAGAAATATCTAGTGCCCACCACTCACATATATCACCCATTATTGTTTTTCATGAACTTAATATAGTGAATTGAAGCATATGTCATTCTCCTTTGTATCGTCCGCACGGCACAAAAGATTTCCATTGATTATGAACACTTGCATGGAATTTGAAAAAGCTACAAATGTTATCGGTTGCTACTTACTATAAAAAATGAGAAGATGAAAAACCTCAATCTCCACGGGCTCTACATGATGGAGAATAAAAAATGAGACAATGATGAACCTAAGAAAGCTTTTTTCCGGGCCTCAAGAAGGTGCAAAATAACAACAAGGATAATGAAGAATCGAAGGAGAACAAAAAAGCGGAAGTTTCAGCAACAAAATGAAGAATAAGAAAAAGATAAAAAAATTAAAAAAGTTCTGAATTTGTGCATTTCATTGGGATTTGATTTTAACTTTTCTTCAAAAGTGGATGCGACATGGAGGAAAAAAATCCCTACAATGTTTGCTTTTGAGACAAGGGCAAATTTGATATTTCACAGCCAATTAATTGACGGTTTTGACGATAAAATCTGAAAAGAAATGAAAACATTAAAAGAGGGATTTTTTTGAAAATAGAAAAGTCAGAAAGACTGAACAGGAAGAATGAAGCTTCCCAAGGACTAAAAAAATAAATTTACTTATTTTTAATAATTATTTAATTTAATAAATATTATTGATAAACCAACTTAACACGTAGTCAAGCCAATCATCTTCTCCCACGTAACCTAACTGACCTCAAAGTCTAATTTCTAACAATATATATTTAATTTCTCATTAAGATTTAAGCTGCATTAAATATATATCCAATAATAAAATAATTATAAAAATAAGGCATGACGTGTTCCAAACTTCCAACCAATAAATTAATAAATATTCGTAAATTTCTGGACTTTTCCAGATTATTTCAAGGCGGTTGCTGAGTGGCAGTTTGGTAATTATGCATATTTTTCAGTGCTTATATATATATTCATAGGCCATTTCGTTTCAATCGCAAAGTTCTCTTTTTTAGGTTCTCAAGTTTTCGTCTTTGTTCGCTCGATTCGCTCGATCGTTCGTTCGTTCGCCATGGATTCCTTCTTCCAGTCTACGCCATCGGCGTCGTGGAGCTATGACTCGCTGAAGAACCTACGTGAGATCTCTCCAGTTGTGCAGAACCACCTCAAGCTCGTGAGTTTTCTTATTTTTAATTTTTCTGCGATTTTTTTTTCTTTTGATTTGTTTGTTTTTTCGTTGTTTTATGGGTATTTTTTGAAATTGAGTCACATATTTTGTTAATCTCTGGTTATCTTTTTGTTTGATTTGATTTTGTTCTTTTCTTGGAATTATCGCTTGTTTTGATTGTTGTTTGAGGTATCTGGTGTTCGTGATCTTAGGGCATTCGTAAGGAGTTGCTAGGGTTTTGAATTGGGATCTTGTCATCGTGGGATTTTTGGATGGAAACTCTTATTTTGTTAATTTATGGTTCTCTTTTTCTTGAAGGGTTTGTTGATTCCTGGACTCGGATCTTGTTCTTTCTTATTCAGATTGTTCCTTGAGTGATTTGGTACATGGATTGGAAGAAACGCGATTATTTCTTGTTATTTCGCTGGTTTTTTGCTCGATTATCATGAAATCGTGATCTCAGGGTATTCTCAAGGAATTTCTGGGGTTTTGATTGGGGATCTTGTCTTTATCTTGAAATAGTGATCTTAGGGCTTTTATAAGGCCTTTTTAGGGTTTTGAATTTGGACATTGAATTCTGATGGTGTTTGATGATGCAGGTATACCTGACACTATGTTGTGCCTTAGCTTCTGCTGCTGTGGGATCTTACTTGCATATCTTGTTCAACATTGGGGGATTGCTGACTGCGTTAGGATTTCTTGGGACTGGGATGTGGTTGATATTCTCACCACCACAGGAAGAGGTGTGATTTTATTCTTGATTACAACATGCTTTCTGTTGATATGTGATTTGTTGTCTGATTTATATTGACGTTTATTTGGCTTTCATGTGATGGCAGAGGAAGAAATTTGGTCTTTTGATGGTGTCTGCCCTCTTATATGGGGTTGTTCTTGGTCTTCTGGTAGAAGTGGCTATTGAAGTGAATCCAAGGTAATGGTCTGCTCATTCTCCTTTATGTTGGTTGGCTTGCTTCTTGAGTTATCTTATTCTACTGAATTGCATGTGTACCAGTTTGATGATTTGCCTGTGTTTGGGGTTCTCAGTGATGTCTAGTCATGGTGTTGTTTATATTTGCGTATTATTTGTCTAATAGTTATAGAGTTATTTAATTGTGGATTGCACTCTGTGTAATTAGTACCTTCATTCATGCCTAGTGTTTGTTCGTAGTGATGAATCTTGGTTTCTTGCTTTGCTTTTCAAAGCAATAGGTGTGTATCGGTTACATGATTTTGCATGCATTTGAGGTTCTCAGCTATGAAATTGCCTATGTCTGCATAGTATTGGTCTCATTATAGAGTTATTTATATTGTGAATTACAATTTTGTAATGAGAACATTTATTCATTTCTGGTATGTGCTCATGATGATGCATCTTTGCCCCTTGATTTGTGCTCTTGCAATGTTTTTTTGTGTAATATGTGTGTATCAGCTACACAATTTGCCTGTATTTTAGGATCTCAGTGATGTTTAGTTACAGGGTATTTTTTTAATATGTGTGTTACATGTTTAATTGTATAGTTATTTTTGTTGCTTGTTACTTTCTGTGTAATTAGTGCATTAATTTATGTATACTCTTTGTTCATACTGATCCATCTTTGCCTCTCTCTTGGTGTTCTTGCTTTGCCTTTCTATGCAAGGTGTGGATATACATATACTGCCTGTTGTTTAGGTTCTCAGTTATATTTAATTATAGATTTCTTTGTACTGTGAATCACCGGCATGTTGTGTGATTATTACAGTGTGATTTATTTGTGTTCATATAGGTGTATTTAGTTCTAGCTTTGTGTTGTTGTTGCTTTTCTGCATAGTTTTGTGCAGTTATGTTGTCTATGTTTGCATTTTGCTTAAATGTTTTCGAGATTATGCTACTAGTACAGCAATACCTATCTGAGTGTTAAGCTCAGTCCCATGAATGCTGCAATTAAGCAGTATTATTGTTTAAGAAACTGGAAATTTCAGTAAGGATCACTACTAAAAACTATGTATTTTTAAGTCCGTCTCAGTTATAGTACAAGGAGGTATATTTGGTAATGTAGAGGCCTTGGATTATTATATATTTCCTCCGCAAGAAAGTACATAAGTCAGTGGTCAATTATCTTTAATATGATGTTTCAATGAGTTTCATCTGTCTTTCAGCATTATTGTGTCCCAGTGGTGGACCAAATGAGATCCTTTTCTATGTCCTCATATTCATAACACTTAAGTTAGAAGACCTTTGGATGGATGTGTGAATGGCTGTCTACCCTTTTGTTTTATTTGGAGAAGTTCACAATGTTAACTATGCAGAGCTTATTGTGTAATCATGCCTAGTAAGTTGGTAACTCACATTTCTGTCTCTTCGTGCTGAACTTGTAGCATACTGGTGACTGCATTTGTTGGCACTGCTATCGCCTTTGGATGTTTCTCAGGAGCTGCTATTATAGCTAAGCGGCGGGAGTTCCTTTTCTTGGGAGGCATTCTGTCATCTTGCGTTACTATTCTCCTCTGGCTTGGTATCGCCACTATAATCTTTGGCTCTTCCCTTACCTACACTGTTGAGGTAATTCAATTAATCTCCATCAAACATTAAAACACATTTTTTGGTCTTGTTATTTGCCATGTGATGTTTGTTTACCTATGTTACCTTCTGCAGCTCTACTTTGGACTGGTGGTATTCCTCGGGTATATTGTGTTCGACACGCAGTACATTATTGAGAGGGGCCATAATGGAGACCTTGACTATGTGCAGCATGCTCTCCTTCTGTTCACTGATTTTGTAGCCGTGTTTGCTAGAATTGTAGAAATCATGGTAAGCTGGTAGAGTAGTTGTTGTTGTTGTTGTTAGTCTTTTATACTAATGCTTATCTTACTTTTTGTTATGACTTCTTTGCACAGCTGAGGAAGGAGGAGAATGAAAGGAAGAAGAGGAAGAGATCATCTTAAACAACACTAGGCTTGGTCTCTCCACTGTTTCCTCTCTGGACAGTGGAAACGTTTCTTCTGATTGTGCATTTTGAGATGATTCTTCTTTACCTCGTATGTTGAAACAACAGTATCTTCAAAACTATGTTAAGGCCCAAAGTTTAGATTTCAGGTGGTGATGACTGTTAATAGCTTTTTCTTTAGATATGTAATAAATACCTTTTGACTCAAAAGTTTCCACAACCTCTCTGGCTCTCTCTCTCTCTCTCTCTCTTTCTTTATGCTGTGCATTCATATATATATTATTAATTATTTTAAGCTCGGTTGTTGGATGTTGTGATCAAACTGTTTAGAGTGATAAGGTGGCCAATTTTCAAATGTTTTTCCGTTGATTAGAACATCAGTTGTGTCACTCTTTAAAATAAGAGAAACAAAACAAAAAATAAAACTAATGCTTTAGCCATTAAATCCCAGTATTTGGATATCATTTTCAACGGATAAGAAAGATAAAAGGAATAATGAAAATTAAAATAAAATAACAGAACATTTTATACTGTCAAGTGTGGTAGTGAGGGAGGCAAGACGTTAATCACGCGCAGAACACGTGAGGGAGCCGTAGAATTGAAAAAGAACAAACATAATGAGAGAGAGAGAGAGAGAGAGAGAGAGAGAGAGAGGAAGAAGGAAGCAGGTCGTCACACACTCCCACACAAAACATTGAAAAGGAGGCACCTTTCTTTCCTTTTCCTCACCCCCTCTTCTCTCTATATTTAATGGATTCCTCCTCTCCTTCACTTTCTCTGTAAAAACTCTCTCTCTCTCACTTTCATTCCATTGGATTCTACTGTTTACTTTTCTTCTCCTTCATCTTCTTCTCCTTCTCCTCTTCTTTGTGTTGTGTGGGATTGATTAAACAAACTACCACACCACGTACATGCACCTTCTTTCTTTCCCTTTTTTTCCAATACAAAGGGACCTTCTATCATTCTTTGCAAGGCTTTAGAGAATTATCTACATACATTTATCTGTTTCTTTGTTGAGAATTTTGTCTAGTTCTTTCTTCTTCTGCTTTTTTGGTTTTTTTTTTCTTTTTCATTATTTTCATTATTTTTGTTTTGAGTTTGGTATGGGAAAGCAGGGGCCTTGCCATCACTGTGGAGCCACAAGTGAGCTCTTGTTCCAATTCTTCTTCTTTTTCTTTATTTATCTTTCTTTCTTTTTGTTGATTGGTTGTTTTTGAAGTATGGAGGAGTTTGGATCTGTTTTCTGCAACCTTAAGGGGATGAACATGATAACAATTGTTCATTTTCTTCTTGTTCTTCTTCTTCCAGTTTTGTTGCATTCTTTACATGTTTTCCATTCCTTGTTTGTGCCTGTGTGTATTGGGGTTCACTTCTTGATTTTTCTCCTACCTGGTGGTCTTAATGTTCTTAATTTGACCACTTTTTTGGTGCTTGCTGGTTGAACTAATCTGTGAGAGAATCTGATGGGCTGTCATCATCATACAGGACTTGTTTGAGGGAATTAACATGGTCCTTGATGATTTCTTTCTGTGGTTTTTAATGAATGAGCATGAACTATATTAAACTGTGAAACATTTCTACTTTCTAGTCTTACAACACAAATTTTTCCAAGAGAAAGACTTTGTTATTCAGTCTTTGACTTCACCCACAAGAAGATTTTTTTGTGTGAATTTTAGGATTACAATGAATTTGTGTAAACAATTTGGTTCCAAACATATGAAGATGTTTGCTCTTAGGAGCTCTCTATGGTTTGGCAATGTAGATCTCAAATTTCACTCCTGTTGATGTTCTCGGAAGTACTTCAAATTTTGTGGATCTGTTCTACTTTGCTTGTCATCTGAATGACACTTCAATATCATTATCTTTAGATTAATTCGGTGCTTGTCATCTGAATGACACTTTGCTTGTTGTTAATGCATCTTGTCTCTAAGTTCTCATTCACTTATGTTTGCAAGATGTTTACATTTTGAATAACAAAATTAATGTGAACTGTGCTATATAGATATTTGGTTGGATGGTGTATTGTCATGTCTTTCTAATCTCGATCAAATTAGCGATTTGTTGTCAAATGGTTCCTTTGTGTTTATCTTTAACAAACACATCTCCGGATGATTGCTTTCTTTTGATAGCAAAAGAACTAGGTAAAATTTGAATGGTATGTGTCAGTTTTGTATCTTATGTTATGGTTTTGTGCTTTGAATTCATGCAACAGGTACTCCTCTTTGGCGTAATGGACCACCAGAAAAACCAGTGTTATGCAATGCTTGTGGGTCGAGATGGAGAACAAAGGGCACACTGACAAACTACTTCCCATTTCAAGCTCGTGAACATAAGAACCTGGAGGGAACTAAAGTGCCTGAAGCACCCAAACTGAAAATTATATCATCTAAGATCAAGGAGCAGAGAATTCACAGAAGGATGCAAGAGAATGTTACCGAAGAAATTGAACATGAAACACCATATTGTGGACAGAACTTCCAAAAACTTTTTGACGAAGATGTTAGCAATCGATCCAGTTCTGGATCGGCGATATCTTTTTCAGAGGGTTGTGCATATTTTGCCGCATCAGATGTGAATGATTTGACAGGTCTTGAAGCCTTTCCCTGTTTACTAATTATCTTGTGAAGTTACGCGGTAATTAAAGGAATCCCAAGCTTATTATTTTGAGTTATTAGCACATTATAGTAATTTGGATTGGAGGAAAATGTAATTCGATATGTATGTCTGTTCATTCTTTTCCTTTAGCTCTACTAGGTTAGTTACCTAAAGTTGAGTGGATCGAATGAATATGAAATAATATTATGGTTCAACTTTCGGTAATCAAGCATTTTGCTTTCTCATTTTTATAGTCCTATCGGTTGCATTTACCCTCTGCATATAAGTTTTAAGTTTCTGCTTTCTTACTTACTCTTGTTTAATGTCGTTTTTTTTAACCATTGTGTTCTGGTGCTTGATTTTATTCTATATTGATTGTTTAAGGATTCAGCCTTTTTCTTTGTACCTGCATCAGCTTATCTTAAGTTCATTTCTCTATTAAGCTTTGATATGGATCTTACTTTTACTAATGTTTTACTTATTTTCTTCAAACAGATATTCTGCTGTTACTGACTTATGTTTGTATATTATTCTTTTAGCTTCACAGCAATCGGTTGTCTGGGAACCAGTAGTTCCATCGAGGAAAAGAGCATGCATTCCTCGGCCGAAGCCCTCTTCAGTTGAAAAGCTAAGAAGGGATCTATATTCCATTATGTGCGAACAGCAGTCATCAAACATTTCGGAAATCACTGACAGTGATCTCCTTTATGAAAATGAAAATCTGAGTGCTTCGGCTGAAATCGGCCATGGTGGCGTTCTCATTAGGCTTCCGAACTCAGAAGTTGTAGAGGAGGAATCAGAAGCAAGCTCTTTTCCTATCAATGACAAGTTGTACAATGAAAACAAGGTGCATACAAGGTTAGTGTGCAGCACAAGCAAACCACAAACATTTTCCTTCTTAATTGTCTCTTCTTGTTTTACTATGTGTCCTTGTATGCATTTTCATTTTAAAGAATTGTTGGTTCATTGCTCAACATCATGAAACTACAATGATCAGCACACATAATATCGTGCCAGTTGTTTGCTTCAGTTATCCAATTTTTATTCTACAGTCCAAGACCGAATCTTTCTCCGGCTCATCATTTTCTAGATAGTTGACACAGAATATATGTAGAATGAATTCGATCTTTTACTTGCATATTAATTTCATGGTTGCTTCTTTATGCTTATTAAATTATGAATGCTATTGAGCCAAAAAGAAAAATCTATTGTCTATTATCTGTAGAATAATCTTTGGTTAATTGTTCACTGATGTTTGCACCTGTTTGCCTGACCATTATGAATCTATTGTCTATGTTCACTTGTTTGCACTAGTTTACATAAATCAAAATAAATACGACAAGGAAATCAACTTGCTGCTGAAGTGGTTACACCTCTCCTCCATCCTCTAATTACACTAATGCTACTCTTAGAACCGCTGTGAGTTCAAAACGAATATAAACAGTTCAATACCTTCACAGTGATATTTCTGAATGCGAGAAGTTGTATGTTTTGCAAGGCAGAGATTCACCCTTGAGTCGCATCGATCTAAAAGTAAGATTTTACCTTCTAGTTTTGTTCTCACAATGCCGAAACAAATGTTAATTAGAATGCTTGTCTTTTTGTTTAAATTGATATTTTATGTTCTCTGAATAGGATATCATTAGCTTCGAGGCTTTCTCCAGTCTTTTTTCCGATGAAGAGCAACAGCAACTGATAAAATTCCTGCCCTCTACTGACACTGCCAAAACTCAGACAAGGTTCATTCTATTTTTTATTTCATTGCTGGTTTAATAACATACATTCAATAAATTTTTTCCGATCATCTTGGTACTTTTGTCTAAATTGGCAGCCTTAAGAGTATGTTCTTCAGTCCTCAATTTCTGGAGGACTTGCATTGTTTCCAGCAACTGCTACTCAAAGGTATCTTTGATCTCTCCCTGTCCGGAGTCGATGCCAAAGAATGCAACAATTTGAAGAATCTTGTGCTCTATAATACCGAAAAAGCTCGGTGGGTGGAGCAATACGAACAGCTGAAGGTACGAGTCGATCTTCACGGCAAACTTCCAACATGCTTGCAAACAGTCTTCTGAACTTATTTCTTCTGTTAATTTGTATCATCAGGATGTGAAACACCAAAAAAACATCTAAACATGACATCGATCAAACGACCGTTTGCTAGTTGATACCAAAACTATCCGGGTTAGTTTTCACAGCTTTAAAAGTCTGAATTTGCAATGACTATATTCATCTTTGAAATGTACAGCATCGAACAATGCAATGACTAGCTCGAAAAGAGAATGCAGAAAGACTGATGTTTCTTGCTTTAGTCGCGAATTCGATCTGCTTATGAACATCAACCTGCATACTGACATGAAACAAAGAACAACAACTCCGATTAGTTCGGCCGGAGATCGAATGCAAACTCATTTAATCATACATCATTGGTTTATGTTACTGTTTGGTAACTCTATGAATGATGGTTGGCTTTGTTTCTTCTTCAATTTTTTTTTTTTTTTTTTTTTTTTTTTTTTCTCTTATGACTCTATATATGCATATATTTTGTTCTTCTTTGATCATTTTATTTTTAAAAATGATTTTGGTTGTCTTGGAATATAATTTGAAACATATGTCAACAATTTTTTTCAATTCTATGTGAATCTGTAGTCCACAAGGGCTATTTTTTACTTTAAATATTTAATATATTATTTTAAAATTAAATAAAAATGTATTTTTATTTTTAAACAAAAGAGAAAGCAGAGGGCTTACGCTACGGGTTTCATTATTAAATGTGAATGGTTTTAACAAATTTAAATAAAAAAATCATTTTAAAAATACAATAATCCTAAATAGATACCAATATTATTAAATAAATTTCATAAAACAATAACTAATAATATCATATACAAATAATAAACCAAAAATCTTATATAGGAATAGAAAATAATGAAAATAAAATTCAAATAACATTCAGCAAAATAATAAAAAAATTATTATTAATAAGCATATGATATAATATACTGGTAATTACCAAAGAAACCCCCAAAGTTTACAATATTCACAAAAAAACCCCACGAATTTTGATATCCCTAAAAAACCCCTCCTTTTCTATAGAATGAATTTCAAACCCCCAGGGCTGTAACAGAGATTGACGGAGTTAAATTTGAATTTATTTGACGAAATTGCCCTTACGTGGGAAGTTGTGAAATCGCGATTTGGTTTGACGGTAATGCCCTTACGTGGAATGATGTTACCGCTTTTAGAGGAAGCGGGTTATTTTTCTTTGTTTATTACCGAAAGAACACCATTTACGCCGCCGGTTAACTGCGATCATCGCCTCTTCATCTTTTCCGTTTCCGAAGTTGTCATTGTTGGCTGGGTTATTTGCGATCATCTCCTCTTCACCTTTTCCGTTTCCGAAGTTGTCATTGGCTGGGTTATTTGCGATCATCGCCTCTTCACCCTTGTCTGGAAGGAGAACTCCCGCTCAAGGCTTCGGAATTTCATCAGTTTTCACACCAAGGTAAGGAGGTCGTTGATGAATCTGATGATTGACTTTTCTGTGTGATAAATCTGATTTCGTGTTTTATGATGTTGTCTCCGTTTAACAATTTATGTCTCCGTTTAAGTATTGAGTATACTGTTTAACTATTTTGCTTTCTGTTTAACTATACGACTCTAAACAGATGTATTGTTCTTCTTGTAGGGTTTTGGTCATGGTAGTCAACCTAGTTAACGGTCGATGCTACTTGACACCTGTTGTCGAGACTCTGAGTGAATTGAAAGCTCACATGAGTGGACGTTACTGGGAGATCATTAGAAGGACACCGTTCGCGGTTTTGACCGAGATTGAAGCCGTCCTTCAAGAGAGAATCCTTCTTGATTCTCTGCTGCAGAGGTTTGATGACCGCAGCAATAAATTCAGGATCGGGGTAAGCCTGGTCAGTTTCAGGCCTCAAGATGTGGCTCTCATCCTGGGGCTACGGTGTGTTGGAGACGCTGTCGTGTTCCACAAGAAGAAACCACGCTCAGCATTCGAATCGAGGTTTCTATCAAAAGCGTACGAGAGAAATAAAGACTCCATCAAGAAAACACTTGAGCAGCTAGTTCGGCAGAGGGGGAAGAGGAGAATTTGTAAAACTCCTCATGGTGTACCTCATAGGTACTATCCTCTTCCCGAACACCTCCTGCTCTGTTCCAATCTGGATCGTTGACTACGTCGACGACCTAGCGGGCATGGGACGATATGCATGGGCGCAAGCGACCCACAAGTGGATGATGGAGGACGTTCCATAAGCGGCCGCTCGAGTGCAAGCGAGGTGCGCCGGGAACAAGACCAACACGGGGTATGCCAAAGGTTGCTCGGTTGCGCTAACGACTTGGTTGTATGAGCTCACCGGAACCGGCAAGAAGATTCGTTTTGACAAGAAACCGAGGATCCTGTGCTACGGTGAGAACAACTACCGGAAGCAAGTGTCCACGGGAAACTTATTTTCATCTTTTGAAGGAAAAGAGGTAATAAATCGATTTAAGTATTGTATTTGTCGTTTAACAAACTATATTAATGTTTAACCATATAATTTAACCTTTAACTATATTGGTTATTGTTTAACTGAATTGTTTTTGTTACAAACATAGTATTTAGTGTTTAACAGTATTGTTGTTTACAATTGTCAGTTTCCGGAATTGGTCGCCGCGAACCAGGACGAAGAAATATTTCTTGGGGCGAGGCGTGTCGGTGATATAACTACACACGGAGGTGATATTTCCGCTCCCGTTCCGTTGGCGTCAAGGAGAGATGATCGGCCAACATCCTCGAAGCGCGTCCGACGCCGACCACCTTCTCGGAGCCCACCTCGCGCACGGACTGATCGGCGACGGGCAAGCCCCCCTCTACCCCCCGATAGCAACATCCGATAACCTGACCGCACGTCTATTGCAGGCGTGCGAGATATTGACTGTAGAGTTCCCCAGGCTTGTTGCTCGCGTGGCTGCTCTGGAGGCACGGTCACAGGCCGATGTTGACGCAAGAGCCCCCCTCCATCCGCCGGGTGACTGTGCTACCATCTCCGATGACGACGTTATTACGAAAACAGTCCCGCGAGGCCGACGTCGGAAGAGGCTTGCGTGGAAGGAACCGACAATGTCGCTGCCTTCGCCGGCAGACGTCGTCGCAACGGAAGCACCAATTGATGTTGAACCAACAATGGCTGAGGCTCAGCCAACTTTAACTCCGAGCGCGCCATTGGAAAAACCGCAAGCACTGTATGCGCCGGCTGCACTGGCTGTGGCCCTGCCTGTCGATGCCGCTGGCAATGTCGACAGGATAATAGAATCTCTTGCCAGTGAAGTCCCTTCGTTGGAGGCACTGGCACCGGCAACAAAGGAGAACACCATCCAGGTGGTGATTTCCGTAGAAACGGAGAAAGACCTTGGCTTGTTACCGGTAGCGGCACCGGCAACGAAGGAGGACATAATCCAGGTGACAGTATCCCTGGAATCGAACAAAGACGATGTCGTGTTACCGGCACCGGCACCGACACCGGCACCGAATAAAGACTCTGTGGCAGTACCGGAGTTTAATAAAGACGTTGCAGCAGCTACCGGAAATAAACAGGCTGCCATCGAAGGGCAAGGAGTTGTCAACGAGCGAAGAACGCTCACTCAAGCTGAGAGGACACTCCTTGCAAATCAACAATTCGATGACGTGCCGAAGAACTTTCTTCCGAAGAAGAAGAAATATGCCGGGTTACAGCGTCTTTCGCAATTCGAGCAGGAAATCATATCAATATTCTTGAACTGTTATATGGACACGTAAGTTACGTTTAACTATCTATGTTATCAATTAAGTACTTTAAGTTTATATTTACCTATCCGATGTATTATTTAACTAGGTTATATATGTGTTTAAGTATGTTACTTAGTATGTAATTTGTTTTATTTTTTGTTTAAATATCAGGACTGTCGTATGGAGTAATGGCTATGTTTTCACTACACGAGCCAACGTGTTCATGTTGTTGGACGGGAAGGAAATGGTGACAGACGACGTCGTCGACGTTCTTGTCTGCATCATCCAGAAGGCGCTGGAGAGATCGCGGTCTCCTTATAAGAAACGCGCTGCCATCACCCGGCCACTGGCCCTGTGCCTGTCCAAACAAGAGGACACGGCGGAACACTCTCTCAGCATGATTGACGATGCTGCGCGGAACGTCCATGATGTCGACATCGTAATCATGCCAATAATTTTAAATAGCCATTTCCACGTCGTTCGTATTTGTCCATACTACAGAGACGCGATCGATATGGTGAGGAATACAGGCATTACTCCTCTTGCGAGAGTGAGGAATACGACAAAGACGCGATCGATATGGTGAGCTACAGGTCACGTATAGCACACACATCGGAGTTCGTATTTGTCCATACTAACTTTAAAGCTTATTTCGTTACAGCGGAAACTATTCGAAAATTGCGTCGAGATGGAATTGGGCGTGTCGGCAATGTCCTCGTACCCCATGATTCACGATAGGAGTGCTCCACGACAAAAAAAAGGAAGTGTCGACTGTGCAGTGTACGTGATGCGGTTCATTGAGCAAATTCTAAATGGTGAAAAGCTACGCCTACCACAAGCGGATGTCCCTTACCTACGAGCGAAGTTTGTTGCACGCATACTCATCGATGGGAGTCCAGCCGGTGTCAGCGACAAAGCTGAGAAGAGTACCGCATCCGATGCACAAGTATAAATTAGTTTGTTAAATACAATGTAAATTTTCTTCTTCAGTTTTAACTTTGTAAATATATGTTTGACTATTAATGTCTGTGTTTAAATAAAAAGGTCTATGTTTAAATATCAATATCTTCGCTTACGTAAGTAGGCTTCTGTGCTATAAACACTGATTGAGAAATATAAAAGTTTTTGTTTGAACTCTGCATGGGAAGTCGTGGGACTGCGACGTGGTATGATCGTAACAGTCACTGCAATAATTTCTCCGTGTTGGGAGGAGAACAGGGATTTTGAGATATATTCTCTTCTCGGCACTGTACGAGCGGAGTTAACCATTCGGTCACTGTCTCGACGGAGGGCTTATGGCGGCAACCCAAGTCAATGGCCGATGCTCCATGACAGCGGTGGCAGACACGATGGCTGGCTTGAAAGTTTACATGAATGGACAGCACTGGGAACTTATACGATTGACACCGTTCGAAGCATTTACTGAGGTGGGAGCGGTATTCAACGATAGGGCCCTTCTTGATTTTTTGTTGCAAAGGTACGATGACCGCACTAATAAATTCAGGATTGGGGCAAGCATGCTAAGTTTCAGGCCTGAAGATGTCGCCGTCGTTCTTGGTCTGCGTTGCGATGGAGAGGAAGTCGTCTTCCAGAAGAAGAAATCACGCTCATCTTTCCAAGACAGGTATTTGTCGAAAACCTACGAGAGACACAGCGACTCTATCAAGAGCACTCTTGAGCAACTTGTTCGGCAGAGTGGAGAAGAGGAAAATTTCGTGAAACTCCTGATGGTGTACCTCATGGGTACAGTCCTCTTCCCAAATACGTCATGCTCGGTGCCAAATTGGGTCGTTGATTACGTCGATGATCTACCTGGCATGGGCCGATACGCTTGGGTGCAAGCGACGCACAAGTGGCTTATGGATGACGTCCCACTAGCTGCCGCAAGAGTGCGAGCAAGATGCGCCGGGGAGAAGATCCAGACGGGGTTCGTGAAGGGTTGCTCGCTCGCATTGAACATATGGTTTTACGAGCTAACCGGCTGCGGAAACAAAGTGAATATTAGCAAGACACCAACGATGCTGTGTTACGACAAGCAAGGGTCTATACAAACCATTTTGCCATCTCTGGAAGGAAAGGAGGTACATATACCGAAGTCTCTATTTAACTATATGGAGTAATATTTAACTATGTCATTTAACGTATAACTTTTTACTTCTTCGTTTAACACGACATGGTCTCCACAACTTTATCTGATGTATGTTAGTTTCATGAGCTGGTTACCGCGAATGCGAATGCGAATGAAGATATAATTGTTGGGGCCGCCCGCCAGACAATGCAAGATGAAACTCCAATCTCTTCCGAGCGCGTAAGCCCCCATTCACGTACTACGGCCCCACAGACCTCGGCAGCCACCCCGACGACACAAAGCGACGATGTCACCGCACGTCTGCTGCAGGCGTGCCAGTTATTGGCAACCGAGTTCCCTCAGCTTGTTGCTCGGGTTGACGCAATGGAAGGATGCGAACAATTGACTGCGCCGTCCATACAAACAAATGAACTTCCCGGTTCGGATGCATCGGAGGTAGTCTCGGCGAATGCGGGGGCCTTCAGTGAGATGAGCTCGGAAATTGACTCTGATGAGGTTATTGGGGTCTCCATTCGAAGACGGTCACACTCGAGGAGACGTATAAAAAAAACAAAAAGAACGAAGCGAATCTACCCGCAGGCTGCCGACGAGACAATGCCAGCATCACAGACAGACAGAGATCCGGGGAACGATGTCGTAGTCGCCGTATCGCAGACAGACAATAGCAACAATGAACCATACGACCAGGTACGACACGACTTCATTCCAGTGCAAAAAAAATACCCCGGGTACTCGCGTCTCGACATATTCGAGCAAGAGTTAATAACGATCTTCACCAACTGCTATATTGACGAGTATGTATGTAGTTCGTACATGTGAGGTTAAATATTAACATTACGCCTTAGAAATTGACATTATCCTTTAGCACTATATTTTGACGTTTAACTTAAGCTTTCAACATATAAATATTTCTGTCTTTGTTTAACTAGAGTTGTTACCGTTTAACCGCAGCACCGTCGTCTGGAGTAATGCCTTTGTCAGCGCCACACGAGGACAACTATTCACTCTGCTAGAAGGGAAGGAAATGGTGCCTGAGGAGTTGATGGACGCGTTCGTATGCATAATGCAAAAGTCCATGAAGAGGGTACCATACCCTTATAAGAAGCGCGCCTCCATTACACGTCCACTGACACTGTTTATGTCCAAGCAACCTGACGCGTGCGAGTTGTCGCTCAATATGATCGGAGACGCCGCGCGAAACCTGCATGAAGTTGACATTGTTATCTTTCCAATAATCATGAACGGCCGCGTCCATGTGGTGGTGCTGGACAATGAGAAGCAGGAATACAGGCATTATTCCTCATGCCTTTGCGATGATTACAACAGAGACGCGTTTGAAATGGTACGTTCCTTAGACATAGTCACAGTTTCATGAATAGTAATTTAATAGCATCAGGTTGTATATGTCAACAGTGGAGACTATTTGACTACTGTGTCGATATGGAGTTCGCCGACGCGGTAACTATGCTGTACCCGCTAATTCACGACTGTGACACCCCACCACAGAGACGAGGAAGTGTCGACTGCACTGTTTATTTGATGCGATTTATCGAGCAAATGCTCGAAGGTGAGGAGCTACGCGTTGCTCGAAAGGATGTACCATATTTCCGATTAAAGTATGTTGCCCGCATACTTTTTGAAGGTCGAAGAACCGGGATCTTAGAAAGAGGCGAGTCTTCGACTAGGGAGGGGAAACCGACTTGAGTTATTGTTTTAAATTATTCTGTTTAACTAAATATGTTAATTTTCAAACCTACTCGTTTCTGTATAACTATTGCCGTCTTTGTTTAAATAATGCGGCTCTGTTTAATAGACACAGTTTTATTCTTGAATTTAACATGTTTATTGAGAAAACGATAATAACTTTATTGTGAAAACGAGAATAACTGGTTACATATCAAAAATGGACACGTCTTGCGCAACTTCATCATCATCGTCTTCGTCTTCAAACGTGAATTTAACAGGTTTGCTTTTTGTTAAGCAAGTGTGTATTCCACAAGGTCACAGTATTGCGCAACTTCATCATCTCGGACGCTTGCGACTCGATCCGCTTCCGTCTGGGTCGCCCAGGTTGCCTTCTCATCGCAGGCGGACGCAGATAGAGTTCTCGATTGTCGTCCATAGGCTTGTCATCGTCTGGTATAGGGAAAATAGCGTCCCTATACGCAAGTTTGTATGTCTCCACGGTGAAGTACAGGCTAATAAATTGATGAACGTTGGTGTCTGTCTGCATTATTGCAGCGCAAGCGTGTGTGCACGGGATACCATAAATTTGCCACCTGCGACATGAGCATGTTCTACCCGATAAATCGACGGAGTTGCTGCAATGGTCAAGGACTTCATAACGATCATCGACACAACGACCAACATAAAGATTTCGGCTTTCCGCAACCAGTTCGTCTACTTTCTTATGTATATCGGGGCACAAGTACGTGTCCCATTTGTTCGCTTGCTCACGACGGGTGCATAACATCCGCATTAATTTGAAACTGTATCATAACAAATTATAATTGATTGTTAAGGTAAGCAAAGAATAGGTAAACATAAACATGGATAGTTAAACGAAAACAATTATATTTAAATAGTAACAAATGTAGTTAAACACAGACCATTGTAGACACATGTAAAGTAAACTAAGTTAAAGAAGGACAAAGATGTTTAAACAGATCAAAGGAATCAAATATTCAAATACCGTATGGAGTTGACCATTCTCGTCACGGGTAAATGGCGAGCTTCTTTTATCCACGCATTGAAGGACTCTGCGACATTTGAATACATATTGCCCCAACGTTGTCCTTTGAACAAAAAATTACACCAATGTGACAAATCTGACTTTTGAAGCAGCCAACGATGTGCTTCTGGTGATATGGCCCGCAATTCATTCACCGTATCATCAAATTCTTTACTCGTTGATGCCTACGCAATACGAAAGCATATGGACCAGCACTCGTCCTTCAATGCCCTACCAAGTCCGCCATTGGCTTTCATAAAATTGGCCTCCAAGTGTCGAAGGCAATAGGCATGTGGGGAAGAGGGGAAGACCCTAGCAATGGCGTTCACAAGCCCCTTAGACCTGTCCGACATAAACGTAATAATCTCTTCATAATTGCCTTCATCGTATAACGCATCACCTAACTTGGAAATGAACCACGTCCAATTCGCATCTGTCTCGTTGTCGACGATACCGAAGGCCAAGTGGAAAAACCCATTGTTTCCATCTTTGCCTGTGGCGCCCAGCAACGTGCCACAATATTTTCCAAGAAGATGGGTACCGTCGACAAACAGCAGCGGCCTGCAACCCCGCTTGAACCCCATGATACACGCACGGAACGAGAAGAATGCACGTTTAAAACGGTCACCGTCTCTTTCTACAATCGCAATGCTGCCGGGATTTGTCTCAGCCACCTTATCAATGTACCAGAGCAGCAGATCATAGCTGGAGACGTCACTGCCGTCGAGGATCACCCGGGCACGCTCTTTACCCAACCAGGCTTGCTTGTATGGAATGTGGACACCGTGTTCCCGTAACATGTCCTTCTGAATGTCGATTGGCCTGTACAATGGCTGGCCTTTAAGCTTATCAATCACTCGAGCGCTTACCCATTTTTTCGACGCTTTAGGATGTGACACCGAGCTAATTCCACCACCGCAAGTGTGTGACGGGTGCATTGTCTTTATTCTGAACGTATTTTTATTGTATTCCTTTGATGCATGAAGGCGCCAGCGACAACCAACGGCAGCGCATTCTACAGTCACCCTGTGTTTCTCATTCTTTATGAATTTGAAGTCAAAATTCCTCTTGATTGCAAAATTCCGAAGCACGTCTCTGAAATGTTCAACGTCTACGAAACGTTGTCCGATATCCAACGACAACACTTCGGAATGATCCGAGGAGGACGGAAGGCATGCTGCAGCGTCCGGGTCGCCATGAGATGGAACAGGTGCGCTGGCAGAATCAGAATTCCTGCCAACACTTCAGTCAAACGGAAAACATCAGTAACTTAATCGGAAACAAAATAAGTTCACTTCAAACAAGTATATTTAAACTAAAACATAATAAGTTAAACACAGACACAAATTTTTAAACGGGAAAATATATGTTTAAACGGGAACGGGGATGAGACCGGTTAACAAGCATAACTTATTGGTTTATAACGGGAACTTATTTTTTTAAACGGAAACTGGAATACTTAGCGTAAAAATATAATAATTAAACGATAACTATAATAATTAGGCGAACACATATGACTTTAAGAGTAAAGATAAAGGATAAGAACTTTACAATGACAAGAATTCGTTTTGACTATGATGCGACAATGGCACATCATCTGTCTCAACAACGAGATCGACTGCAGCGCATTTGAAGAGTGAGTATACATGACACATGCGCTGGAAGTCAACCTCATTTTCTATTGGACAAATCGTTTTATGTCCATCGGGTGTGATAAACTTCACCCTAACATGGGAAACATCAAGACCCCATCGGTCACATATCTCCGCTAAGATTGAATCCCAACAAGTCTGTGCCGTGAACACTAGCACTCGTCCCTCCCCGTTGTATCTTGCAATTGCACAAAAACTCTCCATTAAAAACCTGCATGTAAATAAATATAAATTGGTACTCTCTCTTAAAGGATGATCAAACTGATGGAAAGGAAGACATTCTCACCTTATCTCCCCTTATTGGACAACCGGCGGAGTTCAAAAGAATGCAAACGATGACACTTCCAAACTTTGTTTCAGAAAATTCAATGCAAGAAGGAATGAAAAAGATTGACAAAAGCCAAATAAAAAATGTTTAACATGATGTGAATGGGCAGTTTTTTTCCCACCATTTACAAGGGTACACACGGAATTTCACAGCATAAACCTTGTACAAATGAACGACAGGGGGTAAAAAAGAATTCAAACACTAACAGAAGGGCTTTTTGGGGTATTACAAACTTGCAGGGGCTGTCTGGGAAATTTTGCAATTCGTAAGGGGTGAATAGTAATTTACCCTATAATATAATTTATATTGTATTAATATCATATATGTATTGAGAGAAAGAAAAGGTGAGTGGTGTAGTGCTGTGTGTGATCCACTCAACTTAAAAAAATACAGGGCAATCAAAATCAAGTAAATGACAGCATAGAAGGGATTTACATAGTATACACACACGAATGTATATAAATAAGAAACAAATAAACTATATATATAAACAATAAATCTATTAGAAGGAAAAAACTATTATTAGAAGGATAATAAAAAGGATTTTCATACTTAACAAGGGAAATGCTTGAAATATATATATAATTAAGAGATGAGATACAGATCTATTTTTGTAATTTCAATACAAACCTTAAGGTAGAAGAAAGATAGGCATTCATGGCTTACGGATATTATTTTAGATTAAAATGAAGATGATTATGATAATTCCATTATATATATATATATATATATATATATATATATATATATATATATATATATATATATATGTTAATATTAACATTTTTATAATAATATTTTCTCCTATTTTATTTTGTAGTTATTAATAGGTATGTAAATATTGTTTATACATGGAATGTATTCCTTTTGAATATTCACAATATTCACACATACTACTGTTTATATGAATTTGTATGTATACAACATCTTCTTTTTTTTTTGCTTTATATATATATAGTTTGAATAATTTAATGTGTCACTTTATACCCATGTCAAACGGGCATTAATTATTTAGGAAGAACTTAAAGCCTGAAGGTAAGATTTTCTTAGTTTGATTTGTGTCTCTTGATAGAATTTTTTTTATTAAAAAAATGTTTAAATCATATCTTTTTGTTTAAATGCGGACGAAAACTGTAGAATATATGACTAAAATAATATTATTATAGTGGAATATATATATATTATATAGTTTTAGGCCTACTCTTCGAATCCTAGCTTGATTAGTATCTCTTGATAGGATTTGTTTTTTCTATTTTAGATTATTTGAATCATATTTTTTGTTTAAATGCGACATTAATTTTTTAGGAAGAAATTAGGGGCTAGGTTTAGATTCTCTTTGTCTGATTCGTATCTTTTGACAGTGACACGAATAAATGAAGAGAGAGAGAGAGCTGGAAGTATGATATTATTATGGTGAACTATATTTTTTTATGAGATTAAAATGAAATTATGAAAGATGAAGTAGACGTGGTTTTCTGAGGCCTGTTTGGATAGCCCAGAATTATGGCATAATCTGTACATTATGCCATAATTTTACATTTTCTGAGAATTATCCCATATTGGCTGTTTGGGTACTTATTTTAGAGTATAAAATTATGGCATAATATAGGTATTATGGCATAAAAAAATATTCCTCTTCATAAAAAAATATTCCACTAAGAGTGGAATATTTTCTCATTGTAAAAAATCTCTCTCTCTTTTGATCCTGCCACCCGTCATTGGTCCACCGCTGGTCCGACTGGCCTCCGGCGACCGGTCCGGCCAGCCTCCGGTGACCGGCCATCGGTCCGGCCAACCTCCGGCGACCGGCTACCAGTCCACCGGGGTTCCGACCAACGGCCGGCCAGCCTCCGGCGACCGGTCACCGATCCAGCCAACCTCCGATGACTGGCTACCAGTCCAGCGGGGGTCCGACCACCGGCCGCTCAGCATCCGGTGACATGCCGGCGGTCCAATGGTGGTCCGAGCGGCCTCCGGTAATCGGCCACCGGTCCACAAGTGGTCCAGTTGGTTATAAGATGACCTCCGGCGACAGGCCACCGGTGATCCAGCCATCGGCCAGCAGTCCACCTGTGGTTCAGTTGGCCTTCGGCCATCGGCCACCAGTCCACCGGCGGTTCGGTGGTCGACCAACAGATTTTGGTAATTTTTTTTATTTTGTTAACCAAACACTCATTCTGTAAGAATAAAATATGTCACAATTTCTGTAATAATCACTCACACTTTCTACATAATAAAATTATGCCATATTTTTTTATTTTGCAGCCAAACAGGCCCTAAAATAATATTATTATAGTGGAATATATATATATATATTATATAGTTTTAGGCCTACTCTTCGAATCCTAGCTTGATTCGTATCTCTTGATAGGATTTGTTTTTTCTATTTTAGATTATTTGAATCATATTTTTTGTTTAAATGCGACATTAATTTTTTAGGAAGAAATTAGGGGCTAGGTTTAGATTCTCTTTGTCTGATTCGTATCTTTTGACAGTGACACGAATAAATGAAGAGAGAGAGAGAGCTGGAAGTATGATATTATTATGGTGAACTATATTTTTTTATGAGATTAAAATGAAATTATGAAAGATGAAGTAGACGTGGTTTGTATCAAGGTAAAAACAAAAGCAGAGTTGGTGTTTTTTTTCCTTAGATCTTAAAAAAATCATTTGGGTATATTTAATTTTTTAACTGTCTTTTACAATTGGGAATTTGGTTAAGCTCATTATTTTCTATACTTGACATAGTTGTATGTTACATTTAAGACTCTTTAATAGGGTTTGAAATATTGTCAAAATTGTTTCCGTATATTTTTATATTACTATTTTAAGAACATAAATATTTTTTCTTGGGACATTTTTTTTTTGTTTTTGTTTTCATATATATATATATTATTTTTTTCATTTTCATAACATAATAAATATCTTTAAATTTATATATAATTTTTATATTATTATTATTTGTAAAAAATAATTTTGAACATTTTCATTTGTTAATTGTCCTTACATACACAAAATTTTGTTAATGCTGTTCTTTTATATATTTGAGGTAGTTTTATGAGTGAAGGGCATAATGTATTGGTAATATTAGTATGTATTAATGATATTTAAATAATTTACTGTATATATATATATAAATATATAATATTATACTATATAATGAATAAGGTGGGAAGAACCACCAATGCTAGCCACATTTGAGACTCTTTAATAGAGAGAGATAGTGATGGAGCAATTTTTTATGGCAACAATCAAAGAAGAAGGTTTGATATCAATTGTGAAAGGAAGTATAGTGGTGATTGTAGATAGAAGAGCTTGTTACATGAGTTATGTTGCTCAGAGATTGTTGGAAAGATTGAAAGCTTATTCAACAATGTATGAAGTTAGTGAAGATAATAAGACTTTGGTTGTACCGTTGTTTCCAGTGGTATTAATTGGGGAAAAATTAGTTGGGGGTTTGGATCGACTCATAGCTATTCATCTCACTGGCGAGTTTATTCCTATGTTGAAAACAGCTGATGCTATTTGGCTTTGAGTGGTTTGGTATATTTATTTTCCTTTAATAAGTAAAGTATATAATAAACAGAATTTATATAATGTATGGTTACATATTAGTATAAGTTAATTAAATATATTATATTATAGGCTATCATAATATCAATATATTATTATGCTTGATCTTTATTGTTTTATATTTTTCCCCTTGATATATAAATTTATTTTATTTATTATTTGAAAAAGATTGGATTATTGTCGTCTTCATACTTATCTTGTATATATATAAAAGATATGCTTTGATTTGAAAAATGCATGTATATAAACCTAAATGATTATTTATTTCATGAAATATTATGCATATTTTGTTTTGATATGTTTTGTAAGGTTGGTATAATGCATAGAGACAGAATGTATAGTGATGGTATGATGAAGATGAAGATGGAGAAGATGACAGAAGAGAGAGAGAGAGAGAGAGAGAGAGAGAGAGAGAGAGAGAGCATAGTTAATCAACAATAGTAAGAGAATCATTCTCTGTTGTCTTAATTGTGCTTTTTGCTCTATCTGTCATCAGTATCATATCTCTTTCCTTCTCTGTCTCTCTAACATTCTATCTCCTTTTTTAAAGGTTTCATTCTCTATATATTTCTATTTGAACTTTAGTATATAGTTCATACAATTATATTCAAAGATAACTTTGTTATACTTATGGTTCAAGTGCTAAAGTAATAATGATTTAATCCTTTTTGTATCTCTTCTCTCTTTTTTTAAGGGTGTGTTTTTGTTTTGGAATTATTAACAAAATTATTCATACAGTTGTTGCTTGGATTTGTGCAGATATTCACTTGAATTAATGCTTTTCAAATGTCTTTATCCAAAATCTTAGGCGCTTTCTTTTTTTCATGGTGTTTGCTACCAGGAGGTGGATTTAGTCTATGTATTTTTGTCTTTATTTGTTTTTCTTTTGTTTTTGTGTGGATGTTTATGTGAAGTGTATTGTCTTTTGTGATTGTAATATTTTGTTTGGTATTTTTTTGTTTTAATTTTTCTCTTTTGAGTGTTTTTTTTATTATTAGCTTATGTTGTACTTTATTTATTTAATAAATTGGTGGTTTATTTACTTTTATAAAATATATATCTATATATATAGATGTATTTGTAGCTTTTATTTTTTTATTTATTTAAATACATTAGGTAATTTGGATTGTATTAAGATGACTTTTTACAATCAATTTTTTTTAAAATTTTTTCTTTACTTACATGTCTAACGATTGTAGCCACACATGGATAGTGTATATTTATTCAAAAGTGGGGATCTGCAAACAAGAATTCAATTGGAAAAAATCAACTCTCATAATTCCAATAAGATATATGTACCAATGGTCTCCGTTGCATTGTTTCAACAAATAACTTTTTCTTTCCTTTTTTGGTGTTAGAACATGCCTAAGTCTTAATAAACAAATGTCCAATTACTGGTGAAATTAAACATAATAGCTTGTTAATATGATGCCAACTAATCATTATTGTTAGTTTCAATTGATCATCACTGTTTTGTCAAAAAAAAAACATAATGAAATGAATATCAAGAATGCTATTTATTAATATTATCCAATAAAAAGATCATATATATAAAATTTACCTAATTTTGGATAGCTCCATCCGTCAAGGTGTAAGATGTGTATGGTTGATCAAATCTAAAAAGTTCTCACTTTCTTACAATGCAATGCAGTCACATACTTTTATAACCAACAATGAAGGATAATTATTTTTTTTTTGCCCCTATATAAGTACATAAAAAGTAAAAAAATTACAACTAATGTGAAAATGTCAGCAGAGTTACACGCAAAGAATCACATCAAATCTTATCTCCAGTACGTGTCAAATCTTTACAAAGATCACATCATCCTTGTATAAGTACATAAAAAGTCAAAAAGTAGGGACTATAAACATGAATCCAATTGGGAAATACAATTAAAATCATTTTAATAAAGAAAAAATATTAGATTTTCAAAGATAAGTCACCGATTTCTTATCAAAATAGTACTACCCTACTAACGTGTCAATTAAGTAGTTTATTTCAGTAAGTACAACAATCTTATTTCCAGTATGTGTCATTCAGCTTCATACTTTCACTCAAAACCAAGCCTAACTGCAAAATGAGGTAGCATGCCTGTGCATAAGTGCATCTAATGGTCCCATAAGACGTACTTTGGTTATAATATATACATATATCTATATGGAAAATGAAACTCCAAGCAAAATCCAAACAAATATCTCCTATCAATTATTGCACACAGCTAGAGATACTGTAAACTTTCAATATTAGAATCCAGACACATATATTTATATATTGGCAAACTCAAATTATACCATGTCAGTTTAAAATGCAGGAAAAGTGGAGTAAATTTAGATGATTACACCTCAAAACCTTGCATTGCTAAGTTGAAACTCAAAATTTTGTAAACATGGATAGGAAGATGGATGAAGAATTCAAACTTCTTTACTTTTGGTTAGATTTGCTAACTAAATCACAGAGTGGAAGCAATATTTTTATCAGATCATGAATGGGAAGCTTCTACCAGACATTGGTAACTAATAAGAACTCTGAACAAAATCCGATGTGAATCTATATGTTTAAAGAAATCTTATCTTCTACATAATGACCAAAAACTATCTCAGAAAACTTTGAATTTAATTTTCTTCATAAACCTTCCTCAGAAGTACAATTTGTTTAAACTAATGATGAACAACAACCCATATTACCTTTAAAATACTATTGAATCATCTTATGAAAAAAAAAAATCAAACATATTCATGCAAAAGATCAAACGCCCTTCAGAGACAATTAATCCATTATTAAGGGGGGAAAATAATAGCATATCCACACGCTGGCCTAATTGTTGGGCCAAAATATTTAAATAGAATTCCATTGAAATAAGTAGCCACACTACATAAAAGGCTACAAATGAGTCAAAGAAAAATCAATTTTGTAAACGAAAGTAAGAACACAGGAGATTATGAAAATCAAACCAAGGAAAGGGAAAAAAAATTGCTTACTGACCTCCATATCACTAGATATTGGCGAAATATGAAAATGACTATGCAGCCATCTACTGGACCTCATATGTTGTAACCGAATTAGAGTTCTACTTTCAATAACATCATCCTGCTTAGCAGCTGAATCCGAAGTCGGCTTCACAATCTGCAGAGGTTGTGTAAGGAGAAACATTAATGTCCATACTTAACGAATTAGAAATCTTGAATTAAAAAATTGAAAAAATAGAGAAGAAGACAAAGATGAGAAGGAACAAACCTAGATTTTATATTCTGAAATCAGACTTCCACTTGCCTTCTCAAGCTCAATTGTTAAAAAAAACACAAAATTTCACATATCACTAACTCTTAGAACTTCTTAAATGAATAAAAAAAAAAGGGAAGAATCATCACTTCATTCGAAGGCCGCTCATCGTTGCTCTAAAACCCTACATTAAACACTTCGACTGGTGAGAGTTGAGCAATTTATTCTGTTAAAACAAAAAACCACAACTTGAGTTTGCAATAAGAGGGCTTCTTAAGCTAAACTGTTAAAAAAACAACACAAATTTTTACAAACCACTAACTCCTAAAACTTCTAAAATGCAGCAAAAAAAAAAAAAAAATACAAACCGGACGGAGAGAGAGAGAGAGAGAAGGGGGGGGGGCGGGGGGAGGGGGGGGGAATAAGAAAATCTCTGATCTCTGCATACAAACCCAAACCTAACAAAAATAAATAAATAACAATTATGATTCCTTCTAAAACATAAACAGAAAGCAAATAAGAAAATCTCTTCAAGCTATATCTCTGGCCCTTTTGATCTCCTGCACGACGTGATGTAGTGCGTTTTCACAGTGCTTTAATAATACAAAATAGGGGACTATAAGACCCAAAAGGAAAATTTTAAACTAATAATCAACAAATAGTCTTTCTAAATTTTGGTTATAAAAAAACGTTTATGAATTTGAGTATACACAGAAAGTTTTTTTTCCTTGACAGGCCTATTTTCCTGTCATAAAAATAATTGGTATTGACGGAAAGCGGAAACACATTATATTAAACGGAAATGTCAGATATTATACGAAAAGATACTCTCTCTCTCTCTCTCTCTCTCTATATATATATATATATATATATATATATATATATATATATTAACTGAGGATTTATGTGGTTAAATGAAAACTATACATTTTAAATAAGAATTATATGTTGTAAGATAGAATAAACTGACGAAATAAACTGTATTAACTGAAAGTAAGCTGCCAGAAAAAAAGGACTGTCTAGTAAATTCAAATACTTATAATTCATTTTGTCTAATTTAAATCCAAAAATGATATTTATTTATTTATTGAGTTTAAATAAATAATAAAATTGAAAAATATGAAATAAAATATAATTAAAATATGATGCCTCAAGATGCGTTTTCTCATCTGATCATCAGGTCCTAATCAAAAAGCCTCGAGATCTCCATCCCTTATCCTCTCTCTCTCTCTCTCTCTCTCTCTCTCTCTCGCTCTCACTAAACCCTGTAAACCCTCGCGAGAGCTTGAGCTCCAGCTCCGACGATGCATCTCATCGCCGCCGTGGCCGCCGGCACAGCAGTCTCCTCGCCTAATCCTTCCGTTTTCCACAAACCTTGCTTCTCGTCTAATCATCGGGAGTTGTGCACCTCCGCGCCGTTGCGCCGCCGGCGAGATTTCGCCCTTGTTCGATGCTCGATCTCCAAAGTCCACAACTATGGCACCGTTGACTACGAGAACAAAAAGGCGCTGAAATGGAGCTCGCTTTACCGCCGGATTGCCATGATGGAGAACCCTGAGGCTGGGACTGCGGCCGTGCTCCAGCGTTGGGAGGCTGAGGAGAAGACGCTTGGCAAGTGGGAGCTCTGCCGGGTTGCCAAGGAGCTTCGCAAGTTCAGAAGGTTTAATCTTGCCCTTGAGGTCCGTGGATCTTATTAGCTATTCTCTTATAATTTGTGAATTATGCCACTTGATTTCTAGATAGGCAAAAAAACCGGTTTTTGGAACACTGTGTCAATGATGCTTGATTAGTGTTTGTAGTCATTGATCAAGTTTGTACCTTTGATGTTTGTATTCCTCATCCATTGATATTTATGTGCTCAGTTAGCTAAATAACATTTTGCTCTTTCTCCCTGATAGGTAGAGCATATAATTGTGAGTTATAAAACTTGATTTCAGGATTTTTTTTTTTTTTCCAATAACTGTTTATGGAGCACTGAATCTATGCGCGAGAAGTGCTTGTTGCCATTGATCATATGATCGTTGTAATTTGCTGGATAAAATTTGCTCTTTCTCCCTAAGAAGTTGAGCATCCATCTATGATGAATTCCATTGGACTGCTTATATTTCTTTGGTGCGATTTCAACTTTTTGTACGATAAATCAGTTATTTGTCTGAAATGTGAAGTTATGTTCCTTTATGAGAAGCTTCTTCAAGCTTCTTTCAGTGGTTGTGGCTTGATCATGCTTATTCTTTCACAAATAAGCTATGTAATTTTGAGTTACTTGTTCTCTTACTAGGGATGTGATGTTTATGATTAGTAATAACTTTTCTCTGCAATATTTTGTGGATTGGGATTATCATTTCAATGTGATTTGCTCGCTTATCCTGATCTTTTTTCTTATTTGCATGGGTTTTGACTATGTCTCTAGGATTTTAACCCAACCTAATCATTTTTTTTTCTTTCTTCCAATTTTTATCCTGATTAGATTATTCTTTGCCAATTTTTAACTATATGATACCTGCATCAAGCTTGGTTTCATTTCATGATCTGAAAATGCTTTTTTGAACTAATTTGACTGGTATGGAGAAACTTCTGGCTGTAGAATTTAAATGGTTCAGCAATAGTAATTCTTGAATGTGGATTACTTTAGCAATATGAATATGAGACTTGATGTCACCTGCTTGAGTGTGAGTGAGTGTGCATCCATGGTATTGCTAGACTTGATATCACTAAGTTGAGCTTTTGTGGATTGTCTTTTTGCTACCCATTAATATCTAATATATCGATTATAGTTCCATGGATAGTATGTATGATTGCTGATGTCAAGAACTGATTTTAAGTTACAATATCGGTATTAACATTTGACGGTATAAAATGGCACCAAAAGTGTAAGCAACTACTTGGCAGTTTTGTTGTTACTAAGTTGTAATTCCATATGTTTTCTCAGGTTTATGAATGGATGGGTGCCCAAGGAACCCGATTTAATTTTACTTCTAGTGACCTGGCAATACAGTTGGATTTAATTGCCAAAGTACACGGCATTTCACGAGCTGAAGAATATTTCTCACAGCTTTCAGAGGTCTTCAAAGACAAGAGAACCTTTGGTGCCCTTGTAAATGCTTATGGCAAGGCAAGAATGAAGGAAAAGGCAGAAGCTGTGGTTGATATAATGAAAAGGAAAGGCTTTGCAACTGATCCATTAGTTTATAACGTGATGATGACACTATACATGAATGTTGGAGAACATGAAAAAATTGACATGATCATCCAGGAAATGAGGGAGAGAAATGTGCCTCTTGATGTATACTCTTATAACATCTGGATCACAAATTGTGCAGCAATGGAGAATGTAGAGGAGATGGAATGGGTTTTTGAGCAGATGGCTTCTGACAGTAGCATTAATGCAAACTGGACTACTTACACGACACTCGCGTCCATGTATATCAAGCTAGGAGTAAAAGAGAAGGCATTTCATTATTTAAAAGAAGCAGAGATCAGAATGACAGGAAGGAATAGGGTATCTTTTAATCATCTACTCGGGCTATATGCGGCTGTAGGAAAGAAAGAAGACATATTTCGGGTGTGGAGCCGGTACAAGTCTAGCTTTCCTAGCATACTAAATCTTGGCTATCAAGCGATGCTTTCAGCTTTGATCAAGTTGCAGGACAATGAAGGAGCGGAGAATATCTTTGATGAATGGCTGTCCACCACACCACTTCCTGACCCAAGGATTTGCAACCTTCTGATGGGTTGGTATGCCAGGCAAGGCCTAACTTTGAAAGCCAAGAGTGTCCTCAACCGCATGGTTGAGAAGGGTGGGAAACCAAAACCAATAACATGGGAGATACTTGCACAAGGGTATATCCTTGAGAAGCAAATCTTTGAAGCTTTGTCTTGTCTGCAAGAAGCTGCTTCATTTGAAGGCACACATAATTATTTGTGGAGACCAAAGCCTGTGAATGTGGCAAACTTTCTGGCACTTTGCAAGGAACAGAATGACATGGAGAGCATGCATGTGTTTTTGGATATGCTAAAAAAAAGGGGATGCCTTGAAAATGTGGAGTATGAGTCACTGGTTAGCTCATATACCGACACACTGGTGCCTGGAAGAAGATGAACATTAAAACCACTATTGAACTGGTTAGACAGGAAGCAAATTGGGCATTCAGTTACGTTTTCTACGTTTTATCCTATGAATACGAATGGGGTTATTTCATACTTCCATCTGATGATAATGTTGTGACATTTCCGGGCGTAACGCACATACCCTACGGGATGACTGAACATTCTCTGCCTTCACTACTGAATCATATGCTGTTGTCCCAACTCCAATTTTAATTCAGACCAACTTCCAGCTAGAGGGCCATGTTCTGTTATTCTATATGACCTTATAAATATTTTACATGTCACTGTCATGAAAATGAAAATGGTGGACCATGCCTTTGTTTAGACAATTTGATTTTCTAACCTGTCACTTTTGTCTCTATCTTTTGTGAGGTCATTGCAGCCTTTGATAGCTAGAGAATTCTGCTAAGGAACCAAGCAAAAGAACAAAAATTCACACTATCAGCATTCAACAAGGAACAATCCAGTCTGTACACAAGAGAATCAAAGCCAGGTATGCCAAGGACAATCAGAGAAGAAAGAGGACTGAAGTGAAGCTCTCCAGGTCCTCATGAATTGGGACAAAATGTTTTTAATTTTCTAAACAAACTAAGAGCACTGCATTGTTGTCTTGCTGTTACTCTGAGCCAGTTGCTTCTGTTTGCAGATGTTTGTTTCTTCTTCTGATATGAAACAGTGCAACCTGGGACCAGCATTGGGGGATTCAAAGCTCATTTCATTCTCCAGAATGGAGCAATAAGAGCTGAACAGACTGGGAGTAACATTCAATTCAAATTGAATCCCAAATAAGAAATTGATTTCCAGTAAGTTCATCTCTGCCATGCTAATTCCTCCGACTTTTGCAAAGTACGCATTGTTGTAGTATCTGATACACGATGAGATCAAACTTAGGTTAGAGAACAAAACATTTCATGTGTTCATTAGAAATCTCAACACATATTTAATTAGTTTGAACTTCATTGTCATGATGCGAATTTGGATGCTATATTGAGTTCCTATGATAATAAAGGACGATTAGGATGTGTGATGACAACTGCCCAACTAATATGACTAATTGCTCAATTGAAATGCCAGCTGAAAAACAAGTGCAAAAGGGCCCACATTTATGTGGTTAGATCCAACAACTTGTTTCAAATAGTTTTTTATTCTTATCTGCAGAAATAATAAAAGCATTAGAACTCCATCATTTCAACAAAGAGTTCCTTTCAAGCCACTCCTGCACATTATTGCATTTAGTTAGCAATTAATCAAGAGTTTTTCCCAACCATCAATGTTCTGCACATATAACAGCATTGACATTTTTGCCCCATTATTAGCATTTCTGCTGAAAATTAGGTAAGATTCTTAAGTGCTTGAGAATGTAGTAACCGGATAACCAAAGATGAATCTGTACTCCAAGGTTGTGCTTGTGTGTTTTTTCAGGAATAAGGTGATACCAGTATGAACTGGTTTAGTTTATTTAGGAAGAAAACAAATTGTTTTTGGTTTTAGAGGCTAACAACTTAGGAATAAACATGAATAGGCTGTATCATAGAAGAATAAGAAAGGTTCCCACCATCATAATGCTTTACATAAAGGAGAGAATAAGAAATAGAGAAGAAGAAGAAGAAGAAGAAGAAGAAGAAGAAGAAGAAGAAGAAAGACACATAAAAAGAGACAAGATAGAGAATGAGAAAAAGGGAAGGAGAAGAACAGAGAGCTTCTCCAACCATTGTAGTAATGTTTAGAGAGAGGGAGAGAAGAAGGTTCTCACACAGTCTAATGTTATACTATTGACAAAGAAAAAGAAGAGAGGAAGAGGAGAAGAAAAAGGGGAAGAGAAAGAAGGTTCCCACACATTGTATTATCCTACAATTCATAAAGAAATGGAGATACCAAAGTAATCATGTGAAAGAAGAAAAGAATGAAAGGTTCTAAAGGAGGAGGGAGAGTGAAGAAGAAGTAGTAATGTGAAAGAAGAAAAGTTAAAGGTTACCATTCTTTAAAGAAGAAAAGAGAAAAAGAGATAGAAAGAACTAACATGTCATCCAAGAACTTAGTTGCAAGCAAGACGGTAGTGATGAGAAGACGATGAACATTGAAAGAGTCAATGGACAGATTTGGGCAGTGTCGAGTGAAACGGTCTAAGTAGACATAAGCCACAACAAAGCATGCTGGACTACATCCTGCATACTTGAAGATGCGCTCCAAATACTTCTTTATACTTATCCCTGGTTTTCTAACTCCATGAAACACTGAAGAATTCTTCTTCTTCTTCTCTTCCTCTTCCTTTGCTTCATCTTCATTGTTTGTTGTTGTCCATACTGATAGTAATGGTTTTGTTGTTGATGATGATGATGATTCATTAATCTCTACTACTCTTTGGAGAAGAGAGGAGAGTGTTGTCACTACTCTTGGGTACACTTTGGATGACTCCCATTCTTCTGCCATTGTTCTCTCTCTCTCTCTCTCTCTCAGTTTGAGGAGAAGGAGAGAGATGGTAGATGGAGTAGGAGATGAGGTTTTCCAAATGAGATGCTTGAAAGTGAGAGCTATGAGAGAAAGTAGGAGGTTGTTCTCAGCTTAGCTATTGGTTGGCCCCTCTTTATATATATATATGTATGTATGTATATTATAGCATGTAGTTGTTTGTGGTGTGACTGAAGGGTATAGAGAACATAAATTTTTGTTTAAAAAATATGATATATAAAAGATTTAGCTAGGCTTTATATAATTCTCTGAATAAATTTTCTTAAAACCAATTTTAAAAATTCAGTTAAAAATATCTTTACTTTTTTTTTTATTACTCATAGATAATCCTCATAAATGGTTTTTCTTCATTATTTTATATTAGATTATAGTTTATTAGTTTTGCTTAGGCAGTAAAAGTGAAAGAAGAAGAAAGCTATTTCTTACATAAAAATAGAGACAACATTATTTATATGTATGTATGGTTTCCATGTGACTTGAGTTTGTATTTGGTATTCATTAAATTATAATGATTTATATATGTAAAAAAAATATTAATGATTAATAAAAAAACATAAATTAAAAAAAAAAGAAAAAAAGAGGGCGGTGGTGTATGATTATTCATCCTCTTTGCACATGAGGATATAATTAAGAAGGCATGCAAAGTGGAATACATATGAATGCCATGTGAACTCCCCTTCCTTCACGCTTTCTCAAACCAACTGTGATCCATTCTTCCCTTTTTTCTATTTATAATTATTTATTTATTTATTTATTTATTTTTAAGTTTCAAGAACAATGAGAAATTTGATATAATTATTGTATAAGTTTATATTAAGTCAACTGGAGTGAAATAAAAGCAAGATTTGAGGGTTCCAGGGTTAATAAACAATTCCAATATTTACAAGATCGGGCTTGGCCCGGCCCGGCCCTCCACGTCATGTATATATATATATATATATAAGTTCAAAATTATATTAGTGTGTAAATTTGAAATCATATGAAAGTGAGTGAATATCTCTAAAAAAAGCTAAAATTAATTTGATTAAATAAAATTTAATCCAAATATATGGAAGAGATTTATCACATATATATTTCAAAATTTGGGATTGGATTTTATATATTAGTGAAAATTGGATAAGGCTTAAACTAATTTTATTAAATACATTTTAATAAAATTTGAGAAAATCTCACTTACATGTGTATTTGAAAACTTGAAATATTTTTTCCATTAAGATTCATGCTTGTTAGTTTTTATTATTTTAATGTTTTTTAAAATCCTTTCCAAATTTATTTATTTATTATTTTAAAAAAATTAGAATTGTTGGGATATTTTAAATTTTTAAATTTTAAATAAAAATTTAAAATTAAATAGGCCATCTACAAGATAGGCAGGAATGGCAAGCCCAGTTTGGCTTGGGCCATGCTCTGTATTGGGCCGAGCTCGGGTATAGACTTTTTCAAAGTGCAAATAAAAAAAAAAAAAAACTTACCTTGTAACAAAAAAATTAAAATTATTTCCTCAAATCTTTACGTAAAATATAATCTTGAACTTTTCTCCACAATCGCCACACTTAAGTTAATTCTAGAACTATGACTGACTTTCTTAATCGATTAACTCATATTGGTATTGGTATTTAACTGTGTTTTTTTTTTTTTGTGATTATTTTGAAATTATAAAAAAAAAATATTTTTTATTTTATTATTATTTTATTTTATTTTTTGAGAAACTTGTGAATTTCAGGGACTAATTAATGAATATGCAAAAATTTAACTATAGTGATTTCTTGAACGAAAGAAACCGAGTATAATAGAGGAAGTGAAGAAACAATGACAAATAAGATTAGCCAACTTAAAATAGTACTTTTGATGCTTTGAGTCCTTTCACTTACATGTGGTTTCATTTATAGACAATTAAACAACGCTTAAATGTAAGCAAGCAAATGGCAATCAAGATGGAAAAGAAAACATAGTGAAAAAAAACAAAGAAGAAACCATAGATGAAATTATTACTAAGGAGATAGTAAAGCCAAAGAAGATTGATTGTAGAGTGCTTCAAGAAGAAACTAGCTTGAAAGACGGTAGGTACTTCAAGAGATTTTTCACATGTTTGAACTTATTTACAGGAAGTTGATGCAGAAAGTAGAATCAAAGTTGCCAACGATCATATGGTCTATTGGTACACGGGTCCCCGATAGAACTCTTCACCGAGTGGTGAGAGTTCGATTCTCAGGTGAGGGCACATTTCTGGGAGTTGTAAGCGGTGGTTGTGAGCTGGTGGTCCCAGCGCCCATGTGTACGCGGTCCCGCCCTCACTTGTTTCGCTGAGGCTTGTACACGTCCTGGTAGTCTAGCAGGGTCTACGGGCTGTCTGTTCCTCTTACAAAAAAAAAAAAAAAAAAAAAAAAGTAGAATCAAAGTCACAAAAACAAAGGCATGGCATTGCTGTTGTTCTTCTTTGTGCATACAAGCTTTTCAAGGTGAAGAACAAGGGGTTGGATTGCAAAATGTATTTGGGGAGTGTACCCGGAATTCAGGTTGGTGATGAACCTTCTTGCAAGTGGCCTTCTTCATGCTACAATAGAGTCAGCCAACATGGCATAAAATTCCCACTTGAAATCTTCAAAACCAAAAACATGGGTTGGGGAGTAATTAAGATCATTGGTATTTGTAAGGATTTCAATGTGAAAACAACAATCAAATTGGACCACAAGTACGCAAACAAATCAACAAGACCAAACATAAATGAAAACAAAAAGATAACACAGAGATGTAACGTGGTTCGGCGTATAGCCTACATCTACAGCCGGAAACGAGTATAAAATTTTACTATTAACAAACAAAAGGAGAATTACACTTGAAAAATAACCTCACAACTCTAATCTAAATACACTAAATTACACTCTTTTATCCTAAAAGAACGGTGTATGAAACATGTGCCTAAGCACTCAAAAGGATTATGATACTTGTGATTTGTGTGATCTCACAAAACTTAATTGTGGACACTGCTTTATGTAGTCTCCATATGCTTGCTCCCAAACAAAACAATCAATGACTAAGATTTATTTTTGATTACCAAAATTAATCTGAAAGCTAACAATGGTACTTGGTAATTAAGAGAAATCTAAAGACCAACAATGAAATCCTTTGTATTCAAGCTATCTAGAATATTCTAGAAAATTCAAAGCACCAAATTAACGGTATTAATACCATAGGGGAGTTTTGTTTGTGAGATGATGAATAGGCTCAAAATAGATCAACAGATGAATATCTGTTTGACATTGGAAACGATTACTATGATGAATCAGTTTTGGATGGTCTATATAGTTTTATACCAGCCTTAAAGAAAAACAAGCTTGATGACATTACAAAGGAAAAGTGCTTCACATTGGATGGATCTCTGCAAGAGTTGACATATCACTATAAGTCTATAATTACACCGTTGATACTGTTCTAGATTCTGATGGCAACATAAAGAACAATGATTCTTATTATTTTAAAGCGAAGTATGTTGTTAAAAAGAAAAAAAAAGATTTGCAAATGAATTATGTATTTTAATTCTGCCTTGAACTTTACAAAGTGATTCTCTTGTTGAAGAGATTTTCAGAATAGCTGTAATTGAATTTGAATCTGAAAAAATTGTGATTTGATTATTTGCTATATCTTTTTTTTCCCCTTCAAACATTTTAGGAATTCGATTTTTGTTGAATTGATTATGTTTATGTGTATACCTGTTGATGTATTTGATTGATGCTTGTTCAATTGTTCAAAAGAAAATTTGTTTATTTTTTCTGTTTGTTGTTGTTAATCATATTTAGATTTTATTATTTTTTTATTACATCCTTGCAAATAATTAAAATCGTTTATTTTTTTTCATACTATGTTTATTAAAAATTAGTGGCAATTCTTTCCAATGTGTGTGTGTGTGACCGTCTAATGGTCTTGTAATTTTTTTTTTTTTTAAATCCTCTTAGAATGGTGTGAAACAAACTTTAAAAAGGGATAGTTGTGAGAAATAAGAGATTTTAAATTTATTTTTAAAATATTATTTAAAACATTGCTATTCTTTATATTTATTTTTATTCTAAAAAAAAAACAAACAAACAAACTTTGGATGTACACAATTTTGTTGAGATTGAATGTGTTTTGTTATAAATATATATATTGATATTTTTGCATAAGTTGCTTTGCTTTGTATATTTATTATAATTTGACAGCCATGGTATGATATTTAATTAAAAAAAAAAACTCATATTATCTATTGTAATTGTTAAAGATTCCCTCTATTAAATCTTTGGATTAAATGATGGAAATAGCCTCACTATTTAATAATATTATAATATTTTTAAATTTTTAGAAAAATTTAATTTTTTTCCCCATCTTATTTATTTTATTATATTTTGAAAGTAATAGATTATTCATTTAAAATAATTATAATTTATAAATTAATTAAACAATGATAAATATTTGGGCTTTTTAATAAAGTGGCCCTATTTTTTTTTTTTTTTATTTAACCAAATGGCTCTGGGGCCATTTTAATTGTCAAAATGGCCCTATAACCATCACATCACCTATATGGGTATTGTGATGTGCTAATTGGGCGCTGAGTCAGCGCTGACTAGATTGCTGATGTGGTATTTTCAAATTAAAAAAAAATGATTTTTTGCATTTTTAACCCCTAAATTGTTTTATAATCAATAAGTTGATTTATTCTCGGGTTTTTTAACTAATTTTTTTTTAAAATTTTATTAGTGTTTTAAAATTTATTAAACTTTTAAATAACTTTTTAAGAAATATATAAGTGTGTTTTTTTTATTTAAATCCCTTATTTATTTTATAATTAACAAAGTATCTTTTTCCTTTGATCATTTAACCCAAATTTTGTTTTAAAAAATTAAGTAATTTTTAAATTTATTAAAAAAATTAATTTTAAAGAATATATTTGAATATGAAAACACAAAGGGCTAATAATTTATTTTTTAATCAAATCATGAAATCAATAATAACTTGTAAAATTATTTGAAGTTAAAACACATAATTGCATTTAAATATAAATAAAGTTACATCATTTATTTCTCCCTTGCCTAGGGCAAGTAGTTCTATAATGACCGGGTTGTTTACATATAGAGCATAAATTACGTCTACAAAGATCAGGGTTTTTATCCATATGCATTCGTCTACGTCTGATCTTTGGTCGGCCAGCAGTACGTCGGCCAACAGGTGGAACCATCTTTAGCCCAGGTACAGGCTGCCAAAATTGTGAACTCGGTACCGGATGAAAACATGGAGCATAAGTTTGTCTATATGACATTACAGTTAACCAATTGGGGCATAACACATATGGGTTAATGTTTGCATTTGCAGTACTACAAACTCTCAAGACATGTATACATGGAAATCGGCGAGCAACCATAAATCCACATGTACATGTGGATAAAACTCCATTGATAATAACTTCATAGTCAATTGTCTCATCATTAACATGTTCTGTTACCTGAAATTCATTGTGATTAAAACGCCGCACGATTAAATATCTGCCTTTCTCGATATTATCATTCAACCTTGCTTCTTGCCTTGTCGTCAAAGTTCGATCCATAGCAAGTCCAATCTCACGGTGTTTAAAAAAATACATTGCAGTACGGTGAAAAGTGGATGATACAAGAGCTCTTATCGGTAAACCACGAGTACCTTTAAGAACTGAGTTAAAACTTTCTGATAAATTAGTGCTATGTCGTCCACACCGTCTGCCACCATCATACGCCATTGCCCACATTTGCCTTGGCCCAATAGATGATGCGAAATCAGTAAACACAACATATCTTTCTGTTAATACATTGATCAATTCTTCAAACCTCCGTGATGATTCAGCCGTTGATGCCTTCCAAAAAATATCTGCACCAAATTTACTTTTGCAAAGTTGTAAAAAGTTATCAGTTAGATGCCGCAAACAATATCGATGAACATGGCCATATTGCGGAGGGAAAGCATCACGAACAACATTGATGTTGCCTCTAAATCTATCGGAGATGATGCACATAGGACGAGTAGGATCTAATGTTTTGTATACATTATTTAAAAACCATGACCAACTTTCCTTATTCTCACTTTCAACTATACCAAATGCATAAGGAAACAAATGGTTTTCAGCATCTTCTCCAGTCGCCATTAGCATAGTCCCTTTGTACTTCCCATGCAAAAATGTCCCATTTACTGAGAGAACAGGACGACATGCATTGAAACCAATGATTGATGGTCCAAAAGCCCAAAACACTCTCTTAAAACGCTCCCATCCATGACCCCAATCAGAATCAAAGTCAACAATAGTGCCCAGGTTGCAACTGACTAAAGTGTTAAAATACATTCGTAATTCGGCATAAGATTGCTCCCATGATCCAAATATATATTTAAGAGCTTTATTCTTACCTTTCCAAGCTTTTCCATAACTAACATCAATATGGTACTTGTCTTTGACCATCGCTTGTACTTGTGCAATGCTCAGGCTAAGATCAGCTCTTAATGTTGGCAATATTAATTCACATATTATCTTTCCAGTGCAATGGCGATTGTCTGATTGGATTCTTTCGTTTGTACAGATATGCGGCCTTGGACATCTTTTTACAACCCACAGGGATGTTTTGGATGAAACTGAAGCATGAAGACGCCAAGGACAATCTGTGCTGACACATTTTATAGTGAATCTAGACGTATTACTTTTCACACGAGTAAATGCAACTGCTTTTTTTATAGACCATCGACTTAATAGGTCTATTAATTGAGCTTTTGAATTAAACATTCGACCAACCCAATCATTAAAATTTAATGATTGTTCATCTCCTGCAGATATATGTGGATCTACATCATTTATTATTGTTGTATTGTACCAATCATCTATTGGTGTCATACCTGGAACTTCCTCAAACTGTGTGTAATCAACTGAGGCCACATTTGCCCCTTGCTCCATATTTATATTTGTTGTTCGAATGGCATCTTCTGCAATTACACCTTCTTGAACATCAGTGGAAAGACTTGCATTATTATCGTTGCTATCATCGTCATCATCGCTATCATCATAGCCATCATCATCATTGTCATTACAATCATCACTATGATCATCACCACTATTATTTCTTGGGGCTTCAAAATCTGTGTTACAAGCATTATGTTCATATGCATCGACATTATCATTATACCCTGACTGTTGATAGCCAATAGAGCTTCCAGCTTCAATATTTATAGGTGGCCTGCTAAAAAAATAATAATAATTAAAGAAAAAAAAAACAAAACACAACATATGCGTTGTCAGTAAGGGATTAAACAAAGGAACAAGTAAATCTTATTAAGTAATAAGTCCATGAGCTTACAATGTATGTGCAATAAATGTTGTGGTTGGGATTACACGTGGTTCTCCTTCATCCACATATAATATTGGCGTAGATAATCTCAACATCAGTAATGTTTCTCTGTCATTGTCGATGTTGATTACAGTACTAGTGTGTCGATCCATAGGCCAGCTACATTTGATGTTCATATAATTGTCGCCTAATTTGAAGTTAATAGCTGCAGCAATTGTTTCTTGCAACTCATTCAAATTACTATTGTTTCGAACTCCAACCACAGTTTTATAGCCTCCCGAATAAGTATCATTGACTCTTGTAAATGCCCACCCCAATAAACAATCACCGTTACTTCAGTAATACTCATCCTTAAAAATATATATATATATAATTTAGAAAAAAATTAAATTAATATGAGATAATTATTATAAACTATGTATACTATAAAATTTTTACTAACTTTTTTGAATATCAAGTTTTGAATACCAAAAGAAAGATAGAGTTTGAAGTTGGTGAAGATGAAAGTGGAAGGGAAGAGATATATATATATATAGAGAGAGAGAGGGTTTTGCTTAGATCTATGAAGGCATTGGATTCTTCATACACCTAATTATACAAGCATGCACACCTTTGTTGTAGGTGGAATCATATTCTCCCTACACCTGAGACCTATTTTTTAGGCAATTAATACATGTCATGTCTAATTATACAAGCATGCACACCTTTGTTGTAAGTGGAATCATATTCTCCCTACACCTGAACCTACTTCTTGGGCAATTAATACATGTCCAAGCCAAAGGAGAAATATATGATGTAACTACTTGCACTACATGTAAATAACCTGGTCATTATAGAACTACTTGCCCTACACAAGAGAGAAATATATGATGTAACTGTTAGGTAATATTGCAAAAATCATATAACATCATTAAAGCATGCGGAAGCAATAATAAAATTTGCGATATGGTCTAATTGTTTTAATTAACACCGTAAATTAATTTATAAAGCATAGAAAATTACCTTTTAATATTTGAGGGTCTTTTCTTTGATGTGCTGAATTTGTCTCTCGAATTGCCGTAGATCTCTCTAGCGCCGAACGAAGGTCCCACGCCAGAATTGAGAAACAATATCCTCTTCTTTTCCAAATAACGGCTAGGGTTAGAAAGGAAAAGAGAGTTTGGGGATCTTTCACTCGAGAATTGATTGATTGATTCTAGAGTTAGAGAGGAGTCATATTTATAGAGACTTCATAAAACATGATAAACATTATTCAATTATGAGTCCTACTCGAAATAGAAACTTTCATAATATGATAAACATTATTAAATTATTTTTGGGCAATTAATACAAGTCATGGCTAATTATACAAGCAAACAAGAAAAATAAATTATAAGCCCTTTCTGTTTTCATATTCAAATATATTCTTTAAAATTAATTTTTTTAATAAATTTAAAAAATTACATAATTTTTTAAAACAAAATTTGGGTTAAAATAATCAAAGGAAAAAGATAATTTGTTAATTATAAAACAAATAAGGGATTTAAATAAAAAACACACTTATATAAAAGTTATTTAAAAGTTTAATAAATTTTAAAACACTAATAATTTTTTTTAAAAAAAATTGGTTAAAAAAACTCAAGAATAAATCAACTTATTGATTATAAAACAATTTAGGGGTTAAAATGCAAAAAATTATGATTTTTTAATTTGAAAATACCACATCAGCAATCCAGTCAGCGCTGACTCAGCGCCCAATTAGCACATCACAATACCCATATAGGTGATGTGATGGTTCTAGGGCCATTTTGACAATTAAAATGGCCCAGGGCCATTTGGTTAAATAAAAAAAAAAAAATAAGACCACTTTATTAAAAAGCCCTAAATATTTCCATGATATTCGTTGATGGTAGCACAAGACTAACATGAAGTTATTTGAAAATTGCCATAAAAGTGGATAATTGAGGAGGTTCATGCTAAATATTAATAAAAATAGTATTAAATCACAATAATATCTTAAAGTGTAGAGTTATACGAAAATACCCATATTTTTCATCAATTATTTTTATGTGCGTGTCTTTTATTCATAGTTATATGGAAATATTTCTTATTATTATCTATTTAATCCCAAAAATGAATTTCTATAAAAAAAACCAATATATATATGCACCCCCTCCTATCAAATTACTTGGCTATTAAGTATAAAATTAACAAAAACTATTATAATCATAAAAAATACCTTGATAATAAAACCAATATTGCTTGAAATTTTATTGTGAATTTAGGAATACAAAATTATGACTCTTATTTCTATTTTTTAATCATAAAATTTGCTAATTTAATGAATAAACCAAATGTTGACAACTTCCCCTTTTAGAGGTCAAATAGAAATTAAAGCCATAAATACACAAATAAAGACAGGATAATTCCCAAAAAAATCTCAGACAAATTGAAAATTATATTAAAATTTTCTTGAAAAAGAAAATCTATTAAAAACATATGAATTTTTTTTAATCAAATTAAATACCAAACTTTGGAAAGAAATTGAATACCAACCCTTCTAGATGAAAAACTTTATATGATTTGATAGTGTTCAAGCATCACACACTAACCAAGAAAATAAAATGAAAATAAAATAAAATCTCTTATACTTTTACCAGGGTAATTCTGTTCAGTCATACTTGTAAGTAGGTTCATACATGAATATATGACCTAAATATATTAACTTTCTAACAAGAAATTATTTTCATAGATAAATTATACAGAAAATAAATAAATAAAGAGCTATAAGTCTATATCTGAAAGATTAATTCTGCAAGTAATCCAAAAAAAAGAGAAAACATAATTATGATGAAAAATACAAGAACCTGAAAAAAAAAATGTGAACTTGCAACATTGAAGCACAAATTTGCAGCTTTCCTACCAGTGGTTACCTGCCTGAGCTCAATAAGCATGAATTGTAAGTACAAATGGCTGTCACACCAAAATGAGATGGATCATTCATGCAAAGCCCAAAAATAAAGACCACAAATATTGGCCAAATGATTGAATATGTTTAACTAAAATTTAAACCTTTTTTTTTCCATAATTTAACCAGAAGATGTGGCTTCTACCTATATTCTGGACATGGCACATGGCTGGCTCTTGTTTTGAGCTTTATATAAGCTGTGCTTTTCGAAGGTCTGACACTACACTTCAATCTTCTCGGCCTCTTTCATTGTACAGCACCTGGAGAAACCAAGGGGTTTAGTCAGAAGTATTTAGAAGTTTTTGTACGAAAAAAACTAAAATAGTGTCTGGCGTATAGGATCTGAAGGAATTTGGAACTCGTGGAACTATAAATCTAGATCTAAACCTTGTTTCAGTATTTGATTAAAGAAATGTGACGAAGATGCTGCATCTTCAAATCTAGGTTTAGTGTAAAAATGTGGGATTTCAACTTGCTATACATCGAGATCCATACACTTGAAATCTTTTGTCTCTAAATAATGCTAACCATGTGTATGGTGCCAGGAGTGAAGTCTTGCTTGTACTGGGTGCATTGCACAAAACTGTTGGAAGAGTATCATGTCACAATAAAGATACATCTACAACATTCATCCTCCAAGTCACTGTTGCATGGCACATATCCATATGGTTTTTAGTGCAATGCACCCAGTGTAGGCTAAAAATTTCCTCGGGGGAGTGAATCTTTGTCTAAGGCATACCTTATCGATGATACCATATTCAACTGCTTCACTAGGACTGAAGTATTTTGGTCGCCTGATGTCTTCCTCAATCTGCTCCTTAGATTTTCCCATATGCTTCGAGTATAGGGCAACCTAGCAAATGCCAATGGGTTAGCTGCTATAATAGGACTGAGATATGAATTCTTATCAAATTTAGAAACACTTACATGAATGAGACTTATTATCAATTTTTACAAGTACTTACCAATTCATTCTTCACATTTTTTATTTCTTTCCTTGCAAGATCCACGTCTGTGGCTTGTCCTTGGAATCTAGCAATTGGCTGCATTTTGGAAAAAAGAAACAGTATGTAAGCTCGTATCATTGGCTGTGAAAGATCTGCAATAAATAACATTAGGTCCTGAAAATTTACACTAAAGAGTATAAAAGCAAATACACCTGTTTAATCATAATGGTGGATGATGGAAGAGCAGCTCGATTTCCTTTAGCACCAGCAGCCAAAAGCAGAGCTGCTTCTCCCCAAGCATTGCCCACACACAGTGTGAAAATTGGGGGCTTAACATATCTGTAATTTGGGATAAAACCATAGTTCTCATTTATTTACCAACTAGGAAATAAACAAACATCATTTATTCATCTTTAAAGGAGACTCGTGTCCCAACATAAATATCAAAGAATTACAGGAATAAATCAACTTTTAAAAGAATATTTGGGGAACATGAACAAAATGCTACAAGTACGTGCTGATGACAAAATTATGCTAGGCCAACTCAGTTTGCCTATAATATACAAGAAAACCTCTCCAAAAAATGCAAGTTAGACAGAAACATCAAGGAAAGGGAAGATCTGAGAAGTGGCATGATGCATCTCTATTTACAGATAGCCATCCATGGTAACAGTCACATTCAGAATCAAAATCTCATGAAAATGGGAAGAAACTAACCTCATGACATCATAGATTGCAAAAGCCTCTGTCTCATAACCCAACTTTTCTCCACCCTGAAAGAGATAATAAAAGACTACATATTAAATCTAGAAAGGTCATGACTAATTAGAAGACGTAGTATAGTGTGCTTGGAAACAAATCTTGACAGCAACAAATGAAGGAAAGGAAACATATCTTTCACAAGCTCATGCACATACATAAAATAAATCAAAACTTTCATAAAGTTTCACTGTAAGGTGGACATGCCAACAACAACACCAGCAATACAGATCAAGTGACTGTACAGCATTAATAAGGCTAATAACTCCTTGGGGAAAGCTACTGATGGAATAGAATAGGCCACATAAAGCACATATCACACTCCAACAAATGGACTAATGTGAATTATATGAATTATAGGCAATATTGCGGTAGTATTCAAGAAGAATATATAAGTCTTTATGTTGAATGATATTAAATATTTAGAATGCAATCATTACGGCTACTCTTCAACACATTATTGAGTCATTTGAATTTTCACAACACATAAATTATTCAAGAGGAGCATATGGAGATATGCTTTAAGAACTTGTTATTACTCTAATACGAAAAATACCATCAACTCAAAAAGTTATTGTAAGACAATTGATGGTAGTTTAGCACTAAAAGGAGTAAGTTGGCAAAAGAAAATAAGAAAATGACTCAGTAATGTTGCACGTTTTTTTTTTTAATAATCAAAATCTAATTATATATGAGAACAAGAACACTGACATAACAAGCCAAACAAATTGCCACTTTTTTTATGTAACAATCTTAGTTTGAGTGCCCTAATTTGTTTTCTTAAATCAAATTATTTCATGTTTCTATTCTTACCAGTAGGAGAAAATTGTACAATGTCTCAAGGCCACAAACTCTCGAAATTAAACCATTATATGTGACACGGTGGAAAAGAACAAATGGTAATTCTAACCTTGGTCGTGCCAGTGGAATTTATGTACAAGTAAATTGGCTTTTCTGCATCTTCATACTGAAGATAAAGAAACTCTGCTAGGATCAGCTCTGTAACTGAGGGCACAAGGGACATACCCAAGTACACAATCCTGTTCTTATACAAATAAGATGCTAGATCTGGAGGCGGTTGTTCCCATGCATTTCCTCTCAAAAATGGAATGACCTGTTAATGAAAAGAATTACAAGAAAAAGATTATGAAGGATGCAATGCAGGCTACTACAATAAAATAATTCTTCCTCCAAATTCATACAACAAAAAATATTCTGCTTCAAAATTATAGTGCTCAAGTGAAGCTTTATTTCAACCACCTTTTTACATCACTAATAAGACAAGGTAATCATGTCGAACCCAAAAAAAAATGCAGTTCATGACCAACATTACTGTGGAAAAAATTCTGAAATTGCTTGGCAACAACTAGACTAAACATGTGAAGACATCCAACAAAATTATGTTAGGAATTAAATAGTCCCTCTGGAAATCAATCTTTACTCCATTAAATTCTAATACCCTCCACAGAAGCCCAAAAAACTTCATTTTTGCGAAGTATCATTTTGTTTCATTGCCAAGAGAGTATCAATGAAACCGAGTTACTTATTTACTCTTTCAGACTCTCCTTGGAAATCAACAATGGTTTTATATAATAAATTTCTCGCCTTTGCTTCCTTGAAGAACATATTGCAGCATTCCTATCTCGCCTCCCAGAAACCCTATCATCCACAATACCATAAAATCCAAATCATATCACCTTATATCTAATCACTTCGATTACAAAACCTACTAGCCTTGATGAACCTCATCAGCAACACAAAGAATATGCAATAATAATTTCAAAACACAAATTCAGTCCATCTACAAAACCCTAACCATCAGAAATACATTAATTCAACAATCCACAACCCTAAAAGTCAGTTGAAAACGTTACCATAGTGACAACGCCGCGCTTGCCACGGGAGCCAGGTGGGGAAGGTCGGAGGGACAGTGAACGAATCTTCTGGCCAGAAAACTCACTGGTGACGCCGCCGCCGACGAAAGGGGCGACGAAGTCGCTAGTGAGAGAGGTCCGGAATGGAGCTCCGTTGTAGAATCGAGTCTTGCCGGGCTTGGAGGAGAGCGAGGGCATTAGAGTTCCGAGAGAGCATCGAGGCGCGGAGAGAAAGACCTCCATTGAAGAAGCTTCAGCGAGCTTGAGATGAGAAGGAGTTCTAAGAGCAGAGATAAAAGAGATTCTGTTTTTTGTGTGTTCTTTTCTTCATTTTATTAAATAACTAAATATAATATAATTGCATTTTTATCTTTTTATTATTATTATTTTTTTTTTATAAAGACAACAAGTGTTAGAACCAGAGGCGAGTATGTCAGAGAGTCACACTTTATTGGACACTATCCTCACCTGCGTGAGCCGAGATTTGAACTCGAGGAGCCACACTCTACCCAAAACGAAAGCCCTACGCAGAGACCCGAATGCCAATAGACCCAAGGGTCGTTGGCAAAGTTTTTCTTTAAAAATGACAGAGTCTGACAAGCCAGTGTCAAGGGACAGACATAGTTTAATGACCTCTAAAGATTTATTAACTTGTTAGATATCATATTGGACGATTAGAGTATTACCATGTGTGCAAAAGACCATGAAATCGTGAACAATGAAGAAACTGTGTTTATACAATATTCTACAGTTTATGCAAAGTAGTAGGGATTCGATTCTGGGTTTATCCATTCACCATTCTCATAACATATCACTCACCAAACAGTGGTTGTTATAAACAGAGGCTTTCAATTTGACAAATTAAATACAGAATAAAAATATAATTTTCAATCAGATTTTTTTGGATTTTATTTGTATACGGGTAAAAGAGGCTTTTTTTTTTTTTTTTTTTTGTTAACCTTTATACCTTTGAAAATATAAATTTTGTATGCTCTTCTAACCTACTTGATTTTTTTGAAGTTGTTCCTTGGATGTAAGATTCTTCAATTTATTACTAATTTTGAGGGGAATGTCAATGCAAACTATATTGCTAGTGAACAGACTAATGACCAAAAGGTCCAAAACACTGGGTCATTTAAGTAAGGTCTCAAATTCGAACCATGCGGATGTCACCAAGAAGAATGTCTTTTTAATGGGCCTAAGCCCGTGGACCTAAGATACCAGGCTGTCAAAAAAAAAAAAAAAAAAGAATGAACAGACTGATTATTTTTGTTGGAATTGGGCTGACCCATATCATTGATGTGGACAAGCAGACCCAAGTTCTTTATTAACAACCAAATCAAGTGACTAATTTTATGTTGGAAATTGATTAAATATGATATCTGCAGATGGCTAATGCCACATTCAAATTTAATTAAATATGATTGCTCTTCTTTTGTGTGTGTGTGTGTGTTTTGGGTGGGGGATGGTTGGGTGCATATATTATAAACTTGTTAAAGATGAAAATTTTATTTTTATATCTCCGTTTTTTTTCCAAGATTCTTAAACCCGGACCGGGCATCGACCTAGAAAAGATTAGAGATTAGGGGTCGAGGAGTTCAACCGAGTTGAATCGGAGTTGAATCGGGGTTGAATCAGGGTCAACAATTTATATTAAAAAGATCAAATATTGAAAAATAAAAAAATAAAAAATAATAATAAAATATGACTTTTAAAATTTTAAGCAAGTATTCTACATAAATAAATATTGAAGTACACCACATTGAAATTGTGAAAATACACGAAATAACATAAAAATAAATTAGTACAAAATCAATTGAAAAACATAAAATATTCAACTAAGAAATAAAAAACTAAAAAAACCATAAAAAAAACATAAAAATATTCGATCTTCATAAATTCAAATACATCAAATACCATAATATAAATTTGTTCAAATCTCCATAAATTAAAATCTAAACATGAAATAAACAACTAAATAATCCGTAATTGAGAAACATGAAATTGTCAGATTCAATGATTATCAGCTTATGAGATCTGAAATTCTAAATACCCTAGTTTTACAATTTTAAACTTTAACCCCCAAACATTACTATATTATAAAATAGAATAAGAATTAAAAAAAAATCTGTGCAAACCCGTGCTGATGACCCGACCGAGTCACCAAGTTGCCGGTTCAGTCCCTGTTTTATATATTAGACCGGACTGGTTTTAAGGCTGGGTACGGGTCAACCCGGTCAGACCGGCCGATCTGTTCCGGGTCTAAAAACATTGGTTCCCCCCTCAAAAGTCACACGTTATAAAAAAAATTGTTTTAGAGGTTGTTTTGGTATTGCGAAATTATAAAATAATAATAATAATAATAATAATAATAATAATAATAATAATAATAATAAATCATTCTATTATAATGAAAAAAATATACAAAATCACAACATTTACCTCTAGTTGCTAATCCACTTTCTTCTGTACTTTAATCTAATAGCTCAAAGTTTTAGTGATTGTGATTTCTTTGGATATGAATAAATATATGTCAAAATTCATATATTATCCATCAATTTTATTTGAGAATTTAACATAAGAATCACAATGCAATGAATGTTATTAGGAAGGAGATAGATAAAGTGAATATTTTTTACATATAAGTTGAACAAAAAAGTTTGCTAGGATTAAAGTAGATGTTATCCTTCATTACATTCTTCTTGAATTTCAATAGGTGCAAATGTTGAAGAAAATTTACATTCTTCCTTAAGTTGGAGCTTTCTAGAATTTAGAATTTTCATGTTTCTCTTTCTATTATTTATAACTTCTACCTTATTAACTGTGGGTAGTAAACATTTTGTTACGGCGGGGCCTAGACATCTGAAAATATAATTCAAGTTCCGTACATATTGAAACATCACAAATTGAAGTAAATATATATTATAAATCAAGTGGGGGAAATGAATATTAACTAAGAAGAGAATAAATTATTAATTGAAAGCAAATAAAGAGCCAAGATTTTATTGGCTTGTGAACTATTTGAACAACATAAAAATGCAAGGATCTCACACCAAAAAAAAAAAAAAAAAAAACCCTTTGAAGATTAAACAATAATAAAGACCGATTAAATTTTATGCAAATTGGAGGAATTATGTAACATCTTAGATGTAGGATATTGATAACGGAGCATCTATTGGGAAGAGTATCATACATAGTAGTAGTTAATAAGAAAAACAGCTGGTGCTCTTTGACTTTTAGTGGTTTGTTCTTTCTTTTTCTTTTTTTTTCCTTTAATAAGTAATAAAGTATATAAAGAACATAATTTGCATTTGTCTTTAAACTTCACCGTATGAGAAAAAAATTTTGAATTTTCATTTACTTTTACTACTCAATGTTTGAAAAATTATATTTTAACATTCTTATACATAAATTTATCGAAAGATAACACATCCATCATCATCCTAATGAGTTGTAGAATAATATCATTCATTATCCTCCATTAATGCAAATTGTTGATTGTAACATTATAACCTTAACATCTTCTCCCGCACAGAAAATAAATAAATAAATAAACAAATAAATAAAAGAAGATATCCTTGGTTATTTTGAAGATTGCTATTTGTAATAAATTAATTCATGAATGTAGCATAGAGAAATTTATTTGAAAGAATACTATATTCAAGCATCTTAGCAAGTAAATTCTCACCAAAATCTTGAAAATTTGCTTTCTCTATGGTACTTGGTTTTATTTCATTAACAAGGCACGGCTATTTGTTCCTTTGCTAGGAATAAATAGATAGGTATCTAAACCTATGATGTTAATTCAGATATTTTTGTTGTTTCATCTTTTTTGCTTGGTTCCCCATTTTTTCTTGAATGGCTTGAATAATTTAATGTGTCACTGGATAGCTATGTTCAATGGGCGTTAATTATTTAGTTAGAAATGAAGGCCTAGGTTTAGATTCTTTTAGCTTGATTCATATCTCTTGACATCATTTTTTTTCCTATTTTAAAACATTTGAATCGTTTCTTTTGTTTAGATGCAAATAAAAAAGAAGGAAGATAGCAGTGCGATATTATTATAGTGACCTACATATTTTTTATGAGGTCAAAATCACATGATGAAAGATAAAGAAGACATGATTTGTAGCAGGGTTACAAATATCTTCATCATGTTTCTATTTTAATCTACAATGCATGCTTCCTCTCATTGTTACCTTTTCTTCATGTTAGATTTTTTTCATTTCTTTTTTCATCAATCATGTTAGCTTTGTCTATCAGAAAACAAAAGCAGAGTTGTCTCCTTTTTTGGGCTTTAAGATCATAAAAGTCTTTCAAAAGATCAAATCTCTTACAAAGATCTATTATGACTTGCTACTCAAATTATTGGAGGGTTTGGTCTTATCCATGTCTATTTTAAAATTAGATGTGCCCTTTTTATGTCCCCTAATTAATATGTCCCATCTGTCTTTTCTTTTTGAGTTAGTATTTCCAAGTTGACATTTATCTCTTGTTTATTTTTTCTTTCCTGTAGCCTATGTGTCCAAAAACATAATCCTGAGAATTTGGTAGTCACAATCAAATACGACTTTGACTTTTTTGCCTCTCGAATCATTGACATCTTGTGTTGATGCTGGTTTTTTTATGTGTGCCATGTGTGTGTGTGTGTGTGTAATATTTAATAATGAATTGATGAAAAGATAATAAGGTTTTGGTATAAATGAGAGGTATTTGCTTGATATTTGTCATATTAGTTATGCACAAATACTCATAATTATTTATTTATGATAGTGTTAGTGAAAGCAAATAGAAACCTACGTTAATATTTATAAGTTATCTATTCTTGATAGGCTACTATATACATAGTAAGAGGGGGAAAATTAATGTCAGTTACTATAAAGATCTTATAAGATTTGGTATGCCTAAATATTATCCTCTTAAAATATTTTCAGGTTAAAGTTGTAAAAAATTGTTTCCATATATTTTTATATTAGTATATTACAGTTGCGATTGAGTTGATTTTAAGCCAAAACCAAAAAGAATTTTGAGTTGGAAACCATCACTATCATCGCAGTCTTTATTCTCTCTAGTTTTAGAGTAAGTTTTCTTTTCATGATCTAGGTTTTCATTTTTCCTCTATGTATTTCCTTGTATTTCTTGCATTAGTTTTTTGCTTTATTCTTTATGTTTTTCGAATGTGTGATCATTATGTTCTTGTTTGTTTTAGGATGGGAGAGAAATATTGCAGTGACTTTATTGAAAAAATTCCTCAAGTTATAGTTGAAGAAATCCTTGGATATATAGTTTCAACATCTTGTAAATCCTTTTATGATCTCCAAAATCTGCATTGATGGTAATTTCATTCATTCATAGAATTTTAAAAAATAATTATCTATTTTAATAATAACGAAATGGGCTTTTTTTTTCAGTTGCAAGAGTTTTTATGAAGTATCTAAAAGTTGGAGAGTTGGTTAGTTGATGTGAATAGAGAATGTATGGTACCTTGGCATGAAAGAGTATATTCCTTTTATTCAAAACTGTGCATCGAATGGAAATCTAGAAGCTGGTTTGAAACTTGGCTTGGTGAAAATTTTATTAACTTCATATTTTTTTAATCTTAGATAAGTCATACTATTAATATTGGAAATTAATTTTTAAAATTATTTTGTAGGGAGAAGCTATAAAGTTGAAAATGGATTTAGGCATTCAATATCTACATAATGCAGCTTTTAAAGGTTATTTACCTACAGGATATGCAGCGGAGATTATTTTGTACAAAAATCAAATAACGCGTACTTTTGTACGATAAGTTTGGTTACTAATGGAAAAGTTGATAGTATTTCTAAAGCAATAGAGAGCAAACAATCATCTAATTATATAATAAACAATTGCCAATATTTCATAGCAAAATTTTTAAGAGAGATCGTGTGGAGTATATAAGGTAAATGGATAGAAAAAGAGGCGTAATAGTGTGACAAACAATTATGTGGGTGAAAGGCAATGATGTAATTTATAATGAATGGTTAGGTGAAGATGGTTTAATGAGAGAGTTTTGCAGTTAAGTTTGTAGATGGAAATATAAATTTAATTTGTTTTCAGAACTTATGTAATGTTTATAGTATTTTTATTTTTGTTTTTGTTTTTGGTAGTTTTATGTGTGTGTAATATGATGTTACATAGGTACTTTCTTAAATGAGTGTGATATGTAACGAAGTATTGAAGTAAGAATTGGTTTAAGATTCTATTGATGTAACAAAGGAAGACCTTTTAATTGTGGTGTAAGAGAAAAACTAGCAACTAATAATGAATTGGTGAAAAGATGGCAAGTTGTAGCCATCAATGCGACGTATCTAATCGATATTTGTAATATTATTTATGTACAAATACTTAGTATAATTTGTTTATGACAATATAGTTCCCTTGCATCTTTAATGATAATATAATAAACATTTGAAGATACCTTATAACATGTAAGGTAGCTTCATTTTCAGCTTCTTTCATTGTATATGTTTTAAATCCAAGTTTATCTTTAAATTTGACTTTGGTTAGAAAACATGGTTGATGATATAGACCATATCTTTCATATTCATAGCTTACAGGCGATAACCTAAAATTTTCCAAGATCTCTTTAAGTATCACTTTAAATTGAGCAATGACAATAATATGGCCTTCGTCTTTCATTTATCATTTTTTACTATTATGATTTATTAAGACAAACAAAAGTTTCTGTCAATGAATTGCATGAACAAATTAAAATGTCATAAGTAATTGCAAATGAATAGTAATTCAAGTAAAAATAATATAAAAGTACGAAGAGAATCATAATGATATGAATATTTTATGTAATATTTTATAATAATTTCTATTTTTAAAATCAAGAATTTATTTATTAACATTATCAAATAAAAAAAAAGATAATAATCTCTCAAATGGGTGATATCCTCAATCTAGCAATCCTAAGACAAAGTCTTGGTTTTTTGTAAAACTCTTGAATCTAAATCAAGCACTAATGATTTGTTATAATGCAATGTGTTATGTCACCCTTTTATAAGCATTGGAGGGATAGATTTTTTTTTATTTTGGTTCCCTGTATAAGGATGTGAAAAACTCAAAAAAATGATATCACTAAAATCTATTTGCATTCAATCTGGGTTACATATTCTCACATGCCAACATATTTGATTTTGTAAGTATTGTGAAAGTCAATCTTAAGTAATGTGCATTCAATTAACAATTTACACTTTTAATGCAAATATGAGCACTAATTTATACCATTACATCAAATCATTAATAAAACAAATTGATAAATGCTAACAATTACCATTATGTATCTTGGTGATTCTAAAGATAGTGATAGTACATCCCCACTATGAATTACATGGAGGACCACCTTTTGAAGAACCCTCTTACTATAGCATCACATGAATTCAAAACGATAACAACATAATTTTTTTTTACCTAATCAAAGAAAGACAAATGTCACTCAAAATAAAGGCCGGTAATGGGAGATTTTTGGGGGATAGCTTTAATATAATGTATATATATTTGAAAAAAATAAATGCACCACATTCATTAATAAAGTAAGAGAAAGAGTACATATATAAAATGACATGTAGATACAAGCTTGAGAAAGTCAAAGTCATGTCATACCTTGGTCGCTCGTGACCTTTCTACAAGCTTGAGAAAGTCAAGGCTTTTTTTCAAAATGTTGATGAAGATGCAAGTCCTCCATCTTCATCCTTTTCTGCTTAAGGGCTGTAGACACTTAGGAAATGAACATATGATTAATTTTTAAAATTATTATGTCCTCCGTGGGCAAATTAGAGTTGAAAATATAATAATTTCTCTCTAGCTAAATATTCCAAGCGATGGCTCTAGGGAGGATTCTAGATTTCCTTGGAAAGACCTTTGAGATTACACCCCCAAGAGCCCCATATATGTGTGTGTAATGGAAACATTTTCTAAGTACAACTTTAGCTTTTTTTAAATTAAGGATATTTGATGGCAGTTATTAGATTATGATCTAACAATCACTTTTTATAGGACGATGTCTAGAGTTACTGTTAAGTATTGTGCTTGGACACAAGTACTTACTGTTATATACTTTTAAGTACTATTAACACAAATAGATAATGGCAAGACCATTACAAGATGTCCCTAGATTTTAGATTTGAAATCTATTGACACCCTAGATAAGATGCATGTCTTCTAAGGATGTTCTTAAACATTAAGGTTATGTTTGGATCATGGAGTGATGCCTTGGGAGTGGGAATCCCAAGCCTCCCAACATCCCACTCCCATGTTTGGTACTTGGATTGGGAGTGTACAGTGATTTTTTAGAGGATTGGGTCTCCTTAGCAAGGTGTTTTTCACTCCTCTCAAAATTGAGAGGATTGAGACTCCTTAGCTAAGAAAAGACTATTATGCCCTTGTATAAAAAAAAAACTTTCCCCCATCTTCTCCAAGATCTGAAAAATTAAAATAATTAATATTAATAACAATAAATTAAAATAAATAATTAATATTTAATAACAATAAAATAAAATAAATATTTAATATTTAATAACAATAAATTAAAATAAATATTTAATAATTAATAAAAATAAATTAAAATAAATAATTAATATTTAATAACAATAAAATAAAATAAATATTTAATATTTAATAACAATAAATTAAAATAAATAATTAATAATTAATAAAAATAAATTAAAATAATTAATTAATATTTAATAACAATAAAATAAAATAAATATTTAATAATTAATAAAAATAAATTAAAATAAATAATTAAATATATTATAAATATTTATTAACAATTATGTTAAGTAATTACTATTAAATTTAAACCAATGTTTTCTAAAATGTCACTTTATTTATATAAAAGGGCAAAAGTGTAATTGTACTATATTTCTCTCTCTTACTTTTTACTATTCATAACTCTCATTCTCTCCAACCAAACACCCTCATCATTATCCTCCCCTTTCCCCCTATTCACACTCCCACTCCTCCCTTCTTCTCATTCCCCTCCTTCCCATTCCTATTCCGCAATCCAAATGCCTCCTAAAATCTAAAGAAATCCAACAGTGGCAGTTAGATTTGCATCTAACACCCACTATCCATTCATACACAGTATCAAACAGTAGTTAACAACACTTAACAATGTAACAACACAATAACTAGCAATAAACTTTAGCACATAATCTTTACAAATGGCAACCATTCAATCATGATCTAACAGCTTCCATCAACCATCCTAGATTTTAAAAAATATCTAAAAAAAAAAACATATAATAAATATACATACATCAATTAAAAGAAGTTTTGTGTTATTTAAAAATAAAAAAAACCCTTGATTTTCTCTGGATTTTTTACCTTCTCTGTGACTCTAATATTTCGACGCCATTGTTAGCGTTCGCAGACCGCCATGGCCGAAGCTTTCAAGCTCTGGGTTCATCCCTTCTCCGCTGCTCCCATGGTATCCAAGCCCCAAATCCATGTCGTTCCCTTTCCCTTTTCGTTCGCTTCTTCCCACCATCGTACCACCCTTGCTATTATGCCCCGAGTTCACTCCAACCTCTCACTGTCGAATAACCTGGCCGCAGGCGGCAGCGAAGACTACGATGGGCAGCAGCGGCAGCACCAGTCCCTGCTCGTCGAGGCTTATCACCACACCAACAGCCTCAAAACCCTTCTTGCTGAGCTTTCAATGAAGAATTCATGCCCTATTCGGCTCCTTGAAAGGGATGGAGACTGGCTCAGAGATCAGCTCTGGGTTGCTGTCAGATTCCTCATTGAGGAGGGACGACCTGCGGATGCTCTCAAGGTCAGAAAGTGTTATCTCTTTTCAATGTCTATTGTTTGTTGTCCAATACTTCACATTGAGTTTTGTTGGATGGAAAATATCATTGAATTGTCTCAAAGTGAAAATTTTCTTTTCGTGGAGAATGTTTGGTCATTCATTAGAAAATTCATTTGGAGAAACTTGGATGATTTTAGAGATTTTAGTTTGATCAGGTGTTTACTTGCTATAATTTTGTAATTTTTGAACAATCCAAGTGGTTAAAGTCTTAGTTTTGGAGTACAAATTTAGATGCACTGTGTGAAATTTGAAGAGGTGATATATGTGATAGTTGAAGAGGTGATATTTGTAAAATTTTTGAACAATCCAAGTGGTTAAAGTATTAGTTTTGGAGTACAAATCTAAATGCACTATGTGAAATTGGAAGAGGTGATATATGTGATTGTTGGAGAATAAAAATCATTTTCATTCTTTCCTAAATCTTGATGCTTAGTGTAGTGTGTTTGTTTGGTGTATTTGATCTTCAATATTTGGTGTCTTGCATACCACGCAGGTGTTTGATGCCTGGAAGAACAAAGATTCATCTCGAATGAATGTTGCTAACTACTCAAAGTTCATTCGGTTGTTATGTGATGAGAATTTAATGGATGAAGCTATCCTAATTTTTCAGGATATGGAGAAGTATGGTCTCACTGCATCTTTGATGTTATACAATGACATTATTCATGGATTTGCTAGAAAAAAGGAGTTTGATAATTCGGCATGTTTTTTAAAGAAGGTGATGGATGCTGGTTTACAACCTATGGCGGAGACTTATCATGGGATTATTAGAGCATATGGCACCTGTGGAATGTATGATGAGCTCAGTAAATGTGTGAAACAAATGGAATCAGTGGGTTGTTCACCAAATGAAGTTACCTATAATATATTGATTGTGGAATTTGCGCAGGGTGGACTTGTTGATACAATGGAGGGGCTGTATAGGACTGTGCTTTCTAAACGGATGAATTTGCAGCCTTCAACTCTGGTTGCAATGCTTGAGGCGTATGCCAATCTTGGGATTGTGGAGAAGATGGAGAAGGTCTACCGTATGGTTATGAAAACAAATGCATATATTAAGGACACTGTGGTTCGGAAGTTGGCAGCAGTTTATATAGAAAACTATAGGTTTGCTCGATTAGAGGAGTTGGGGAATGATATCAGTGCGCGAACTGGTAGAACTGATCTTGTTTGGTGTATTCTTCTCCTTGCATCTGCATGTTTCTTGAGCCGGAAAGGCATAGAATCTATCATTCGGGAAATGAAAGTGGCCAAAGTAGAATTCAAAGTGACCTTTGTAAATATCCTTGCTCTATTTCTCTTGAAGGTTAAGGATTTCAGCAAATTAGATGCTGTACTCTCTCAAACTGGCAAACACAATAGAAAACCTGATATTATAACAGTTGGGATTCTCTTTGATGCATGCAGGATTGGATATGATGGTACCCGTATTTTAGAAATATGGAGAAGAAGTGGGTTTCTAGAAACAGAAGCTGAGATGAGAACTGATCCTTTGGTTCTGAATACATTTGGTAAAGGACTTTTTATGAGAGACTGTGAGAGGATATTCTCGTCTGCAGGTTCTAATTTAAAAGAGAAAAAACATTGGACCTATCATAGCCTAATCAGTTTGGTTTTTGGAAAAACAGTGGATTAAAGGGTTGTCAGCTGATTCAATCAGGACTCTGGCTTTTCTTGTGCTTTCACTCAGATTTCATGGAAATATTTGTCACATTTTTGGAGGGGTAAAACTTTACCTGCTGCTTATATAATCTCAGGTAGCTTCTTAAAGGAAAAACAAGAATCTACCACTTTCGTGCAGCCATAGTTCCACTTAGACTGCTTAAGTCTTATCTTTTTAGCACAAAAATCATCTCATCATGTGTTTGTGCATAATTCTTTTGTGGTCCAAGAAAATGCATGGTTGCTTGTGTTTGAAATTTTATCTTTTTATATTTGTTTTGCCTTTCTTTTGTTTTGTTGATTACTTATTTGAGCATGCATAGTTGAAAGCTTATTATTTCAGTAGTTTTTTTTGGGAAGGTTTGATTGAAACTTCTTGTCTCGAGCTGCATTGGATCATTGATGATGTCATTATCGTTTGAGTATTCATGAAAATGTTGCATGCATGTGCGGTTTTTTCACAATGATCATTATTTCCTTTGTGACCTGTTCATCGGCATATCTTCTAATATTTCAAAGCATGTTGCTAATGCAATGTTGTACCGCATGCAGTAAGATTTCTGTTCACCCTGTCATCTTTTCTTTCCTTTTAATGAAGAAATGGTCGACGTAACACAGATTAACAAGTTGAAGACCAGAAGATGCTGTTGCTGAGGCTAAATGTATTGAACTTTTATGCAGAGTAGCCATGATATTCTCCTGTGCTTGATTGAGCTTTCAAATCATTAATCATTGACGTCAAATCCAAGGAGAGAAATGGGTTGAGTCATGATTAGGGCTCCTCCGCAGGTAACAATTGCCATGTACAAAATAGTACCGTTCAATATGATTTTTTAAGTACAGATTATCACTGTCATTATCATTGCTGTTGTTTTTATCCGTCTTCTAAATTCCAGTTGATTCAGTATGAATTTCCCATTGAATCAAGGCTCTCTGCAATTAGCTCAGAAATGAATGTCATATTACTGAACTCCTATAACAGACAAATAGTTGATGTGCACTAATTTCTTATCAACTTCAACTGAGTCATTTATTGACTTCTCATTAGACATGATAGGTTTGTGTCCTTGGTCTAATGAAAGATTGATTGATGGGCAACTGACTTTTTTATTTTTCAAGTGTAGCCTCTTTATATTTTTTCTATTCCAATGAAATTTTTTTGGGTTGAAATTTTCATTTCTTTGCCTAAGAAGGATTCCAGGCACTATTGTTTGTGAACCCTCCCTTGGAGATTATATTCTATTTATGAGTAACCTATGAATTGTTCAATAAGAGAAGGGGAAGAAAGATATAATAATTTGATGTATATGACGTTGGACATAGCTATGTAACATATAATATATCAAATGAAATCTTCGAAAAATCCTAGAAAATTTTGATTGGAACTTTTTTCTACGTATCAAGTTCAAGCATTTTCATAATGACAAACTTGAAGTTAAAAAATTGCATGTGTCTAGCTATTTATATGTCATGACACCACCTAGCATTATCTTGAATTAGTAAGTGAGAAGATAACAATGTCTTCCATCCTGACCAAGTCCTTTCAACCTTTGAATGTGTCTTCCATCTTGAATTACATGGCAGTTCTCAATTTGCTAACATATTAGTATCTTCCTTAATTTTTTTAAACTCTTGATAGTGAATACCAAACTCATAAAAGGATTATTCTATTTCATATTGATGATGACAATGTAAGCTGTCACAGTGGTTGTTAGTAGCCATGGCAGCCAAAAACCAGGCCCCAAAATATTTGGCTTTTGATCTTCACTCTTTAATTGTCAAGCTTGAACTGATGATTTTGTAAATGTAACTAGACTCGGGGAAAAGCTAAGCCTTCTTTGAAAATTCAGACTTTGATTTTCTCCAAATTCAATCAGTAGAAATCTGTTTAAGTTTGGTCCTGTAGGAGCATATCCCATTATGCAACACTATTTTATAGTCAATGCAAGTCCAAATGTCACCACACAAAGGGACATTCACAAGACATCAAGCACCAACTTACAAACCACTCTTAATCTAACACCATTTGTTATGACCCTTTGAAATTGTCCTTAATACATCCAGATGGAAGTCCACATCTTAATCGTATTTATCACTGTCTTGTTTCTTCCGGTCTGTGTTCTTGCAGGCCGAAAAAGTCCTTCCCCCTAAACTCCATTTTATTTTCTTTCATTTTCTCTATATTAATTATACTCATCCTCAACTTGCAATCTATTGATCTGAGTCTATTTTGTTTGCTTTGTGTCTGGAAAAGGAGAAACTATGGCAGTTGCACGAGTGCAGAAGATGGTCCTGATAACTGTGTATGAAGTAAAACCGAGAAGGAGAAGACTGTCCTTTAGCAAGAACCACCATGCTCGTCGTCAATCATCACACCATCACACTGGCGGTGCCTACAACCGGAGAGCTGAGCTCCTCCAATATTGCCAGCAGCTAAGGGCTCACGGCCACCAAACCGGCACCACCTCCCGAGCTATCCCCCGCAACCAACATACAAGCAACAAGGCATGCCTAAGTGATTCTTGTGTACTTTGTTTGTACATTAGAAATTTAGAATGGTTTACTAGGTATCTCATTGAATTTTGCTACTATATATAGATTGTTCCAGCATATCGCAATCAGAGTGAATACAAGAAACTCTCGCCTCGGTCTGGAGAATATTGGAAGAGGCTGCTGCTGCCGAATTTTGTTCTGAGATCACTTGGCAATAACAGGAAGAAGAGGATGAGTGAATCCATCCGCAACACTATGAACACCATTGTGAGAAGTTTCCATGTGAGATGATCTAGTAATATACAAGTATATATATAGCTTTTATGATCAGTTTTTAATTTTTTTTCGTATTCTTGTAGATGCAGAAGAAGCCGGAATTCGTTGTGAAGTTCCTTGCCACGTTTCGACGGAGAAGGTGAAGTTCAGAGCATGCTTGGCATATAAATAATCCAAGTGCTGTATTTGTGTCCGGCTAAATAAATATATTATATATATCGGAAGTTATGTATGAATGTGTTTTGTTTGACCAAAGGACTCATAGTGGTATTTAGGAGTGAGACAATTAAAAAATCTCGAGTTTAAGATTCGTTGGAAACAATAATAGTAACAGACAGATCGTCAGTTGTGGATGTGGATTCACAGCCCAGCTCTTTTGTCCCCAATTGAGGATGGGCGGGTTGGATGATTAATTCTCAGTTTGTGTGTACACCCTGTGTAAATAGCTCTTGTTATTTTTATAAATAAAAAAAAAATATTTGTTCATGTTGGTGGTCTGGGAAAAAAAATCAGATGTTTATTATATGGGAATGACTTAGGTGAAGTTAGATAGATGTAGTTTGTGTAGTTCACCATTAACATTGTGACACATGTCCCTAAAAATATATAAAAATATAATAATTTTCTTATAATGTCCTTACTCTTTTATAAAAAATACTCATCTCTTGCCTCATATCACACATTTAATGGTGAACTACATAAATTACATCTATCTAACTTCACTTACGTAATTTCCTTATTATATTATTTCTTTCTTGAAAATTTAGGAAAACTACCTGAAAAGGTCAGCAAATGTTTTTTTCTATGATCATTTACTCCAACTGAAATTAAAATTTCATCATTTCACATAAAATGATTTTTTTTTTTAATTCTAGATGGTTATTATTGTATAATTTAACTATTAATTTGATAAATATTTTAATAAGATTGATTTTTTATTTAGATTTTTATCATTAAAATTTTGTGTTAATTTTGGTACATTGAATATTCATCTATTTTTAAATTTAATGAAAGTTTTATTATTTTTTTAATTAAAGAGATTTATATTGTATAGACCAACATCAGTGTCTCATTTATGGTTTTTGTAAATACTATAAATAAACATAAAGTGACTGACAACAATAAATAAGCATAAATTTTGTTCACATAATTAAAAAGATATATTTACAAAAAAATCATTTTGATAAATTTTAGTAAACTCTCCAATACTTGAGGTGGTACATTATCTTTTCAAAAATGTATATAATATACTAGTTAACATATATAATTGAAAACTTTTATTGCAAAATTATAATATTATATCATACACGCCCACTAACCAGCTTTAGTGGAAATCATCATAATCCCAGGTTCAAGTCTAGGTGCTCGTAGTGGTCTACATAATATTTTAATGTAATTAATCTATGGGTGTAAATGCATTTTAAACCCTATATATATATATATATATAATACTATTATGTATAATCCGCTTTCAGAGTATTTCATGGACAAATTTAAATATTTTTATTACATTTGATTTTTATTTATATTAAATATGATATTAATAACTAAAAATAATTAATTATATTTTTGTTTACACAATAAATATACATAGGACTTTTAAAATTAAATTATACCAACAATTTTTATTGTAAAAAAAGTTATCATTAGGTTTTTTATTATTTGTCTATATATAATATTACCTCAAAACCTCCAAGTTATAAAAACCCTGGTGTGGATCTATATATATACCGATATATATATGAGGAAGCATTTCAGCAGTGTTAGATAGTGGCATTTAGATGCAAATCTAGCGGTTACTATGCCTTCATACATAGTATCTAATGACTAAAGTACAACCACTAATAATAACTATATATAAAATAACAATCATTAGGTCATGATCTAATAACTATCATAAAATATCTCTAGTTTTTAAAAAACTAAAGAATTTTGTAGAAAATTTATTATAACTTAAAAACACATTTACATTTATTACATTTAAATTTTTATTTATATTAAATATAGTATTAATAATTTAAAAAGAATTAAATACACTTTTTGGTTTGCAAAATAAATGTGCATAACACTTTTTAAGACTAAATCATACCATCAGTTTTAATTGTACAAAGTTATTTGAGCTCATCTTGCCAAAGTATTCTCTTGTTCTGACCTATCACAGCTTGACACATGTTCCCATAAAAATTAACATCATATAAGGACACATGCTCCTATTGTAGAATTTTCATTATATGTCTATATATGCTCCTATTGTAGAATTTTCATTATATGTCTATATATATATATATATATATATATATATATATATATATTATCTCAAAACCTCAAAAATTATGGAAACTTCAAGGCGGACCTAATATATGTATATATAAGTTTAAGTCATCTGATTTTATTGTGTTTATTGTATAACACTATTTTGGAACTATTGAATACTGTTTATGATTGGATTGTAGCCATTAGATGGTAATTCAATGGTTACTGTGGGCGCTCCTAGATGATTGGTCATATATATATATATATATATATATATATATATATGAGGACGCATTTTAGGGTGTTCTATAGTAGCCTTTAGATACAAATCTAACCGTTACTATCTATTAGCGCACAGAACCTAATAAAATCAAAACATATTAAAAACCAACATTACTTAATAATATTGAAGTACAATAACTAACAGTAATTCTACGTACTCAATAACAATCACTAAATTATAATCTAATAACTGTCATCAAGCGTCCATGGTTTTTAGAAAGCCAAGGACCTTCATAGAAAACTATATATATGGACCTATTTAGTCTCTCTAATACAGTTAATTTGTCTTTTTGGTCACTTTAATATTATTTGTCCTTAGAAAATATTTCTATTTTAATATTTGAGAAATGTAAGTCCTTATAGAGATCTCCAAAGAATAAATTATATTAGAGAGAGAAATTTATATTTATTAAATATTAAAATAAAGAAATCTTCTAGAGACAAATCACATTAAAAGAACTCAAGAAGGGATAGATTGACTGTATTAAAAAGACTAAGGGGTCGTTTGGTTCGTAGTAATAACATATTACCACATAATGAGGTGGGAATGTTATATGGTTGGGAATATTGTGGTAATTTGATATAACCATGTTTGGTTGGGAACTCTTATTACTGAGAATAGTTCATTACTTTGTTTGGTTCATGGTAATCAATTTGGTAAAATATAAAAAGTTATGAGATTACCATGGTAATCCAAGATAGACACCAAATTTGGTGGTAATAGAATTACCACCTTCTTGGTAATATTCTCCTGTTGGTAATGTTATATTACCATCCAGATTACCACGTAACAAGTGGTAATCTTTCTCAGTGCAATGTTAAACGTGGTAATCTGAAAAGATTACCACATAACAAGTGGTAATATTTTCACATTACTATAAACCAAACACCCCCTAAGTGAGATATTCTATCGCATAAGTGCGTAAGTATAAGGGTCAATAACTGAAAAAACTCAAAAAGGTCTAAAATGAATAAAAGCCCCATCTCAAAATGACAAAATCACACACACATAAATGATAAATGTATATACAAATAAAAATAACCATGAAGGGGGGGTTAAGTGAAAAAAAGCCCAAATTTCAGCATAGCCACCGCACACAGGCCCAACATCGCCACCCAAAGTGCCCAGTGAGGCGGTCCGCACACCGCACACCGCCCACCTCACGCCGCGCCCCGTTCGGCCCCGCCTTCTCCCCTCCCCCTCCTCTTGTGCGGTGCTCTTACCCCCCTCCTAATAATGACCACCCCCCCTTCCTTTTCCCCTTCTCTCTTCTTCTATTCTTCTTCTCCTCTTCGTCTTCTTCAATGGCTTCTCCTTCTCCTTCTCCCTCTCCTTCCCCTTCCCCTCCTCCAGCCTCTCGAACCCCTTCTCCTCTCCCTACCCCTCTTCCTCCTCCTCCTCCTCCTGCCCCTCCCTCATCCTCCTCCTCCCGCCGCCTCCCGCCGCCGTGCTGGACCAACGAGGAAACCCTAGCCCTGATCGAGTCCTACCGTGACAAGTGGTACGACCTCCGCCGTGGCAACCTGCGCGCCACGCACTGGCAAGAGGTCGCCGACGCTGTCGCCGAACGCTGCCGTAACTTCGCCGGCGCTACCCCTAAGACCTCCGTCCAGTGCCGCCATAAGGTCGAGAAACTTCGCAAGCGGTACCGTGCTGAGCGTCAGCGATCCCTTAACGCTGATCCCTCCGCCACCCCGTCCTCCCCTTGGGTTTTCTTTTCTCATCTCCACTCTATGGAGATCGGCCCTTCCAATCGCGCTGTCTCCGACGAGGAGGAGGAGGAGGAGGTGGATCGCCGCTCTGCGCCTACTCGTAGCCTTCACCGCTTGATGGAAAATGGAGGGCTTAAGTTTAAGATCCCTAAGGCGGTGAGGTCGAAGATCGTTGGATCTAGGCCTGAGGACCGGCCGACACCGATCCAAAACCCTAACCCTAGCTCTAGGAGTCGGTTGCTTGGGGGTTTCGCGAGGATGGGGCCTACGATGGAGGACATGAGGAGGAAGGTGGATAAGAGCAGGCGGCGGAGTAGGGGAAAGGACGAGGGCGATGCTATGGCGGAGGTGGTGTCGGCGCTGAGGATGTTGGGTGATAGGTTCATGAGGATGGAGCAGATGAAAATGGAGCAGGCCAGGGAGATGGAGAGGGTCCGGATGGAGATGGAGCTCAAGAGGACGGAGATGGTGCTTGATTCGCAGAGGAGGATTGTGGATGCTTTTGTCAATGGTCTTCTCGGGAAAAAGAGGGCTAAGGTTTCACCGGAGTCTTAAGGAAGGTCTTTCTTTGCCTTGTTTCTAACTCTTTTTATTTTTTGGTTTATTTTCTTGTTCTTGTTCTTCTCAAAATGTGATTAGGTTTTTAGGGATTTCATGGAAAGAAAGGAACATCTATGCAGGGAAGAAAAAGGTGACCGTTAATGCTCTGTAATTTAATGTTAGTTTGTGAATTTGCTTATCTTAATCATATTCTCCTTTTGATATACAGAATGGGTGTTGTGTTACCTCCTTAGTTATCTTGTGATTTGGCTGATCTGCCTGTTATTCAATGCAAATCGTCTAGTAAGAACTTAGCTCACAGTTTTGTGGGGCTGCAACTCTTCTGGTCTTTGTATTATTTGTGGATTCTAGTTTTGTTTTGAGAGTTTTGTTAGGCTTTTTCATTGTTAGAAGATTTAGTATTTGTGTGTTATTAGTTCTCAGGCTTCTCTTTCTTTGCCTTGTCATCTTGTCATTCAGCACTAATTGTTCGCTTGGAATTGATTGCTTGCAGGATCGCGGCACTGCATCTCTTATCATATTTGTATTATTTACAGATTCTACTCTTGTGTGGGGAGTTTTGTTGGGCTTTTACTTTTGTCATATAAGGTTTAGGTTTTGTTTGCTATTAGCTCTCATGCTTCTCTTCCTTTGTGTTAAGTGAGTCAAATAAGCAATGGATAGTCTACTTTCTTAGTTATCTTGTGGTTTGCCTAGTTGGCCTTTCATTCAAACAAATAGTTTTCTTTGAATTTATAGCTTGCTTGCAGGATCATGGCACTGCATCTCTTATCATCTTTGTATTGTTTGTAGATTCTAGTCTTGTTTTGGCAAGTTTGTCGGTTCTTTACATTGTCATTATTAGGTTTAGTTGTCGCATGCTAGTGGTTGTCAGGCTTCTTTCCCTTCGTGACTTGCCTAGTCAACCTGATATTCAACGCAAGTAGTCTGCTTAGAATTTAGCTTGTAGCATTGTGGCAGTGCGCCTCTTCTCATTTTTGTATAATTAATAAATCCTAGTGTTATTTTGGAAGTTTTGTCGGTATTTGCTTTGTTGCTACAAATTTTAGTTTTTGAATGCTATTAATTCTGAGTCTTATCTTCCTTCATGTTAAATGATAAGTAATGGATGGTCTACTTCTACTTTCTTGATTTCTTGTGGCTTACCAAGTGTATGTGCTATTCAATGTAAATTATTTTGCTGAGAATTTAGCATGCAATATCTTGATAGTGCAACTCTTATCATCCTTGTATTTTTTGTAGAGTCTAGACTTGTTTTGGCAGTTTTGCCATTAGGTTTAGGTTTTGTATGTAATTAATAATCTGGCTTCTCTTCCTTTGTGCTAAATTAATCAAGTAAGTGATGGATAATCTACTCTCTTAATTTCTTGTGACTTGACTAGCCTACCTGTTATTCAATGCAAATAGTTCGCTTAGAACTCAGCTTGAAGCATTGTTGCACTGCGCCTGTTTTCATCTTTGTGTTAGTTTTAGACTCTAGTTTTGTTTTGGGAGTTTTATAGGCCTGTACTTTGTCATTATTAGGTTTAGTTTTTGTATGCCATTAGTTCTCAGGCCTCTCTTCTTTTGTGCTAAATGAATCAAGTATGTGATGGATGATCTACTTTCTTCATTTCTTGTGACGTGCCTAGCCTCCCTGTTATACAACACAAGTTGTTTGCTTAGAACTTAGCTTGCAGCATCGTTGCACTTCAACTCATCTCATCATTGTGTTATTAGTAGTTTCTTGTCTTGTTTTGGGAGTTTTGTTGGGGGTTTTTATTTGTTAATAGGTTTAGTTTTTGTACGCTATTAGTGCTCAGGTTTCTCTTCCTCTGTTAATTGAGTCAAATATCTAATGGAAGATTTTGCTTTGTGTTTAATGGGTCAAATGAATAAATGGATGGCCTTGCCAGTATTGCAAATGCTGCAAATTGTGCTAGCTTACTGGCTTTTTCCTGAACAAGGGTCTACTAGATTGTTCTCCCCAAGAAAGCTGCTATTTCTTTCGCAGAGGGGACCAACTGCTTTGGTGATAAAGCCATCATGTGTTTACTTCCAAAAGTGAGGAATCTTGTTTACATGTCTTTGCTAAATGAATTTCCGTGTATTCTCATATGTTCATAATTAAATTTTTTGCCTTTCTTCACTTATATGGGATACAGTCTCAATTAGTTTAATTCCTTCGAGTTTTAATATCCTTTATGTGGTAATTGCCTCCTAGTAATCATTGCAGATCGTAGGATGAACGATGTCAATAGTCAATTAATTTGAATTCAGTTTATGATCCTTGCCTGCCAGGTCATTGCGCCTGGTCATTCAAAGGTTTCCTTTCAGGTCTTTTCCCATGCATATATATAATCCCAATTAAATTGGCACAACATGTTCTCCACCCCTTCATTCTTATAGTTGGTGTTTTCTTCCAAAATCTTCCCATTCAAAAGTTAGTTGGTTTGTCTAATTTGGCAATAAGACTAGAGTGTGCTACGTCAACTTGGATTTGCTTGACTTTTGATGAAAACCTTTCATTTCCCTTGTTATTCTTAGAACAATAAACTAAAGCTGAGCTCATTGGGACTTGATTGGACAACCATCCTTGTGGTAAGTGGTAACAAGCCAAGGTTCTCTAATTGATTGTTGCTAGTTTCTTGGAAAATTTAGGCTTTTTATAGAGTTTCATTTGATAAGTGAGAACTTCTATGTTCTTTATTATAAGTACGTGATTTTTCACGCAATAAATGGAAATGCTCATACATATGATATTTGCTTGATCGCTAATCACTACAGACTATTTTCATCCTAGCCAACCTGCATGTGCTCTTCTGAGATCTACGGAGCATGGGATTACCACAAATAACCTTATCATTCTCAATGCATGCATACTTTCAGAAAATTGACTTCTAACACTAATGATGGCTCAGTGATAATTGTGCATAACCCTCATTGCTATCTTACAAGTTGATGCAATGATGTAATCACAACTTACTTATGGTTGTGCAGTGTAGTAAAATATTTTCCATTTATTCTGAGCAGTGCAGTAAAATATTTTCCATTTGTTGCTCTTGTTCAACTTTCATAGCATTTGTTTACCATGTTATGGAATTCAGTGATTTTGCAGACTTTGGATGAACTATGGGTTTAAATTGTTCTTCAATTTTGAATTTGTAGTGGGAATATTGAAATCATATCAGACAGACTTAAATTAGCAATTCTGTTTTCTACATCATGCATAAATTTCTGGTATGTCTATTATATCTATTGCCAATTGTACGTACGATTATCCACGCGATGAGTTGTCAACCGATCCGTTAGGTGAAAGCTTGCAGATCCATATGTTTAATTAGATGCAACAATGCTGATTGCTTGATAAGATTTTAAATCATGTATATTTTTATAGCTTTCTCGGTTCCTTCTTTCTTTCCTATGTGGATCTGTTTAACCTCATAAATTGTTGTTGTTTCCACCCTTATGAATTATTATTCTGTCACATTGCTATCCATATCAGAATATAAAGTGTGCATACTAGTAGGCCAATGGTTCTAAATAGTTGTCTGCATAGAACTCCTGAGTGATGAAGTTTAGGGCTTTTCAGGGATGCATGATTGTTTAGTTAACGTGCATGCTTTTCAGGGATTTGTGTTTTCAGTTCTAAATAGATTTGTCTGTCTATTTACCTCAGTTATTTTGAGCATGTACATATTAAGTATATAAAGAAATTAATTTATGGTGTGATGATGTTTCCATTGTAGTCTTGTTAAGGTATAACTGAATGTGTTGATTGTGTTGCTCATCACGGATTACTTATGTACTATATGATTGGATTAGCATTTCTGCTGATAATATTTATAATTTGAAGGAGTGCTGGTGATAACTTTTATTTTTAATTTGGATTTGTGATTATATGGTTTGGCTCAAGTGAATTTTTTTTAAAAAAAATCAGACTATTAGTATTAGCAACAATTGCAAGGTTTTGGATTTTGATAGCTGTTATTGATTTGAATTATCCTTTAATGTATCTAACATAGAAAGAATTAAGTACTCTAATTTTTAATTGAAAACCATTGACATGCTAAACAACCTATAAAAATTATATATCACCTCTGATTGTTTTGTTAGACTTCCAAGTCTAACAAAATCAGTTGCCAAGTGCTCATTGGATTTGTTGGAAGTGGGCGAACGTGGTGCCATTTCTTTCCTCTGGTGTGGATGCTGGGCCAAATCAAGTTTTTAGGGGTTTTATTTTTACTTATTTATTTTGTTTGTGCGTATGTCTCAATCAATCAAATTCCTACTTTACTCTATACCTTTTGATATAAAATTTTAAGATATAAAATTTAACTTTAAAATTCACACATAAGTGCTTGTTGAATTATACTTCATGTGGGTTTTTGCATGTTTTTTATACAAATGTGTCTTGTATCCTTGAGTTTACTCTATGACTTTGCTTATTGAGTTTACTCTATGACTTTGTACGTTCATTACACAAACTTGTCAGTATAATCAGGTCTGTGATTGTCACACATGCTTACCAAAATTATTTTCCTTTTGGTAAAAGGGGCATTTAAGCTAAATTAAACCAAAATTCATTCTATTGAACCAATTATCATACATCTCAAAAATGAATCAAACCATTTTTTTTTTCTTTTAATATGCGGGAGGGTTTGACGGATGACATAAACTACAAATTTCAGGTGTGGGCATTACACATCCTACTTTCCAGAAAGCATGTTTCCTTAATAATAATAATAATAATAATAATAATAATAATATTATTATTAATAATAATATTATTATTATTCTAAAATGTTCGTATACTTATTGATTCAATGTTTGTAGTCATACCAAATCCGTTTATCACATTAGGTTTCAATGGATTTAAAAGCACAACAATGTGGTTTTACATTGAACTTTTTTTTGTAATAATATTTTTATCGAATAGATTTTTTAATAAGATTTCCGAATGACGGGATACTAAAGTAGCATTAATATCAGCATTCACATCATTTTTTTTTAATCTTTTTTTTAAATATTTTTTTTATTATCTAAATTTTAATTTTAAAAATTTTAATAATAAATGATAAATTAAAAACTCCATGCCTAAACTTTAGAGTTTAGAGTTTAATATAGGGTTTAAATTTTTAAATATAGATTATAGTATTTGGATTTAAATTTTTAAATTTAATTTAATAATTTTTTTTTAATTTTAAAATTTTAAGAAATTTTAAAGTTTAAATTTTAAGTTTATATAAAAAATAATTACATGGATAATGACATGGATGACACATTGCCATCCACATCATTCAAAAACCTATTCGAAAAATTTATTTTGTAAAATTAACATCAATATCAACATCTATGTCATTCTTTCCTTTTTTTTAAAAAATTTTTTTAAATTTTTTTTATTATTTAAAATTAAAATTTACTAGAAGAGTTTGTGATTTACTGATTAAGACATAAATTTAAAATTTAGTATTTATTATTTAAATTTTAAGTTTTTAAATTTTTAAGTATATATTTTGTAATATTTAAATTTAAGATTTTAGATATAATTTAATAATTTTTTAAAAATTTAAGAATTTTTTAAATTTAAATTTATATAAAAATAATGATGTACATCAACATTATTTAGAAAACCTATTCAAAAAATCTATTTCCTAAAAATAACACCACTTTTAGTTATATATATATATATATATATATATTACAAGAAAAGGACTTAAAACAAAAAACATAAATCTTTTCACCCGTTGTCTCACGACAATAATAATCTAGAAAACAACCTGATACCGATAAAGAAATGAATTAAAAAAAAAAAAAAGAGGATTCATGGCAATAATATCAACGCCAACTCGATTTATAGATGAAAACCTACCTTCTTGTCGCATGCACCTGTATAACGATGATTACAGCTTGAAATGTTTATGCACATCAATTTAAAAAAAAAAAAAAAGAATTATCCTATGAGTCTTTCTATATCATCCCTCTGGAACAAACCAGTAGAAAAACAAACAGGAAGGAGAACACATCTTGTGTGAATGAAAACAAGGCTGACTGAATGCAAAAACATGAAACAAGCAATCTTTCTACACAAATACTGATAAGTTACTTGACAAAAATTTCACACAAAAAAAAAAAAATTACCGGTCTTCATGACTTCCTGTTCTTTCCAAGGAGCTATCCATGATTCAAAATATAACCTTTACTGCTGTTTGATTCTCTTTTGTACCATCATTCAAAAAAATAAATCAGCTAAAAAAAAAATGAAAACATAAATACCACCATCTGAATGCACTTGTGGAATCTTGTTCACATCAGAGGAACACAGCAGTAGTTATTACATGATAAGCATAGAGAAAACAAATAGAATATAATATTAAGAGTTTAAAAGCTCATCTAACATCTCAAAGTGAATCAATGTACTAAAAATAAATAGGTTTGTTCATTCAAACATGACTCACTAACAGAAACATGAGCATATAATCTGTCTTGACACACAACAGTAGTTATTAGATGATATGCATAGAGAAAACAAATAGAATACATATTAAGAGTTTAAAAGCTCATCTTACATCTCAAAGTGAAACAATGTACTAAAAATATATAGGTTTGTTCATTCAAACATGACTCACTAACAAAAACATGAGCACATAATCTGTCTTGACACACAACAGTTGTTATTAGATGATATGCATAGAGAAAACAAATAGAATATATATTAAGAGTTTAAAAGCTCATCTTACATCTCAAAGTGAAACAATGTACTAAAATAAATAGGTTTGTTCATTCAAACATGATTCACTAACAATAACATGAGGATATAATCTATCTCGGCACACAACAGTTGTTATTAGATGATATGCATAGAGAAAACAAGTAAAATATATATTAAGAGTTTAAAAGCTCATCTTACATCTCAAAGTGAAGTAATGTACTTAAAAATAAATAGGTTTGTTCATTCAAACATGACTCACTAACAAAAACATGAGCATATAATCTATCTCGAGAGCAAGAAGAAATTTAAGATTGTATGGAAAAGTTAACAAATTCAAAATTAGATCCAGTTGAAGAATGAATAAAAATACAGAAACCAGTCAAACTAAACCAGGCTAAGCTCCATATTGCTTATGTTGAAAAATTATGAAGTTTTGCATGCTTGAGTTGCATAGCTTTAATATCAGCCAAGGGAACTAAAACTTCTGATCAAAATACATGCAATTGAACACCCTGAACATTAATAATTAATGTTCCAACAGCTTTACAAGTAAAAATAGATACAATTATAATTAAGGAAAAAATTTCATCCTATGCAGAGAACACTACAATAGTTGATATTCCAACAAATTTTACCAATGCTACTAATTAAAATTGTGTTAGCCAAATATATCCTAACAAACCTTTATATGATTCTTAGTACTTAAGCTCAGAATCAATACCTAGTATAGTCCTCTATGAAAGAACAAAGACATTATAGGTTGGAGAACTTTTCCCCGCGCACACACACAAAAACTTATTTTTATTTTTAGAAAACATGTTTGTAACGATTGTTTCATAAAACAAGATTTAAAAATAAAAAATAATATGTTTATTAGAAAATAATGATTCAATATGTTCTTACCATAGCATTGTTATATATTCATACATCTTAATAGTGACATAAATACATAAATTTTAAAAAATAAATCATATATATATATAAAATACAGAATCTGAAAAAAATGCTTCTGCTCCAAATACTTAAACCACAAGATAAGATTTTTAATCCCAACAAACATACAATTTAAATATACTGCCTATTGATAAGATTTATAAAGTAAAATCCTATTAGTTTATCTATCTATACACACACACACATGTATATAAGTATATTACCATGAAGCTTTAAAATACAGATTTAATTAGTTTTTTAAGAAATGGGGAACATTTTATCTAAAGTGATACTGGCATTCTCTTAAAACAGGAAAAAAATAAGAAAAATGTTTTCAGAAAAATGGTTTTTAAATAATCTCCAATGATTAGTTTGTCAACTTGAACTAATATTTTGCATTTCTTATTAATAATAAATTCAAAGCAAAATCCTAACAACCACTGAAAGACCAAAACAAGACTCCACAGATGCCTGTTCTGTAAAAGACTCAAAGAAGCTATAAACTGTACCCTAAGATGCAAGTAAACAACATTAAAAAGAACAAAATATTCAAGGTTAATTCTGCTGATAACCTGACAGTCCCTATGTGATCGTCATGATCTTGTCACAATTATCAAATCATCCATCAAGATGCCATTAGAAATACTGTCTTTCAGGTTTGAATCGTCATACTCAAGTAGTGCAGGGAAAACCAACAGAAAATTATGATCTCGGCTGCTGTACTACTCATAACAATATTCATCAGGGAAAGAACTCCAAGAGAAGATTGCTCAAATCAATACACCATACTTGCATCCTCTAAGTTCATGATCTAAATAATTGGAGTACTCATGCACAAAAGTTCAGGATCGTGCCAATATGAGTTCCATGGTAATGGAAGTGCTCTGTAATACATTTCAAGTTATACCGGAGTTCACTCCGTATCAAGTGGTGATCAAAGACATTAAAATCAATTGTTGCTTGTACCAAAATCACATATTTTGTGAAGGTAACAAGACCGGAACAGGAAAAGAATCGTCAACACTTGGGCAACCATTCAAATTGCTACCTGAATTCCAAGTGAACTGATGTAAGCAACAGCACTCATACTCTTTTTCAATTCCCATCTATTAGATGCATATATTTTCTGATAAACTTTATAAGTGTTTAATCAAACACTGCAAAGAAATCAAACCAAATGCAACTGAAATTTTCCTTCTCCCTATCAGATATTGCTTGATAATATATTTGCTGTACTTGTCTGTTTGGTTACCCCTTTCTGCCTGACTATTTGATTAAGACCTTCACTTAAACCATGTGGACATTGTCAAATAATGGCTTTAACCAGCAAAAACACAACTGGGTTTGTTAATGATTTGAATGCTCTTTTTCTATGAAACACCATACCAAAAGGCGGAATTCAACAGGTATAAACAACATAAATCTTGAGATAAATTAGTAAATTGTGAAAAGTTGCAAGGATTGAACCTTGTCAAGCAAATGTTATCCATCTTCATCCTTACCCGATCAGTTTGTATAGATCACAAACAGTAAGGCACAATGATGTATCTAACAAATACTTTAGCCAACTTAACAGTTAGTGTGGGAAAAGTTTTGATGTAAACAGTCATCTTGAAACACAACCCAAGTGACCATGCTTAAAAGTAATCTTGATTTGACATAGTTTGCTAGGGAATTTCCACAGCTTCTACTATCTTACCAAAAGTTAACAGAACTCAGCTAGAAAACCATAAACTCAACAGTTCACAAGTAACAAATGCCTTCTTCATTTATTTTCAAAGAACAGCAGCAACCTTTAAGAATAAAATATAAGCACATGCCGTTTAATAATCATTGTCCAACATTCATAGATTAGGTTCCAATTGGATATATCCCATTGCAGTTGATATTCACATGTCCTGCTGCATCCAGCAACACCTTAATGGCCAAGCATATTCAAATATAATACTTGATAAAAACTCAATGTGAAAGCAACTTCATTGTCCAGTTTATGGTGATCTTAATAGAGAAAAAAATTTGTTTCCATACATCACACTAGGCCTTGTTTGATGGTCTTATCCCTGAGTAAATAACTGAGATATCCTTACACTGGAAGGTATTCAGTTTGCATCCATGTCTGAATAACCTAACTGAACAAATATTCAAATCCTTAAAATAATCCACATGACTTTTCCAACACTCATGGTCTCTCTCCATGCATGCAAGCATCAGATAAGGAAGCTTCAAAAAGTCCACAGTTTACACGAGCCTCCTTTGATGTCAAATCTGTGTCATCAAGACAATTCCATATGTAATTTTGAAAGTCCATGAGCACCAAGCAGGCATCTTTCTTAATCAATATTCAGCAGCAGAATCCATAAGCAGCATGACCAAAAAGCAAAAGCACCATCCTCTCACATGACTACTAGAGCACACACTAGCACAAAAACCAAAAAAGGCGAGAAAGATGGTTGGATGAAGAGGCAAAGATGAACATACCTCAGTAGTATGAACTGGATCCACTACCACCTAAGTACCCACTGCCACTCATGTTACGACCAGAGTATGAGGAAGAATACGAGCCACTACCAACTTGCTGAGAAAATTAAATAGGAAATGTTTCAGACTACTTGGCAGTCTTTCAGAATAGAAGTTAAAAACAGTCATAAAAATCTTACATCAGAACCCCTTGAGAGGTAACTACCACTGAAGCCTGATGAGTACATTCCACTAACATCCCTACCACTTACAGAACCTAACCAAAAACACAAAGTAAGAAAATCAACAGAGGACAAGCTAAGCACAATTGCCAACTATATCAAAATTTGGCATACCTCCACCATAACTGATGCCTTGGTGGCTGCCATGTAAACCATGTGATTCATGGCTACAAAGGTTACTCCTGCTTCCACCATATCCCGCATGTGATCGACCGAGCCTGTACAACCATATAATAGATGAGATTGGTGCATTTCCCACAATTTAGACAAAAGGGGAGAGGAGGATTATAAAAAGCAATGATGACTTTAATATGCATTGCACAATACCAACAAATACCTTTCAGCATAGGCATCTTCATATTGAGCACTACTTCCACTGACTCCATACTCTATCCGAGCCCTTGAATGCCGCATGTTTACATCAGGATAGCGAGGGGGAGCATCATCCTTCAAGAAGATCAAACTTAACAAGATATAACTTTTCAAGATAAACCAATGTAAACTAATATGTTTAACGCATCAGAGAGGAAACAAATGCTCACCATTGCTGAATATGAACGCTTGGATCCAGAGATAGGATCATAGTCACGGCTGCGTGCTTCTCTGTAAGCTGGGATAGGCCATTCAGGTTTTCGCCCATAAACTTCATCAGCATATGGCCTCCTCTCCATAGCACGGGGAGCACTCCGTGGCACCATATCAGAATAGCTTGATCCACGGGAAGAAAACTCATCCCTGTAAGATGATGATCTTCTCTCAGTGAGGATTCTTGACCCATACTCAGCAGCCGCAGCAGCAACTCTACTTCTAGAAGCAAGCTCATCATGCCTACTATACTCCCGCTTAGAACTACTCTTAGGAAATTCAGGAGCTGTTGATGTGATATAACATTTAGAAAAAGAAAAAAAAATTGACAAACCAATACAAAACTTATTCCCACATGATGATATAACCAAGAAGAAAGCTTACGAGGAGGCCGCCTCTCATATGACCGCACTGGTGGAGGCAGACGTCTTGCCCTCTCTGGTGGTGCTACAACAGGCCGTCGTTCACGGAAATCAATTGTCCTCCTAGATCCGTAACCACCAGCAGGCACTGCACGACCCCCAAGTTGTCTAGGCACACCTCCTGGGATTCTACGAGGAGGCGGCCTTGATGACCAAGATGAACGAGTACTTCCTCGAAGGGGCCCTCGGCTGGACCGAAAATCTCCCCGAGAACCAGGTTTCCCTCTACCTCTCTGAAGGGGTCTTGATAATCTGGCCCTAACCTTTACCTGGAAGAAAAAGAAGGCATGCAGCCAAGCACAAGGTGACTTGGAAATCAAAGAGTACGCCAGACATAAATGAAACTATGACAGCGGTAATGCGGCCAACCTTGCTATTTCCTTCACCAAGTTCTTGGTTGTTGATGCCATCAGCACAGCTGACAGCAGAATCATGTGTGTCAAATGTGACAAAGCCAAAATCCTTTCTCTTAGCATTAGGCATATTGCGAGCAAGTTCAATCTTTTCAATTTCACCAAATTCTTTGAGACATCCCTTGACTCGATCCTCATCCCAAGAAGCAGGTATACCATCAACAAAAACAGTCTTAACCTGGCACAGAGGTGACTCATAACAATGAGTGATCACTAAAAGAAATTAATATTATTGAAAATTCATGTGAGAGATAATCAGGATGGAAATGGACATGATCAACCAAGCATCATTCAAACTTATAGCATGACTAAGTCAGAGACTCGATAATTCTCCAGAGTTTTATTGTGAAGTATATACTCTAGATAAAAATAATAATATGTTCTCAATAAAATTGCTTATTCAATCCAAAAGATCTACAGTGATCAGGTAACACAATAAATGAAGCCATCTTGCCGAAATTCAGCTAACATACCTGAGCCATGACTTCATCATCTGGTTGAATAAATGAGTCTGCAAGTGAAATTTTAGCAGGCCGATCAACTCCAAGCATGACATCCCTCTTCTGCAAGTGTCTGTAAGCATCTATAGCATCTCTTCGCGAAGAGAACTCCAGGAAGGCAAATCCACGGTTCATTCCCTCATCATTACTATCTTCCGACAGATTTAAATCCACAAAGTTTTCAATCCCATAACTCCTCAATGTCTCCTTCAACTGAACAAATTAAGAGAGACATGTCACAATGGTAGAGCATATACAACCACCATTAGCAACAAGGGCACCTCTAGTAAACTTACATGTTCCTTTGTCCATGTTTTGCATATATTACCCAAGAAGAGTGTGTCACTGTCCTTGCTAGGGGCAACACCACACTGTTTACCATTTACCTGGATCAAGTAAATAACATACTAACGTATTACCATCACAGAACTTTAAAGATCAGTGCAAAGCTTTAATCTGATCATTACAAAACAAGGAAAACACCATTAGATGCAAATCATCATACCACTGGATTCTTGAGTTCCAAAACAGCACGTTTTGCTTGCTCCACAGTTGCATAACGCAAGAAAGCAAAACCTTTGTTCCTGTTAGTTAGGTGGTTCATCATAAGTCTAATTTCCACAATCTCACCAACAGCACTAAAGACTTTTCTCAAATCAGACTCTTTTGCATCCTTGTCTAAGCCACCAACAAAAACTTCAAACTCCTTACGTTTCCGGCGTTCCTTCACAACCTCTTGATGTTCTTCCAAATCTTCATAGTGCTCATGCTCCTCCTCATAATGTTCCTCATACTCTTCTCCCTCAACATCCTCTCCACCATCCTCAATCTCCTCAGCCATCTCAATCACTTCCTCTTCAACAGCATCATCCCCATCAACATACTCCTCAACTTCAACTCCCTCTACTTGAGCATTGTCATCATCTTCCATTTCCTTCTCATCATAGTCAACAGCAGTTTCCTCATATTCAGGGTCATTATCATCCAGTTCCAATCGTTCACCTTTATCATCCACTTCAAAAGTATCTTTGCCATCATCTTTATCTGCAGATCATCAAACAACAAAACTAATGAACTCTGCCAACTAAAAAAGTAAAAAAACAGTGTTGCCGTCTCAAATTTAAAAAAAAAAAAAAAAAAGAGGCTAAACAAGTACAGCAAATAATTCATCAAAATTAAGGCTCTCATTCACACGCATAGTTAGGAAGGCAAGACACCATCAAATATTCTCACAAAAGCACAACCAATTACAGTAACAAGATTCATTGAAATTAAGGTTCTAAATTCAAATCCATATTTATCAATTCAGAGAAACAATAGAATCCCTGGGAAGAGAAGACACGATCCAATATAATATTCAGGAACAAGGAGATAAAAACTCCGCCTTTCTCACAGAAAAACATGAATAAAAGACCAAAAAGAAAAATTTGAGCAAGTATTCACCACGATTATATAAAGCACATAAGAAAACGCAATTAAATCCAAAAGATAAAACCGCAAAATTTTGCCGAAGTTTAACCAAAGTAAAAATTCAGCAATCCATCAAAAACACAAAAATCAAGAGAAACAAGATCCTCAAATACAAATCAGAAAAAATCAACATCAGATCCCAATAAAAGCCTCGAATTTCCTCATGATTCATAAAAAAACCCACTCACAAACATCAAATTCCTAAATTACCAAGAGATCAAAGAACCAATAATTCATAACCTTCAAAATCACCTGGTCCATTAGTCATCGATTCCAAAGCCTCAAGCTTTTCCTCCGCAAACTCCTCCTCCCTGATATTCTCCTTCGTCTCCACAACAGAGGCCGAGGCTTCCCCAGCTTTCATCTCCTCCTGGAACTCCACAACGGGGATCGAGACCTCTTCCTTCACATCTTCAGCCCGCACCTGTGCCTTCGGCCCACCTCTGGCCGTCCTCGACGCCGTCCTCTTCGTCGCCGTCGAGCCACCGGAAGCCTTCTTCACCGCCCGAGGAGGCATAGCTCTGAGATTTCTTGCGATCTCGGAACCCTAACCCTAGAGAGATTGGTCGCGAGAAACCCTAGCTGCGGCAAAGCCTTTATATAGTTGAGGACATTTTGGAAATTTGTAGCTGTGAGAAGGGTATTATGGGAATAAAAAATTAAAAATTACTTTATTGCCATTGGGCTTTTAATATGCTGGTCAACCATATTATTTATGAAATTTATTTATTTATTTTTATTTGAGATAAATTTTCAAAATATCTGTAACAAATTAAATTATTTAAATTTTTATTTCCTCCTTAATTTGATTGGGGGATAATTGATAAGCCTAATCCCACATTTGAAACACCTTATAATGCTTTTTATTTTCTTAACATTTTCAATTATTTTTTAATAAATATATTTAATAACGAATTTCAAAATAAATTATTAATATTGATGAACAATGCATAATTATTTTAAAAACATAAATTTTTAATTTTAATATTTATAGTTTTGATGAATATTAATTAAATCAAAGATTAGCCAGCAAAATTGGTTGGAGACTTTTTGAGTAACCAGTTATTTGTTACTTGATTTTTTGGGTTAAGTAGTTAACTCCAATAGATTTTTTTTATTTTTAAATTTATTTTTTTATTAAAAAAAAACATGGCCACAAAAACAAAACAAGTTTCATATTTAACATCAAACTATTTAAAAATCATTTAAAAAAATATTATACTATTAGAAAATTTAAATAAAAGTGATAATCGATTAGAAGCAGATAGATTACCAAATCAAAATTAATCAATAATAAAAAAAATTAATTTTTAAACTATATAAATCATAATATAATATAATTTAATAAAAATATAGCACTATAATTAATTGGGGTTGAAATAAGAAATTCGATTGTTTTATTTTATTTTGTTTAAGACAAATGCAACAAGTGATGTTTAGTCTGTTTGCCTCCATTTGATATCACGGGATTCAAGTCACAAATCAAATCGACATCTAAAGAAAGACCTACTACTACTATTACATAGCGGTGTAAACGAGTCTAATTGAGCTGCGTTTGGTCATGTTCAAGCTTGCTTCGCCATTATTTTAACCAAACTCAAGCTCTTCCATTAATTGAGCTCAAGCTTTTGCCTCCATTTGATATCACGGGATTCAAGTTACAAATCAAATCGACATCTAAAGAAAGATCTACTACTACTATTACATAGCGGTGTAAACGAGTCTGATTGAGCTGCATTTGGTCATGTTCAAGCTTGCTTCGCCATTATTTTAACCAAGCTCAAGCTTTTCCTTTAATTGAGCCTGAGCTAAGCTCGAGCCTACATAAAGCTTCATAAATAGTAATGCCCTCATGTTCAACTCGTTTGCTTGATAAAAATCAGTCATTTTTAATAAATAATATATCATTATAACTATTGCTATTAAAAAAATATTGCTTTAAAATTAATATTTAAGCTTTTTATAATAAATATTATTAATTAATTTTATTTTTCAAAAAAAATTATATTTAAAAATGAGTGAAATATTTTATTATTATGATCCCATAGATGACGATGTTATTACTATAAAAGTTTCTATAAATACTTTATATAAATGAAATTGTTGGGGTTAATTTTTGCATAGGTCACTAAAATTTGGTCAATTTTCAGTTTGATCATCATACTTCAATTTACATCAAATCAGTAGCCCAATTTTTAATTTAATTTCACCGGCAGTCACTCAGAGAATTCCAACCCCCAATTACTGATGTGGTCATCGGAGGCCATGTCAAATGACTTATGTGGCATAGTGAGTTAACTAAGTCCTAAATGTCAGCAAAGTTATGCCACATTGGCACATCTTCAAAGCAGGATGTGAAATGTCTCGGGTTTCGAGGTTGCAAGAAAGAGAAGACGAAGCAGTAGAATTGAGAGAGAGGTAGCCATGGAAGTGGTTCCCATGTAGATTGGGTAACACCATTAAAGCTTGGAGTTTAAATTTACCAAATAAACTCATACCGTTGAGATTCAAACGGAAGACCTCACCACCGCCCGCCAGCGAGGAGCACAGTACTCTAGTCCATGAACATAGGGAGCCATTACTGCTTGCATTCCAATTCTTCAAGAATCCCTTTGGATCGAAAAGCATTGGTGATTGCTTGAATGCAATCAAAGCTGAGATCGAAAAAGAAGAACAACAACAAGGGCAAGATAAGATGATCAAGAGAAGAAGAAGCAAATCTAAGGCTCCCATTAACATTATTGTGGTTCAGGAAGTTGCTCACTCTTTAGAGAGCGATACCGATAGTCCCCCTAGGATGATAGCAAAAATCGACATTGAAAAGGCCTTTGATACTGTTGAATGGATAGCAATTCTTGCTACCCTCCAGAGATTTCGCTTTCCTGACCTTTGGATTTCCTGGATCAAAGTCTGTCTCTCTTCAGCTTCTTTCTCTATTCTAGTCAATGGTAAACCCTCCTCTTGGTTCACCAGCTCTAGGGGAGTTAGACAGGGTGATCCCTTGTCCCCTCTTTTTTTTCTCCTTGTGACCCAAAACCCATTAGCTATTCTTAACAAAGCCTTGTCGACCCGTATGGTTCCTAGTTTCAATGAAAATCTCAGCCGTAACTTTAATCATCTAATGTTTGCCGATGACCTTATCCTGGTCACTAAAGCTTCCAGGCTTTCAGCCAGGAATATTCAGTTATGTCTTAATATCTATCACAGACTTATAGGGCAAAAACTGAACCTCCTTAAATTTGAAATTTTTTTCCCTTCTTGGTGCAATTCGAAAATCAAATCTGCCATTACCAGGATTTTGGCCATTCAAATTGGGAGCTTCCCTTTCTATTATCTTGGAGTTTCGATTTCCCCAAAAAAGCTTCTTGTCAATCATTTTAGTTTCCTCCAAGATAGGGTTGTGAACTCCATTAAATCCTGGAATCATTCTTCTATTTCCACTGCTGGTTGGGCCGTGCTCATTAACAGCTCTATCCTCTCAGTTCCAAATTATTACCTTTATGTTATGAATATCCCTGAGACTGTTATTCAGGATATTTCCAAATTGGCTAAGAACTTTCTCTGGGGTAGGATGAGTAAGCGAAATGGCTTCCATTCTGTTGGTTAGACAATTACTACACTTAAAAAATCTGATGGAAGACTAGGTATCAGCAATTTAAAGCTGGCTAGACATTCTCTCATGTCCAAAAACATTTTCGCCATTCTTAATTTTGATAACAAAATTTGGGTCGATATTTTCAAAACAAAATATGGTTGTTGGAATGTTTGGAACTCGGATTGTCATCTACGTACTTCTTGGTTCTACAAATCAATTTGCAAAACTGCTGAGATTATTAAACCAAATATCTTAATCATTGATTGTAACCCCTCTTCGCCGAATTTATGGAATGGCCCTTGTATCATGGATTCACCCATCAATTTGAAACCAACTTTCATCAACATGGATTTGAATCTTGACAACATGTCCCTCTCTGATTTTATAAATTATGATCATTTTGATCATGATGCCCTGGTTCATGCTTTTCGGGGTCAACTTGAATTGGGATTGGTTATTGAAAGTGGATGTTATTGCTTCCCATAATCTTTGGGTGTGGGTTGCTAAATCTAATAAAACCACTTTGGCTTCTGCGGTTTACGATTGCCTCATTGATTGCAATGATGATATCTGGTCTGGTTGGCATCTTATTTGGCGCCTTTGGGTTATCCCCAGCATTAAAGTTTTCATCTGGAAATTAGCCCATGGTAAACTGCCAACTGGGGCATACTTATATGACCTTAACATTGGCCCCCATTCTCTCTGTAAGTTCTGTAATTTGGAACCAAAATCTGCCAAGCATGTTATTTGGGATTGCTACAAACTTAAGCCATGCTGGACCAGTGTCCTGAGCTCTCTGGACATTCCTCAAAGTCATCAATCTATTCTTAGCTCTGGTCTTTGGCTAACTTCATCCTTTGGGAATCCTCACAAAAACCTTTTTGGCAAGGCCCTTATTGCCACTATTGTGTGGCTAATTTGGAAGGACAGATGCAACCTCATCTTCAAGCAGTGGAAGCCAAATTTCAACTCCATCCTAAATAGAGCTTGGTCTTATTGTTCAGATTTTGATCAATTCTCTGTTAAACTTTCAAGGTAGTTTTCTAAACCTTTGAACAATCAATCTATAATCACTATCCATTTTGATGCTTCTTGGGATTTTTCCTCGCAGGAGTGTGGACTGGGGTTTGTGATCACCCTTAATTATAATCAAGTTATTTTGGCCGGCGCTATGGGAAACCACTCTGATTCTCCAATCTAAGCCGAGATCGATGCCATTTCCTTTGCATTATCCTTCTGTAACTCAAAAGACTGGACTCCAAATTGCATCTTCTGTGATTGCCCTAAAATCAAACAAATGTTGAACAACTTCCAAAAGACTGTTGCTTGGCGTTTCCACTCCAACATTCAACTTCTCAAGATCCAACTGAAATAAATCCCCAACTTATTCGTGGTTGAAGAACTTTGTTCTCAGATGAATCTGATCTTTTAATTTACGCTCTGTTTTTCTTTTCTTTGTTAGCCTTTGCTCTCTTTTGCAAAAATAAAAAATAAAAAATAAAAAATAAAAATAAAAATCCTAGCTTTTTTTGGAGTGAAAATAACTGGTTTTCTTCTGATCTTGAGCATTTTATGAATCAATAACAAGATAGAGAATTAATTTATAACCAGGAAAAAGATGATGCTAACGTCTGCTAATAATGTAGAACTTGGCTGATTCACTGTGCCACATAAAAGCCATCTAACGTGACTCGGTGAGAATGACTAGGACAACAAAGTCAGCAATTGGGGTCGGAATTCTCTGGTGACTGCCTAGTAAAATACAGTAAAATAAAATTAAAACTAGGTGACTGATTTTGATGCAAATTGAAGTGCAATGACCAAACTAAAAATTGGCCAAAGTTCGGTGACCTACCCAAAAATTTACTCAAGATTGTTGATGATATATAAACAACTATATTAATGATTTTTATAAATAAATTTGTTAATGATACTATAAATGAGCATTTTAAAGATTCTGGTGAGTTTTTAATAATATTTTAGATTAGTTGTTCATGAGCCTAAATGAGCTTGGTGGTGTTCATATTTGATTTGTTTACCTTATGAACTTTAATAAACGAGCCGAGCCTGGCCTTCTAGTTTTTAATGAAGGCATCGGTTCATTTATAATCTTACTATTACGTCCAATGACACTTTTCAAAATTTTTAAATGTTTTATATCAATTTTTTATTTTTTATTTATGCAGTGGGGCTAATACTGCTGGACTATAAGGGTGTGTTTGGATGTTAGGAGTGGAGTGGGAGTGAGGGGGGATTGGATCCAAGGAGTTGTTTGGGTATGCATGAGTGGGAGTGGGGGAGGAGTGAGGAGGGAGTGAGAGAGGAGTGTGTGAGGGAGTGCCAATCACCACCAATTGGGGGGAGTGGCCCAATCCGGAATTGGGAAAAGACAATTTTACCCCCCAAAAGCAAATCATTCATCACTCAACATTCATCACTTCCAATTTTACCCCCCAAAAGCAAATCATACTTTAACTAATGTTGTTATTATTATTTTCAATGTTGTTATAAATATTTATTTTTGATAATGAAGTTGTTATTTTTGTTTCAATGTTTTATGAAATTTTATAATTAAAAATAATTCATTATATTTAACATCATTAATTAATATTAATTAATGATGATATTAAAATTAAAATTTTAAAAATAGAATGAAAGTGTAGTATTATAAAAATAAATATTAATTTTTGATAATTAATTATTTATATTTTTTAATGTTCTAAAGAATATAAATTAAAATTAACTCATTATCATATATACAATATCATTTAATTGTACAAGGGGTATAAGTGTCATTTTATCTTATCTACTATATTTACTTTTCCCATTCCCAATAAATTAGACTCTCCAATTCTTACCAACCAAACACATTATTCATTCTCACTCCTACTCCACTACCCCTCATTCACTCCCAATCCACTCCTCCCTTAATCCACTCCTAACATCCAAACACACCCTAAACTCCGGGTTGGAACTTGATTTTTTCTCCCAAAACATAAACTTTATTTCCAAAACTCGAACAAATAGACTGGCGCAGAATTCTAATTTGGAGCAAAAATTGGCGCAGGATTAATTTAGCCCACTTACTTCAATAATAACGTCTGGTTGGAGTTGCCCTTAGGTCCTCTTTCTGGGTTACATTTGGTTCGGGTTTTCGGGTTTCCGAATTTGGATCCGACCCGTTTCACCAACAAAATCGAGACTCAGAGAGAGAGAGAGAGAGAGAGAGAGAGAGAGAGAGAGAGAGAGAGAGCGCCATGGCGAGGACGACGATGATGGCGCTATTGCGAAGGGGAACTCCCAAAATCCCTAGATATCTACCTTCCATTCTCCCTCGATTCCTCCATTCCCATGCCACCAGCTTCGGTACGCCTCATCTTTATCCCATTCTCTGCCGTTCTATTGATTGATTGATTGATCGCCAAGGATCCTGCTTGTTCTTGTTTTGCAGGATTCAAGCAAGTCCAGGAAGATGAGAAAAGCAAATTGGTTGGTGGTGTTTTCAGCAGCGTTGCTTCAAGTTACGATCTCATGAATGACATGATGAGTGCTGGGTTGCATAGGCTGTGGAAGGATAGGTTCTGATTTTTTTGTTTTTCAGTATTTGTTTCAATTTTATGCTTCTATGTTGTTCATCTTTGATTTTTGTCTTCAGATTGGTCTCAAAGTTGCAGCCTTTTCCTGGAATGAAGCATCTTGATGTGGCTGGAGGAACAGGTATGCTTCTTGGCAAAGATGCAAATGCTAGTTCACAATATCACATAATAAGAAGATTGGTTGGATGTGGGAATAAAAATTATATTTTGAAGGTCACAGGCTGTTGGTTCTGATGAAAATTCGCTCACTTTTTTTTTTTTTGGTTAATTTCACCAATGTATATTTGTTAATATATATTCAATTCATTTAAGTAAATGCTTGTCCCACAGCTTCTAGCTCTTTCAGTAATGACTGTGAAGATCATGGTTTTTGTCTCTTTAGTTTTGTGCTCTCTTTGAATTTATAATCATTGTCCTTGATGTTTGATATTGTTGATTTAAACCTTGTCGGGCCTGCAGGAGATGTTGCCTTTCGTGTTCTTGAGAGTATAACTAGTGTTAGTGACAGAGCCTTGCAGGAAGGTCTATCTGGTATAGAAGATGAGACAAAAATATTCGTATGTGACATCAATCCAAACATGTTGAATGTTGGCAAAAAGCGAGCTGTTGATAAAGGTACTGATGGGGAGCAGTTTCTGCCTGCCATCTATGGAGGCAAATTTTTTATATGAGGGTTGCTTTCTAATCCTTCTCCTAGTATACTGATTCAGTTGTTAATGTTCTCAGGGCTTGGTGAAGATTGTTCTCTTCATTGGGTAGAGGGAGATGCCGAAGCTTTAAGTTTTGCTGATGGGTCAATGGATGGGTATACTATTGCATTCGGGATAAGGAATGTAACACATATTGAGAAAGTACTCTCAGAAGCTTACAGGTGAAGTTCTTGAATTTTATTTAGACTTTTACTTGCTTTGCATTTGCTAGTTTCAAAACAATTAGTTAGATAAGGAAGTTGTGCATGTACACAATTTTTTTTTTCTAACAATGGATATTTATTCATCAAAATGGTGAAAATGGTGAAGAAAACAAAATGTATTATTTTTTGAAGGACAAAGTGACTCCTTTATTTGTTAGTTGTTATTAGGTTATTTTGGAGTTTTCACAAGGAATTGAAATATGATAAGGAAACTTTCTTCTGTTATCGCCTTACAATGCAAAATTATCATACTTGGTCAATAATATTTGTAAGATTACATGCTATAATACTCTGCTGGTCTGCTATTCAATTTTTAGGGTACTCAAACGAGGAGGAAGGTTTCTTTGCCTAGAACTGAGCCATGTGGAACTTCCTGTCTTTAAACAAATGTGAGCATTTTCTTGAACTGATTTAAAATTTCTATATATTGTTCTGTCTGCTTTTTTATGCTTACAAATTTCACAAATTTTTTATTCGAATAACCATGCTTGTGAAATGAGAATTAAGTTGGTAGCATGGTGCAAACTATCATGATGTGATGATTCTCCTAATTATGAAATAGATACCACTTGATTAATATTTTCTGTGGGTAAATTGTTTTTCTAATTTAGATCCTGCTGTAAATTGTTCATCTGCTATTTAATAAATTGAGACTTTAAGAGTCTCGAATGGTTTGTCAATTTCATGAATTTTGTTATGGATATTATATTATTCATTCCTATTGCATTTGTGGCTCTCGTCTTCCCCTTTCTTTGTGCAGAATTTAACATCAGTAAAATTAGACTCTTGACATTAATATCATCTCTGTTCTTGTAATTGACGCTCACCAGCTCATAATTGAAATCATAATTATAGTTTCTGGCATCTGGAGCTAGCTGATAGACACATGAAGGGAACTTTCTTATGGCCCAGATTGATCCCTTTTGTTCTTGACATTAATATCATTTATGTTGTAATTGATGGTCACTAACTCATTACTGAAATTATAATTGCAGGTTCTGGCATTTTGAGCTAGCTGATATATATACATATAAATGGGACCTTCTTATAGTCTGGATTGATCCCTGCTGTTGTTTTCTGTTGTTTTTTGATAACTTACTTCTTAATCGAAGTCTGTTGTTTTTGATAACTTACTTCTTAATCGAAGTCTGTTGTTTTTGATAACTTGCTTCTTCATCTAATATTTTGAGGATTTGTTTCCTTCCCATTCAGTTACGACTACTACTCATTTTCAATCATTCCAGCTATGGGAGAGTTCGTGGCTGGTGACAGAGATTCTTATCAATACCTAGTTGAGAGTATTCGCCGGTTCCCTAACCAGGTAAAACTGAACCACTCTCATATTGTTTTCCCACATGGTTCCTTCGACATGGATCTAGCATACATCCTTTGTGTGTACAGTAAAAAGAAATTTGGTACTAGTCATGCATAGTATGATTAGATATGAAGCATGCTGGATGATTTATCAAAGGAGAAGTCAAGATAATATCAATTTATTTTATTTGAATGATATTCTATTCTATTTAATTGCTTCAATGGCTACCTTTCTCCTTGATTCTGCATGATTATATTTATATATAGCTCAGTGTAATTAAAAGCGCTAGGCGCCCTTAAGGCGCTAAGACTTCTTATTGCCAGAGGCGAAAGGCGCCACGAAAGGCGCAGGCCCGAGCGAAGTAAAGCGGTAGTTAATAAATATATATATATATATAATTTTTGAAATAATTGAAGTCAAGCAAAGCAAAACATAGAGTCAAACAAAACACTTCTAGAAGTCTAAAATCACTCAAGTTTTTAGAGTACAAATTCTATCTTCATAAGTCATCTATTTCTATAATATTATCATCTTCATCATTTAAACTAGCTTCAATCCCATCACTAGATTTAGAGTGCGACTTTTGTTGATTCTTCAATTTTCTCTTGTGAATTAGTTAGCCCCTTAATTTACTCATTATTTTTTTAAAAATAGCAATTGTACACTTTAATCACATAGTTTTACTCTAAATTTATTTCATTCATTCTTAGTAAGTGTGCATTTTTAAAATCACCTAGTTTTTCTCCCCGAAATTTATTTCCCTCCTTATTAGTAGGCATGTTTTTCTAAAATCGCCTAGTTTTTCTTCTCTAAATTTATTTATTTCCTTATTAGTAGGTGTGCTAATTAAAATCTCCTAGTTTTTCTCTCCTAAATTAATTTCTTCCTTATTAGTAAAATGTGCCTTTTTAAAATCCCGATTAACAATAATTGAAAACATTAAATATATGGCTGATAGCATTAAATAAAATAATAAAAAAAAGACAGGCGTGCTTTTTTTATGCCTGTCGCCTGGCAAAAAGCGCTCGCCTAGGCTCGCCTCATTGAAGGCGCCTTGCCTGGAAGGTGTTGAGGCGCTAGAGCCTCGCCTCGCCTCGCCTGAGCGCCTAGGCGAGCGCCTTTCTCGCTTTTAATAACACTCTATCTATGCGTACATGGCCGTTTGAGTTTTGATATTTTTGACTACTTAGTTGGCTTTCTTGGCAACACTGCTTGATGCAGTAGAAGAGTTTATGGACAATCAGTCTACAAGACTTAGGTTAAAGAGAAGAGGATTGTGGATGGAAACAAGATAGATAACAGAGTTTTTTAAGAAAACTTCTTTAATATTATGGAATAGAAAGATACAATGCCTATTTTCTAACAAGAAGGCTATTTATAGTAGTCATTAGCCTTTTGCATTAATACTATACTTAATCACCTAGTAACCTAAAAGAAACTTAAAAGACAAGTATCATTTATTAGGCTAATAAATGATGAAACTTAAAGTAAAATGAAGGCAAAGAGAAATTGTAACGGATGTAACTGATGCTCCTGCATCACTGCTGGTGGTCAGTGGTGACATTGTTGGTGCTGAACCACAATGTGCAGACTCATGATGCTTGTTAGAGTCACCAGAGAAAGGGTCTTCACAGGAATATTCAGGTAGTACAAGTAAAAAAGAGTGAGATAAACAATGATGCCGATTTTATGTTTCAAAGATCTGAGTTTCTGCAGGAACCATTGCTGGGGACTGGCCAGATGTCTGGGAGACATGTCTTCCTGTATCACAAGATCCCTGATGTATGGCCATCTCGTATTGAAACCACAGAATGAAGTCAACTGGCAGGACTTCTCTCAATGGCCCTGAAGGCCAGGGAAGAAAATCCGAAGAAGCACACTTGTTTGACTGTATATCAAGGAGAAGATGATATTAACTCATTGGATGGAGATGTCATGATCATTCCAAACATGATCAAGTATAAGGGGCTGACACAATGTGATGTTGATAATTTTGTTGATGAAGTACTGCTTAAAGAAAGTGGGTGGTCTTTTGGGGAAGTGAAGACATTGTTAGGATGATATGTATTTATAAGCGCTCATTTAAGTTGAGGTCAGAGGAGTGGTCTCTGTGGACTAATCCTAGTTAGAAATTTTAGAGAAGAAATAAAACTACTTGACCTTCAGGGCCAAGTGTTGGTTCACCCCTGCTCTCACATCGGTGGTCATAATGTCATTATTTTAGTAAGATGGATGATAAAGTAATTGATGCTTCATATGGATTTGTTTCTTCTGTTGATGTGCCTACCTTACTTGAACAGCATATTAGCAAGTACAGAATTTTAGATCATCTTTGGAGGGGTAGGATGGGTTTATAAAAGGAGGAAGACCCAAATTCTTCGACTTCAGGGGAGCCATAGAGTTGAGGACAACGTGTGAAGGAATGAATGCTGTCACTAGTGTTTGGTACTGGTGTTATAGACGGATAAAATGTAGCAATTGATCACTGTTAAGGGATTGAAAATTCTTCATGCTGATACACCAGGAAACAATCAATTGGCGAGGGGTAAACTCTAAAAGGGATTTCAAATTCTGGAACATAAAAGAGAAGAAAATAAAAAGAAAAGTCATGCTTGAGAACCTGTTCCCGCTGTTTATGCAATTACCAAGTGGGTTGCATGGGGAGACAGAAGAGCATGTATACTGCAATCAGTAAACCGACGCGTTATGTTCTAAGATTCTTCTATATTCACACTTTTTTATTATAGAAGAACATAAAGGCCATGCATGCAATATAATGTGTCTGTATGGTAGTTATCATCAATAATAATACTTTTTGATGACAAATTATCAATGTTGGTAGAATGATGCAAGAAACAACGGGTCTGTGGCAAAAATATCTTACACTTGTTCTTGGTTACATTTTGTGCCTATTACCCATGCATGCCACTTGATGCATTGAGCTAATTGACATTATTGTTATTATCTTCTAATTTGGCATCTTTTCTGATTTTGTTTTCATTGTGCAGGAGACCTTTGCTCGAATGATCCTTGATGCAGGATTTCAGAAGGTTGAATATGAGAATCTTGTTGGAGGTGTAGTTGCTATTCATTCCGGATTAAAATTGTAGGGTAAGTTCGTTCAGTTTTGTCATAGTCCTGTTATGAAACACATGATACCAACACCTTACTGATACACTGATACTGTAACACGCCGTATCAGGAGCAGTAAAATGCCAGATCCAATCCTCGAAATCATTCTGCCGCAACTGCAACCAAGAACCTTGAAAAGTTCAGCTTGTGCTCATTCCCCTTTAATTTAATCTTTCTTTCCGGGCATCCGGTGACGGATATCTTTTACAAACTGTGAAGGTGTCAAAGAAATCAATCTGGATCTCTCCCAAGGTTTCACTGACCCTGTGATGGTGGTTTCACTGGTGAGCATAGCTTCTTGACATTGCCTTGATTATCTGTTGGAACACAAAGTCATTGACACACTTGAGTTTCAGTGTAGACAATTAGTTCAAATGAATTATTATCAGTTATTTGGCATTAAATAAGGATCAAGAATAGGATTAGTTTCAGTCCTTTTCTTGTTCAATGTTTTGAGATTGGCTGTCAAACATGAATTATAATCTCATAGTATAGAATAAAAAAGTGTCTGTATACTGTGTGTGTGTGTGGAGGCTAAAATGGAATTTTTTTTTTCTTGATTTTGTCTCAATATTCATTTTTTGCAAGATTTAAGATGTCAGATGATCATTTTTAGTTTATGAAATAATTTATAAAGTGTTATCAGATTTATTAATCAATTATGTTTTGGTGTTCTGATGATGAAAGCCGTGTATGAAAGTGGATGTGGTCATGACCAAATTTGTTTATAATTTTCTCAAAATTCTATTTATATAAAAAATTATTTGAAAAATTGCATATATATATATATATATATATATATATATATATATATATATATATATAAACATTGATATTTTTAATGTATAAATGAATAATATAATTATATGTATCCCATAAAATTCAAATTTTTTTATACAATAATAGCAGTGAAATAACTTTTATAGCATTTAAAATAGAATTATTTACTATAACCATATTTTCTTCATTCTCCTTTTTCACTTCTAATTTATTGTTTTTCTTTTCATTTCTTTTCTTTCTCATTCTGTTTTTAATCAAAATATAAAGTACATTTGTATATATATATATATTGAAAGGAGCTAATTATAAAAAATGGTTTAAATTTGTTTTGAAATGAGACTTTGGTACTTTAATTAAATTTGATAGAAGTGAAGTCCTACTTCTTACAAAAAATTAATAAATCTCATGAAAACCAAAACATGAAGTTACATTTTTAAGAAATCTCACTTTTAACTTTAGTAAACAGTTTTATGAAACAAACATCATTACCAATGTTTTACCTTGTCCAAGAAAAAAAAAAACAAACATCATCATCAATGTTTTTACCTTCTCCATGGAACAAATACTCCTGAGCTAGGTAAATTAAAGGTGCTATTTAAAAAACAAAAGAATTTGCTCATGTAATTGTTTAATATTAAAAAATAATCAATATAACTAAAAGTGCAAACAATACAGATAAATTATGTGGTTTTTGCTTATCAACAGCCACTCTATTTATTTATTGGAATTTTAGACCATAGTTTGTGTATTCACTAGAAAATCAATAATTAGTTTAAACCTAATTAAAAATTTTAAATTAATTTAATAAGTATTTCAATAACTTCTTGAATTTGAGTTTTATTTTATTTTTTATTTTTTATTTATAAATAGGCACAAACATATCTCACTTTACCTGAATTTTGGTGTTCAATCTTGGGTCATTTCCAAAACAAATACCTTACGCAAGGATCCTCTCCATTCCAGTTTGAATTACTCATATTAATTAATATTAAAACATTCAAAATTTATTGTTTACCATCCACAAACAGAAAACATAAATTATGGAGTAATGCATGCAAATTTAATTTAAAAGGAAAAACATTTAATAGAAGCATTTCCAAGAACAACACAACTTAAGTTTTATATCATGTATGTATATATAGAAAGGAACACCATGACAAAGCTTGCTATACATCTCCCAATAAATAAGGAAAAAAAAAAGTCAAAACAAACAAGAAAACAAAAGGCAAAAGTTATGCAATCTCATCATATACTAAAGAAAGTTGCAAATCTTGTTTTGTCTCCTTTCTTTTTTCTGTTTGGGTGGTTGAATCACTGCTTTGATTGCGGAGTCGAAAACATTCTTTACATTCTGCAACCAAGAACATGCATTACTTATCATTGTTCAAATTTTAAGATCAAACAAAACATATATCGATCGATATTTAATTAAGCCATGAATTGATGGAATTGATAAACCGAATGAATAATATCTGTAACGATACCTGCTGAGTTTTAGAACTGCATTCGATGTAGGCAGTTGCACCAATTTGCCTCTTCAGCTCTTCACCCTTGAATTAAAAACATATATTTGAGAGTATCAGTAAAATTATGTTACTAAAATTTTTTTGAATGGCATTGATGATGCAGTAAAAGCAATTTGCTGAACGACGAGCTGACAGAATGAATATGAAGTTAATATTAGTACAATTATATGGGAATTCACAAACGGCAGGACTTGCTAAAAATCAAGTTCATCAGTAAAATTATGCAGCCAGAATTTTCAAGAATGCGAAGCAATTTGCTGAATGTTGAACTTGAAAACATATATTTGTATCATTGCAGAAAAGAAAATTTGGTTTTGAGAGAAAATGGGAGATGAAATTTGATCAGTACCTGCTCGGCAGAAATAGTACAAGCGCCGGGATGATCCATGAGGAACTGTTTGTCTTCCCTTAAATCTGTTTATATGTATACATATATATAATCAAATAATCTGATTCGAGGTGAACAAACTAAGCATAATGGTAGTATTCTCGACTACGACACAATACACTCCTATCGGTTTTACCAATATCACTAATTACACTGAAAAGAACAAAACAAAGATTTCAGATTCATAGTCAAAGAAGAAATATATTCTTGTATTATTAGTTTTTTCAGAGGAATTAACACTTGCAAGAACTAAGAAGAAAGAAAAGACATGCACACACCTTGTTTAGTTCCCACAAGCACAATGGGCACCGTCGGTGCATAATGTCTCAGCTCCGGAAGCCACTTCTCATACCAAAGAATTATTCGGCCAAATTATAAAGTAGAATTAGAGAAGAATCAAAGAGAACATAATAATCAAAGAATTACAATAAATGATTAAGAAGAAGAAGAGGAAGAAGAAAGCTTACTTTCTTGGAGACATTCTCAAAACTAGGCTTACTGATGACGGAAAAGGCGAGAATGAAAACATCAGCACCTCGGTAGCTAAGAGGCCTAAGCCTGTTGTAATCTTCTTGACCTGCAAAGCCAAATTATAATCACATAATTCTAACATATATTCTTGGATTGAAAGTTCTTCTTTGTGTTTGCTTAATTTAGTTAGTTCTGTTAATGATGATGATCAGCATGATTTTTTAGGCTTATTTGCATTATAATTATTATTATTATAAAAAATGGTACCATAAACAACTTTATGAATCAGAACATATTTGGTCAGAATGGTTCATCTTGAAATGGCAATTCTTGAAACTAACAACAGAGTTAAAGTGAATCATTAAAATTTCCCATATTTCATCTCATTTATCATTTATCAGAAGTGAAAAAATAAGATTAATTGAACTTCTAAAGATTTCCCAAGAAACATTGTCCCACAAATAAATTAAAGAAACCATACACAATAGAATCCATAAAACCATTAAATTCCCACCACAAAGCATGCAATCCTTTCAAAATTTAACACCAAGAAGAAACAAAGCCATAAAAATAATCAAAACATAAAAAAAAAAGGAAGAAAAAAAAAGAGGAAGAAAAATGGAAGGAAGAAAGAAAGAAGCATTACCAGCAGTGTCCCAGAGACCCATGTTAATAGTTTGCCCATCCACCACCACATTGGCACTGAAGTTATCAAACACAGTTGGTACATAATCCTTGCCAAAAACAAAAACACCAAATTATAAACCAAAAACATTAATGAAAAGAAGAACATAAACTTTTATATATATATATAAATTATTTTACATTAGGGAAGGTATTGCTTGTGTAGGAGATGAGCAAGCATGTCTTTCCCACAGCTCCATCTCCCACTGTCACACACTTTATGAACTTGCAATTGCTCATATTTCACAAACTCAAACTCAAACACAACCACAAACACACAAATAGTTGATGTTTCAGTAAGAAGAATATAGTTTGGTCTTGTTTGTTTTTGTGTGTATGTGAAAAAGGGAAGAGAGAAGAAGGGTTGGGAAGGAAGTGTAGGTGATGAGAATGGGGAATGGGGGGAATGGTCTTTCTCTTTGAGCTGTAAAAAGAGGCAAAACCTCAGAGTAGGCCCAGTGAAGCTTGCATCATTCTGTCCCCCCCACCCCATCTTCTTCTCCACTCACACTCTCTCTTTCCATAAACTCCCCTCTTTTTATTGCCTTTCTCTGTTTCTATGTATATACATTTTTTTTGTTTTAAAAATGTAGTTACACTACTTTTGCTTGGAGTTCAAAACAACATAAAAAACTCAAACATGACTATTCAATGATATAAATAACAATTTTTTTTAACTAAAAATGGCTTAAAAATTCCCCCAAGTTTCACTTATTTTTTTGCCAAATTTAGGTTTTTTTAAAAAGTCTTTCTTTTCTTGTGATATTAAATTTTTTTTTCTTTCTGTCATAAAAGTAATTAACGACGAAAACGTCTCTTAGTTTTTTAAATAGAAATAAATAATATTAAACGGAAAAGTCAAATATTAAATAAAAATATACTATATATTAAATAAAAACTTATGTGGTTATACGAAAACACACACAATGTTAAATGAAAGCTATTCATTTTAAGTGAGAAGTACATATGATAAAATAGAATAAACTAACGGAATGAACTGAATTAACTGAAAAGTAAGCTGTTAGAAAAAAGAGGGACTGCCTAGCAAATTCAAATGTCAGAGGGTCTGGATATTTTGAAACTCTGAGGGACTTATAATTTATTTTTTTAATTAATAATTTTTTTTATGAATATTACTGGTTTTAAAGTTTTAATTAATTAACACAACAATAGTCTCATCCATTTGGGTTTAGTAATTTTATGCACACTATTTACCATAATTATGATTAAATGATTTTTTAAGTCTATCTGATACGTCATCTCCAGTCAACCATGATTCTAAACATTCACCTGCATGCAATGGTGGTCAAGCAGAGAACTTAGTTAAATTTAACCATGATGAAGCTGAGCCAAGAAACATAAGAGGCACTCAGTGTATGCATGTGCCACCCACGTGGTTAGATGACTACGTAGCTTGACGGAGAGGCTGCAATGGACGATGCATGGCGTCACCATATTTGGGTTGTTACATCGTACACGAGCATTGATGGTATGTAGGGCCAACTATTAAAGCGCTATTGAGCTGATCAAATCTCATGATGGTGTTGTTAATAGTATAAATATCATTTTTGTAATAGATGAAAACTTTAAGCAATATTTGAATGAAACTCTGAAATCCTTCTCTAATCTTCTCTTCCTTCTCCTGATTCCTATTCTTTCTTGGAGCTAATCCTTGCTCGAAAAGGGAATCGATACGAAAAAGATCATATCACTATCTCTTTTTTTTTTTAATATTGCAGATAAAAAGAAAAAGAGTGCTAATAGTTGATAATTAAATTTTTATTGCAATGCAGTGAAAATGAATTTTTTAATTACTTATTTATTTATTTAAATAATTAAATTTTACAAAACTTGAGTTGGTGAAATAAATTTTAGGCATTTTAAGTGAAGAATGTTACCCAACCAAACATCTACATTAAATTAAATTGCTTTGGGCACTAAAAGCTAGGGTATACTCAATGTATCTAATTAACTAAATAACAAAAATTAACTATTTTTTGAAACAAAGTAGTTTAAATTTATTTTAAAATGTTCATTTTTCTTTCTTTCTTTTTTATGGGTTTTTAGGAATTTTGAAAATACTAGTTAACTCAAAGGCTGAACCAGAAATGATATAATATATATTAATTTATTAATTTAATATGTAATATATTTAAAGTTATATTAGTTAGGCATTATTAGTTTTAAATTTTTTTGTGAAAGTGATTTTCTATTCTTATTCAAACAAGACCACACTGAAAAAATAATAATAATAATAATAATAATAATAATTAATAAATAAATAAATAAAATAAAATAACAGTGACACATTTACACAAATGTCCCTAATAAAGAAGCTATTTAAGGTAGTGATTTTAAGCATTATATATATAAATTTTTTTTTAAAAGCATACCAGTGTACCAAATAAAGAAAAGGTGTTCAGTACAGTCATATATATGAACTTTGATAAATCCCAAATGGGCTTTAACCCTTTTTCTTTTATGAAAATTGTTAGGATACCCCTATAAAAAATGTAATTACCACTATACCCTTCTAAAAATCATATTTTCTTATACCTCCTTAAAACAATTTTATTTATATATGTCTCTATGTTTAAAAATCAACTTCAATTCTTATTAAAAGTCAAATTTGATCTTTCATCTTTTAACTTTTCCTTTTATATAAAAAAAATTATATATATATATCTTTAATCCACCAAGTTCTAAAAAAGGCCATTGAATCAGTATCTAACGACTCCAAAACTCCTCTTCCTGCTCCAGCCTCTCCATAGCGATACCATTTGTATTAATAATAATTACACACATAACAATTGATGTGTATAAAAATACATGAAAAAAAAAATGATTTTTATAAGTGAATAATAATGACTAGCAATATTTCTGAGATTAGACAAGCAAAAAACCAAAACAAAGACAAAAAGATAAACCCTAAAAAAAAAAAAAAAGGAAAAATAAAATTTCTTTCTTTTACCACACAGAAGGTCCCATTCAATGATGCTTGGCAATAAGAACAACATGGCTTCCATTATTAACACCACCATCAAAGGGAGCAAAACCAGGACTAAAATCCAGTGTGTGTGTACACATACATATATAAACTGAATCACACAAAGTAGCATTGCTAATTGAACTTAATTAGAACCACACAACAAAGTTTATAGAGAATGATAGCAAGTTCACAACCCCACATGAGGCTTTTATGACTACAAAATTGTAGCTCTTAGCTCAAAATTCATACAAGAAGAATATCGATAACGACTGCGTTATATATAGTCACTGGTTAGATCGGTTTTTCTTTTTCTTGTTTCGTTTCTCTTGAGTTCTCTCAAGGTGCTTCTTCCACCGTTTCTGGTAATCGAATTGCTTCATCGAGTGTTATTAGTACAAGCTCACATGACTTTTCTTTTATAAGTTTGATAATTATAGTGAATATACTATGAATGTCGTCGATCTCTCGTTCCTAAAGAAATGATGAGGTATAGTGCCTTATTGTGCTGAAAGTTGCTCAACATGGTCTGTGATCACACCGGGACAAGAATTTGCTCGGAGAAGCTCCAACCGGTTGAACGGTTGAACAAACTGCAGAATGTAGTCTTCATCTGTCGGCACACATGGTAGCTTATGATAAGCATCGCTTGATCGAAAAAAGAATACGAAGGCAAAGAAAGGAACATCGAACTCACTCTCTTTAACAGTTCCATATAGCCAGCATAAGACCTCATCTGTGAAAGCAAGACATACACCTCCCTGCAGAATGACATATGCGAAGAAATGAACATGAAGAACAGTCGTACACTTGTTGTTGGTTCCATTTTGGTTATCTTTTGGTCAGAATATTAGTATTAGAATTGAGCTGGTTGGGCTAAGGAATAAATTTAGAATGCTAATTTTGACCAAATGAAGCAAGAAATCAAATACACATCTTAACTATGAAATAAATTTAGAATGCTAATTTTGAGGAGTAAAACTCCAGTAACCTTACGAAGATTTGATCCTATTACCTGCCAGTAGCCTTTCATCTTCACCCTTTGTGTTATTTCTTTAGTTCTTAGTCTTTCAGTTCTAACGAGCACGCCTTTGTCATCCCTGCATCAGGTAAAAATTTCCATGTTCTTCAACCAAATGTAAATATAAATGCAAGCTAAGAGTCTTTTTCTTAATTAAAATCAAAACATAGAAGTGAAAATCCATCCAAATCCAGGAGGAATAAATAAACAAAAGGCTGAAAAAATTATCATAAAAACCTCTTTTAGCATGCTTGGCTAGAAAAATAAAAATAAAAAATAAAGCCCAGTTGGCAAGACAAAATAACATATATTCTCCACAGCAGCTCAAGAACTTCTTTCCATTGAGAGAATAATTCTGAAATAAGTATGTCAATGCCTGAACCAAAACCAAGCAATAAAAAAGAATAAACTTTTCTTTGTTCTCTTTATTTTCATCACCAAAATCATTTTCTCTCACTAAACAAGCAAAGAGGGCACACTGGACAATTACATTAAACAAAAGAATCCAAATTAAGACGAGCCCCCAAAATTGAGGAATCAATAGAAGAAAATAACTAACCTGAATCCGACAACAATATAGGGGACGCCAGCCAGGTAAGATTGGATCTGAGACATTAAAATCAAACAAAATTCTTTCATTCATCAGCTAACGGTCATCTAATAACATCTAAGGACAAATATTCCATGGCTATACAAACATGGTTTCATTAAGCCAGGTCAAATTAGGATAATCATCACAAGAGAGTACTTAAAGTTATAATCAGCTAATTATCACTTAAGGGAAATTGGCATAATTAGCTGTCGATTAAAAAGGCAGAGTCCAAACTACTGAGAAATACTATCAGCACCACAAATAAAATATCCATATGCAGCATATTATATTAATCAGCAATGAGTAAGCAATAAAAAAACTACAAATAAAAGCTTTAATTATTAAGGACATGGTTAGTCAGAACATAAATCTGATAGAACTGCCACTTATCTTTCTTCCTCAATACTAAAGTGTCGGAATTACCCAAGAAACATTCATATCTATTGTTAGTTCTACATATTTCCCATGCTAAGATCAGTTAAAGAAGTTTATATTGATCCATCACTTGTTATTCTTGCATTGCAATTGAAAGGGAAAAAATTTTAGGGTATGCCATTTCTAAACCGAGGAGCTAGCATGCCATGGCCTGTTCTTCAAATAAACAAATAACTTCTTATCTAACAATGGACCTCAATCAATCTCTAGGTATTCCATCAAGATTGGCGATTTTCAAAGTTTGAATTGCCAGATGAAAGCAAATTACAGAATTGTTCTTAAAAAAGGGGGAAAAAACTTACCCAAAATTTTAGAAGCTTTTCTCTTTCATATCTTTCTTCAGTTCGGTAATCCAACTGCATTGTTGGCAAGTTCGAAGGAAAAACTCTTGCTTGAGAATGTTGACAAATTCAAAAATTCAGGAAATTATTTCATAAAAAAGAAGAAAAAATTAACCTCCCGAGAGGTCTTCAGTTCCACATAGAACCTCTTCCCATCATCAGTGGCATCACATGAGTCCATCTCAGCACCCATAATGATGCGGTGCGCACCTAATTTAGTTTTAATGACAGCACAAAATTCCACATTTGCATCTATACCTTTGCCGCCTGCATCTATATCTCTAGAGTTCTCAGTTGCAAGGTTCTCAAAAGAATACCCCCAATAGCATCTGCCTTAGTAAGATTTTGAAATTATAAGTGATGCAAATATATTAACATACTTCCAACCATATGATAGACACTAAAACTTTATGGATATAATCTATGTACATAGGTATTCTTTCAGCACAGAAATATTTGAGAGAAAAACATGGATATGATGCTATGGAAAGCAAACATGTAGTTTATCTATAATTACACTAAAAAAAATGCGCAACACAAAAAACACACTGAATAACAGAATTCCATTGTCTGCACATGTATCCATGAAGACCCCTCTACAACTTATAATTACATGGACAAACTTATGAAGCCAACATATGCACTTCAAGATGTGGCCACACAATGTCAAGCATATCAAGGAAAAGGGAGGTTAAGAAACCAAAATACAGATACAATCAAACAAACAATCGGGTACCTTCGGCGGTCCAATTCACTTTGTGGCCTCTCAGGAAGTTTATGCACATCAAGATACACAACACCATTTCTTTTATGAACACCCATTTTCCATGGCTCATTTTTGATATACGCTGTAGCCATTATCTGAAAATACAAAAGCAGAAAGTAATTAGCTTCCAAATAAAAGTTGATACTAGAAAGGGTTAAGGTTCTTCAGTTTAACAAGTTGTTTGTCCAAACTTGTACCGCAATATTTCTTTCAAAATACTCAAAGAAAAAAAAAGCAAGACCAATTTATTTGCTGAATTTAATCAACAAAACCTAAATTAAAAGTGACAATTTTAGTGTTCAAGACAATATTTGATGTATCTGAATTTATGCGTATTCATGAATAACTTCGAAGTAATGCACAAACCACAGAAGATTTAGGACTTGAGAATTAAAGAATCTTCTTAAAAAATACACAAGATAAAGAACTATTATACTCTTTCCATCACCAATCAAAAAGTATGCTAGAAATAGGCTGAAACTCACCTTATTGAGGTTGTTCCTGAATGTCTTTTGTGCAGCAAATCAGGACAGATAACAAAGTCAACAACACAAATTAGTTACAGCTATAAAATTTAAAGCATTTAAGAGAAGAAAATAAGCATAAGCTAGAATTTAACAGAAAAAAGGTGACACAGTTTTACCACAAAATGAATATTCTGAAGGGGGATGCTTTTGTTCCTTATGCAAGCAAGAAGATCACCAAATCCCTGACTGCCCAATTCTGATTAAGAAAAACAAAACAATGTTACCTGCATAAATAAATCCTCTCATGAACATAAATTTAGAAAAATTATATCAGAGAGAAAGATAAATATCAACCATCCAGCTATGGACAACATCGTATGGCAAACTTGAGCAAAATATAAGGTGCAAACTATATCATGTCAATTTGAGAAACCTTTCAGTCCAAAATAGTTTATCTATGGTTATAAAGGCAAGAAAGGGTTGTACATGAACCTATCAAGATATATTTATAGATTACCAGTTAATGCTGTTATTAGTTATCAAATATTCCAATTTTCAATTGATGAAATAGTTTGCTCTTTTTTTTTTTTTTTTAAAGATAAAATTTCAAATAAATAATATATTTTATGATGTTTCAGAGTGCTACATGGCAAGGAAAATTTACGTACACATATGCTCGAGAGGGTTTTGTTTTGCTTTGTCTCTTTTCCATTCCACTCCAAACTCAAAATTTCCTTTAAATTTTCGAGCACAATCTTCCATTTTTTTTTTGAAATCTTTATAAATTGATTCTTTATTTTTCTAATCTTTATAATAGCAACTTTCTTTAAAAGCAACTTGTTTTACTACAATATATATATATATATATGTGTGTGTGTGTGTGTGTGTGTGTGTGTGTGTGTATAAATATAGCCCTCTTAGAATTTGGTCCTAACATTGATGCCTTATATTGTTATTTTTAATGTTGTACCATATTATAAAAAAAACTAACCCAAAGAACTTTCAACATTGCTGCTCTTTTAAAAAAGTATTCACTAAACCACACAATTTAATTCGTAAAAACCTTTTTACCTCTTTTTTCTACAAATGTTTCAAACCCTTTGTTCAGATTTGCCCCAACATCCTCAGAAATTAGGCGCTTAAAAAGTCTCTGAGAACAAATACAAAACCAGAATAACAATAAGAGATATGGTGGGAAAATATAAATTTAAGATACATGAACAACAATCCAGGCACAGAAAATATTCAGGTAACTAACAAAAATATTTGGAGCTATTTCCTAAGAAACCCAAGGGATTGCAGCTTGTTTACATCAAATGGATGTTCTCCCTTAACTTGGTCAATGTCCCCAATGAGAATCTCTAGATGATTCAAATTTAGAAACTATAATGGAGTTTTAAACCTTAACAAATCTATACAATTGACTAAAGAATCAATTTTCATATATCATAACAATCACTAGTGCTTATGAATACAAGACTATTTTAGTGAGTTACAATTTACACCAAATGATGAGAAGATAATTAACTAGGAGGAACTGCAAACATAGGAATAAGAAACTTTAATTGTTATGTAGAAAAATCTCACCAAGCTTCGGTCATCAAAATATACATCCCCACCTTCAATCCGGCTGTAGCATGCAAGCTCAGAAGGCTATTTAATGAAGTATAAACAGCATTAGCATGTTCAAAGGCATCACAAGAGAGACAACAAAAAATAAATAAGAAGGAACAAAAAGATGTAAACGTCAAAGTACCTCTTGCATTTGAATGACTTTCCTGGACAAAGTTTCTTCACTTTTATTAAGCTTCAAGTCGCTGACAAAACGTTCATCTTGTCGTCCATTTCCATGGGAAAACTTAGATCCAAAACCATAGTTTTGTCTTTGAGGATAAGATCCAGGGCGTGGAAGGAGGGGAGGGTACGATCCTCTATCATTAGGGTGGCCAGACTGCCATCTCCCTCGTCCAAAGTTACCCCTGCTATGGTTGTTTGTATTTCGAATAATAGGAAGCACTGTGGCATAAAATATTAGATATAAAGAAAGGTAAAAATTCTGATGAAATATTGATATGCAAGCCACTATATGCTATTCCCATTCTGGTACAGAAGCAACTAAAGGCCAGAAATTATCCAGAAGAACAAGTAGCATGATCTAGAGAGGCAAACATGTCATGACAAGTGGTCCTATCATAAAGGTGGATAGAGAAAGGCACTGGTCTAGAAAACAAACACAAGCAAAAACGGATTTTAATTTATCATAAATCCATCTATATCTTTTCCTTTAGGGGTTCAAATAAAAAAAATATATATTTTCAGCATCCACACTCATAAATTTGCAGGATAACATGCCAGCGTTGATACCTTCTATTGTTTAAGTGATCACAAGAAGCGCAAGTGTTTTTACCATTGATGATTTGGCTCAAAGACGAACTTTCTTGAATTCAGAATTAAACAGTGCCTATTTTAATCCAACCAAAGATTTACAGACTCAAAAGAATTACAGCACCACAAGAAGCAAGTCTTTTTCTCTTTGATGTTATAGTTCAAAAGTGAAAACTTTCTTCAATTCACAAATGGGCATACTTCTCTATTTCAATCCTACCAAAGATTTCCAGACACAAAAGAACTAAACAGATCCCTTTCCTCGTAATCAGAAACATGAAACAAGACACCATCTTTTTCTCAACAAGCAAAATATTTTAGAAACAGGTTATCCCAATCTACCATGAAAAAGAAAACACTTCCCTAAATCAACCATGCAACAAACAAAAAAACAATAAAAAAATCTCCATTTTTTCAATATATTTTAGAAAATCCAAACCTGGAACAGAAAACGGGCTATTAGCAGGCGTCCGCACATACTCCTCGTTATCAGAACCAAAGAGATCCCTCTCCACCTCCTCCTCCTCCTCGTCCTCCTTCACCTCCTCATACTCCCCATACCCAACCCTACTGGCGGCCGCAGCGGTATCCTCTTCCTCTCCATCGCTACTGCTACTACTAGCGCTACCCTTACTCTTCCCGCTCTCACTGGCAGCGCTACTAGATGACGAAGATGAAGAGGAAGAAGAAGCAGAAGAATCACGGCTACCCTCGTCATCCTCTTCCTCCTCCTTGGTCGTGGTCTTACCACGATGATCCTCATCTTCGTCTTCTTCCTGACCATACTCCTCGCCAAATACATCGACGTCTTGCTCCGAGAAATCCATTAGTATCGTCTCCGGCCAAGGGTTTCACTCGGAGAGCGTATCCCCCTTTTTCTCAATTCTCACAAAGAGAGAAATAGAGAGAAATAGAGAGAAAGAAAGGGGTAAAAAAGAGAAGGTGGGTTCCAACTTCCAACCATGAGATCTAATCCACGACTCAAGTATCAATTTTTACGGCTGCAGCGGTTTGCTTCGCGTTCGGTGGATTTGGGTTTATTTTGATTTAATTAATTAATTAATTTTTATTTTGTTTTAAATTGCAGAGTGAATTTTTTTTTTTTTTTTTTAACATTATGAGACAAGCACCCATTAAAATTTATAGTTAGGGACGAGCAACAATGTGGAGCACATTCGCAAGCATAATAATATGGTATTTTTATTTTTCATAGGTTTCATTTTAAGTTCTAAAAAATAATTGGTGTGAAAAAATATTTTCATATTTGTATAATAATATAAAAATATTTTAAGCTAGAAATATAATATTCACACATCCTGTTTAAAATGTGTTTGTGTTTTTGTTAAGAGAAAAATTTTCTCAATTAATCTCAACTAATGTAAATTAAAAGCACAAATAAATTTGGATATTAATTTTTCATTTATACAAACCTGACTGATGTGTGGCAAGGATATATGTAATATAATATGAATTGTCGCTGGTACTCGTTAATATAAGTATGATCTTTAGATTTGTTGACAAGTGCACTGGTACACACTACCATATATTGCACGCGAGTGAGCATACCTTTGGATTAAATTGTTTTTTTGCTCCTCTAACCCTTGTGGAGCCGCTGGTCCGATGAGGATGGAGAGAAGCTCAAGGAAATTGTTGTTAAATCCTCAACGCTTTGGGTCTTCTTGCTCATAGATTTCTCTGTTCCGATCTCTCACCGAGCTAATCAAATCAACAATGTCTAGGTGTGAGAAGGGAGGCAAAGGGCTTGGAAAGGGCGGAGCCAAGCGTCATCACAAGGTCCTTCGAGATAACATCCAAGGAGTCACAAAGCCAGCAATTTGTTGTCTCGCCCGCCGAGGTGGTGTGAAGCGGATTAGTGGTATGATCTACGAGGAGACACGCGGTGTGCTTAAGATATTTTTTTATGTTGCTTAGTATTTATTTGTTTATTTATTTATTTTTTGAAAATGACATTGGGGGCGAAATTGGAAATGGTTGAAGGTGTTCTTGAAAATCTAAGAAAAGCCTGAAAAGCTTTGTCAACTGAAGGTATTTCTCTCTTTTTTTTCCTTTTCCTTAAGGAAATATTTATGTGAGTGTATATATATACTCCAAATAATATATATATATATATAATTTATTTAGTTTTGCTTGGTGGTGTGCAAACATTGATGATCTTAAGAACTTTGTTCAAAGCATAGATCTAAGCATGACCAGTGATTTGAAACAATGGGATGTTGGGTACTGGAAGTGGATAAAAAACGCTGGCGATCCAAACTTCATAGATGAGGTTTTAATTTTTTTTCGTATTTTCTCAATAATTTTATTAATTCCTCATGATGATTTTTATTCAAATTTAATTACATTTTAGTATCAAGTCAGTAGTTTGTCTAATTAATTTTTCTAGTGCTATGGTCATTACTTTTAAACAATTTTTATACATCCATAAAAATATTTATTTTGCTTATAAAAATTTATTTACAATTAATCTTGCAGGATTCTGTGACTCCATATTTCACTCTCGAAGCACTAATTAAGCAAGTTTGTAGATTGGAAATTAGTTGAAAGTTTTAACTACTTGAAAGTTGGTGAGTATTTGATAATTTAATTGATTGGAACTCTTATGTCATTAATGTTATTGTTTATTATCATTTTCATTCCTAAAGGTATTATTGTGGCATCTCCACCAATTAATGTTGCATGTTGCAACTGCAGAATTACATTTTGTTTTCTTGCAATTTTTTGGTTATATGGAACAATGATTGAGCTTGAATATTAATTCTTATGAATTTATCACAATAATCAAGTCTGTGAGCTGAAAATAATGTTTTCTCTTCTGATTGCTAATTGGTTGCTACAGTAATGACATGTGAGTAAAAAAAAAATTGTTTGTTAAATGGTTGATGTGATGCTGTCATATTTACTAGCATAATTGAGTCTAAATTGTTGATATTTCAAATTTATATAGTACATAAGTGGTTACAAATTAGGTGTTGATGTCAGTGATTTTTTTATTGACTTTTGACAAACTGATACAATATATATATATATATATATATAACAAAATCTTTATGGCTTATAAAATGGTATGGTTGCATTGTAAGCCATTGCATTCTGGATTGAGGCTATCCCTCATTCAGAAAAATCAAGTAAATTTTATAATTACTAAATTTATATTTGATAATGTTAATAGATACATATGCTATTTTTTCCATTCATTAGCAACCTCCTTAAATATTTAGCTCTTAAATAGAATGGGTCATGATATAGTTTGGTGTCGAACTTTGGATGCATTCCCTTATTAGAGCATGATGCTTATGATTGAAGTTTAGTTTTCAAGTTTGAAAGGCCTTTGATATTATAAAAAGTTAGATAATTATTGTTTTCGTCTATATATATATATATATATGAACTACAAAATTTAATTACCTAAATAAAATAACTAAACCATTATATAAAATATATATTTAAAAAAAATATAAATTTCTAAATAAAATAAGTAAACCACAAATCCATCTTTTCTTAAAAAAATACTTAATCAAATAACATATTTCAATAATATATTTCATAATCCTTGGCATCTTATAAATATACTTATCATATTGAAAAGGATTTAAAAAATTACATTAATAATGTTTTTTTTTATTAAAATTGATGGTATCTTTGCAATATGTTGTTTTCAATATAATCAACCCGCATCTCTAGCGTGGATCTTTAATTTAGTATATATTAAGTTAATGTTGACAGTTGTCATTTGCTTTCATTTTTTAAAGTATATTCTTTGACTTTTCCAAATGTTTTTTCGGTAAGAGAAACAGACAGCCTGTAGGTTCTGCTAGACTACTAGGGACGTGCACAAGCCTCGGTAAAGCAAGTGGGAGCGGAACCCGCGCACACATGGCCGCTGAGACTACCCGTGCATAACCACCACTCACATCTCCCAGAAATGTGCCTTCACTCGATAATCGAACTCTCACCACTCGGTGAAAAACTCTATCGGGGACCTGTGGTCGTTAGTGACTTTTCCAAATGTTAACTGCGTCGTTGTAAAAACAAAACTACTGCATTACAACCGACCATATAACAATTAATAACATGGCCACTAACAGTATCAAAAAATTAATAAAAAAAAGGGCCTGTTAGCTAGAGAAAAAACAGTTTTTTTTACCGCAAGTTGACAATGGATAAACACTAAATATTTATACTAAGATGCAATGAGAGTTGTGTGCTTGTGCATGTGTGTGTGTATATATATATAAATTTGTTTACTAAAAAGCACGTAATTACCGAAGTGGTAAAGGGTAAAGAATTACAATAAGAAGATTGACAATTCTTAAGGAAAAAGAAACCTGAAAATTTGATAGAACAAAGATTAAATAGCCTGATTGAAATGAATAATCACAGAGATACACATACACACCAAAAAAAAAAAAAAAAAACTAACTGATGAACAATATGGAGATAAAATAAAGGCCTTGTTATGTTAATGTTCTACAGAAACAAACTTATAAAGATGAACCGTTCTACAAACAAAGTTGTCAATGGGTAAAGGAAGAGAACTCGCCCCGCCGGATTTTTCTATTTCTACAGTAATGGTTATATGAACATATGATTGGGAGAGACTGAACCTCTGCCCTTGAATTTGCTATAATTGTTACAGCACATCGAATGGAGAACAATCACCGATAACCGTCGCTGTCCAAAAATATAACCAGCAACGGCCGAGCAAAGTTGAAGAGAGTGCCATACTAGAAAAGTTAGAATCACAGTGTGCTTTCAAGAGGCCACTACTGTGTTTGTTCAGCCAAACGAGATAACTCTTTATCGGCATAATGGAGAAGCCTCATTAATCTTAGAAACATATCACAATGGAAGGGGAGCGCAGTCCGCCTTTCCAAATAAAGAGGGCTGGCAGTCATCCATGAAAGAGAGTGAAGCTCTGCTGCCACGGATTCTAAAACTGAATGTGCATCAGCCTCGTAGTCTTTGCTGATCACATCCGTCCCAAAACTCCGATTCTGCTTGGTGGTGTTGCTGTTGCTGGTGCCTCGGGACATCTTTTCCTGGACTATGTTGTTGCTGTTGCTACCTCCATAGTGATCAACAAGGCTGATTGAGAGAATAGAAGGCCAATCCTCCTTTACCGACTCTGTAGGATCTCGTCTTGCTGAAGGGACAGTTTTTGACACGACAAAGCCTGTTGATAAGGGAATGGCAGGCCCTTTGCTGTGCAGTAGATGAGCAAGAGGTGGTGACTCCGATGTCAGGCATGTTGGAAGCTGTAAGGGTGATGAGGGAAGGAACCGCATGCTTGGTGAAGGGATCAGGAGATAGGTTGCAGACATGGACCCAAGAGACTTCACCGGACTGAATCCTTCAACATAACCAGAAATGCCTGAGGCACTGCTGCTTTGAGATCCACCACCTACATATAATATGACAACATTTAGAGTGTGAATTTCTCATGGAACAGAAACAAGGAGGAAATGAATATAAAATTAACTCTTTCACGGATGCCCCCTTCGTGTACTTACCGCCTGAAGGCAAGTCTGCTGGGACTAATAGATTCAAACAATGATCGATTGACACTGCAACAAGAGTGATGCTCTGCACCAAATGAGAAAATCCCCTGGAGCTATCAGGTGGAGCTTGTCCTGACAAGAGCTGTTTTTTGCTGTTTGTTTGCCCCAAACCCCCTTTCATGAAGCTAGATGGTTTTGCATGAGGACTATACAGGGAAGGGCTAGGTGATGAAGGAAGGTTTCTATCTTGAATTAAACCCATATCCTGCTGCTGCAGAGAACTTGCATTAGCGCTTGATGATATGCCATCAGGTGCAGACCGTCGAAATTGCAAAGGCCACTTCTTAACTTCACCACCTCCGACCGAGTAAATAGCCTTCTGCCACTCTGTTTACAGCAGCCAATTAATGATTAAGAATATAACAAGGGTACTACTACATGGTAACACATCTAAATTCAACAATATGTGCAAAAGAATATTGTGTTTCCTGCACCTTGGCATTCAAGCTCAAAGAAGCAACCAACTCTTGAAATGACTATATCCCTTGGTCTGGAGTTAATAGCATCAGATGAAGATGATAGTATCTGACAACCTTGATGCAAAACTTGAACAAAAAGACATTGAAGAACCTTTGTGTCTTGACGGCTACTAATACCGCCAAAAGGAAAAATGCTGCTATCAAGCAACTCTCCCCTGGAATCTGTCCAGATACAGACCAGCCAACGCCAATCCTCAGTCCAACCATAACAGCAATGAAGACTTGCTGCCTTTCGGTCATGTTCTGGTTTATCAAATGCAGAACTTGATCCAATATCTGAACTCCCACCTGGAGTTGAACTTTGCATGTATATCCCACTACTATCATCCATACTGGTTCTCAAATTAGAAGACTCTGGCGCAACAATACCAAACATAGAGGAGGAAGTAGAACGCTCTGCAGAACCAGGTTCAGCCAAAATAAGAAATGGTTCAAACATGTACCTAGCATCTTCTTGGCAGAGTAAATCTATAGGTCTATTTGTGTCACAGTTTAGTCCTCCAGCCCGGGATGTTTGCCATGAACTATCCCAAGGACCAGGCCTCAATGTTGTATTATCTAACTCAACCTCTCTTGTGAGAGTTGGTCCAGACATGCGACCAAAGTCTTTCCACAGTCCAGGAATAGGAGACGTTACATGCATCATTGAGGGTTGGGATCTCCCAGTCACAGTTGACTGTAGCATGTCATTAGTAGATGCAACTCGTGGAATTCGACGGGCTTTATTGTACACAGTGAGTGCAATATCCTTCAACATGGCAAGCTCGCAAGCTGGCCTATTGATTCTTAGCAAGGATTCCACAGTCACAATCTGCAGAACAAGTTTAGGAATGCTAAAACCTGAAAGCACTATGACATTTGAAGTTGATGCTTCATCCACAGCAGAAGTACAATTCAGAGCCTTCGCAACTTGAGAGTACAAAAAGGATCTTCTGTCTTTAAATGGCGATAGAACACTTGATCCTAGAGTTGCACAGCACTCTACTAAAGTCTGCAGAACAGCTATAGGCTCCGGAAAGGGGCACACAACATATACTACCTGAATGAGTCATCAAAACAGTCAGTATATTTTTGAAGTTGGTTGTCTACACTTCAATAGCTGCCATATTTTAATCAATGAAACAAGTCATCAACTGACAGTTAACAAGAGATGACACATTAGTAATAATTCTATAGAACTACAAAAATGAGATGATACCCGACTAACACATACAAGCAGCATAATTGTCAGTAATATTCGCAATTACACAAATGCAAAGCAGGGTCAATGCACAAAAACGGGGTTTTTTTTTTATTGGTGTCACAAAATGGAGCAAGCATTTGACAAATTAAAGAAAAATAAAATGACATACTGTGATAGGTCCAGCTGTTCCCTCTTTTTGAGGTACTGTAGAATGTGCAGCCAGCTTTAAATCCCTAAGAACCTTGGAAAGAGAACTAATGAAACTCTTCCTATCCCAACCTTTGGCTAGAGCTTGAAAATAATCACTTGTTGAACTTATAGCAAATGCAGAATTGCTTGCAATCTTTAGTTGCTGAGGACAGTCAACAAGGACAAGTCCAGAAGGCAAATATTTCCCAGGGGATAACTCCATTTGACTTCCACTTATCTGAGGTGAATGTGTTCCGAGTTTGCAAGTTTCATAAACTGAAAGCACAAGAAAACAATCTATCAGGGAAAACTATAGAAATATATATCAAAATTCAAAGATAAGTATTCACAGGTAACAATTTTGATGCTGCACATCTGCAAGTAGTCCCCACCCTTTCTGTGTTTTCATTAAAGTTGTTTCAATAAGATTTGAGTATGTGCTTCACTGTTGTGAATTTTGATTAATATACCTTTCTTTAAAAAAGCCAAGGTTGGGATTATCTTAGCTGCTAATGCATAGAGGCTACTATAACTCCACGATCCAGGGGGACAACAGTGGCCTCTATTTTCTATAAAATATTATCAGCAAGACTAGAATTTCTCCAAAACTCACTCTCTCTAGCATTAAGTAACAAATCATATACTACCTTCCAAAAGATTCTGACCAACATTTTGACCTTTGAAAAAGACTTAATCTGTGTTATATGACACAATCTTCAAGCACATGAAATCCCATCAGAACTCTCAACTATCAGTCAGCCTTACAGGCTAGTAGCCCTCTCAATTGGAAAATGCATCTCTCACAAATCCAGCCAAATGATGTGTTTAGTGATGGAATACACAAATTCCTTCCATATACCTAAATCTCTCTAGTGAAAACATTTCCAACATGGACAGTAACATCAGCTTTCATTAGGCCTGACTGCCTGAGTTTTGCTACATCATTTTTGCAGGCAATAGATCATGGGCCAGAATCTGGGGTGCATAAACATTAATTTAGTGAGCAGCTTACAAATTGATACTAGAAAAGGATACCAAACTTACCTACTCCTAACTGTTGAAAAAAATCAGTGGCAGAAGTAGTAAGGAGGTCAATATCTGGACATATGGCTAAGTAAGAAACCTGCAACAGTCACCAAGCATCAGTAATGGTAAAAGACAGCTACTTTTTAATTAAAAAAAGATTTCACATAACAGAATCCATGTCCATGAGGACTAACCCAAGATGTCATGAAACTACAAACATGATTAAGTTTCAATGCATGAACTTACTGGTTTGGGAGAAGCATATGGTTCAAGCGGAGCCTTATCCCATAACTGTAGAGTGCTCACTGATGCTTTCAGCCAATCATCCTGATACCTATCATATTAACCAGTTTCAACCTCAAGTGGAAGTCCTCATTGGTCTGCAATGCAGAATTAAAATACAAAATGAAAGATGAAATGTTTAACAAGATGCACACCCAACAAGAATGGAGGGCAACGGGAGCACTGATAGTGTTGGCCTGTAGTTGCAATATGTCTTCTGTAGTTCAGATTCTGAATTAGCCATCTCTTGATTCGACCTCCTTTGAGATGAATCATCAATTCTAGAGCAATCTGTTTGGCAAGTATTAGTTTCCAATTGGCAAAAAAAGATAAATAAATAAATCAACAAAGAGTTGATTGAGGTTACCTTTCATGCAAGATGGGCCACCGGCTGACTGAGAGGGACTCATTGGCTCTCCTGCAAGAGTTAAAGTACTTGAAGAATCTTTAGCTTCAAGAACAGGGCTTTGAAAAGGATGCCCATCTCCTGTATTTCCTGAATCACTAAAAGAACTGCGGCCTTTGCACCACTCAGACACAGATAATGGCCCATCCAAATTTCCAAAAGCATGTTTCACTGCTACTTTTATGTCAGACTGCAGCAAACTAATTACCGAAGACACCTGGACCTGGACCAAGAAGATTATAAATCATCAAAACAGCATGCTTAGAGATCATTAATTGACACCATGGTGAATTGTATGCAGGAAATGAGATGTGCTTGAAAAAAGATATTAATTTAACATTTACAACCGTGGTTACAGTATTATCTAGAATGACAAGGGGTTAGACAATTATCTTCTACACAAGATGATAACCTTTATGTGAGGAAAATCCTGACATGGTTTTCTAGAGCAACAATAAGACTGACTGACATATGATGTCAAGTTCATTGTTTGGCAAACACTAGCCTTGAAAGTATATTATAATTTCATGAGAGAGATCATATTGTCAGCAGAAAGGACATGTGGGAGCCTAGATAACAATTGATCATTCAAAGCAAGGATGCAAAACTAATTGACAAAGAATATAAGAATGATGGATGCATGATGATGATGTGCCAAGTATCATTATACTGATAGGCAAGCATGAAACTTGTTGAACTTTTTTCTACATATACACTCCTGTGAATGTCTAATTTCCTGCATGGCAAGCCAAGATTTGTGGTAAAAACTATGCCCCATAAAACCTTAATATTCACAGCAGTGATTGCCATCCTCTTAAGACCAGTCACTAGAAAATCCAACTCAAAGAGCATATTTATAATACGTGGACTCACAATGCTGGTGCCCCAGTGAAATGGCAGCATGTGTGTGTATGCACACACGCAAAAATACAAAATAATTATGTTATGATTCACTTTTATACTGTCATGTGAACCATTACTAATTCAACAAGAATGTGGTAAATAATAATTAAAAAGTTATAATCAGTAATTAAATAAAACTAAGAACAATGGAAAAGGAAGCTTACATCAGCAGATAGTGGATTAAACAATTCAACACCAGCAATGTCCAGAGAATGGCATACAGCTAAAAGTCCACCACAACCTGCATGAACCATAGATGGACCGCAGGAGAAACTCCGCCTCTGTTGCTCCTGTAATGCAAGCCAACAAAAGGGACCTTCTCCACCATCAGTGTCAAGCGATACATCAACAAAAGAGGTAGATTGTTGAACTAAAAATGCCATGGCATCAAGAAGCTCTTGAAGAGGTTGCCTTTGAGCAAGGGACACTAAACTCTCGACATTTGAATTATGTGGCAAAGTTGGTGAGCTCTCAGAATTGAAAGTATTCATAGACTTTGGCCCTTTAGGTGCTGCAACAGAACGCCAAACGCCCACAGATGCAGTAACAGGCCCATCATTCATTAAAACATCAACATCAGCAGCAATTCTTACTGGTACTGGATCTTTCCTTTTTGCTTCATACTTATTAGGAAGACTATTTGTTGCAGTGCTTGTATCAACTGGAACCATCTCTGACATAACACTTCCAATTAGTTTATTCGACCAAAGAGGGGCACGATTGCTAAGAGATAATAACGTATGTCTGATCCTGCACATGGCAGCTTGGAACACAATGCAATCAATTTCTGTGGCAAGAGTGGTCTTTAGAGACAATAGGAGCTGCCCTGGCTCTAATGTGCTGCCATTCTTCTTTTGGATGGTTAAGACAGGAATTGATGAATTCAATACTGATACAGGAGATGTCACATCTCCTTTAATTGGAGGTACTTCATGTGTGCGTGGTCTTTTTTCAGCTCTTCGAATTCCATGATCTATATAGGCGTATAATTTCCTAGATGGGACCAACAAACTCCCATCATGCCCTGCGACATTAGGTTTTGCTTTCAAGGATATTTCATTCTTTTCTATCACCAAGTCCTTGCAAGGGGATAGTGGAGTGGCACCGTAGAAGTTAGTGCCAGAACTTAAACTATCGACTCTTTTAGATCTGGGAAGGTATGTGCTTCTAACAATGGATGTAGATGGTTCACTAGTTGGGATATCCACTGCAGCATACTCAGGTGCAAATATCATCAAAGCTTCTGCCTTTATCAGATAGTCAAACTTACTAGATGATGGTGCTGAAGAATGACAAACAATGCCTGATGACCTAAAGTCCCTTGTAGATTCTGTACTTCGATTAGAAACATCATCCGTAGGTGTTGCTAAGGAATGTGTAAACGCCTCCAAAGAAGAAATATTAACTGGCGAGAATTTCTGATCAGCGGCATCCAATCCACCTGTGCAAGGACTGCCACTGATATCTCCACTATCAGCAGATGGGAACATGATGGCTTGAGACTCAGCAGTACCAGGGGGCTAAACAAAAAGGAAACTCTATTTACAATTCCTAGACAGATAAAATCAAGAAATATTGAATAAACAACATAATTAAGCATCATGCTGGTCTATTTTTAATTCATGTAAAATATGAAGGTAACATGCTCTGGAATGGCGGCAGATTAAGATTCATAATGAAATTTTCTAGCCAATTTCAATAGATAAGAAGCTAACACTTTAACAAGCAATTCTTAAAGCTTCTATATGACGCGTTCTAAGGTAGTAAATGCAAAGCAACCTCATAAATTTATGTTGCTTTCAATTCTTAGTCATTGATATGTATTTCTCATAAATTTATGCATTTCTCAAGAGGGTAGAGGGGCAACATGAGACATGATAACAGTTGTTATGATGCAGACGATTAAAGAATCCATCAAATCTAATAATGACACATTAAATTATTCATCCAACAGTTTTTTTTGTGCTGATTTTGTTAAGAAAATAAAAAAAAGATCAGAAAATTTTGATGAACAGCAATAGATGCCCAAATTTATGCATTTGTGAAAGAGTTTCCTGACCCGATCTTGTTCATAAGGACGTGCTTTCGTAAGCAATGGCCTACTGATGAAAATTGCAAAAGAGAAAAAGAAAAAAATAATGAAAAAGTAAGAAAACTATAAAAAATTAATCTGACTACCACAATGAACTAAGGCAACCATGATTTGAGGGAATGAATTGCAATCTTCAGATCATTATATACTCCACATATGGATTGCAATCGCTCCCCCAAAATAGTTTTTGTACAAGGAGACTATGAACCAGTACTAGCCAAACTATTCAGAAGCATTTATACTAGTCAAGGAATGATCAATTAAACTTAATTACTGCACCACCAGTAGATAAATGGAGAAATTAGTGGAAACAGGCAGTTAAACACCCTACCTCTCCAAAGGCAAAGACTTCATTTTCAAAAAAATCTCCAAAATCCCCAAACTCAGAAAGGAGAGTTTGAATATCGATGCTTATGCCATCCTCATCCCAACCCCAGTTGGATCCTATCTGAACTCCTACACCAGCTGAATTGTTTCCTTCAGCACCACTATAATCAGATTTGTATGGATCTTGCGTAGTTCCACTTACAACAGTGCCAGCTTGACCAAAGGTTTCTGCCATCCCCGTTCGCATCCGCTTAGAAACCTACATGGAATGGTCATAAATATCATTGCTTTTAGAGCTAAATGATTTACTCAGCCAATGAACTGATTTACCTTACATATGCATGTAACAGAAAAACAAACATCCATTAAAATAAAAAAGAGATATTTTCCTTTCTTATGAAAGGACAGAAAACAGCACATAAGAATTTTTTAGCCTTTCATTAGCAGTTACATATGCATCAAGCTCCACTCTTCTACATTAATTATCCAACTAAACACATTGAAGATAACAGAAATGTATCAATTTCTTCTAACATGACAGTGTGTGTTAATTCTATGTCAAATTCAAAATGTTATCATTAAACACTGACCACGAGCTTAAACAGCAAGGTATAATCAACTAAAACTTCTGTAAATTTATGACCTTTGCAGTTTGCAGGATTGACATTTAACGAGTGAGGCTAACAAAGGAACACTTTTAAACAAAAAAAAAGTCCACAAAAAGAGACATCTGTAAAATGACTCAAATAAAGGCATTTGCACTCTGTTTAAGTCTACTGTACCATTTTGTGACCATCATTCTCAAATTGATCAGTGGACGCCAAACCAGACTGTTTACATGTGAGTGAATCGGCATCAGCTTCAAGATCATTTGCTCCAAGAATATCATTGTCACTTTCACTAGAGGTACTACTTATGCTGCTGATGCTACTACTATTGCTGTTGCTGCTACTGTTATTTTTTCGCTGCATCCGCAATCCACTAAACTCAACTCCAAGGCAATCGGTAAAATCACTTCTTCCATCATCACCAAAGGCCAAACTGAGGCAAGAAAATGAAAGGAAAGGAAAAAAAAAAGAAAAGAAATATAGCATTATCAGAATCAGACCACCAACAGAAGGGGAAAAAATCACAGATAAGAAGAGGCTCTAGAAAAGATCAAACAAAAAGCCAAAGGGAGCAAAACCAAATTTTCTCACAATAAAATACACGGAAGGGCATGACTGGTCGATGACCAATAAAGGACTAACCAATTAAGAATAATCATAATGTCAAACCTAGCCCAACAATTTATGGCAGCATTCCAAAATAGCAATTTATGGGAGAGTAAAATGCACAAATTGTAGACAACCAGATTGAGTGCATACCGAATTGAAAGGAAATGTACAAAACAAAGATAATTATCACCTGGAGTGAACAGATATTGTCATAACAAAAAAATACAGAGGTCCTTGCCAACATTATTTCAGCAAAGAAAATCATATGCATCAGCATATCAGAAGCCATGAAATAATATAATAACATCCTTGGGATAATGAAAGAAATACATGTAAGGGGTCATCAAATAATCAAGTTTATCAAGCAACTCAAACTTTGCTTGCTTTAGCTTAACATAAATTTGGCCACTCAAGTTGTCAACAATGGGTTGAACTTAAGCACCCTGGCCAAGCTCCAAACTGAATTTGACAAGGACCCAACATATTCCAGTACATTTCAATTAGGCTTGCTGTTTATTTTACTGATTTTGTTTATATTTTTATACAATTTACCTCAAAACAATCTGCACTCAGGTCTTATTGACAGCATCTTTGTATGGACACCATTCAAGCTCAATGTTTAACTTAGAACAGATATAGAATAATTTTATAAACACACTACACAAGGTCAAAGACTCTTGTGCATGCACTGAATCATGCACTTGTAAATAGATGACAAATAAGGACTATTTGACAGTGAAGATGGAACATCAGAACTAACCAGTGCTCCAGATGAGATGAACCCGAAAAGTTCCATAATGACCACAACTCAAATAGTGGCGTCCCCACTGAATTTTGGAGCCATAATCTGCAAAAAAAATTATTTCACATACCTAAAAATCAAAGCTTCAGAAGCAGAAAATTGCGATAATGGATACCTTTTTAGAGAAGATCTAGCAAAAGCTCTTTGCATGACTGGCAGAAGCACTGTTTCTGCGGGGTAAAGGAATGTTCTTTCAAGTACTGGAAGTTTATCAGTGGATCCCTGCTTCTGTTGGACACTTTCAGAAGATACCTGGTGTTGTTCTTCAGACTGCTGAATGAGTACTTTGGGTTGATCCCTGACTGATCTCAATGAGCAGTCCTTGGAAGAGGAAGGGCAACCAAGGCTAACCTCCGCATAAAAGCTCTGGCCCCTGAGTTGGCACACTGAAGATTGAGCAGCATGGAAAGGAATGCCAACAGAGAGTCCATTTGAAGCCTTAGCCTTGCTGAAATATCAATCAAGGAAAACAAAGCATGAAGTCCAGAAATTATTTAAACCATCATCCTACTAAAGGATGTAAAAGAAAAGGATAATGTTTGGAGTGTTAAATTTCCAGGAAAATGAATTCAGGAATCATTTATGTAAAAAGAATAGCACCATCTTTCTCTATTTAGTGAGACAAAAGATCATCAGTCACTTCAAGTTATCAATTATTAGTTTCTCCACTGAAACAAGAGAATATATTGTATAGGACAGTTCAGAAATGTAAAATCCTTAAATCTTCATATTTTCAAGACAATTCCATCTCCTTTAGCAGACAGAAATAAAGAAGAAGAAAACACTGGCCAGTCTACAAGAGCAAAACACTTTCCACCGTTTCAGCATTTGAATTGATCCAATCATTATTCTAAAAGCAAGCACATGTGCTAAAGCAGAAAAGGAAGCAACCTGACATACACTTGCTTCACCAAATCACTGGGGCGACATCCAATAAGCCTACCATGCATTCCATTAGGAGCAACAATAACTGCAAAAGAAGGCCAATCTCAAAATAAATTAGAGCGCACCCTAATCTATAAAAAACAAGATAAACTTCTACAAAGAAATCATCAACAGAAAAAAAAAAGTCACATTATGTATGAAATCATTGGAAAGTAAAATATTAACTTCTTTGTTCTAAATTATTTTAGTCAGCAATCAACATTGAGTATTCACTGAGGACACTGTAACTAATATCCAATAGAAGGCAGACACAAGTCCATGCTCGCAAACTGATAGATCTTTCATGCGGCACAAAAAAAAAAACAAAGTTTTTCAGCTACTCCCACAAGGTAATCAATTATTTTTCCATCTTAGTAAACTACACTATATACGAACCAAAGAGAGGATTTCCACTTAACGAGCAATGTCAAGGCACAGAGGCATATCAAGATCACACAGGGGGTAACAAGAAGAGTGCAAAATGTTCAACATTAAACACATGAAAAAACAGGTTAAAGAAAATTAAGGAAAAGGAGTTAAACGCCTAGATACTGAGAAAACAAAATGAGAGTATAAACACGAAACAGAATTAATGAGCCTCAAAAAAACAAATATAGGATAGAATAATCATTAAATACCAGAAGCAATGCCCACCAAAGCAACATAAAGCTGAACCAAATAAATTACATAGCCTGATCAGTTGCATGTAAATCATGATAGAAGGCATACCTGGGATCCCTTCTTGAACAGAATTGGAGGACCGGTACTTCAATAACCTTTCCATATCATCACTGCATAGGCCTCGGACATGCCTGGTATCCAATAATTGCAAAAACATTACATTCAATGGAAAGGAAGCGTCAAATTAAACAAAGCAATAAAGAAAATTGCAGACTTTGCTGATATGACGGCATGCACATAAATTGCTTCTTCAGTGGCAGCAAAAACAAACTCAATGGCAGGTTGCGCTCTCCTACAAATCATCAGGTTAAGCAAATGATTAGCACATAAGTATTTAAGTATAAAAGTCAAGCTATCCATTAAATAACATGATAAACCTATGCACACCAAACCATTATTTTTCTACTATATTAGGTGATACATAATTATAAAACCTGCTTGAACTCTCAAAAGCTATAATTTGAGACTAGGAGATCAGGGTATGCAATGGACAAGACAATGAAATTCAGCACTTTGCCTTCAGCTGTGCCAACTGACTTCTTTTCAACATATTAATGCCTAAGTTACATACCAATCTAATGTTACATGTTCTTAAACTCACATGCAAAAGCGCATGAAAAGTAAAATTTCTACAGCTACATAGCAACCTAATTTCAGCCACCAACCTAAAACTTCAATTTTGGAGTGCTTGTTGCCTGTGTCATGTTATACTGCATGCTAGTACATCCTAAATTTGAGAATCAGGAAAAAATCTTATACAATGGTGATGCTACATGTCATGACATAAGTACTGATTGGAGGCACAACCCAAAATAAAAATGATGCAGCCATAAAATTAAGATAAAAGCTAAAAATCTTCATGAACATGTACAATATGTAAAGAATAGAACCAATTAAAGGCAAAGCTAATAAGAATCTAAAGGCCTAGAAGAATAAAATAACTTGTGTTTGTAAGAAAAAGCAAGACAGAGATGCAGGGGATCTTGTTTGACATGAATGAAACTATAAGATTTTAAGGGATTGGTGCTTCAATCCAAAATTGGAATGAATAGTGAGAATAGTAATTTCGTGATGCCCAAAAACTAGCCCGAGTTTGTGCAGTTTGATGATTAAACATTAACAGGAAAATGAGATTAGATTTTCCCAGCTATAATCACATGGGAAATCCAAATACACAATAGCCATAATAGTCAACAAGACATGTAGATGAAATATAAAAGCATCCTATCAATGTTAAGGGAAAAAAAAATCACAAAAAGTGAGATATCGTCTCATCATGACAAAGTTTTGAATATTATTCCTTTTGTTCAAGAATGTGCTAATTTACAACTATCCAGTTTTTGAAGTAATTTTCTATTTGGCTGATGCACTACTGGGCATATAGGTCTCGATCAAGGGAACTTTGATAGTGGAATCAATAAATGAAATATTTGACATATTTCGCCTATTCTCAGATTGAATCACCGCTCCTTTTGCTTGACAGATAAAATTTAACCAATATAAAACTTTTCAGGCGTTCTGCCAATATTATCCCACCAGCAAATTGCTCAATGCTTTTCAGATAAAATTGTGAGGAAATATATAAAACTTTATGGTAAATTATCAAGATTTGATCTTACCTGTTGTGAAAAAATGAGTTGAAAGTGCTCAATGCTTGCAACTTGCAAGAATTATTATGGTTTAAACCCGTGCTAAAATAAAAATACACACTAGCAGCGAAATGAAGTCTACCTTACATACCTTAAGTTATTTTCATTTGTCGTAAAATTATGGCACCTTGTGAAAACATCCCCAAATCTCATATACGAAAGCAGTCTCAATGATCTGCCAGTGCAATTAAGTTGAGAATAAGATATGCACAGAGAAAGAATTCACAGCATAGAGAATAAAGATGAACAACCTTTCTAAAGAATTTTTTAAAGCTTGAGATAGCGCGGCCGCTACCTCTTCAGAGTCTCCAGGAGGTACCCAAAGTCCAGTCCCAACAACTTGGGTAAGGAAAATAATGAAAATTTTCAAAAAAGTGATCATGTCAGTGTGATTGAGATTGATTAAGGAAATAAGGCAAGTCATAAAAAATAGCCTCCTTAAAAGTAGAAGGCCTCATGGCACCTTTCAATCTTGAGACAATAGATTGTGCATTCTCACTTATAGATGAGTGTCGCCCAGGAATAAAAAGCCAAAGCTTGATTTTCTCATCTGCTCATAGAAAAACCATTTGATTGTAGATGGGAGGGAGGGAAGAGAGAGAGAGAAAGCACAAAGTGACAAGAAGTCTAACCAGGGTTGTGCACACCCTGAGATGGATCCCATGGTCCAACAAACGAATTAGACCATGTGCTGAGGAAGCCTTCATTCTGCAACTGGAGGTGTGCAGAAAGTACCAAAAATGTAGCAGCATCTTTTTGTTCCACTTTTAAGCTGGAGGAGAATAATAGTATGCGACATAAGAAAATAATTCATAGATTCATGAGTCATTTCCATCAAATAGAAAAACGCAGAGTAACTAAGACCTTTTATCAGGTAGGGTGTTTGCATCAGATTCACTAGGGAGAAACTGAAACCAAGATACAGTACGAAACTGCTCCCCCTGAAAATATGTTCATGGAAACAACACAAAATACAGTAGGTGAATGCTATTAATGTTCCAAAACACATTAGACAATCAAACAAATACACAACAACAGTAAGCCAAAAATTAATGCAGCAGAATTAGAGGGGAAAAAACCAGATTTTAACAGTATATCGCAGACAAATGAGAAAGGGAACATCAGAAAAGTTCTCAAATGCCAATTAAAAGGACAAGAAAGAATTCTTGCTATTGGATTTTGGTTTCATTGATCACGTACCATTATCCTCAGTTGCACTAGATACGGGTAAAGCTAACAAATGATAATTTTTTTACTTTAATTTTATGTGAATAAAGGAATATAATCAGTGTTTCCGTAGTTAATAACACTGGTACAAGCTAAACCAATATTGAACAATACATACTTCCCAAACTTATTCCATGAACTATGTTCAACCACTACAGCATTCAATACCTCAACCACATGCATAAATAACATAAGTGTACGATTCTAAGAAATGGTATCTGACCACATGAGCAAGTCTTCCTGACAAAGTCCACTCCCTTCAAAGGGATGATTTGTATATTAATGCATATTATCGCTCACAATACATCCTATTCTTGTAAGCAGATTATTCTAATCATGGACAAGTTACCTAAGATGTAGTTGCATAAGGTATGAACTTGTCAGAAATTCAGACCAGATTAGTCCCAAGATATTTTCAAAATCTCAACATGAACTTTTCAATTTGGAAGCTAGATGTCAGATATCTTGGGCTTACTCTTAAAAACACAGATTTTTAACATTCAAACAAAAGATTGCATATTCAAGGCTGTGCTGACAATGGATACTTTCATAAGGTAGACATGAAATCATCTCACTATTCAGCATATGTGTATAATGTCATGTGGTAGCATCACAATTAATTTCTAATATGCATGTCAATGAGTCAATCCATTACATCTGACAATACGATAAATTTTCACTGAACCAGTGAACATTTGCTTGAACCTGCATACCACTCCACAAAAGAAATATAACCTATTTCTCTATATATAGTAGAACTTCCCGAGTCCGATATGCCAATTAATATTATATCAGAACTTTCGATTTCTGATATTCATATTAATAATGTCAAAGGAAAAACACTTTCCATTTATACCATCTTGTGTTTATATTTCTAGTAATTGATCTTATGCATATTAAATAACATACTTTACAGTTTAGTATTCAAAATATAATAAAATGAACCAGATCCAACACAACAAACAAATGCCAAGTCATATTAGGACTTGTAAATTACGATAAACATTAAATGATGGCTAGTCATTTTAAAGATAGCAGTACCAATATCACATGTCAAAAGTTCTATTTTCCATAATGATGAATTCAAAAGCATTGACAAGAAACTCATAACTGAACTTCCAGTGCATGAAAACACATTAAACAAGAACATCTAAATTACAACACATCAAAAAAGATCCAAGAAAATGAATCTGATGGCATTACCACAAGATTTTTCTCATCTGCTCAAAGGCACACCTCATGCGCGCTTAAGGCACAAGGCTCAAAGGCTTGGCCTTCATGCATGTCAGGCGAGCAATGTCAAAAAGGCACACGCCTTTATACTAGGCGCCAAGCAAGGGCTTAGGCGCACTCCATAGCATCTACCAATTTCGTTATGTTTTCTTATTTTTACTTTGACTTTTAATCTTACCCACACATCTTGATGACTGAAAATAAAAAAAGTTTACATAAAACAAAAACATGCAACCAAAATCCACTTAAAATTAAGGCAACCACAACCAAGTAGAACACAAAGCTCAACACTTCAATTCGAGGCCATTAAAGGGGAAAGATAAGGCATCTGCTAGTTTGAGAACCCGCTTAATTCTTAGAAATGGTGATAATGAGAAAGAAAATTTCAAAGATGATTATTTAGATGAAGAGAATGATAAATTTGAAGAGAAAATTGATGATGTTGGAGGTGATGATAATGATGAAGGACTTGATGATTTTAATGATAGTCACTAGATTTTATTATTCGAATTAGGACTTAGGACTCGATGCATGCATTATATCATGTGATTGCATTTTGTATTAAACATTTGAAAATTATTTATATGTTATTATGTATGTTTTTATGTCTTCTATGCTATTAATCTTTAGGATATTCTAAAAATTTAAACATATAACATAAAAACTATTTTTCAATTTTTTTTTTAATTAGTCTGCCTAGTGTCTCTTAGGCGTGCACCTTGCATCTAGACCCCAAGACCCCTGCGCCTAGATGTGCCTTACGCCTTTAACAACTATGGTTACAGGGAAAATATTTCTCCTATCCAAATGAATGATATAGTTTTAGATAATAGCAGTTTTTTCCTCATCATACTCCAATCTCCACAGTTTCCATATATAACATTCCTCCCACTATTCATAACTAACATTGACCCTAATTTATTAATCTAAAAACACAGCAAATTTGAAAGTAATTCCAAAATCACAACTAAATCACAATTCTAATTTTCTACAATGTTTTAATTGTTTAAAATAACACAAAGAAGCTTTCTCTATATTTCTTCCATTTTCCTTGGTGATCTGTAGTCATGCTACTTTGCAAATCATTTTCTGTCCAAGATTAAAATACACCTTATTAAATGTTTCACTAAACGCCATCTAACATCCTAATCATAGCCCTTTGCTATTGATCCCGTAAGCGTCTATTTATGGCAAATGTACTAACCTGCACAAATAACTCAGACCAGTAAATACAACGCACGGACAACTCATATGCAATAAAAATCAACCCCAGGAAGTCTGATTCTAACGACTAAAAAGTAAAGATAAAGTTAACAAGAACATTAGTTCACTTCCATAGTGGTGAACGATTAAATGTTCACCCCAAGGAGGACTTGCACAAGTGTCTCCAATGAAAAACAACTACTTGACCCAAGCAATGGAGACTAAAGGCTAGGATCTCAAGAACCATGAAAAACAAGTCTAATTTAACCTAATTCTCTCATCTTACTTTCATTCACCAAAGCACCAGAATATATGCAACAATTCAAGCTCAAAATGACTTATTTTATTAAAATACTTATTCAATCCACTAGAGACATCACCACAGTAGACAAATGTATTGCTTGACCAACATCAGCTAACTATTTCAGCCATTGGAGTGAATTGAAAAGAAACAAATCAACACAGACTACGAATCAAGAAACAAAAACCCTAAACAAACAACAAAAACTAGCAATCCAAAAACAAGACAGCACAAGATGAGTTAGAAACATTACAATCCGAAATACATTCGTCAACATAATGGAAACCCGAGAATCCTTCAACCAGAGAGATCATCCAGCGCTTCCACCCTCTTCAACAACATAAGTTACAACAACCAGCATAACCTTCAGCTCCAAACCCTAAAATCAAAAAAATAAAAAAAAGGATAGAAAGATTACACAAATTCAGCCTTCCAAACCCTAGATCTCAACTCCAAAACCTAGATTTCGAGCAAGAACAAGGAACTAGGATCAAAGACAATGATCAATGGATGAATCGAAGAGGAAGAAGGAGACTTACTTTGAGAGCATGGTGGCGTGTCGGGCCTGGTGGAAGCGAAGAGAAGAGACCCTGAACGCCGCGACCACTCGATTGAGCCGACGAATAGATCCGTTATATTATCGGGTTTCGGTTTGGACCTTCTACGCTATTTTTAGTACCCGATAAGGCAAGGACGACCATTTTATGGTATGGATCCGAATCCGATAGTTCTCGGGTTTGGATTCTGACCTAACTATTTGAAAATTCAAATGCACCTTTTTTTTAATTTTTTTTATAATTTTGGATTATGATTCCGCGTATGATATGCGTAGACTTCATTTTTTTTTTCATTTATTAAATCCCAGTGCATCATTTTTTGACTTTACCTTTGCTCGGGGTCCATTTGTTCACCAAAATTAAAGAAGTGTTTGATTCCGAAATGTATTTAAAGTGAGTCTACTCTGCCACTTTTGTGGGAAGTCCTATATTTGAATAGTCTACTTCTAAGTTTGATTTCTGAGAAAAAAATTTCAACGTTACACTTAGAAAATTTTTTTTAATCCTCACTGCCTCCCTTGTGTTTTCCGATCAGCACATTTCCCATTGTGACAACCACCACACTTGTGTTATCTTTCAAATTCATTGTTTGTCACTTTTCTTATGAACAACATCTTTCTCCATCGGTGCAATCAACCTGCATGACTTATGAAATGTAAGATATGAGCCATTATTCTTCATCTCTTTTCTTATATTTTCTTTTCATTCCAAAGGCTTTTTCATGTGATTTTGGATAATTCTTTGATTTCTTTCTCTCTACGAAGAACATGGTGTATGGGTTTTTACAAATTTTTTTTGCAAACTATTTGTAGATATGAGTCTTGCAATGTTCATTATAGCTACAACAAACTATAGCCATGTCTAATCCTTATAATGCAACCTCAGTCTCTGAATCAAATGAGAAAAAACACCATGAGAATTTCAATTTAGATGACATGGTTAGTGACCTAGGACTACTAAAGTTGATCGCAGATATTGATGTTGGGATTACTAATCAAGTTAGAAGGGAATATTTGACTATAGCTCTTTAACAACTAATTGGACACAAATTAATGTAAAAAAAAGTATGGCAAACAACGAAGGAGCTTTCGGAATACTTCGTTTAAAATAACATTCGTGGTTAGAGTAAAGCGTAACCAAAGATGTAGCTTTTTTTTTTCAAGCCAAGCAGAGAAAGTTGAATAGAAAAGGATGCATTCACCAAAACAAGGTTTAATAATTGGAAAAAAAAAACATTAGAAAAATTTGCAAAACATGTTGGTGTCATGAACAATGCGTATAATGATGACAATGAATAGTTTCAGAGCTTCCAAAATTAGAGCCAAAGCGTGTCACCCCAATTAACTATATATTCAAATAAGATAGAGGTTGCATACCGCATTCGTTTAATAGCGGTTTTGGATGTGACTTGTTTTCAACAAAAGCAAAGTCTTATTTTTCATGGACATGATGAGTCCTCTAACTCAATAAACAAAGACAATTTTCTTGAGTTACTTGAGTGGTATAGCCTACAAAATGAAGAGCTTTGGGGTCATTCAATCAAAATGACTCTGAAAATAATCGAATGGATTCCCCAAAGATTAATAATGAGTTGGAAAATGCTTGTACAATAGAGATTACACATGCCACTGTCAATGATGTTTGGGATGATTATTTTTTTTCCTTGTGACTGATAAAATCTCAAATGTCTCAATGAAGGAGCAAGTGGGAGTTATTTTGCGATATGTGAATAAGAATATATATGTGATAGAGTGATTCTTTGTTATGGTTCATTTGCCTTATACCTCTATCATTTCTTTGAGTGTCATTAATTGCCTATGTGCTAAACACGGATTGTCTTTTTTAAGACAAAGAGGGCAAGGATATGATGGGGTCTCAAATATATAGAAAGAATTCAATTGTTTGAAGGAAATTATCCTAATTGAAAATTCATATGCAAGGTATATCCATTGTTTTGCTCACTAACTCCAATTAGTAATTGTTACTATTACTAACAACAATTAGATTATGAGTGATTTTTTCTAATACATTACTATAATTGTTAATGTAGCAAGAGTATTATGCAAAAAGAAAGACTAATTTCGACAACATCAACATGATAGGTTGGTTAAGCAATTCAAGAAGATAGAGATAGGCAATAGCAAAGTAAAAAAATCAAGAATTCAGCTTTGTTACGCCCTGACCCACGGGCGAGCACGTGGCAATCATTGTGTTACCCTAAAATAAGTGACGTGGATGTCCATCTTACTCTAAGGCATGACAAAGGCAAAATCATCCTGTAAAACATCATTATGAGTAAAAGTACACACACACACACACACACACACACGATATTCAAAATGCATCATACAAAAACATATAATCAATTAGAATATAACAATTCAACAGTGTCGAAAACAATGCAAGAAATACTAACATTAATAATAAATTATACACACCGTATTCAAAATGCATCACACAAAAACATATAATCAATTAGAATATAGCAATTCAACACTGTCGAAAACAATGCAAGAAATGCTAACATTAATCATACATTATACATTAGTAGATCCACTAATAACAAATTTGAACATAGGAACATATAACTATAAGAAAAAAAGCAATTATCTTGGGACAATTCCTAGCTAAAATGCTAAAATCCCTGGGTAATATTTGTTAGTGAGGGTTTTCTCAGGAATTGTCATTCTTGGGTAAAAGCCTCGTGGGAAATGATTTACCCATGGATTTTATAATCTCTGGCTAAATAGAAACGAATTATTCCATGGGTAAATAATAAATTCCCTAGGTAATTAATGTTAATCAATTCATCAAACACAAAGAATCTGCTTTGGAATATTTCCTGGTTAATCTCTAGGTAATTTATATTAATCGATTCGTCAAAGATAAGAAATTTGCTTCGAAGAATTTCCTGAGAAATCTCTAGGTAATTTTAGTTAGGTATTTTTGTAATACCCTGAACCTTTAGATACCGGTAAGAAAATTATATTCAGGGTATTACCGTAATGGCAATAAGATTCTGACCTAAGTGTGAGAGTTTACAATAGACTTTGGGTTCAGAAATAATAAAAAGGACTTGATCGAAACTGTTTCCAAAAACCAAGGACTGAAGATAAGTTTACAGGAAGCTTTCGGTAATATTACTTCATGATTGAGGGACCATTGGTGAAGTTTTCAGAGACCTTTTTGTAAGAAGTTATATTTTCAGGGACTGAGAGTGAATTTCTGCAGAAAACTTAATTTAGGGGGTGTTTGTTTGGAAGTATTTGCTTTTACATGTAAAACCAAATACTTTACTTCAAGAAATCCTTTGCTTGTTTGGGTGTATTTGTAAACCATGATGTAAAACCAATTACTTCAACGGATGTATTTGGAATTACATCCAAATTGGGCGTAATTCAAAATCGTGGGAGTTGATATATATATATATATATATATATATATATATATATATATATATATATACACACAAAAATATATACACATACATATATGCATATGCATAATACACACATACATATACTTATACACATATATACATATATGTTTATATATTTATATAAGCATACATAGGTATTTTTACATATGTATACATACATATACCTATGCATATATGCTGGCTTCTAAGCTTGGGCTTTCATCTTCCTCTTCCTTGCTACAATTAGACATGTCCAAGGGCTGGGCTACCCGCCCAAGCCCGAAGGCCCGCCCAGAAAATGGGAGGGCTTGGACAAGTATATAAGGCCCGATGTCCGGGCCTTGGACAAAAAAAGAAGCCCATTTTAAAAATGGGCCGGGTTTGGTTTTTATTGTTAAAAGCCCGACCCGACCCGACCCTGCCCGGCCCGAATTATAAAATATATTTATTAATTAGTTTTGTTTATATATATATATATATATTAATTAGTTTTGTATATACTTATATAATATATATTTATTGTTGATTGTCATTGATTATAATGGTTTGAATTTTAGTTGTTGTAATTGTATAAATATTTGCATTTGGTATTTTAATTTTTAAATGTTTTGTAGAATAATATTTGGTCATATTCACATATTAATATTATTGTTAATTTTTTTATAACTTATATATTATTTGCTGAAAAATCTATTTGGGTGGGCCTTGGGTAGAGGTTATTAAATTTGGGCGGGCTTGGGCAAGAGTTAAAGTCCGAATTTTCAGGCCGGGCCGGGATTGGACAAGGTTGAATTTTAATAATTATAGATAAAACCCGGCCCGAACCCGGCCCGGCCTAACCCATGGACAGGTCTAGCTACAATATTCTAAAAAAAAAGAAAAAGAAAAGAAGAAATGGAGGAGAAATTGGAGTTTTTGGAGGAGAAGGGCTTGGAGATCGCCGGAGTGGAGTTTCTTTGGTAAGAATTTTAATGGTGTATGTTTGGATGTATGTATGGATGTGTGTATGTATGTGTGGGTGATTTTGGAGAAAAAGTGGTTTGTTTTGAAGGAATGATGATGGAGATTATGAGGGTATGGTTATAAGATGATTTTGTTAAGAAAATTCTTTGTATTGGAGATGGATTTTTGCTTGGAATGATGAAGAAATTTTCGGATTTACTGTAGATCATTGTAGCAACCGAGATTAGGGTTTGTTTTGGGTTAATTAAGTTGATGATGATGATTAAGATGTTAATGAAGATGGTTAGATGGAATTAGTTGAGTTTAACCAAGTTGATTTGGTTGGGTCAAGTCAAGTGGGAATTGGTTGAGTTTAATTGATTTGGTTGAGTTGGTTTGACCAAATCAAGTGAAGTTGGGTTTGGATGAGAATTGAAGCTGGTTGGGTTTAGCTGAACCAAGCTGGTTCAAGAAAATTGTATAATAATTGAACTTGGTCCAATGCTTGTTTGTTAAATTGAACTTGGTTCAGTGAAATTAAGAGTAGTTCAAGTTGGTTCAGGATGGTTTAGCCCAAATTGAATGGGTTTAAGTGCAATTGGAGACCAGTTTGATTATTTAAGGTCAGGTTTTAATCGATTGGAGTGAGTGGGCCCAATTAGATAGTCAGTTATTCGTTCCCTGTATTTTTCTTTTGGGTTGAGTTATATTTTTTTTAGGTTGTCATATTTATTTATTATATCCCGTTATTTTATTAGGTGGGGTTCAGGTTTGGGAGAGAGTTCCAAGTCTAGCAAGAAACCCAAGGTAGACCATGTGAGTTGTTAGTGGATATTATTTTTAATAATTGATTAATTATTATTATTTTGAAGTAATTATTTAATAGCTAGTAATTTGGAAATAATTGTTTAATTATTTCATTTTATTATGTTTAATTATGTATAATGGTAAAGGATACTTATATTGATGTATGACTATCGTATTGATACATCTAGTTTTGTATAATTATACGTATTTTCAAACAGTGGAAAACATGTGCATGTGATTTCATTATTCATTTCAGATATTTATTTTAATGGTTATGTGTACCATGATTTTGAGATAATATGTGAAACCATGTATGTGAATTTAAATGTTTTACCGGCAATGTTTGTGGAATTGGTTTTCATTCCTGGTATAAGAATGGTAACATGGATATGGACTTTACTGGTGCTATGCATGTACTGTACTGTATAGCTTGTACATATTTTATGGTGGTATTCTACTGCAGTAGGTGGTCTCCACGGCCAGCCTTTTGAGGTGGCGTGCTAGACTGATTATTATCTACGAGGGCCAGGTTTGGGTGGGAGTGTAGAGCCTTAACTGGATATTCATCAGGTAGCCAGAGTCACCAACCAGTGAACCGATGGGTCAACGTCAGGGGCATGAGTACCTTGACGGCTCTAAACTTAGCCATGGTCAGGCGAAGGTTTAAAAAGGTTTCTAGACCATTTCATGCTTGATGCGTGTTGTGGGTTGGGTACGTTTTTGAGATATTGTTTTGGGTTGTGATGAGTGGGCGAAGCCCAGCTGTTGCTCATAGGAGGGCAATCTCTCACAAAAATTTTATATTTCCTTCGAAATTGATTTGATGATGATTTATGATGGATTTATGTTTTAAAAGCTCTTTAAAGTGGTATTCTGCCAAAATTCTAGTATTTTGGAGAGTTGGGAAATTATTTGAGAAAATTGATGTTTATATACTTTGTATACGCTATATCTAATTATTTGAAATTATTGAGACACTATCGACCAACTGAAATGTGTTACCGTTGCAGGAGCAAGACCCTAATAAATTGCCTGTGCGAGTATAGAGCCAGTCAAAGTTGAGTCCAGGGTTTCACTGGGACCTTTTCTTTCTATTGTTGGTGTCGTGATTTGTAGTGGTTGTACCCGCATGTTGGAGTGACTTTGTTGTATTTGTGTATTTGAACCTATAGTTGATGTAAAGTTGAAAATTGTGATTTGTAAGTTTGTTTTGGTTTATCAGGTGTGTTAGTTTTCTAGTTAAAAAGAGATTTTAACTGTTGGGTGCCACATTTACCTCGGTAGAAGGGGTGGGTGTGACAATTTTCCATAAGCAATCTGTTGGTAAATTTCAAATTTTGAAATATTAAATCCCTAGGTAATCCCTGGGTAATATTTCCAAGGAATTGTTTTCTAGGTAATACATTAGTATTTGGATGGAGCAATAATGAATCATAACATTGGTAATCCATTGCTAAATATACTTAGGGATTATTTCATGAGTAATCCTTGGGTAATAAAATTTGAAAAATAGGATTATTCCCTGGGTAATCACTTACTAATATAAAACAAAGTTTTAATTATTTATTTTAAAATTATATTATAAATTATAATACAAAAAACCTGTATTAAATCATTAATTTAGAATAATCAATAAATTTTACTGCAATATGCTAAAAATAACAATTGCAATCTATCATAACCAAGTATGAAAGATTATATTAAACATTGTCAAAGACATTAAAAAACAACACAATTCATATTCAAAATATGTGCAACCACACAACTAACATAAGTGGCAAGTACTAAAACTCAAAAGTATCACAAGCAAGCAACAAATAGAAGAAATAAGCCATAAGATAAGAACAACAACTACTAAGTTGGTAGAGTAGGATCAACATCTTCATTATGACCTGATTGATTTATTTGAGAAGATTCTTGATTTTGAGATATAAATAATTGTAGCATCCTCCTCATTTTAGCCACCTCTTGTTGAGTTTCTTGAAGCTTTTGTTGAGTTTCTTAAAGCTCGTGTTGATGCCGCTCTTTTTGGATTTGTAGTTGATTACGGACAAATGCTAACTCATTTTGTAAATCTTCATTATTTTGCATAGTATGTGGATGTTGCAGTTGAGTTATTGACATTTGAATTAGAGCATCCATGATAGGAAGATGCTTGAGAACCAAGACAATAGACTCTTCTTTTCTTCTTTCCACCAACAGCATCAATATATCATCTACTAGGGTAGGTTTTGAGTTTGTTGATCCAAATTCTATAGAAATTAGGGATGGCAATAATACCCAAACCCGATCCAACCCGACCCGAGTTTGACTGGTAAAACCCGGTTTGACCGGGTTTCGGGTAAAACCCAACTAATATAAAGTGGGTGCGGGTGCGGGTATGGGAATCCTGATACTCGACCCGAACCCGAACTCGAACCCGACCCGAAATTCAATTAATAAATATTCCCAATTATATATATTCAATTTTTTTATTAAGGTTTTTTAAATTCCCATTCTATGGTGTTAAATTTGTCTATATTTTTGTTATTTTGAATGTTTATTTATAATTTTTATTATATGGTGTTCATTCAAATAAAAAATTTATGATTTTAGATTGACATTTTTAATTTTTACTTTGTATTTTAATTTTATTTTAAATATTTTTAAATAGGGTTATGGCGGGGCGGGTATACCCGCGGGTATCCGATTACCCGTCGGGTGCGGGTGTGGGTTGAGGTTTTGAAAACCCGTCGGGTTCGGGTACGGGTTCGGGTATGGGGGTGGGATAACGGGTTCGGGTACGGGTATGACAAAACCCGCACCCGACCCGACCCGTTGCCATCCCTAATAGAAATTGCATGTTGGTTTAAGGTCAACATCTTATCCTACATTGAAGACAAATGTTAATAATACAGATTTAGAAGAAAAAAATGAACAACTTGCATTAAAATGCCATGGGTCTTAAAAATGCTTACATTAATTGTTTTTGCCATGAGATCTACAAAAGTTTCCCCACATATTTTTTAGTATGAGTATGCAAAAAAAAGCTCATGTGGAGTGGCTTTCTGACCCAATTTAGATTCCTATAGCAATAACAAATATTAAAATTTCTTAGCAACATGTAATATATGAATTTGCAAAATAAAATGAAATAATATAAAATAAACACATCTCGATACATTTAAAATCTTATATTTATACTTACAAGCTTCTTCCCATGCTCAACATTAGATATTGATTCTCCTGTATGGCATGATGGCCCAACAATACTATGTTGATTTTTAGAATTTATCTCTTTGTTTATTCTTAAATGTAGGTCTATCCCAAAAAGTTTTCCAATGCTTGTACTCCTCCTCACTTAGATACTCCGGCTTTGTTGTTGCATCCCTTATCTCTCTCAAAAAATCACTATATCGCTATGAGGCTTTCAAAACCCAAGCTTCTTTTACTTGTGCCTCTAATGAGGAATCCCAAATAAAGTGCTTTTACATAAGATAAAAAATATTTCAATATTCAAAACAAGTAAAAATAAAACAAACAAATAAATAAATTAGAAATGATAGTTTATAATACCTGAAATTCTTCAAAATAAAAGTTTTTTTATAAGTTATGTCACTGTCTTCCATATATATCCTTCAAAGTCAACTTTTTCCTTAAGTTTTTTTGTGATTATCTGTGCACATTTGCTAGATGGCTATAACCTAACATAGTTTAAGTAAAAAACAAGCAATAAATAGTGCACATAACAAATACTATGATTGTCAAATTATGAATACTTACAATCCATTCACAACTGTGATACGTAACCTCCCAACAATGGTTGAAGCATCTAGTGTGCTACCATAGTTCGTTGAGATCCAATACCATTCACTGTTTTCTCAACACTTGGAAAATTGGCATTTGAAAATGGTGCACTATCAACATTGCTTGATCATTCAATGTTTGAATGAGCATGAGAAGTGTGGCCTCCACTCCCTTCCACCTTTTAATCTAGTCCTTTCTTTACCCCTAGTCATATATATAAAATTATAGAAATATAATTAGTTGATAAGAAAGTGAGTCAACATATGTAAATAATACATAAGATAAATAAACTAAGACAATGTCTTTTGACAAAAGAAATATAACTTAGCAAAAGAAAACTAATAATGCACAATAAAAATTACTTGAATAAAATTGCAAATCAACTACTACAATATATAAAATGTATTGCATTTGTTCACCAATCTAACAAGAAAACTAATGATTACAACTCATTATCATCGGATATGTATTCATCTTCATCATTTTCTAATTTGTCTTCAGTTTCATAATATGTTTCAATTTCATCTTCCAGTATATCATAATGGTTATTATCAACCTCCATAGAACCTCCATTTGAATCATTTAGAGGTCTCGGTATATCATCAACATTGTCAATGGAGTGATTTTCGATTTCATTTTCTTAGAATGCCAAATTTGCTACTGGAGCATCAATAATTTGTCTTGACTTAATTTTGCATACAACCCACCAATTATCCTTGTCACGCTTCATGCCTAGATTACATGTATAATATGCTTATGTCGCTTGTGTAAATAAAATGAAGGGTTTATCCTTGTTAAACCTTCTTTTGTGTTTGATATCCACAAGATTGTAATCCTTATGTATCTTCATCCCAACATTTAGAGTTGGATTAAATTAATCACATTTGAACAATGTAGTCCTTTTTATTGGGAGTGCTGGATACTCTAATTGTATAATCTCCCTTAAATGACCATAGTAATCATATGATGTTGCACTGTAATTCGAACCCTATACACAAACTCCACTATTGATTGTCATTCTTCTTGCACCATGCTCAGTTGAGTGAAATTTATACCCTTTGATGAAATACATTAGATAAGTTATTACAATGTTTAAAGGCCCAGTTGCAAGATCCTTAATCATTTGATTGGTCACATTATTATTAGGATCTCATGACTACATAATAAGATGTAATGTTAATATTAATAGACAAGAAATCAATATATTAAGATTGATAAATAAGAATAATATATAAAAGTTAAGATTTACATAAATCTTAAACCAGTTAGCAAATTCATTTTCCAATTTATCACCAACTTGTGCATTAGTTATATTTGGTGTATTTCCCACTACCTCATCCACAAATATCCTTCAAAGGTGAAACCATTTGGGTTAAAAAAAATGAGACTAAAGGTTTACTTTTTAATTCAATTGAAGTAGATAAGCATACTTGGCATATTGTTGAACTTCATCACAATTTAGTAAGACGTAAGTTTGAGCTTCATGGTACTCTTTATTAGTCAAACGCCTTGATTTTGCTTGCTTGTATGGTCAACCAGGAAAACTGAATATTGAAAAAAGACCTTCAGATGCTTCAACCTCTTCTCCATCATCATTACGAGGTACTTTTCTTATCTTTGTGTTCACATGAGGCTCAAAGTAATATGAACAAAAAGTTGATGCTTCTTCAACTAAGTACACATTACAAATTGAACCTTCAACCTTGGCTTTGTTAGTTACTTTCTTTTTTAAATGACGGAATAACCTAAATTATAAATAAGAATAGTTATATAAAATTAAAAAAAAAAACAATATAAAAAATCATATAGGTTGAATTTATATTAAAGTTTACCTCTCAAATGGGTACATCTAACTATATTGCACTGGCCTTACTATTTTTGCTTCATATGATAAGTGAATTGGAAGATATTCCATTGAGTCAAAGAAACCCGGAGGGAATATAGGCTCAAACTTGCATGATATTATAGAGATTTCTTCGATAAGCCTATTCATGTTTTCCACTCTAATCCTCGAACAAGTAAGGTCTTTGAAAAATAGGCTTAGCTCTGTCAAAGCTTTCCACACCAACAATGGTAATAATTCATGAAAGGATATAGGGATTAACCTTTGCATGAATATATCATATTTGAGACATACCCATCTTTGCATACATCATATACTTGCACATATCAACACACCTTGCTATATTTGAGACATACCCATCCGGAAATAGAAGTTAACTTACCCATTGACAAACAACTTTTTTTCCTCCTTACCTAAGCTATAACAAGCTTTAGGATATTTCCCTGTTGCTTTGTTTTTCTCCAATTCTTTACGCTTGCAATATATTTTCACATCCTCTCTTACTTTTGCATCATCTTTGATTTTTCCTTCCACATCCATCACAGTGTCAAACATATTTTTAAAAATGTTTTTTTTTTCAATATGCATAACATCGAGATTATGACGGATGACATTAGTACTCCAATAAGGCAAATCCCAAAATATGCTTCGCTTGTGCCATCCACTTGACTTACAAATAGGAGCATTCCACTGTTCCGCACTAACTTCTGTTATTTTCTTCAATTTTAAGTCATGGATTTGTTTCAAAATTTGATGCCAGATAAAATAGATGAGGTGATGACTCTTCAATCTTGTTCTTTAGGGAGTCATTTTTGTTTCTTCTAAAAGGATGATGTGTAAGTAGGAATTGCTAATGACAATCAAACCACGGAATTTTATTACCATTAACAAGGCTAAAAGCCTTTGATTTATCCATACAATATGGACAAGTTTTTTTTTGCCTGCTGTACTCCATCTTGATAGTATTGCAAAAGCTGGGAAGTCACTAATGGTCCACATGAGTACAACTCTCATTTGAAAATTTTGTTTCTTGGACACGTCATATGTATGTACTCCAACATTCCACAAATGTTTTAACTCCGCTATCAACAGTTGCAAGTACACATTTAACTTTTGCTTTGGGTTTTTTGGGCTAAGTGCAATAACAGTTAAAAACATATAAGGGTCCTTCATACACATCCACGGCGCCAAATTGTATGGTATGATAATAGCAGACCAAGAAGAATTTGCTTGCTTGAATGTCCAAATGGTTGAACCCATCAGTAGACAACCCAAGTCTTACATTTCGAGACTGATGCAAGAGGATGTATGAGATCAAATTGTTTCCATGCTTTAGCCTTAGAAGGATGGCAAATCACGCCATCTTTTTTATTATGCTCTTTGTGCCACCTCATATCCTTCGTCGTCACCTTTGAAACATACAATCTTTGTAGCCTAGGTGTCAGAGGAAACTAATACATCTTTTGATTCAGTGAATAATCCCTATGCCTCTCTTCCCGCTTTTATATCAAGGATGGTCATAAACCTTGCAACTTCTTCTGTCACTATCCTCACCATAATATAACATGCATCCATTTATGCAACGATGGATTTTCTCACATGGAAGACCCAAGCCCCGCAACAAACTTCTTTGTATTATAGAAGTTATCAACCAACTTATTATTAGCTAATAATGTCTCTTTTATAAATTGCAATTCAACAACATAACACCTCTCTGACATTTGAAACTCAGATTTTATTGTTAATAATCTTGCAATGACAGATAATTGAGCGTACACTTCATATCTAGGCCATAGAGGTTCTTCTGTTGTATCAAGCATGTCATACAATTTTTGAGTTATAGGGTTTGGCATTTCCTCTTCATTTGCATCATAATATGGATCAAAGTTAGGACCAATTGCATCAATAATCATGTCCCTGCATGAACTTGATCCTTCCACATCTTGCGATCTCGAAGAGTTGCGCTGAGTTTCACTACAATTTGCATATACCAAAGGTTCCCCATGACATACCCACTGACGATAATCTTGAGTGAACCCATTCCTCAAAAGGTCCGACTTCACATTATCAACCACTTCATAACTTCGATTTTGACACTTATAACAAGGGCATCTTATTTTATCACCATCTATAAATCTCGGTTGGTCACATGCATATTGGATGAATGACTCTACCCCAACCACAAATTCAGGCTTAATGAATCTATGTCCGTGTGTAAGACTATTATACATCCACTCCCGATCAGTTCCCATTTATATCCTGATAACATAGAACAATATGATTTTTATAATTAACACATGTCTATAGATTAAAAATATATTCAAGACATTGAATGGACTAACTTCACCCCACTTAAGATGTTTATTTGTCCTGAAAAGGGAAAAATGGAGGGAGTGCTCCCTTGAAGAAGTATGGTGGGAAAATCATTGAGATGGACTGACTTTCCTCCGCTTGATATGTTTATTTATCCTAAATGGAGGAAGCTTAATATGCAGCTTGGCTGGTAAGTAAGACCATTCATCCTTGTCTCGTAATCCCCATCTTCTCACGCTATAGCTTAAATGAGATTGTGTTTACAAGATTTTAATCATTTTTTTTTACGGTTTGTAGTGATTGAGATTATGCATTTATATTCAAATATACGTGCCATTATTTAGTTGGTAGTTGGATATAATTGGATACTAATTATTATAGGCACAATTCTTAGGAAGTTTGAAATCCAAAAGCCTTTACTTCAATATGTTTGTGTTATATATGTACCACAAGGTGGGGAGAGCAAGAAAGAGCTTGTTATTTCATAATCTCCTCAAGACCATCAATTCATTAGTGTAGTTATCTCTTTTATTACATGTTATAGTGGAAGTTGTAATACTATTAAATTAAAAGTAGCTTGAGAAAGACACATGTTTGCCCAACAAGTGAATCCTTGATTTTGTTTTGTTTAATGTCTCAATAATTAAATTTTTAGTGTTTAAAGCTTTTAATGCATATGCAGTGTATTATCCATTTATAGAAAATAGGGAAGCATTTAACCTGAACTAGTAGTCTAGTAATAAGTTCTTGGCTAAGATGATTTGTTGGTTATGATGGTTGTCCAAACAAGTCACTCGTGATTGCATGCATAACTCAGAACAATTTATAGTTAATTACAATGAGAAAATATGTTACTTGTGAGCTCTTTCTTGTGCAAAATATATAATTTAAAAAAAAATTGAACAATTTATAATTAAGACAATCACAATTAACCTAGTCTATATTGAACTCACGTGCTAGAGCACTCCACTTTTAAAAAGTAAGGTGCATTTTTAGTATTTGAACTTATGTACACGCATATTCATGTATTTAAAAAGTAAAGTGCACATTTCGGTAAATGAATATTATATATAATAAGAAATGTCATATGTGGACGTTTATAGACAACGTTTTCTAGGGGCATCATTAGAAAACACAGCTTTTATATATTATACATAATAACACGTTAGAATATTTTTAATATTTAAACTTGTAAGCACATTCATGTATTTAAAAAATAAAGTCCATATTTCGGAAAATAAATATTACATATATAAGATTTAAATAACCTCAAAACATTGATACTCAATATTTTGAAAATATAGGTTTTATAACCAATGAACAACAAAATGCATGGATTAAACATTTTAAATGTATAAGAACAAAAATGATGACCACCTCTATATTAGAAAAATAGTAATTCTTTCTTTTGTCAAGTGAGAGTTAAGTGATCAACTTCCTTTCATAACATTGAGGTGACTTATTCATTCTATAAAAAATATATAAAAAAACATGTCAAAATAAAATATAACTACCGAATTGTACTTAAAATTTTTTAAATCATGCCGCAGGCCTTCCTCATTTTTGGGCTCACGAGTCATTTTCAAACACCCAATTTGGATGGCCATGTTGTTAGCAGAGCAATTAAAGGAGTGCCTCTTAATTTTGAGTGTGCATTTAGTTAATTGAATTAATTGAAAATTCAATATTTTTTAAAAGATTTTAAAAAAAAAAATAGTTTATGGGTAATTTTTTATATAAACTAAACAATATCATTAGCCAACATTAATACTGATCAAAATTAAATATTTTAAAATAAAATTTATCCTTTTAGTTAGCAATAGATATTTATATTTATGATTTAATTATTAATTTTTATAAAAATTAATTTTTATAGCGCAAGACAACCACTAGATGGTCTAGTGGTAAGTCATTCGAATGGTGGATGAGTGGTGCAGGGTCGAAACTTAAGGTGCCTTTAGTGTTTGGATATTTGGATTCCCCCCATAGAAACTGTTTACCTGAGATTGTCCCCCCTCTACCCCCAAAAGGAGACCTTCTTTGTCCTCCACCTAAGCTGTGCAGGAAAGGCCCAAAGCCAATCTTAGGGAATAGTAAAGCTTCATAGGGTCTTTCTGTCCATATGTAAGTAGTTCACATTTTCACAAACATGTCTATTTCATCGAACCTCTCTCCGAGACAATACTTAGATTGTTATGCCTTTCGTGTGGGTTAGAACTTCCCCTATAAAGAATTTCGCTACCTTAGGACCGTTATAGTTATAACCATCGTTCACTGGGGCTTCAGTCGTTAGCTACCCTGTTATCAGGTCACCAACTTCCTTGACCTTCGGGCATTGGACAAGCATTAGCCCCCATACATGGTCTTATGACTTTACAGAAATCAGTTTATTGGTAAATAGTCGTCTTGGCCTGGTCACTGCGACCTTCTTTGTGAGGAGGCACCCCTTTTCTCAAAAGTTAACGAGGCTTTTCTATCCACCTACTTATGTCGGTTTCGGGACATGTACCTTTTGTTGAAAATCATTTGAGCTTTTCCTTGGAGAATGGCATCAGTTAGTAGTTACTGCACTATCGTAGGCACCTAGTACTCGACATTGGCTAGAGGCATTTCCTATATCCCTTTTTACCCCGAAAAAGAAAGGTCACCTTGCATCCTTGAACCAATAATCATCTTTCAAGCTAACCTAGCCTTCTCTGTCCCTTGTGACCAACAAGGGGTTATACAGGAATATTCACATGTTGTCCATTGACTAGGCTTGTCGACTTGATCTTGGGCCCTAACTCACCTTCCATGGGTGAACCTTGCAGAGGAGCCATTAGGTTTTTCGGATATACCGAATAAGGGGATATGGTATTTGTCTTTTTTTTTTTTTATATAATCTTTTGTCGTTTTTGTAAAAAAAAAAAAATCCATGACGACATTCCTAGGAAATACAAGATTATAGAGTGATTTAAAGGAAATTACAGAATTATTTATTAATTATTAATAAATATTAACAATATATAAATTTAATTAATAAACTTATTTATTCACATAATTAAATTAAATTAAATTAAATTGGTGGGAAAATCTTGCATCCGCACCCGATACCATACTGGATTTGGATCCGATAATCAAAACTTTTCTCAAGATGTGTGTGTTAATTAATGAAAACCACCTTCAAAATATCTTAAATCATAATGTGCCTATTTTAACCTCACCACCCCTTCAAAATTCCCAAATTGCCATCCATCCTCCCACTTTCTCCCCGTGCTCCCCCTTCTCTCTTCGAATCCCCGGCCCTTTCCCCTCATCCTCCTCTCTCCGATCGAAACCCTAACCCTATCCCCGAATTCCATCGCTCCTCTCACCGATCCCTCCTCGAAGGAGCTTATCTTCCTCATCTGATCGGCCTTTCGTCGTTTTGGATTTGGGGATTAAGCTAGGGTTAGGGATGTATAGAGGCAGCGGGTCGAAGCCGGAGCCTGGGCAATTAGACAGGAAGCGGATCAACGATGCCCTAGATAAGCATCTGGAGAGGTCCTCGCCGTCGACCTCAAGGGGGTTGAATGGTAAGGAGAAGGAGCGGCTCTCGGTGCCGTCGTCGTCGGCTGGAAAGCATCACGACCACCGTGACCAGCGCCCTGCGTCTCTCCCCAAGAACAAGTGTTCCGATGGTCTGAAAATTTCTCATCTCCCCGTGTTTTGAATTTTTGTTTTTTCTTTGCTTGGAGGAAGCCTTAACTAATTATCTTAAAACTTATGATTTCGTTTCTTTGATTATTATTGAGTGTATGAGCTTGCAATTTTCTCAAATTTATAGCCGCTAAATTTAATACTGTCTTTTTCTTAAGACAAGTAGGATAAATGCTGGTTATTTGTGCTGGATTTTGATGATTGTTCTTTTTGTGTAGAATTGGCTTCGGATCTGTTTGGAAAGAATTTCAGTTTGGTGTTTGTGCCAATGACACTGTGTACTTTAGTGGATTGGTTGAATTATTTTTGTTCTTCTTTCCTTTGTAATCTCTTTAAATAGTAGTAAATGATAAAATTTAACCTTTGTTCTTATTATGGATGAGTTTTGTATTGAAGTGATTAATTGAGCAGTGGGTTTCTTCAAATAGAGAGGGTTCTAAGTCATTCTGGAATATCAACACTAGTTACACTATGTGCTGGCCATTAATTTATGATTTATGATGCTTGAAATATATTATAATCTTTCATTTGGTGCACCATATGTTGATGCATCTTCTTTTGTATTATCTTGATTAACATTACTTATTAAATTATTAGATTTTGTGATCTGTATTACTATTTTAGAAACTGTTCATTTATGATATATTGATTTTTTACCCTATTCTCATGGATGTAGAAGAATCTGAGACTGACAGTGAAGGTTCAGACATTAGTGGTTCTGATGGAGAGGACACTTCTTGGATTTCATGGTTTTGTAACTTGAGAGGGAATGAGTTCTTCTGTGAAGTGGATGATGAGTATATACAGGATGATTTCAACCTATGCGGGTTGAGCAGTCAAGTTCCTTACTATGATTATGCTTTAGATCTGATATTGGATGTTGAATCCTCTCATGGTAAGCTTATGTGTGCTGACAATACTTATTAGAATCTCTTTCATCTTTCTTGGAAATTAGAAGTACTATTTGCACTTTGTAGAGTGGTTGTAAATGCATGTGTTGTTGTTGTTGCTTCTTTATAGTATCATCCTTCTTCCAATACTTCCTAGAAGGATTTGGTATTATAAGTTCTTTCCTTTTTTTCCTTATTAATTTTTATGGACAGGTTTCTTAGAGCATGGTTTTGTAATTAAATTCAGGAAGCCTTAGTTGTTGCAATAGTCAAATAACTCATTTGTTTTAGTTCTAAAGTTCTCCTGGTATTTGTGTTAATAATCTCATGGATTGATTAACTCAAATTTAAAGCTACTATGAAGATGGTTTAGAATAAACCTGAATTGTTTCTGAAAGCGAAGCAGAATGCGAGATTGTCTCTTGGTTAAAAAGCAAATTGCTAGGTTAATGCAAGAAATGAGTTGATGGCAAATTGAAGATGTATTAACCTTGTAAATCGGAAAAATGGACCAAAGATGCTAGTATTCTGTGATAACCCAGGCTGTGGATGTCATACATTTATCATATGTTTATGGTGAGGCATGATAAGGACAACACACCGGGACAATTAACCAATATGATCACTGTTCTGAATGACACTTAACGCATCTTGCTTCATCTAGGATTGCTATTCATTGTGCTGTTTTATCATAGTTGTTAATGGTTAATGATATTTCCCTTTTAATTTTTAGCTAATAAATATTTACGTTTCAAGCTACAGAGATAATAGGCTGTTCATGCATGTTAGTTTTTTCATAACACATCTTATGCCTATATTGAAAGATTTTCGTATGGTTTTCTAACAATTTCCATTGCTAGTGTTTGTATAGAATAAGTTAAAAGTAATTTGTTACTGTTCAAGGCTGGTAATGAGAATTTTTTTTCCTTTTTTTCTTTTATTTTTCTATTTTTATTTTTTTGTATTGTTTTTATACAATACTTATAGTGCTTCAAGATGTATCTAAGAGATCTTGTCCATCCTTCCATGCTCTACTGCTTCAGTGGACAAAATAGCATATTTTTGAATTTTCACTCTGTAAACCTGTTAAGATGTGAAGTTTCTTATGCTCTTAGAATGGATATCCCCCACTTTTATTTGTTTTCTCTTTTTAGCAGGGTGTCATTTGCATTGTCACAGATCAATTTTGCCTTTTGAGTTATTGGCTAAGACACCATATGGATACTCAAAAAAGCAAATATATTTATATTCAACATATATGCACATTTTAAATTACATTGTTTTCGAGAAATGAGAACATTGGTAAACATCTTATATGTCGGGGTGAGGGATTTAAGTTATGTTAAAATTTAAATGAAAACAAAGTTTCTATCAGATCGGATAATAAAGATAAAGAAAGAAAATAACATTAGATTTGAAGATTGAAACAGCAAATTCAAAGGACAATATATTTGTTATAAAAATTCTATAAAATAAGATAAGAACGATAAAAAATAATATTTGATTTGAAGATTGAAACTGAAAATTCTGAGGATAGCATTAGAATGGAATGTTGGATAAGAAAGTATGTAAGCATTTGCTAGAAACAAAAAATAACGAACTTTTTTGTTTCATGTGGATGACTAGCTATAGTTGGATCCGTTGGGAGTTGATTTGTATCTTAATAAATTTTCCTCGTATATGCCTGGAGTTTCTTCCCAACGGCTATGGTCATATTGGGTTATGAAAGAAAAATAACTTATGTCGTGTAGCTAGATATGAGTTTTTTGTCTCATGAAGATAGTGTTTTTTCTTCCTAACGCTTTTAATGCGTATTGCCTATATATGTAGGGCAAATTTCCTCCCGGTGGTAGGGGGAACAAATGCTTTTGTTGTCTCTTATCTTCATTCCTTTTGGAATCCGTCTTATCATTTTGTTATCTTCTCAATTATCTTATTTTTCTTTATTGTGAATTTTATTTATTTATTTTTTATCCTTTTAAATACTCATGAATCTTTCATATCTCTTGTTATATCTGTATTTAATGATTTTTTTCGAGTCTTGTAATTTTGGTTTGAATTTCAATTTATTTTCAATCCGTAGATCAACAAGAAAAAGCTTTATATATTTATATGCATTCTGGTTTCGCTTTTTGTGGGATGAACACTGCACTCTTGTCTTAGGAACATTGCCTTTACATTTATGTGAAATAGTGTCTAACCAAAAACTGTCTTAATAGTCAATGTTACCGTTATAGTCTCATTTTGAGAAATGTGAACCAGTCATAGTAAAGGATTTTCCACCCCATCTGCCTTTTTGGTTTTTGAGTAGATTTAAATGAGTTCTTTTCAGCTAAATGTGCCTTTGTTGTGGGTATGCACTATGGTCTCTTACAATATTATCTGTATATCCTTGCCTTGTGTGAAAAGGATGGGTTTGATCTGAAAATAGTTATAAATCATCACAGAACATTTACAGTAGAACAGGATGTGTTTTCTCTTTTAGCCAAACCGTTAAAATCTGTTTATTCCTTGGATCCAGCTTATCTTATTATGTTTGAAGTTATACAATTAATTATTTGATTTTTGATGAGTTTGAAATGAGGAAAAAAATTCTCTCGCCAAAATATCTATCTATCCACTAGGAGTTATCAGGTGGAACTGATGAATATATTTCAATGAGCTATGAACTAAAATAAGGAAACATCTGCCTTTCTTACTTATGTAGTGTATAATTCTTGCTTTCTTTACTCTCTTGTTAGATATATATTGTTTTTGTATGTGTTCTCTTGTAAATATTACTTTTGTATAGGGCAATGCCAAAGAAAAGGTCAATATCATGAGTATAGAAATTCAATATTTTTTTGATGCAAAGACTTTCGGAACTAATATGGGTAGAGTAGTTCTAGTTTGGCTAGAAGTTGAGTGTTTTGTCAATGTTATACGGAAAATCTCTGAATACTGAACTGAAATGAAGAAAGGGAATGTATGACAAGAAGAAGGCATTTGGGCCTGGAATTGATTAACCGCTACTGTTGTCATAATCTTCCATGTCATGCGCCAATGGTATTTGGTTGGCTACTTAAGGAAATTCAACTTGGTCGTGATTCTTGAATTGCCTGAGCCATAGAGAGACATATCATTGGATGCATTACATATTGCCAGTTAGGGTATTTTAGGTTGATGTAAGGAGTTGTTGAACAAAGAAACCTAATTGGTGGGCTGGAAGCCTCGCCTCATGTTTTTTTTATATTCATGCTATTGGTGTCATTCCTTCATTATTTCCTCTTCTTGTAGGAAAGCTGACAAGTTCTTGTATATAGGAGATGACCTCGCTGTTATATATTTTCATATGATGCTTATGATATTTTTGAAGGCCGTTAGACTTACTGATCATCTTGGTTTCATGAACAAGCAGGTGACATGTTCACTGAGGAACAAAATGAGCTTGTTGAGTCAGCTGCAGAGATGTTGTATGGTCTGATTCATGTCCGATACATATTAACTAGCAAAGGAATGGCTGCAATGGTATGTTCTAAATTGAGCCTTGATTTCTATCTGTGTGAGTGTTTTTTTTTAAATTTTAAGTGTATAATTTTTCCTGTGATTGTGTGCACTCTGCAGCTGGACAAGTTTAAGAACTATGATTTTGGAAGATGCCCTAGAGTTTACTGCTGTGGCCAACCCTGCCTTCCTGTTGGTCAATCTGACATTCCTCGTTCAAGCACTGTGAAGATTTACTGTCCTAAGTGTGAAGATATATACTACCCAAGATCCAAATACCAAGGCAGTATCCTTAAATTTATCAAGTTTTTTTTTTCCAAACATATTATCTTAACATGTTGCTTTGCACTTAAAAACATATGGGCATCAATTTTCTCTGGATTATCATAAACATCAGTTTCCCTAGATAGTATTTACGTACCATTCCCTTATCAATTGTTCAAATGTGGCGATTTTATTTATATATATTAGTAGTGTACATATACAGTTACCATTGCAGTTACCATTGCTGTGATCAAGAGGTTATCAGATGACAGTGATGTTTTAAGTAGTTTGTTTTATTGTGTTTTGTTCAAGTTGCTCTTCTTGATGCCCTCTCATCTATTTTAATTTTACTAGCCTCTTTGTCAATCTTTTGTTGAATTTCTTGACAATGCAAGACATTGACGGGGCTTACTTCGGCACCACATTTCCGCATCTCTTCATGATGACATACGGGCATCTCAAGCCACAGAAGGCATCTCAGCGATATGTTCCAAGAGTCTTCGGCTTCAAAATCCACAAGCCATAAGGTTGCTCTTCAGCTCTCACTGGATAACATGCTTTGGGCCTCACAATGCTGCTGATATATCATGGAGAAACCGATCTCGAAGAGTAAGTTCCTGATTTGCCGCCATGTTCATCGTTGGCAAGTGATTGGATGTGCTGACAAATATCGTCAAAGGCCGTATTGTCTTATGTTAACTGTAGCCAAGGTCTTCAAAGAATACTCTATGTTTGACATTCCATTGCAATGCTTTTTGTTCATTTTATTTATTTTAGTTTCTGTCACCTTTCCGAAATTCCTTTCATGCTTGTATATTACAATGCTGCTGTACTGTTAAATTTCCGTTATTGAGCATAATGCTTTCTGTTATTATCAAGTCTGAGGTGTCTAAAATGTTTTTTATGTGTTCAGACTCGAAGTCTCTAAAGTTTGGGGGCTTGTTTGATACGCAATTAAGAACAACATAAGTAGTATAGTACCAAGTTTTTGTGGTATAGCACAATTGTTTGTTTTACACCATATTTAATGTTTTATAGATAACATAAAATTTTGCGCTGTTTTGTTTGATTTGTGTTAAATTCTAGATAAAATATTATAAATTCTTGTAATATTTTTGTTTTTACTATTATGTATCTTTGTTTTGCAACAAAGATTTTCTTAAGAAAATTAATTTTGAAGTTTCCCTTATTATCAAATTTATTAAATCATAATTATATATTTTTATTTTTAAAATATTTGCAAAATAATTGCTTATTAAAAATAAATTTAAATTATTTCATATAATATTTTTTATATGAGTTCACTAATATATTTGATATTTTCAAAAAACTCATATATCATGATTCATAGGTAAAGATATAAAAGGATTTATATTTATTTTTACAAGATTTTAATTTTAAATTTGTGGATAAAAATATAAAAAGATTTATGTATATTTTTTATATGATTTAAATTTTCAAATTTTAGATATTGATGATTTTTATTTATCTGAAAACATATATATATTATGAATTAAACATGTATTTGAGAAGAAAATAGCCTTGAAAACCCTAAAATTTAAGAGTGACCCTAAAAGCTATGAGAAATGAAAGGGCAAAAAAATAAAAGGGAGGAGAAAAGGAGAAGATGGAGATGGAGAGGAGAAGAGGATTAGATAAAAGGGGGAAGGGTGTGTGTCAGTGGTGGAAGGGACAGAGGTGCAAGGTTTGGGAGTTATTGTCATGGGATATGGTATGTCGTGATTGTAATTTTTATTTTTTATTGAGGGTAATGTACATGTAATCTTTTTGGTCATGCTGTGCCATAATAGAATTTTTGTATGAGATTTTAATTGTACAAAAATTTTATCCACTTGTATTTTACTTTTAACAACCTCTTGTGTTGTACTCTCTCTCTCAGTCTATTTATAAATCAAATAATGAACAAAAAAAAGTTGTGCCGTACTTCATAACTTCTCGTATCAAATGGTCCCTAGTAGTGTGTTTGAGGTGATCAGTGGCCACTGTTGTTTAAACACTATTTTGAACAATGTAGTTTTCATGAGTTTAACTCACTGAAGTTTTAAAGCTTCAATTTTATTCAATTTTTTAGTCATTGAATCATGTAACTGTTGTGATTTGTGTTTTTAATTTATTGTTTAATTTTTTTTTAACAAGTGTGGATAAACCACGTGTTAAGAGGGCATACGCGAGAAGCTGATCTTTACAACACTTATGTCCTTCACTTGCGTAAGTTGGAATTCAAATCCGTTTTTTCAGCGGGGCAAATATCTTATGCAAGAGACCTGATGCTAATAGATAAAGTGGTCATTTTTAGGTTTTTTTAACACATAAAGATAAGAAGACAAATTGATGGTTTGCCATTGTTTTGAAACAAAAAATGTTTGAAAGATTGTAATCATAGGATGTAATTGATTTAATTGAAACTTAAAAATTAGGGGCAAGCTCAGTGAAAACTATAGTATTAAAACAAAGATTCTTCCAAATGTATGTAGTATATACATACATATCAAGTAATGGAATCACTTTTAATTCTCTTCTCACTAACACTCATGAAAGATTGACAAGCCAATAACACTAAAAACTACCTCATTTCTGTACACAATTCATGTGAGCACTGGACAAGACAAAACCTGCTCTTCTCTCTTCAAATGAGTACTCAACTTCTTGCACATTTTGATCAGCCATCTGCATTGTCCCTGGAGCTCCACTATCTTCTTCCTCAACAGCAGCCATTTTTGTGGGGGTTGTAGGCCAGTTATCTTCTGCAATTAAAGCAACAAACGGCTTCCGGCCAACCGACATTCCATCCATTCCTTTCTCTTCATCACATTTCCTGCTGAAACTCGTAGACCTCGGCGTGCTTATTGGAGTATTCAGCTTCCGTCCCGATGACGATGATTTGGTTAACTTTTTCATGTTTTGTGGTTTAAGAGGACTTGGTTGATCTGCTGTTTGCTGACTTTGAAGTCTCCTTTGTTCCTGTGAATTTTGTATTATTTGAGTAACTAATAGTTTCACATCAGTTAACTAAATAACTGTAAATTTGAATACATAAGTGTCGGTGTTATAATATTTATGTTCATTTACCCTCTGTCGTTTTCTTTCTTGCTCCTTTTCCTGTCTTGCATTCATGTAACTTTCCATCATCGACAATAGTCCTGACTGCAAAATATATATGTAAATGGAAATTGATGATGATAATCTGAACTCTGGAATGAAAAAGATCGAACAGAAATAGCTTACGCCGTCATAAGTAAATTCTTTTCCTCTATCTTTCTCCCACATTACAGTTTTTGCAATTAATGTCTCAACCATACCTGCTTTCAGATATTCAATAATGCAGTAAAAATATGTTGAACTAGTTTTGAACCATCAGTTATTCAGGTACTCGATACTTATAAATTTTCGATAGTTGAATGTGTTTATATATTGTATGATTGAACCTGGAATTTTGTTTACTGTTGCTCTTGCTTTTTCTGCTCGACGTAGAGCGAGGTGAGTGCCTTTTCCAGCGCTGTATCGATTCTCATCCTGCAAAAAAAGAAAAAAAGAAAATCAATTTATCGGTATGAGTAATTTTAAGATGGTGAAATGAAAATTCCAAGTTTATAAATGTAATGTGATACCGAACTCTATTGTATTCCTCTAGCCATGATTCTTCTTCACAAGCAGCAATCCATTTCTCAACCTTTTCAAGAATTTCTTTCCTGCTGAAGACCTCATCTTTAGCATTACAGATTTCAGATTCTATTTGATCAAGTACAATCGAAGGATCGATAGCTCCTATTCACAAATCAGACAAAAAACTGATAATTATTATTAGTGAAATACATTTATATCTCTTCATTGTTAAATTTTAATCGAAGACCAAATCGATGCATGATAATAAGTTAATACCAGTCTCAATAGCTTCGATTGTTGATTGTGTGTTGTTGCCTGATGCTGCTACTAAGTGTGCCCCTCGTCGGAGCTCATCCAAAGATGCCATTTTCTTTAAAATGAGTTCTTTCAATTTGCTAGCTTTTATCCCTTCAAGTCTCGATACTTCTAACGCCACCTTCAATTTTAAAAGTATTAATGATCAATCACTCTTCTTTTCTTTCAGTGTTTTAGTTGCTAAACTTACATGATTAATGAAATCAATTGAGAGAGCATTTGGCTCTGTTATCTCATGTTCTGAAGCAGCTATGTTGCAAGTAACTCTTCGAAAACTTTGTTGTTCTTCAATTGGAGTATCCATCAAATGCCACAACTCTAGCATTGTAGTTGCAAGATCTTGTAGCTGGATCAGTAGAACAGTTTAAATTCAAATAACTGAAACAAAATTAACAAAGCGATCAAATCGGTAAGCAAGCTCTTCACCTGCTGCATTCTTTCTATTTTGACATTTCGTAAGCTCTCAATCGCAGAACCAAGCTTGTCAATTGTATCGTCTGTGATACTCTTTTTATCTTCAGCTTCTTTTAATGTTGGGTGTATCTCAGAAACCATTTTTTCGTAATTCAAACCGAGTACGAGACATAGTGATTTCAAAGTACTCAAATGGTCCATCACCAAGTTCAAACGATCGGTCTACGGCATTAGGATTTAGACAAGAAAATGACATAAGATCGACAAATAATGTACTAAAAGAAACATATGTAGATAGTTTGAACTCTAACCTTCTCACTTTCAAGCAAGTGTAGCTGCCTCTGCAACTCTTCAAGCTTTCTCACTGATAAATCAAACTCATTCAAGGAGATCAAAGATGGATTAAACTCCGCTTGACCAATCTCGATCGATATCCTCCGTATTTGATCTATGATTTCAAGGAATTGATTCAATCTATCACTCTTCACCTTTTGCATCACATCCAATTGTTCAAAACTCTCCTTGAGTACTTCCTTTAAGTTCGAAGCATTTTGTTTGGTCTGTAAACATATCTCCATCAAATTTGTTTCGATCTTTGTGATTAAGCGTAAAGTGTGAATGCTCATAAATAACTCGGTTCGCCTAATGACTTCAATCATCTTCATCATACCTTCTTGAGACGAAAATTCGGTTCACCTAATGCAGAGCATATGGCCTCGAATTCGGTCTCCGAATCAGCAATAGCTTGAAGTATCTCAACCCGGCTTCGGTTTATCTTGTCGACACTTCTCTTATACACTTCCAAGCATTCTTGCTCCACCTCCATCATCATCCTCTCCCTATCCTCCTCAGTTTCTCCAATCTCATCCCATATTACCTAAAAACAAAACACAATGCTCACATTCTCATTCCAAACAAATGAATCAAAGAAACAAGAATACGAAAAAACAATCGAAGTGAACCTGAATCTCTTGTAGGAGAACTCCACGTTCTCTATCCATTTCTAAAAACTTGTTTCTTGAAATGCTAGACATGAACTTGTTCATGCATATGAAAATCAAATGCAATGCTGAGAAGCATGAACCTAAGAAGATGCTTAAAAGAACCAAAAATTAGAAAGATGAAAAAAAATTTCAGGTAATGAATGCAAATGATGGGATTACCAGTGATTGATTGGGAAACAAAGTTAGAGAGTTTGTTGTGGTTGGAGTTGATATGATTACAAGGCAAAAGGGAAAGGCTAAGTTTGGCATTGACTTGCTAAGAATTAAAGCAACGGTTGAGAGAAAAAGAGAGGGAGGGAAGTAGCCGTTACCATGAGCTGCTCGGAAACGCGTTTCCCGTTTAAAATTTATTTTATTTTGGATAAAATTAACATGACAAGTCAGAGATACGGACAAATACAGAGTTGCTTCTCCCAAAAACACGTGCCCTCATCTTTAGTGAGCTAAAATTCGAACATTTTTTTTTTAAAGACACAAATACTTTACATAAAAGATTTTGTGTCAATAAATCAAGAGATCGTTAGCTCATTTAAAATTTATTTTATTCTTTAATTTTTTCAGTGAAATATTTATTTATTTATTTATTTTATTGATAATAACCGGAAGTAATGTTAATCTTAATTATTTGGGATTAACTACATAAATCTTAAGACTAATAAAAATAATCAAATTATTTTTTAATTTAATTTTAATTATTATCCTTATTGAGAGCAGTTTTTATTGTTATATTTGGGTTAGAAGAAATTTCTAATCTTTATTGATGGAAAACCAAGTTTTGAGATAATATACTCAAATTAAATAAGTGTTTCAACAATACCCATCTTAAATTTAATTACTATGTGACGTGTTCTTTTTTCCTAATATAGATTAGCTTATGATACCCTAGCTTTTTTTTTTAATGATAAAATTTGTTTTCCTTCCATAAAGCAATGGAAATATATCTTATGAATGTAAATAAATCAATACAAGGGTAAGGTGTATGGTAGAATCCCCACACCTATAACAATATTGTTTATACATTATTTCAATCATATTTACTAAATTTAGCCGTGTTTTTAAGAGAAATGGCATGTTTCTCTCTTTTAGGATTGCATGGAAAGAGAGTTTTTATGTCACTAGTGTACCCCAAGAAGTCAATGTAATTTCTGGTGCACATGTTTGCTCTTTGATAGCACTTGTCACTTTCATTATATATATATTAAGGGTTAGTTTTGTTGAATTATTATTATTTGTTTAAAAAGTAAAATTAAAAACAAATCATCAAGAGTGAAATTTACATGTATTATAAGTCAACTAAAATTTTGCAAAGATTTGTTATTTACTCTCATCCTTGCTTAAAAAATGTGGTGATGGTAAATTTTCTTTTTTTCTTTTTTGTTATAATGAAAAAAAACTTTTAAAATTTAGGAGGATGCATATGCAAATTTACCCTTTTTGTTTATATTCTATTTCCTTCAACCCAAAGTCATCATATGATTCTAGTAAATAGCAATACATTTTTATTACTCCTTATTAAAAAAATAATAATTATAAAAAATTAGAAATCATGATGATTGCCCTCTATTAAAAAATAATACATTTTGATTACTCTTTATTAATAATAATAAAAATAATAATAATAACAAATAAATAAATAAATAAATCATGATGATTATTAGTGCAATCTATTTAATTAAGCAATGGAAAAACAATGAGTGGTGATTATTGTGAATCTAAAATTAGGTGAATTTTTTACTCGATATGGCTAATGAATTTCAATGTGAAAGAGATGTTCACCAAAATTTTTTTTTCTTAAAAAAAATCCATTGAGAAAAGACGAATAAAAAAATTATAATTATAATTTTTGTATTTCTCATTTGTATGTACACACACCTGTACGGCCGAGATACAATTTGAACTTAATTTTGTTCCCCAGAGCTGATCTCAATTAAGTTAACCTACACCTAATAAATAACAAATATGCCCAATTGTATTTATGCAAACACATCCCTTTGATTTTTATTTCTTTTCTATATATCCTCTTCTTAAGATATTATATAGAGAATACGTTAACTACGATCGTTTATATATAGATTAATAAAAATAAGAGAGAGAAGCAAGATGAGAGAGACAGAGATGAATTCTCGTGGAAAGAGATTGCAATAGAGTCATCAATAACACTAGACATAGTGGTTTTGGAAAAAAGTGTTTTTTCAGAATAAATTAAGCACTTTTTTGTAATCTGCATTTGTATTAGTTTTTCTATAGAAACAGAAGCTGTAAAAAAAAAAAAAAAAAAAAAAAAAAGGTTGAAAAACAGTTTTTTTTTCAGCTTCTGCTTTTGCAGAAAAGCCAATACAAATAACTTTTTTTAACCCAGAAATGCTTAACTTATAAAAAACACTTTTGGGTTTTTCAAAAATTAATCCAAACATCAAAATTGTATATTTTTACATTATGTGAGACTGAACAATATAAATATTTTAGCAAAGCTTACGAATCAATTATGAATTTTCACCACATATTTTTCACCCAGCTCTCAAGTGCTTCTTCGGTATTACATCTAAACGCAAATTTTTTTGTTTTGAAAAATAGTTAAAAATAAATTTTAGCAGTTTTTCAATTAATTAAATTATAAATAATTTTATGAAATACTCCGGGACCTATTAGAAATTATGAAAAACAATGGGGTTTATATGAGAATAAAAATAATCTCAAGGACTTAATTGCAAAAACACGCAAATCTAAAAAAACCAAAACAAAAAACTGATAAAAGAATTCCCAAAAGAATTCCCACGGCCTCGTCGATGCTCCGGCGACGCGTTATCGACCTCGCATTCGCTTCGTCTTTCTCTCGCGAACGAGAGATCCAGAGATTTAGCTCTTGAGAACCCTAGAGATTCGAATTCCGATCGGTGTTTGCATTGAGGATTCATCGCCGGATCGGTTTGTGGTTTTGATGCGGTGGAGATCGGCGATGTGTTCGTGGTGGTGGCATTGAAGAGCTGTTTCTCTTGAGGGGTTTTTCCTTGCTGGATCTTTGTGGGATTGGGGTTTTCTGGGGGTTTTGGGATGGATTTGTTTGGTGTCAGCGAGGAGCTGGCCGAGATTGATGGGCAGATCACCGATGTTTTGCGCGCATTGTCGTAAGATCGATCTGTTTCCTTTTTAGGGTTTGGCTTTTTGCTTGCTTTGTAATGTGCTTTGATGCGATGAAGTGGTTTGGTGATTCTAGATTTGATTGTTTGGAAACAAAAATGGCGAGGATCCGACTGTTTATTTGATTTAAATTCATTAATTTTGGTCTTATTTTTGTGTGTTTTTCTTGGATTTGGAGGAATTTAGTTTGATTTTGGATGTCTTGGTGACAGAAATGGATTCCAGAAGTTGGAGAAAATCAAAGATCCAAGCCGGCAGAGCCGGCAATTGGAGGAACTCACCGGGAAGATGCGGGAATGCAAAAGGTATGAAGCTTGCTGAAGATGTATGCGAATCATTGGGTAGAATTTATGTGATCTAAGATTTAAGCCCCTAATTCCTAATTTTATTTAGGATTTAAACCATCATCTGCGTGCCCAGTTGCCTTCGTTGAAGGCTTCCATTTTTTTTATTTCTTTCCCCTTTTTTTTTTTGAAATGTTGTTGTGGATGCTATGGCCATTGCATTTGCAAAACAAAGTAATGATTAGAGAGATACGAAAAAGTTGTTGTGAGATGCATATGAGGTTTAAGTCAGTTTCAAATTTTCATTTTGAAATAGAGCCTAAAATGCAATAAATGCAGGAAATTTCTCTCCTAACTTTCATTTTAGGTTCTTTGCAACATTCCCACTATTACTGATCCTTGGATATATGATTGTGTTTTTGGTGGCTTTTCAGTTAATAACATCTAAAGCCTTGATACCTTGAATGATTGCTTGTAATCCGAACATTGTATTTTGGCTTCATTTAAAAAATTTTATTTTATTTTTCAAAAGCCGACTGAGATGTATTCTGCTAGGCTTATCAAGGAATTTGAAAGAGCAATGAAGGAAGAAGAGAGGGGAAATTCTGCTGATACCAACCGAATGCTGAATGATAAAAAGCAGTCAATGGTTCGATTTTGGCATTTAAGCTCTGTTCTTGATTTGACATTACAATTGTTTCTTGTCTAGGTGTATCTTACTTTTTATAACTAATATTTGAACTTGGAATTAATTGATGTCTCACTTGTTTTACAGATCAAAGAACTGAATTCATATGTTGCTCTCAAGAAGGAGTGAGTTTCTCTTGCATATTTGGAATATCATTTCTTTTTTTTTTGTCCCATAATTTTTTTATTTCTCTTTGATATGCATAGAAAGCATGGCTTAAATTGGTATATAATTCTGACACAATGTGCAACTAACAGCAGTTTCAATGGAGTGCATTTGGTTTTAGTTAAAGTAATCCCCATGTAAATAATTTCCCAAACCTGAGTAGGCAGAGGCCTTGTGCATGGGCTCTCCCTTTACACTTGGTAGTAGTTGATGCTACTTGTCTATGTTATGCATTTACTGAAGGGGCGTATAGAAATTTGAGCATATTGAAAAATCTACATTATCCTTTATGATGAAAAGTGTCATTATTTTGCTCCTCTTATAATTTTAAAACTTCTTTTTCAACTAACATTACAAAATATCCTCTTCAAGGCATAGGTGTGATATGAAGAAGATACATGATGATGTATAATACAGGGAGTTCAATTTCTGAAATCCAATCAGAAGGAATCAATTTTTTCTTTCTGAGACAAGAATGGAGATATATGAACTAGGGCTGAGAGGGAAATCAGCAATATAATTCAAGATAGCAGCATTTTTTTTTTCCTGATGCTATTGAAAATGAAGCATAACTACCTTATTAATGGGCCCTAACTTATCTTGGTCTATCTTTTAGAAGCCTAGGACTCAAACTTCAATTCCATTTTGCTGTCTCATTTACTATGGCAGCTATTATTTACGGTATTTGTTTACTCAGTGAGAAGTATAAGTTTTGACTTATGAACTTCAACATTTTGCTCTTTTGTGTTAAACTGCAGATTTGCAAATAAACTCGAAAACAAACGGGTTGATCTTTTTGATGATCCTGCCAATGGAAATGGCTTTGCAAATGAAGAAAATGTTCTGTTAGCTTCAAGTAAGACATGCCATTTCTTCTTAAGTTTATTGCATTAAGCTGCTTGTTGGAAATACTGTTGAATTTAAAACAGATTATGATTATCATGTTGTGATTTACGGTCTCATGTGACAACATTACTTATTTATGGAATATCAATTATGCTACTGATGACCCATTCAAGCGGCACATGAGAGTTTGCCATCTTCTCATGCAAAATTGGTTTATTGTACAGATATGACAAATCAGCAGTTGATGGATAATGGGAACCGTATGATGGATGAGACTGATCAAGCGATTGAGAGATCAAAGAAGGTAAGCTTCCCCTCTTATAGCACTGTATATCTGATCGAATTAGTATGCTGAAGAGCCTGCTGCTTCCCTTGAGTTGACTTTTCCTTAACATGCTAAAGAGCATGAACTCCACTGGTTTCTTCTTTGCTTCTGGATCTTTTGAATTTCCCCTCAAATTGCAATCTGGCCTTGTTTATACCTCACAGTTTGTTATTTATTGTCAGTTTTTTAAAATTATTTAAGCTTCCACTTAGCCTATTATTTATTTTAATCAGTTGATAACTTTATAAAATTCATGTTTGTGGCTCATGTGGCTCACATCAAACTTTCTGTGATAGGTATCAAGTTTTTTTCCCCAAACTATTTGATTGCCCTTTTAGTTACCATATGGTCCATATTAGATTAGAAGTATTGAAGTTATTTTATATACCTGGATTGTAGGTTGTACAAGACACTATGAATGTAGGAACGGAGACCGCAGCTGCCCTCAAGGCACAGGTGTGTGATGTGGTTTAATTAAGGGTTTTCTTTCTCATTAAGCTGTAGTCAATTTGAATAGTTTCTTCATCACTTATGAATGACATGGAAGGTGCATGCACATCTTAATGTTAACAGACAGAACAAATGAGCAGAATTGTAAATGAGTTGGATTCCATCCATTTTTCAATAAAGAAGGCATCTAAACTGGTGAAGGAAATTGGTAGGCAGGCAAGTTTCTCTGCATTGTTCTTTATTTTGAGGTTTACCATATGGGTATCTTTTTTGTTCTAATTTTGTTCTGTAACATGTTATAGGTGGCAACAGATCGATGTATAATGGCCTTGCTCTTCCTAATTGTGATTGGAGTTATAGCAATCATTATTGTGAAGGTTAGATTTTATTGAATTTTTTATTGTGTTTTTAGCGCCTTTTTCCACTTGAATACACACCTTTGCTCATAAATGAAGCAATTGACATTCCGTTCTACCACATTCCACTTTCACTGTGGATTCCAAGTATCTTCCTAGGCCTTCTTGGTAGATGTTATATACAAAGTTATATCAGCATTAGAATATTTGTGGATTCAGTGTCAGCAATGGCTTTTGTACAAGAATTTTGCTGAGACATTGATTGCTATGAGCTAATATGTAGGGTTGGACTGGGTTATATTACACCCCAGATGTGGTTAGGCATTCACAAGTTTTTCTCTGACTCAGGTCATCCTATGGGTCCTGAAACTTATAGATTATGATTTATGTTAATTCTCCTTTCTCTCTTTTGTTTAGATCTAAGTTGGCAAGCTCGTCTGAAGGTGTCAAATTTGGAAATCATTTCAACTTAATCCTTTTATACAAAAAACATGGATGGCTTATTAGATTTACCTTTCCTATGCTTTCTGATCTTTCATTTCTTTTTCCATATGAACAGATTGTGAACCCAAATAACAAGGACATACGGGATATTCCTGGACTTGCACCACCAGCCAGTCGGAAACTCTTATGGGATCTCAATGGCCGATGAAGACAGGGTATAATGCAAATATCGCTTGATTTTCATATACCAATTGAATATTGAGCAACACCGTCACAATTCACTTTCTTATGATCCTTGTCTGATTATTTGTTCTCCTTTTAACTCTTATAATGTGATTATTGTCTTTATGTTAAGATTCCATACAAAATTACTCTGATTGATGATTTACTTTATCTATTCCATTTTCTTCATTTAACCAACCATTATTTATAAGTCATGAGTCCTCTATTTACCACCAATTCAAGCACAGCCTACAGGACTTCAAGAATTTTCAAATATAAAGCCCTTGTGCAGGTAAATTTTTGAAATGCCGTGTTCTTTTGATTCCATCGATTGTGAAATTCATAGTAACTTTTTTTTAATCTTGAATCTCATTGAGTATTCTACTTTGATTAGAAGATATTGTTATTAAGCAATGAAGCTGTGCATCCTGTTCTTCAAGGTGAAACTGATGGATTGAATTTATTATGTATCAACTTTGACTTATATATTTTAATGTTGAATTAGGTGAAATATTAAGAATTCTTCTCCCTTTTGCTTCATAAAACTTCATTTGCTGATTCTTTAATTGTTTTTGAAGTTTTGTAGTCAATGTCTGTCTGTTTTTAATAGGTTTATGAAGCAATTGTCCTTCAACTTATTACAACCAATTATTTTAAATATTTATATAAATTTCCTGTTTTGCAAAACTAATATAATAAATGAAGGGGGGCCACTGTTAATCCTTATAATAAAAAAGTGGGTAATATTTAATTTATTTGTTTGAAAGTATAAAGTATTCTTTTTGGTTTATATGTGACAAGATTTTCTATATTGTTCCACTTAAGTTCATGTCATGACTGTAGCAGCAAGGTATCATCAACATAACATCACAAGCGTATTAAGAAGAATTAAATTGTTTTAAATAACAAAAACATAGAAAACATAAAAATAATCTTTGGATGATTTATTGGTGTATTATGAAGTGTTTTTTTTTTATAATAAATAATAAATATATGTTTTCCCACTGCTCATTTGCACTCTTACATAACAATCCATTTATCTGTGACTTTTACAGATAACAATGCATGCATGTGTGTATGTGATGTATAGATATAATGAACTAATTATAAATTTTAATTGATTATCTTTTGTGCTTTTTGCATGACATTTCTATGAACTAATAATGAACTAATTATAAATTTTAATTGATTATAGATCTCACACCATTATGTGATGCTTATCTCTTTGTTCTTCCTTTGTTTGTGTTACATTTCTTTTCATATTGTTTTAGAGTTAGAGTTTTAGAACTCAATGTGGTGTTTCTATTCAATGAATGATGATTTATCCATTTTATTTTTATTTTTTGAAAAATAAATAGACCATGAAAATCAGCCCCATTCTTTGGGTAAATGAACTTCTAGGCAATGATGTTATTTTAAAACAACCCACCAAGCATTCCTAACCCACCTCCTTGATTTATTAAAAGAAAATTTTTAAATAATCATAGATTAAATAATAACATTAATTAGATTGTGTATTTGCTAAGTGAGTAATTGAAATAAATTTTTTATAAAAACTGATCTCACTTTAATTTAAGATATTATTTTATTTTATTTTTTTGAAAATTGCTAAATAATCATTCATTAAGACTATTCTTATGAAAAATTAACTTAATAAATATATTTATTTAAATAATTAAATTTAGGGTTTCTTGTGGGAGAAAGTTCATGACAAGGATGCTCACCCACCAACTTGACTGATCATTGACCTAGGAATTAGTAATGTGGGCATGGAAACCTAGACTGGTCTAGTCAAGTCCTTACACCAAAACCATTTTACATTTTGTTGTGGACTTGAAAAAGAAACTAATTTCATGTTGATGCACCAAAATTCCATGTTCTAAGTCCTTGTTTTAACTCTTCTCTTGATTTGCTCTAAGCCTTCAAAGTTTCTCTCCATTGCTTTTTGCATATTTGCATTGCTCTCTTGATGTGTGTGTGTATATATATATATATATATATATATATATATATAATTTTATTTTTTTAAAGAGAGTTTTTTTTTTTCAGAAAACTCAGTCATAAGAAAAGAAAAAAAAAATTAGAGAGATAATCAATCCTTTGTACTGAATTCCAATGAGAAAGATCAGAGAAAAGATGAACTTGGAAGTGTTTACAAAGGCCTCGATGAGCCTCTGCATGGCTTGCGGCAAGGAGACAACATAACAGTTACTATCAAAAACATTAACCGCTTGCTTGCAGGTATATATATATATGGCAAAATATCATCTGTGTACGTCCATAGATAAAAAATCTATAAATGTTCAATTATCAGCTGTTATATATATATATCATGTGCCTGGTTTTTTTGAATTTGAAATCTAAAGACGTACCACAAAATCTGTTGGATTTTGTCAATTCATGCATGATACTTAACAGTAATTATCAGTATTTCATAATATTTAACAGTGTTTAATGGTGTAAAAGCATAATAGTTAACAATAAATTTTGTACACCATTCCTACAAATAGCAACCATTGGATAACAGCTGCCATTTAACATTCTTAAATTTTAAAAAGCGAAGTACATACCCAAAAAATATATACTATATATATATATATATATATATATATATATATTATCCATAATATTAAATTAATTTTTATATAAACTAATATTCTAATACTGTCTCTATAATAAGAGAGTGGTAATTCATTTTCTTTTCAAATGAGAGGTTGAGAGTTTAACTCTTTTATAACAATAGCGTCAATGATCTCTTGGTCTATTGGTACCTGAGGCCTTTTGTGTATGGATGAAGTCACAAATTTGACTCCCTGTTATGTAGAGTGAGAATGAGTGGTATAATTAAAAAACTCACGCTCGCTCTTGACATGGCTTATTAATTTTGTCAAAAATAAATAAATAAATAAAAGAAAAAATAAAATAAATCAACAGTAGATAAGATATTTTATAATATACACACACTTCTTTTTGGTAATCACAGTAGTTACATAAAAGTTCTGTCTCTGTGATATAATGTCTTACAATTGGGTTGCAATCCAATCATATGTATTGTATAAATTTGCAAACAAAAGATGTTTGATAAAAAGACTAGTTTCCCTAAAGCTGCACATGTTTATCTGAAACATTATTATTATTTTATATATCAAGAGTATTAACTTGTTTAATATATATATATATATATATATATATATATATATATATATATATATATATATATATATATATATATTGTTTTATTGGTCAGGTAAATAAATTTATTACTTAAGAGTGCTAGTTTATTTTCCTCCTAAATGAAAAGTCAAAAATTCAACTCTTTTCAGAGTTCATCCACATCAATTACAAAAAAAAAAAAAAAAAAAAAAAAAAAAAAAAAAAAAAAAAACCAGGTAACATATCAATTAATACAAAAGATAAAAGAAATATTCATTTATGTTATCATTGATGATTACCTTATAAGTCAAAAGAACTATCAACAATGACTTTGATGATGTAATTTGTTCACATATTCTTTATTTGCATTAAAGAATGGGTAAACACTTCAACTTAAGATATCAAATGCAATAAATTTTTAGGAATTAAATAAGCAAGTAATCTTGGATATATAGTTTCCTATATTTTTTATTTGTTTCATATTAAAAAAGCAATTAACATATCAAGTAATTACACCTTAAATGCATAAATATGTGACTCTTATATGGTATGTATTTTCTTTATTCAACATGTGCTATGTTCTGATTGCATGATGTCCTTCATCCATTATTACTATTAGTATTAGCATTATTTATTTATTTATTTATTTTATAATTTTTTTTATAAAGTGCACAAGCAATTCATCTCAAAATCCTCAACCAATGTTATGAGCGGAAGTTGATCAACCTTTCATTTGGTTAAAAAAAAAAAACAAAAATATAGGATGCGTTTGATACGTAAAAAAAAAAAAGGACAGTATAGCACAAACTTTTTTATTCTTTATTTATTTTGTAAATGGGCTTAGTGTACAACACAAGAAGTTGAACAGTATAACACAAACTCTTTTATTCTTTATTTGATCCTTCGCTTATTTCAAATTCACTAAAAATAATAATAAAATAAAAATAAAAATAAAAATAATAATACCCATTGTTTTCCCCACTATTTCTTATGTTCTCCCCATGCATCCTATGGCTTGAATTAGCTAAATTCCAATAAATAAATCTGAATTTGAACATATAAAAATTTGAATTTGAATATATAAATCTTCATCTTTTTACCCTAATTAAATGTTCTGATCAAATATTCAATTAATAATGATTGCCCACGACAAACATGGATTTGAAATAAACTAATAGTTTTCCTTAAAGAAATTGTATTTAATATGTAGGTCTTCATATTTCATTTGTTATATATATATATATATATTTGTTTGAATTGACTGTGTGTATGCCTAACCTCTAACCTAGAGATTAAACCCAGCGGTGGCCCCTAAAGATTTTAGTATTGTTTAGTTTTTTATATCATGTATGTATGTATTCTTATAAAGTATATAGTACATGTACAAATACAATGCATTGAATCGAAACATCTTAATCAAGGTGGTTAATTAAAATTAAATAATATGAAAAATTCAGAACATTCTTCTCTTACTTTTTATGAACTTTCACAAAATTAGGTGAATAAAATGATGGGTGAGCCCAACCAAAGTAATAACTGAACCATAATACATTAAGCTCTCATATTAAAAGTTGTACATTTCAGATACATGGTTGAGAAAAAAACAGATGTATAATAGCTTGAATATGTGTTTTAAAAACAAATAATAATAAATAATGGGTCACAAGTCAATAGGTCTTTGTTTCCTTATCCCCTTGCAATTTGACTTTGTCTTAATTTTGCTTTCAACAGAAGAAACCATGAATATGAACTGTACTTTGAATTCCATTCTTCACCTGGTCTTGAATATTTAAATTTTCATTATATATATATATACACACAAATATATAAAATAGTTGATAATATGATAACAATATTATTTATCATGATATTCTTGATCACTGTTTGGTAGAAATCCAAGGGCTGTATATATATTATATATAAAGAGAGAGAAACAGAGTACAAATGAATCATTGTGTGTTCATTTTGAGGTGCATATGTTCTAACATGTGATTCTTTTAATTTCCATCATCTTTCAGTCTTTTCTTAACATAGTTTTACTAAGAAACCATGCCTCACAACTTTCAAAAACGTGACAAAGGAAAGTTCCTCACTTAATTTCAAAACTTAAAAAAAAAAATTACATTAATAATAAAAGAAATAAGTTTTGGAAATTTTAAAATACCCCAGACGTTGTAAAATTTGTTATGAAATTATGGAACTGGGTAGAGTAGGGCCACAGTAAAAGTACTTGAAAAATAACAACAATAAAAATAGACACAGAATTTACGTGGAAAAACCGCAAAATAAATTAGAGTAAAAAAACAACAACAGATAAAATAGAAGAATTTTACTATAGTGAAGAATAGAATTTACAAGCTTTCTATTAACAAAGAGAATACCAACTTATTCTCTCCTTTAACAGAAGCAACACAAACTCTCTAATTTTTTTCCCACTATTTTCTCCCATTTTCTCTCTCATCCTCACTCTTCTTCTCAGAAAATGGTGCGAAAGAAATACTCTTCATTCCCCCTATTTATAGTAGAAAAGAATGAGGATTAGGTGAGGATTATGTGAGAATCTATATACTCACATGTGCAGCAGCCTATAATATTTTAACATCATATGTGCAGCAGCCCATAATATTTTAACACCAGACGAATTTGAATTTATCAAATAGTCTTTTTTTTGACAACTTATTTTTCAGTTAATGCATCTCACTATGTCAATTTATTCTATCTTACAATATATGCTTCTTGCATAAAATGTAAAGTTTCATTTAACATTGTGTGTTTTTGTGTAACCACATGAGTTTTCATTTAATATATAGTACTTTCTATTTAATATTTGACATTTCCGTTTAATATCTGACATTTTTGTTTAATATTACGTGTTTCCGCCTAAAAACCTGAGAAGTACTTCCGTCAACATTAGTTACTCTTATGATATAAAGATAGAAAAATAATACGTTAAAAAAAAAGACTTTTTGAGAATGCCCAAATTTAGTGGGACTATGAATAAGTGAAATTTCAAAAAATTTTTAAAGCATTTCCAGTAATAAAATAATAATAATAATAAATTTCTATAAAATTTATATTTTTGTTTTATTGATTTTTAATTATGTTTTAGAAACTAGAATGGCTTGCAAAAATAGCCGTATCTCGAAAATAAAGTAAAAAAAAAAAAGAAACATTTATTAAAAAAAAACTTCATGATTAAGGAAACAATTATGTTGGGTTAAATTGGTCCAAATGAGAACAAAACAATAAAAAGAAGTTTGAACGCAAAGACTTGCTTCTCTCAAATCTCTAAGCCAGTCAAAATGTTTGTTAATAAATGCATGACAAGTCCCATGCCTGTCTTTCTATCGTCATCATGTGATGTATATACGGTTTATATATATATATATATATATATCTCTTTCATGCCAGTTTGCATGGTACTATGAGCATAAATTTGTAGGTCTCTTGTTGACCTTTCCTCTTCATCATGTGCAATGTTTAATTTGTTTGGAGTTTTCTCAAGCCATTTTTTTTTGTTTATATAATCAGATCAGATCTTTTTACTCCATATTAATTACATGAGTTAATAATATAAACAAAAGGTAATGCTATATTTATTTAATAAGTTTCTCTTATAGCTTGCTTGAATGCTACTTATTTAACCTCAACATCCATCTCTAGAACCTCAATATCCATCTTCAACGATTGTAGCACCTCTCTATCAATCCATGTATCAATTTCTTCTGTTAATAAATTTCGTTATCATCACACCATTGATCACTGTGATTGATCTCTGTCACTGCCCAATAACATAATTTTTTTTTTTGAAATTCTTTATTTTCTCATCGTTAAACTCAATAATCATATTATCTTGAAGATAAAAAATATAGTCCAAAAAAACCGAAATAAATGTGGAGATCGACATCAAGAATAAAAAAAAACGGATTCAAAAGCAAAATAATGCATTTGTGAGGGGAGAGAGTGAGTGAATAATGTGGATGACAACAATGAGCATCATCGAAAAACTTGTTGTGTAAGTATAGTATTGTTTTATAAAAATAGATAAAATCTCTGATTACATAATTAATATAGAAAAAAAATTAGTTTAATAAATATTTAAAAATATTATTTTAATAATTATTCAATTTAATAAATATTGTTAAAAAATAATCCCCAACTAAAAAATTATCTAATCACTGTTTACAGTTCTTAACCTTTTTTGTGTTTTTGTAAGTGAACACTGTATCATCAAACAAAAACTGTGTGCAGTCTCCACTAAAAAAACAATGGGTGTCTTTGTCTGGACCTCACGCATAACTCTTATAATAACCATATGTTTTCCCTAATAATAATATTAACCAAATATATATTTTATTTTTAAATAGAGATTTTTTTTTTCCTTTGCATATATTATTTAATCTTCGGTATCTACATTTTTTTAATTGTATATCAAAATCATTGTGCGCATGCAAATACCTTCCCATGATAACAACAATTTAAAATAATAATTATAATAAATATTATATGAATATTTTATCTAATGCCCTTCAGTTGATATAATTTTTTTTCAAAACCTTGGGTAAATTTTTTGATAGAGCATCAAACTATAATACTTTTTCATTTTGAGTCTAAGCTTCAATTTGAATCAAAATGATTACTCAACTTCAATTTTGTTACACAAGAGGATTATTTGATAAATTTCGGCCTATTTTTTATGATACATTGTCAGAAATTCTTTATTAGCATATGAGATATAGTTGCTAGCTGAATAGGTAGTGTTATAACCAACTTGATATTGTTGTTATAGTCAGCATGTTATTGTAGTTTTTTTTTCCGGCCCAATCATGTAGATTTTATTTAGTATTGTAGTAGACCCCGAGAATTTATTGACAACTTCAACCATTTCCTTCTTCTCCCTAGTTTTTTTTTTTCATTCTCCTCTCTTACCTCTTATTTCTTTGGCTTCCCTTTGGAGAAGAAGAGCTTTGGAGTAGCTTTCTTTCTTCTTGCTTAGGCTTTAAAGTGCTTGAATGCTTGAGAGGAGATTGTTGTAACCTTGAAGATCCTTCATCCTTGCTCTTGGATACCTTAAGGAAGTGAGAGCTCTCCTTAAGGTGAGGAGCTGGTGGAAGATTAGAGCATTCAGTGATTGTAAATCGCCAAAGTTGTGAATGGGCTTTGTTGTTGTACATTTCTAAATTGAATATGATTCCAATGCCTGTTTTATTTGAATTGAGATTTAATCGTACTTGATGTGAGATGTTGATTGTTTTGAGAAGAACTTCCTTGTTACTGATTTATTCCGAAAAACCTTGATATTTGATAAGAATGTTCATGCTACTTGTTCGATTTGAAAATGAATTTCTGCCTTATTGATTCATATTGGAAAAGGTTGATGTCGATTGAAAATGTGATGTTTATACTTGTATTCTAGCTAAGTTAATTTGTGAGGCTTTGATTAGTTTGTCATGCTTCTAGCTTGGATGATTATGGATTAGCTTGGATTCCTGATATTTGTTTATTGTCCTAATTATGGACTTTGTGTTAAGATGCATGTATTGCATTGTTATGAATGGTGTACCCTACTACAGTAGGCGGCCCTAGCGGCCAGCCTTTTGAGGTGTGGCGAAAGACCAGCTGATCTTTTTCTACTAATTCAAGAGGGGGCGTAGGACCCTGATTGGTTGGTCATCGGGGAGCTGGAGTTACCATACGGTAAACCAATAGGTCAATGTCAAGGGCATGAGTACCTTGACGGCTTTCAACCTAGCCGCGGCCATGACGGAAGTTTAGAGAGATTTCTAGATCATTACTTACTGAGTGCATTGTGAACTTGGTATTTTAAGGAGTTTGTGTTTTTCATCCAATTGAGCTTTTGAGATGTAATCTCTAACATATCATTTGTATTGCTCTTTTAGATTGTGATGAGGGGTTAGCTGTTTTTCATGCAGTTTTGACAATGAGCATTGTACTTTTTGATTTTGAAACTCATTATATATATATATATATATATATATATATATATATATATATTGTTATATATACTAAAATGTTTTTATCTATATGTATTATTGTAAAAGCTTGGCTTGATGTTCAACTTGTTTTATGGTTTAAAACCCGTGTTTTGTATTTCGGAAAATTGTTTGTTGAAACCCTATTTGAAGAAAATGCTTCTTTTATGTTTTCTTTGGTTTTATTGCACCTATGATTACTGTTATATCTTACTATGTTCTAATTCGTGTGTATTGTTGGTAGAAGCTTATTTTGGTAATTTATATCAATTATTTTGGTATATTCTTTTAGAGTTGTACTAACCCACTGACTAAGTGACCTAGGTTGCTCACTTTCTCTCTTTCCCCCTTTTTAGATTTCAAGTTCTAGAAGCTATACGACGTGGTGGAGTGCTGGGCATGGCTAGTATTGTGCATTTTTTTTTTCCTTTTCTACAACCTGGTGTATTTCCATAGCATTGGTCATTTCTATTTGTGAATTTTGTTTAGGATTGTGAGAATTCAGGTATTGTCAGCCTTGCGACGACTCGAAGGTTGAGCGGTGAGGTATCTCTTCTAAGTTGTCATTGTAGTTGTTTCATCGTAGGGCCCGTGGGTCGGGGCATGATAGGTAGAGTGTCATATATATGATGACAGAATTTCGGGCATATACATCGTAAAAAATAGGCTACAATCTCTCAAGTGACTATTCGGTAAAACAAAATTGAAGTTTGAACCTCAAAATAATAAATGGTCATAGTTTGATGCCCTATAAAAAAAATTTATTGTTCTTTAACCTCAAATAGGGTGCTTGTTGCCTAGTGTAACAAAAAAAAATTGTTCCTATAATTTTAAATTTTAAAAAAAAAAATTATAAGAATAAGATATGAACTATGAAAGTGTTTTATTTTTATTTTCCGCACGTGAAAGAAAAATGGCGGAAATAAAAAGGGCATGGAAAGGAAAACGTTATAGTGGACATTGATGATTATTTTACTAAAGATTGTAGTCAATGGATGGGAAAGCATTTTATCCTTATGGCAAAATAATGAATTTTTTAAATAATAATAATAATAATAATAATAATAATAATAATAATAATATTATTATTATTATTATTATTATTATTATTATTATTATTATTATTATATTCATTTATTTTATACTTAAAAGTAAATACTAGTTTTCAATTATTTTTAGATCTTTAATCCACATGTTTTACAGAAGTCATTAGTTTTAAACCAATTCTTTGTCAATCATCTTTAAAAATTTAATTAATATTTTTTTAATATTAATATATATAAACATTTATTTTGACAACTCAATTATACAAATTTATTTACTTTAATCTTTTATTCTAGGGATCTATTGGGTTTACTTGTCCTATAATTTTATAAATCAAAGTAGTTTTTGGTCTAACTACATTGACCAAGTATTACACATTAGACGCACTACTATCAAACATCTTCGCCTATGGGTAGACTTGTAGTTTAATTCCGTGTGCACATGGGTGGATCATCATGCAAGTGTACCTGTGCTTGTTGCATTCATTGGGAATTTTTTTTTATATCATAAAAAACAAGTTAACAATCTAAATTTATCTTTGGCTTTAGAAAAATAATCTAATAAACATACTTTTGTGGTAATTTTACAAGATCAAAATGTGACTAATTTTTAGTCATGAATTTATAAATTTTATTATTTATTTATTATTTAAAATAGAGATAGATCGTTAATTAACTTAAAAAATTATTACAATTTATTTTAAAAATTATTAAATTAAGATAATTTAATAGGTGAGAATAAATTGCATCTTGGTTCAATAATAACAACTATGGTCCGTGGGATCATGTCTCTTGTTTTTAATGGGCTTTCTTCCTACACCTAACTATCTACATCTCCCAATATTTATTAATATCTTATCAAATAAACACAACAAAGACCAACGACTCATCCACATAATCTTCCAAGCTTCCAAGTCTTTCTTCCCACAAAGAGAGAGAGAGATGTGAATGTTCTTAGCAAGTGATGTTAGAGATGTTAATAGTTGAGAGAAAGAGAGAGGAAGAAGCTGTACGCTACCCAAAGAAAAGTTTCCAACCCGGAAAGGTTTGAACTTGTATGCAGCCATCCAAAGAAAAGCAACACGGAAAGGTGTGAACTTGTTTTTCAGTCTAAAACTGAACTAGTTCTTCCTTTTCTTGCTTTTTTGATGCCTTTTCTCCTGACTTGTTCATCTTCTCCAAAACGTCTACCTCTGTCTCTTCTCTTTATCTTTTGCATCACCATTTGTCATCTTAATTCCTCTCTTTCTGGCCTTTCTTTGATGCACATCTTTCTCTTTTGGTCAAAGGACTCTTTGTTTTCCTCATTCCCTTTCCTTGATTTTCCCTTCTGTGTTTCAAAGATTCTTTCTTTCTTGATTCTTTCATGCCCATGTCTTGTTTGTTTTAAAGATTGGGTTTTTCTTTCTCATTAGCTGTTCTCCCTTGATGTTCATACCCTCTTTCTTTCACTCTTTCTCATTAGCTGTTCTCCCTTGATGTTCATACCCTCTTTCTTTCAAAAACTCAATTTTTGTCCATAAAGTTCATCACTTTGAGAACCAGAAGAAGAAGAAGAGAGATGGGGTGTTTTGGCTTCTTGAAAGGGCAACACAGTGGTAGTAAGAGAAGTGGGAGAAGGGAATCCAGTCCCAGACAGGCAACTACACCAGCACAGCCTTCTACCAGCATTGCTAGTGGCTCAGATGGCTCTGCAGGAGGAACACAGCCTCCCAGCAAGTCTTCAGCTTCTACTTCCTCTCAGCGCAGCATCACAAACATGTATGAGGAGAAGGCACAATGCCTTCGTGTTTTCGGCTTCGATGAGCTTAGGCATGCCACCAATGACTTCAGTAGGCTTTTTAAGATTGGAGAAGGTGGCTTTGGTAGTGTTTACAAAGGCTTCATTGATCTAAATGGCAATGGTGAGAAGATCCCAGTTGCCATCAAGAAGCTTAACCAACATGGTTTGCAGGTATATATAATATATTTATGATTCAATGAATGTTTGATTCATTTCGATGAATTAGAGCTAACAGATGTTTTGATACTCAGGAGAATGCTTTGTAGCTTATGCATGATTAAATGTTGATTGTGGCTTGATTTTTCTTTGATTTGGTGTTGTATTCTTCTGACAAGTTGCCATTAAACAAGTAACAGTCTATATTCATAGGATGTAACCAGTCCATGTTGTTGTTTATATGAAATTCAATAGTTTATTAGGGAAAGAACCAATCATTATATTTCGGGATTGTTTTCTTGGCAGTTGTTGAATTCTTTCTTAGCTTTGAAGAATGTGAGGCTTATATAAACAATGTTGTGTAGATTATTAGTTGGTAAGATTTATCGGCTATCATCCCAATTGCCACACAAGTAGGAATGTGGCTACTCTGGTTTGTTTTTATTGTTAGTAATTTTTTTTCATTGATTTTTTTACTTCAGGGACACAAACAATGGTTGGCAGAAGTTCAATTTCTTGGAGTTGTTGAGCATCCAAATCTTGTAAAACTTATCGGCTATTGTGGTGAAGATGGTGAGAGAGGGCTTGAAAGACTACTAGTTTATGAATTCATGGCTAATAAGAGCTTGGAACATCATTTGTTCGGCCGGGCATTGCCGCCGATTCCATGGAAATTAAGAATAAAGATAGCCTTAGGAGCAGCCGAAGGGTTGGCATACCTACATGAAGGATTAGAAATTCAGGTATCACTTAGGATCTTTCCCATCGTATTTTTGTTTAAGAGTAATGCTTTGCCATCAATTGAAAGTGGTTAAAAATTTCATTGTTATGTTCAGGTGATTTACAGAGACTTCAAAGCGGCCAATGTTTTATTAGACGAAGAGTTTAATCCGAAGCTATCAGACTTTGGACTAGCCCGGGAGGGACCAACAGATGGCCGGAGTCATGTATCAACAGCAGTATGTCAGAAATTTTATTTGATTAGTATAATGCTGTGATACATACTACTGTCTTTTTAATGCTTCTATTTTTCTTGGTTTGTTCTTCTCAGGTTGTAGGAACATATGGTTATGCAGCTCCGGATTACATAGAGACAGGCCATCTCACCATCAAGAGTGATGTATGGGGTTTCGGGGTGTTTCTGTATGAAATTCTCACCGGCAGGCGCACATTGGAGAGAAACCGGCCAACGAACGAGCAAAAGCTATTGGATTGGGTGAAGCAATTTCCTCCTGATGCCAGAACATTCGGCGTAATTATTGATCCAAGACTTAGGCATCAGTATCCTATTGATGCTGCCCGGGAGGTTGCTAAACTTGCTGATAGATGCCTTGTGAAGGAGGCCAAACTCCGGCCAAGTATGAGCAATGTAGTCGAATGCTTGCGCCATGTGCTCCAATTATCGGAAGACTTCGAGGCCTCTGAACAGCAAAGACCAAAGCCCTCCCCCACACAGCCGAGAAATGCAAAGAGAACAACAAATAGGGTAAAGTTTCTCAAGTCTATGTTAGTTTGTAGTACTTTTCTGGGTTAAAGCTGATGAATCTTGATGTTTTTACAGGCATAGAGGTTTATTTGCGCGCTGATGTAACTAATCTTCGTGGCGATACTAGCACTTGCAGAGATATTATTTGTTTTGCTTTTCGGCGAAATCCTGAATTTTGAAATGTGATTTATGCAGAGACATGTTAATGACAGTCAGTACCAATGAATTCATTGGAAGAAGGAACAAACTTGTAACAAAATTCACAAGCAGCAGTGGTGCGGAAAGATGGATGCATCTTATTTAGCTTTTCTCTGTCAGGAGTTCAGTTTATTTTTTTAATGTATATTTACTCTGAGGCATTTGTATGTATGTTTTCTTTAAAGCTTATACAATTTGGAAACATTTGATTTCATGAATACTTCTGAATGGCTCAATAATCTCTGAAATCTGTATTATATTTATCAGTTCATATTGGAAAACAGGTTAATCTAAACATGTTCACAACATGATTTCCAATAAATACGCCAGATTCTGAAATCCTGGTGAAAGAAAATAATTCCATAATTCGAGGCTTCCATCCTCGCAAAATTAGATCACAAAATAAGCCAAGAATCAACTTCCATCAAAATCTATATTGCATTCCATGCAAAGATTAACGAGAATATAATCTTCAAATGACCATATTTTTATTCGAATCAGTACTCGATGTTCCACAATGAAAGCCATGGTACATGCAGGAAGACTGGCATTTGCTGGCATTCAAACCTTTACTGACAAAAAGAAACTTCACAAGATGCTATTGTATAAACCTGAGAAACAGGTGTGATAGTCATAAAGGAGCATTACAACCTCGATTATTAAGATTTCGAATGAAATAGGATGGTCAATTTGGCCAAACATAAGTCCGAAAAATGCATAAATGCCAAATTATCGAATCCTATTTTCTTCAGCCCAGCTTGGGTCACTTTTGAGAAGCCATCATGGCTCTATCCTGCTGCCTCAGTCTCTCCCCCTCACGACACATATATTCCTGGAACTTCTCCTGCTAGCACGAAATCAAAGGACAAAAGGTCAGAAAAACCATAAACTTTGAGAAGAAAAACAGTGATAAGCAGAATCAGTTATGTCAATTTTACAAAATGATGGAATTTTCTCCAACAAAGAACCTGAAGTGTCAGATAGTAAATTTAAAAAAAAAAAAACATGAACCAAACATACTCAAGGAATTAATAAAAATGAGAATGTAAAACATATATACAAACAAACATTAAAGGGATGACCATTTGAAGAAGAATTTCTCTAAGTGATTCCTGTACAAAACTTGAAAAAGAATAAAGGCCACATTAAAGCCAGGACAAAATTTACAGTAAGATTGGAAACGTAGGTGTCGTGTTAAATTCATTGAGATCAAACCATAACATGTAAACTTCCCTTTTTCAAACTAAATCTCTCTTGGTGAATCAAATAACCAAATGTTTGCATGACAAATCTTTGTTATCAATATTAGGAAAATCCAAATCATCACTATTAGATGCAAACCAGATATATTATTTGGCCTTGATTCAACCTAAAGCTTAAGTTGCTAGGACGAAAAAACATGATACACTCCATCCCTTGATAAGTGTTACGTTGCAACCAAACCAAACAAACCAAAAGCTTTGATACCGTGTTAGATCCAAATCAAAGACATTATTTGGGTCCAATTCAACCCAAAAGCTTAAGCGAACAAAATGAGAGGCCTAGACTTATTATTCAAATGCATATTTATCAAATTAACCAATCTTAGACTACTACTCAGTCTAATAATCACATCCCAAGCCTCAAATCAAAAGTTCAAGATTCATCAAAATGTTTACTAAAACCAAGAAGCAATTAAAAAGATTAGACAAATGTGCCTCATTAGGACACATAACAGGTAAATTTCTCTTTCCCCAACCATATTCTCTTGGTGAATGGTAAACGAATAAAAATATGTCTAGCATTTTCCATGACAACACCGTTATCAATCTTAAGTAAAACCAAACCATCAAATTGCAGACCTCACACCAAAAGTTTCAAGAATCATCAAAGATTTCACATGAAGCGTTCAACAGTTACTTCCAAAGGAAATTCCCATATGAATGAAGCAATCACACACAACACCAAAATGCTCCATACATTCTCTCTCCAATCTTCTCAAGCTATTGCAAATATGTGTTGAATGATTATCTTCAAAGAATAACACATACATGTAACAAACACACGCACAAGAGAGTGAAATTTTGTCCCGATAATTTGAGCTGCAACATTTGTTGGAGTGATAATTTTCTCTAATTTGATAGATGGCAGAACTCATAGCACAAAACCAAATCACATATCCCATTTTATACAATAAATAGACACCAAACCATAGTCCAAAACCAGACCACATAGGCCATTGCACACAATACATAAACCCTAGTCCCAATAATTCGAGCAGCTAATTCAATGATTAAGTGAAGATTTACCCACCAATCAAACATCAAAGCAATACAAAAAATTATCCCATTTATAGCTTATAAAAAAAGCCCTCGTCCAAAACTACAAATATGGATCCTCAACATCAAAATCTATCCATGAAATTTTGAGATCCACGGTCTTGAAATCAAAATATCATCCATTCTATACATTCAACGGTGAACAATTTGTAGGATATAATACCTCATTCAACAAAAGATACAAACCCTAATCCAAAGCCCAAAGGAGATCGCACTCAAATGTAAAATGAAAAATAAAAAACCACATATAAACCAATTGAAATCGACATCATAATCTTCAAAATAATGACTGGAATATCTAATCAATTGAAAGGTGAGAAATTTTCAGGATTTGCGATTGAGATCGAGATTAACCTTTCCTCCAAAAACGAAGAACTGGGCAAGACCGAGGGTGGCGACGCCGCCCCAGATCACCACCGTCGACGAGAACAACGACCACTTCCTGTAGATCATCTTCACTTCCCTTCCCTTCTCTCGCTCTCTCTCTCTCTCGCGCGCCGCTCCCTTTTTCCGAATGATTTCACTAGCTCTTTTGTTCAGGGATTTTTGCGAACAAGTCCCTCAATTATTCGTTATTACGGATAACCTCCCAAAATATGCTTAATTGGGGAAAAAAGCATGTGTACCCTTCTAAAACACAAAATTACGGGAAACTCCCGGGATGAGTAGACCCTCAAAAATACAAAATATGAATCAAAAGATCATAGGCCTTGTTTTGGTTATATGCCTCTGCAAGAATAAAAAAATTATATATATATATACAACTAATATTTGCCTGGTTATATAACCTTTTGGACTAAAAGTTAATTGAAACATTTTATTTAGAAAATAAATTATTCTTTGTTGTCTCCATTTGATTCATTTTGAGGAAACAAAAACCGGAAAAAGGAACTAATTTATATTTTTAATAGAATTTGTAAATTGATTTATATTCATAAAAAATATATAAATAAATATTATTTTTATGAGGATATATACATGTAATTTTCTATTTGTACATGTATGAAAGCAATTTTTAAAAATCCATGCTTTTGTTTTAAAACTAAAAATTATACTCGGTGAGAAAGTCATCTAGTTTATGTAGTTAGGGGGACCATTTTAGAGTTTTTTGGGAGGGAGAAAAAGCGAGACAGATGGGAGATTAAATCCTTTGTAAAAGAATTAATCCAGCCGGAACCTACTCCCAGTTGGCCAGCATCAAAGCAGGATCGATGTAATTGAGATCGACCGCAGGGAGAGGAGTGAAGACCGCGGAAATGGAACCCCCATAAGTGGAAGTAATGGTGCATAAAGCATTAACTTCAGGCGTGTGTATGCCATTTCATTTTTTTTTTTTTACCATTATACATGTAAATACCCCATTTGTTTCTTTCATTTGGAGACTATCATTATTTGTATAATATATATTAGTTATTATATTTCATTATTTTGTTACCCAATAAATACTGCAACGGAGAATAATTCTACCAAATAGACAGAGAGAAGAAAAACAAATGATGAATTCTCTTATTTTAAAAAGAATGTAATACTTTTCAAGTGGGTAGAATTTGCTTATTTTACATAAAATTTTTCACTATCTCACATAAGAAGAATGATAACTATTTTTCTTGTCAAGTGATAGATTGAGCATCAATTTTCTATGGTTGAGATGCATGGCTTGTCTATCTTATCTAAAAAAAAAAAAAAAAAAAAAAAAAAAAAAAAAAAAAAAAAATTCATTCTTTAAAAAAAATATTAATGATTTATGGATACTCATATTAACTATTTTACAATAAGGTATTGTTATAAAGAATTCATTCCATTTCGTTATCCATATTTGTTTGTAAATTTTTATTCCACATATTATAGAGAATTTATACGCATTGACTAGGCAATAAATATTTTTTTCCAAATTTAAACTCAAAAGATTTGGTTATGTACTGTTAAATAATCTAGTTCTAAGATAAATAATATTTGGCAAATGAGGCTTGTATTCACTATCCACAGGTACTTGTCAATAATAGGTGAGTACAAATTAAGGGTTTATTTACCCTGTATTACTTAGGTTAAATAGGTTGGTACTCATTTTCTTGGTACATAACTGCAAATGGGTATCCAACTTAATGGATCTGATGTATAGACAAATGGCCACGCACAAAGCGGAAACTCAATTAGTGTTGAAGATTCAATTAACAAAATTGAAGAAAAAAATGAGGAGGATAATTTGTTCATTGTTGCTTTGACAATCAGCAGAAGATGGATGAAGATTAGAAGATGGAGTTTCTCTTATTACAGCTGAGTTTTTTACAAATGAGATCACGTGTTTATCACTTACCTTTACAACTTATGCCATCTCAGTAATCAGTTATAATTGATGTCTTGTCAGCTGACAACTAAGCAATCAGTTATAACTGATGCCAAGTTAGCAAATTAGTTATAACAACCTTCATTCTTACAGCCTTGTTCGTTGTTCCAAAGTTTTAGCTCATATAAGGAGCACATCTCTCTGTAAAACTTTTCAATAAATGAAATCAACTCTTCTCCTCTAAACTTTGCTTCTCCTTTTCATTAATTCTCATTTGCTGATCAAGCTACTGAATTGGAGTTTTTCATCATTCGAAGAAGCTGGATCAAAGCAAATGCGGTTTCTAGTTCCTAATTACAACAGAGAAAGCATGGCAGTGTTGTGATTGCTTTTTGTTCTTCTAAGATTTTCAACATGGTATCAGAGCTATGAGGTTTAAGCTGCATTTTCTTAAGATATGAGAAGAATTTAATGTGTTTTGAATTCTATGTTCGTGCCATGCTGAGATTTGAAGATGTTCTTTCTGTTTCTGATGTTCTAGTTAAGTTTCTTGAGATTGTTTTTTGATCTTTTCTTGATCTCTTTGGAGTTTTTTTTTTAAGGAATTCGACAGTGTTTTCATTTAAGCTCTAAAAGGATTTTTGTGTTGAGAATTATGGCAGAAACCTTTTTTAACTGTGAGAGAACATCAATGGATTCCTCAAATGCATTGTTCTTAAGCACATCTGATAGCCCAAGGATGATGTTTGTTTCCAAGCCTTTTAATGGCAAAAGGTATGGATCTTGAAAGAAAGCAATGAAAATTGCTCTTACTACCAAGAATAAGTTTTGCTTTGTAAATGGTACTTGCAAGAAGCCTGAAACAGATTCTCTTGAGTTGCAAAGTTGGGAAAGATGCAACAACATTGTTATTTCCTGGTTATTGAATGGTCTTTTTGTAGAAATTTTTGAAAATGTGGTTTACTTGAAGACAACATGTGATTGGGGATGGTAATAGGGCGGGGTGGGGATGGGGCAAGCCTCTACTAGCCCTGTCCCGCCTGAAGCACATTTTGCCCCACCCCACCTCGCCCCGCCCTGTTTTTCTTTTTTCTTTTTTTTTAGAACAACCCAACCCCGCTCCACCCCGTTCATAATTATAAATAAGCAACTAAAATTCCTTAAAAACATTTATAAAATATAATTTCTTATAAAACATATACTTATAAAAAATAAGCTCATAAGAAATCTATTGAAATTTTGAAGAAAATTTTCATTTACCCCCTATATATTTGTTAATAAGTTAAATTATTAGCAAGGCAGGGTGGGTCAAGGTAATACCAAACCTGCCCAGCCCCACCCTTCTTTCATAAAATCCCAGCCCCGCCTCACCCCGTGCCCCGATTTTCAAAAAAGAAAAAAAAAATAAATGCGCCGTTCGGGCAGGTTGGGTCAGAAACCAAGGGTCGAGGTGAAAATTGATATCCCTACATGTGATATTTGACAAGAATTAGAAGAAAGTTTTGGTTAGCAAAATGGTCCTTTATTGTATCAATTACAGAATGAGCTAAATCAAGTATCACAAGGGTCTAGTTCAATCACTGCCTATTTCACCAAAATCAGGAAATTATGGGATGAAATTCAGACCTTATCAAAGGTTTACATATGTAATTGTGGTTCATTGCTTGAACAACAGAAGGAAAAGGAAACTTGAAAGCTATTGCAATTGTTAATGGGTTTAAATGGAACTTACAACGCACTGAGAAGCAATATTCTAATGATGAAACCTCTATCTTCAGTTAGAGAAGTTTATTCTATGTTAATACGGGAAAAGAAACAAAGAGAGATATCATTAGGTGTTCAATTCTCTTCTGAAATAATTTCCATGAATGCATGATTATCTGGAAATTCAAATAGTCAAGTCAACAAGAACATTTCTCAGGTGAATCAGAGGAATAAACTGGACTACAAGAAGGTAATGTGTGATTATTGCAAGAAGATTAGGTACACAAGAGATAGATGCTTTAAATTGCATGGATATCCAAATTCTCACAAGAATAATAGAGATAATGCAAAGAGAATGGCAGCTCCTGTCCAAGGGAATAATGTTGAAGTTTCTCATATACCTGAATTGACTATTGCACAATTCAACAAATTAATGGACATGCTGAATGACACTTCTAAAAATTCAGTTCAACAACTAGATGCAATAAAGATGGCTTTTTTCGGGGATGGAAATGCAAATGTAGCTTCTTCTTCCTCTTCACTTACTATGGAAGGTATATATTCTAACCCTTTTCCACATTTAATTAGCTCTTATGATCTTAATAGTAGCATGCAATTCTCTACACATAATTCTTGGATCACAAACAATGAAGCTTCAGGTCACATGTGCCATGATATTTATTGTTTTGATACTCTACATGCTTTACCCAAATTTTTTCAGATCACACTTCCCATAGGTGCTGAAATCATTGTTTCTCATGTTGGCACAATCATTCTTGCAGATAATTTAAGTATTTCTCAAGTCTTATTTGTTCCTGAATACCAATTCAAACTTTTGTCTGTAACCAAGCTAATTTAACAGCTAAGCTGTAGTTTTATTTTTACCCCTGATTTTTGTTTTCTACAGGGCCTTTCACTTAAGGTTCTGCTGGATGAAGGTTTTGGGAGGTTTTGTAAAGTAATGGGAGGTAAAAAGAAGTTTTTAAACCCTTCCTTGCTTGGGGTAAGATAAGATAAATGGAGGTTTTGAAACCTTGTTGTGTTTGGTTTGAAGGTAATTGGAGGTAAGGTTTTATAGTAATATTACCAAATTACCCCTATGTTGAAAGACAAAAGTTGTAACTTTATTTACAATTGCATGAAACTTACACGATTTTCTCATTTTTTATATTAATATTATATTATATTATATTATATTAATATGTTTATTTTTTTAAATTAACAAAACTGATAAAAAAATCATGAGGAGAATAATTTGTTCATTGTTGCTTTGACAATTAGCAGAAGATGGAGTTTCTCTTATTACAGCTGAGTTTTTTTTACAGATGAGATCATGTCCTTATCACGTGCCTTTACAACTTATGCCAACTCAGCAATCAGATATAACTAATGCCAAGTTAGCTAACAACTAAGCAGTCAGTTATAACTAATGCCATGTCAGCAGATTAGTTATAACAACCTTCATTTTTTCAGTCTTGTTCGTTGTTCCAAAGTTTGAGCTCATAGAAATAGCTCATCTCTATGTAAAACTTTTCAATCAATGAAATTAGCTCTTCTCGTCTAAACTTTGCTTCTCTTTTTCCTTAATTCTCGTTTGTAGATCAAGCTGCTGAATTGGAGCTTTGATACCAACAGATGAGATCACGTGTTTGAAATTTTCAACGATTAGCAGAAATGCAAAGCCTCGATCTATGTTGAGTGCACATTTTTTACTCACTAAACTACTCACTATGAAATTTCAAAAAAAGAAAAAAAAAAAAAGCTCCTCACTATGCTAAATTACTCTAGATTTGAAAAAGAAATAATAACATTGTTATGAGTTTGACAATCTAATAAACAATTCACGAAAAATATTTAGGATCAATTATAGTTATACAATTTTAAGTTAAAATACATAAAAACAACCTTTTAGAATATATATATATATATATATATATATATATATATATATGAAATAGCTGAATGTTAAAGATTTAGACAAAGTGAGAAAATAACATTTATAAAATAAGCTTTGTAACTTAACTAATTTAACAAAGTATAAGTTCTGAAAAATAATAGTTTTGTAAATTTATATGCCTCTCAAACTTAATATAGTCATTTATTTTAAGAATATCAAAGCTTATATACCCATGTCAAAAAATTAGAACCATAGTGCACTAAGTCAAATATTAATAAAATCAATTTATTTTGTCTCATTGCCTCGAATCAAAATATCAGAAGTCATTATTGTTTCATTAACTATTTGATATGAAACTATAATTTCAATTTCCAGAAATTCATCTTGATACAATCGATGTTGACCCTAGGTAGATGAGGTTAAAGCATAATTAATTTAGAGACTATAAAACCAAAAATAAAATAGTGTCACAGTTCAGAAATATCTATATTTTCAAAACTAAAGAGCAATAGTCACATAAATAATAATAATAAATAATTCATTTTCCAAAATTGAAAATATATAAAAAATTTATAGTACAAAAAATTTCAAATTTTTATTTAAATAAAAATATAGGAATTGCATAATTCCACTTTTTAGAGAAATTAATCCCGATATTTTTTAATAAATAAATAAACATGCAAATAATAAAAAAATAAATAAATGTCTAAAAATTTTATAATTTATTAGTATATTAATTTGTACATGGATTTAGTTGCTTGATTAATGCTAAACATAACTCAGAATCCTAAACTGGTAAAACTTCTTAGATATGTCCTAGATTCAAAAGGAGTTTCTAAATAATAATAATAATAAAAAAAAAACAACCCTCATAACAGCTTGAGTCATAAAGATATCTAAAACACCATCTACCATATGTAAAATAAAAGTAACTCTACAGAACAAGTGGGATGGACCAACACAAGCATCATCAATGAACCACAAACTACATCTAATGTTGAACATAATGAAAAATATGAATGAAGTAGAAAACAAAAGAGATTATGCAGACAATGCCCAAACTAGAAGCAAGAGGACCAATCATAGAACAGTAAACTTATTAGATCAATAGTAGCATCAATTAACAAGTAGTTCCAACATTCTCTACACTCTATGCAACTCACTACAAGAAAATAATGGCATCACGGACAGAAATTTCCATCACTGAAAGATCAAATTCCGTGGGTGATGACTTTCATCACTGAAAATTTCCGTCGGTGATAATGAAGCGGCTAATACTAATCCATTAGTAAAAATAATTCAATTGGTGATGTTGAAGTATTAGTGACAGAATATTACGTTACTAAAAGTGTTTTTCACCCACGGAATTCCGTCACTAAAAGTGTTTATCACACACGGAATTCTGTCACTGATTGTTGTCATCAACAACGGAATTCTATCACTGAAATTGCTTATCACCCACAGAATTCCGTCATTGATGGTTTTCATCACCAACGAAATTCCGTTACTGAAAGTGTTTATCACCCACGGAATTCCATCAATGATGGTTTTCATCACCAACGGAATTTCATCACTGAAAATATTTACCATCCACGGAATTCTATCACTAAGGGTATTTATTACCAACGGAATTCCGTCACTAATTATTCTCATTATCCATAAAATTGTCTCTAATACTATTTTTTTATTAATTCATTTTTCTTGCTTTATTTCCTTGTATCACATATATATTACAATGTTATTTCACAAACTGTTTATAATGTCTAAAATTATTTATTCATTAAAAAAAATTAAAACATTTTTTAAGACAAAAACCTTCGATTATTCATCAAATGTTCTATGAATCACTCTCTCAAACATTCAATTTTCATCATTGATGGTTTCTTCTTCAAGGTCTTCGTCATTCGTTCCAATTTGAAAAAATCCAGCATTCCTAGCAAGTATTGCAGGATTTAACATCTCAGTAATATGATACAAAAATGTCTTGACTTCATTTTAAGAATCCTCCAAGCTTTGTAGTTTATTCTTCACAGTCACTATTTTTTCCTGTAGATTATCAACTTTGGTGGAAGAATGTGGAGCTTCAACTAGTGGACTACAAGCTGATGAATAGGAGTCTTCCCCAATACTAATGGGAGGAGAAATTAAATTTTTTCCATGTGGCATAGTCCATAATCCATACATATGTGTACATGTAGTCTCCATTCCTCCAATTGCATTACACCAAACTTGTCGATCAAATTCAGGATGAGAAGATTCATCAACACAATATTTTTGGCTCATTGAAGAAGTATAAGATTCCTACAAAAACATAAAATTCTTACAAGTGGTAGATTTAAGATAATAAAAGAATTATTAATGCATTTAGAAATAACAATTGTATAATAATAATAATTAGAATATAATTATGAAACCAATTTACTTACACTCATGGATATAGACTTGTTATCAACATAATCACCACGACCCTTCTCAAGCTTGTGTGTGCGATTAAACACTTCTCCATATGTTGGCTTCGGATTTAATTGTGCTGCCTACACATAGATATAGAATAAATTACTCATCTATATATAATTAAAAAAAATGTAAAACTTGTGAAAAGATATAAAATCTTGAAAACTACAATTAAAAAGCAATAGAAATCATGTATACCATCCTTTCCGCATGAACAAAAAAAGAATTGATCCACCAATATGTTTGGTAATACTTCCATTTTTTCTGTGTGCCTATTTTTCTTGGCCTTTTGAGATCGATTTTTCCATATTTCACTATTCCAAATATTGTCAGTGAAATGATCCCAAATATCAACTCTTATTCAACCTTCATTATAGCCTTTACAATGTGCAATGTCACTCACACCAAAATGCTTCTTTGCTTGACTCCTTTCTTCTTCCATCATTCCTTTAAATCGCTCTTCACATGTAGTGTCCCATAATTTTTGTACAACATTTGTTTTTTCAATGGGCCATACAAATTGTTCCTAATAAAATATATAGACCAAATGTTACCAACACCACACTCAATAAATAAGAATAGGACAATATATTCAAACTATGAAAGTAGTAAACTATTTGCAAGAAATAGAAGCCAGTTATACTTCAGAAAATAAAAACAAGTGTTGCATAACCAATTAATCTACCAAAGACAGTATATATCTTGTTTTCAACAAAATGTTGATACAAACTAAATGCATATGCTTTGAACAAATCGTTGATGTAAATCTCATTCAAAAATCACATATATATATATATATATATATATATATATATATATATAAGATGGTGAGGTTCATGTTTATCAACAAGGCAATTGTTGACAATAAGACAAAGAAACATTAGTTTATATTAATAAAAAAATTGATTTAGTATAAAATAAGATGAATTGAAAATGAACATACTCATCATGTAAAGTGGTAATAAGGACTCGATCATTAATATTTGTTGGTGTAGGCATTACTTTATTTTGAGCTCCTGAATGTTTCCTTGTTTCTACATCCTGGGTGATCGCATCCTCAATTGCTTCATTCCCCCTATGTGGATTTTGGGTTTATGGAACCTCTGTTAATGGAGCTTGTGAGTCATCCGAAGGGTTCATCATAAAAAGAACACATTATTTTTTTAGCCATACATAATAAGCTCCTCTGCAGTTTTTTAATAAAAAAAATAAAAAAAAATCGGTGATCTTCCAATAAATAAACTTCAACATCTATAGAAAACTAAAGTTGCAATCTTGCAAGCAAGTAATGTGGCCCAACATCTCCAGTAATTATTCTTCTTTGTGCAATCTAAGCAAATTTAATCATGCATGCAAACAAGCATGGGCAAGGAAAACAAGTTCCTGCACAGTGACGAGTAAAACAGAAATGGTGTGAAATTGTCGCCGCATTATTGATGGGTTTGTATCTAGCCGAAGCTTATTTCCTCACAAAATTCAAGAATCAAACAATTCCTTCAAAGAAGCTAGGGTTTAGGGTTTGGGCTTATCTTAGAAATGAATAAAAAATTCAAGTAAACAAACACAAAAAAAAAAAAAAAAAAACCCCACCTTCACTCGCAGAGCTTGAAATGTGACGTTGTGAGCCGGAGCAGGTTGTGACGATGGCCGAGCTCCAGCGCCGGCAGCGGAGTGGTCAGAGAGGAAAAGTGAGAATGGAAGGGAGGTAGAGCTGCACCTGGTGCCCTTGTTACTTAGAAAGAAAGGAAAAGAGTGTGGGCTTAGAAAGAATTAGGGCTTAGAGTCTTTCACTTTTGGTTTTCTTTTTTTATATATATATATATATTTGTTTTGGATAATGAGACTTTTCTTCCTAATTTAGGTTTGACTGATATTTATTTTTAATTTATATTGAAATAATATATAATAAAAAAATTATATTTGAAATAATATGTCATTCTTAAGTTCAAATTTTTATAAAATTGAATATATATATATATATATATATATATATATATATATATATATATATATATATATATATAAAATCAAATATTATAAAATAAATATTAACATAAATAGATGAGTCCAAAAATTATAGGCCATTCGTTTTTCAATTAACTAGTTCACTAAAATTGATATAAAAAACTAATTAAATAAACAATATTTACACAATGTGTTTATATTGAGAATTAAGAGTTTTTATTTATCAAATTTAATATTATTTATTAATATTATTCTTTATTTATCATAAATCTTGGAAAAAATATTTATAAATGATAAATTGATTTTTGTTAATCAAATAAATAAACAATAATTATTAAATGTGTTAGTAATTACACATTTTAATTTTTTAAAATTAATTGATTGCAAGTTTTTAATTTTAATTAATTGAAATGAAAAAGGTAATTAATTAAATAAACAATAGTTACTAAATTCCATATCATTAACATATACAGACATACATCAAAACACACAGTCTTCAATCATAACTGGTTTTGAACAAATAACACAAGAGTATAATGATAACAAGAAAAAGCTGCAAAACACACTCAAACAAAGAACACACACTACTCTGCTACAATAACAATGATCACAAACAGGGCAGATGTTAACACATATCAAACCTCTATTCAGCCTAGCACCTTTGGCATCGTCCATCACGGTTCCTTTGCTCAACGATTGCACCATATTGAAGAACTGCATGAGCATGTCATAATTTGTTGTCATATCTCTAGGTACTCCATACCAACTACGCAGTCGCAATATGTGTCGTAGTTCAATATAGTACAGTTTCATGTAGATATCTTGAAGCTCAAATACAACGATTGTGCTGAAGTCTCTAGTGTTCATGCACACCACTAGGTGAGTATGCAACCCTAAGACGTGCTCGGGGTTCCAGATTAGGTTGGTCCATTAGTGTGGAGCTCGGGGGTTCCTTGTAAATCTTGCTTGTCAACAATAGTAACTGTAGCAGAAGCAATAGCTCGAGCTTCTTCTTTTTTCCTCCCTCCCTTGTTCCTCCAAGATGTACCTCTCCACTCTCTGTCTTCTGGCCCTCAATGAAGCTGGTCCACATTGATTACTGGATGCCATGGCTCTCACAACGATATGCAAAAATGACTAGCTCTCCAAGTGATTGAAATAATAAAACACATATTAGATTTTCCTCAATTTAAAGCCAATCCCCAGTAGGCCAAGTACTTTACAGCTCCACTTTGCAAGTAGAGGGTCAGAGACCATGTCAGGTCATATCGCTTTACTGAACCTTCCATGCTATGGATGGTATCCAATGACTTTTCACATCAAGACAAGTATCCCAAGGCCTATTTTTGACGTATCGAAAACGTGTCGATCTTTGATTATTTTCAAATGAATTCGGGATCCATTTGGAATCCATACATTTATTATTTCTTTAAATTGATTTTATTTTAAAAATAATCGATAAATTTTGGTTTTAAAATTGATGTTATTTTGAATTCGATTAATAATATATTTGGAAAATTTGGAAAATATTATTATTGAAGAAAACAATCAATAAATTTTTAAAATGAATAATAAAAATATAAATTTCAAATAATATATTACTATTACATTCATATTAAATATATACTTTCACAAAATGGAATATATGTATCCAGGGATTTTGGTTTTTTTTCTCTTTTAAACTTAATGTATATATTTTTAAAATATTGTAAAAATAATATTAATAAATACATATGAGTGCAAATAATTATGTTGGCATATGTTTTTTAAGTTAAATTCATTTACAAATAAGATATTTACCATTCGTGCAAATATTTATAATTTTTATGAATATATTTAATTATTATTGTTAAATATAATTAAATATAATTAAAAATTAAATTTCTTAGTGATAATAAATTTATATTTTCTACTATTCGTTGATAAAATTTGTAAATTCCGTTGGGGATAATCGAAAAATCCGTTGCGATAATAAAAAAATACATTAATAATAATCCGAAAATTTAGTTGGTGATAATCCAAAATTTTTGTTGGTGATTGTAAAAGATTCCATTGGTGATAATCCAAAATATTTCGTTGGTGACAATACGAAATTCCGTTGGTGATAGTCTAAAATTCCGTTAGTAAAAGTGATAAACTCCGTTTGTGATACTACCAAATTCCGTTGGTAATAATCCAAAAATTCCGTTGGTGATAATACTAAATTCCATGGGTGATAATAAGAAATTCCATTGGTGATAATCCAAGAATTCCGTTTGTGATAGTAAACAATTCCGTTGGTAAAAGTGCCCAATTCCGTTGGTGATGATAAAAAATTCCGTTGGTGATAATATAAATATTTCGTTGTTGATAATACAAAATTCCGTTGTTGATACTACCAAATTCCATTGGTAATAATCCAAAAATTCCGTTGGTAATAATACTAAATTCCATGGGTGATAATAAGAAATTCCATTGGTGATAATCCAAGAATTCCGTTTGTGATAGTAAACAATTCCGTTGGTAAAAGTGCCCAATTCCGTTGGTGATGATAAACAATTCCGTTGGTGATAATATAAATATTTCGTTGTTGATAATACAAAATTCCGTTGTTGATACTACCAAATTCCATTAGTAATAATCCAAAAATTCCGTTGGTAATAATACTAAATTCCATGGGTGATAATAAGAAATTCCATTGGTGATAATTCAAGAATTCCGTTTGTGATAGTAAACAATTCCGTTGGTAAAAGTGCCCAATTCCGTTGGTGATGATAAAAAATTCCGTTGGTGATAATATAAATATTTCGTTGTTGATAATACAAAATTCCGTTGTTGATACTACCAAATTCCATTGGTAATAATCCAAAAATTCCATTGGTGATAATATTAAATTCCATGAGTGATAATAAGAAATTCCGTTGGTGATAATCCAAGAATTGCGTTGGTGATAGTATACAATTCCGTTGGTAAAAGTGCTCAATTCCGTTGGTGATAATATGAAATTCCGTTGGTGATAAACACCAAATTCCGTTGGTAATTACCCAAAAATTCCGTTGGTGATAATACTAAATTCCGTTGGTAATAGTCAAAAATTCTACTGATGATAATTCAAAATTCTATTACAAATATATCAAAAAAAATATTTTAAAGCTTAGGAAAAAGTTAATAATGTTCAGCAACGGAATTTCCAATGGAATAATCAGTGACCGAACATTCCGTTGGTGATAATTTAATATTCTGTTACTAATGCCTTCGTAGGTGCCAAATCTTTTCCGTTGGAATTTCGTCACAAAATCCATTGATTATATTAACTTTCACCCAGGGAAAAATTTCGTTGGAATTATTCCGTCCCTGATACCCCTGTTTTCTTGTAGTGACTGTCTCTAAGAATCAAGTAGCAAGGAGCTTCCGCAAAGTAGAAGAATATAGGGAAAAGGCTAAAGCTTAATTAAGTAGACATGCAAGCAAGGTGCTAATGAGAAAAAAAATGAGAGAAGGCAAGTATTTGTCTAAAAAAACCAAAAGGGAGTTAGATAAGGAATTTGAGATAATTATACACTAGGATTTGATAAGGACTTTGCTAGAGGATACTGAAAGTGATGAGGATACTACTTAGAATGATAAAGATCCCATTTAGATTTGGGAGGACCAAAAATTTACCTAAGAATTGCTTTATCTTGTGTTGGATATTTTGATTAATATCCTATAATGCATTATTTATTTATTTATTTATTTTATTGTTATTAATATTTTTAGACAAATGTGACAAACCCAGTTAGTTAGGGATGTGCATAGAGCAGAGAATTGATTATCTAATCCTGAGCCTTCATTCAGAGATGTAGAGCTCACCGGAAAGATTGAAACTAAAGGTAATAAAAAGTCTTAACCATTACTTTATGCAAGTGAAATCGTACCATTGAACTATGAGTTCGGCAATACTTTTTTTTATCTTATTTTAAAAAAAATATATATTTAGTGTGCTAGTGATTGTATTTTTTCAGTTTGAGTTGTTTGAGCCAAAAAAAAAAAAAAAAAAACATGTGTCTTGCAAAATACGATGGCATTATATATATATAAAGAGAACATTTTCTTCACCTCTTATCTTAAAAATTCATTGATTTTGTCTTTTTTGACATTATTTTCAATACACCATTGAACACCAAGTTTACAGAATAATTTTGCCTATCCCAAACACATGTTGCAACGAAAATTCACAATATTATAATCGCATGTATTATTATTATTATTATTATTATTATTATTATTATTATTATTATTATTATTATTATTACTATTTTAGGAGTAATCACATGTATTAATCTTATGAACCATTCGTATTGCAAACTAAAGATAGATAATGTTAGAGTAAAAATAATACTTGTACATGTACATTGTATTTATATGTATATACATACTAATGGGTACACCATTAATGTATTTATATGGACTGGTTTGCTCTAGTGAAATGCATTCATTCTTTACTCTCATCATTTATCTATCATGGTATCAGATGCTGGCTGATCTCTCCAGAATCTTTTTCAGTCCGGCCTATGACGTCGTTGTGTGCTTGTTCAGTCCAGAATTTTGCACGCCCTCCGGCAGATCTGTCCAAACCTTGCCACTTCTCTGCTCGCCTTGCAACCTTTGATGGCTGTTATTTCTGTTGTTTTCTCATTCTCTAATAGCCCTGCAACCTTTGTGTTTGCCCCACAACCGCGATCCCATTGCTCTGTGCTTGCCCCACTATCGCGATCTCGCACCAGATTGCGCCAGTCCCGTGATCACGCCAATCCAGATACAGCTCTCTGTCTCTTCTTGCCGATGAGCTTCTCTAGCCGACACGCTCCTCTCCGCCTCTTCTCGCCGGTGAGCTCCTCTGCACCATCCTTTCTTTTTGACCATCCTTTCTTTTTGACCAGCTAACAACATATATATATATATATATATATATATATATATATATATATATATATATATACATAAACTCATCCCATCCATCCCTTTTCCAGCATCCCAAGTCCCTAAATCTTGGCCTTTTTTTCCTTTATTTTAGTTCCCAACTTTATTCCTTTTAACAGTACAAATATTAAAAATAAAATAAAATAAAAACAAAAATAAAATAAATTTTAAAAATGGCATTATCTTCCTCTTCTCCATATTTCCTACCTCCAGTCAATATCAAATTAAACAATTCCAATTATAGAGAATGGTTTACTACTGTTCGCACTATTTTACTTGGTATGGATCTGCTTAGCCATGTCGACCATACCTCTTCCTAACCATCCACACCTGATGCATTATGGACACTTGCTGATCACCGTACCATGACCATTATCTGTCAGTCTTGTGAGATTAATGTTCGTATGGAAATTGAACATCTTCCCACTGCTCATGCAATGTGGGAACAATTGGGTTGTATGTTTAAGCATTCTAGCTTTGTTCATCAGTATGCCATTTTGCAGGATCTTACTCACATACAGAACCATGAACGTTCCGTCAAGTAGTATATATGTTAGTGACCTGTGGTCCCTTGTGGGGTTAGATTGATTCTTTGGAGGAGTCTACTTGCTTGATATGCAAATGTTGTAAAACTCGCACTCAGTCTCGCCAAATATAGTACACCTTCAAAATTTTAATGCATCTTTGTCCTGCTTTTGAAGCTGTTCACAGCCAACTACTTACATGGGACCATCTTCCCTCATTTTGCGATGTTATTCGTAGTGTTGTTGTTGAGAAGACTCATTTCAGCACACTATCTCTACGACTTATCGTTATAGACACAGTTCTCGCTGTAACCTTTCCACGCTTCTCTCGAGTACACTCTAACCCTTCTATACAACCAACTCCTGCTTCATCGACCACTTCTAGATCATCTGTCATTTGTCATTACTGCAAGCGTCCTGGTCATATGAACAGTCAGTGTCTTAAGCTTCAATAATGACAACAGCAACAGCCATCACAGTCTTGTCCTCCGCCTCGATCTCCTGCTTCCTTCCCTTATGTTGACTCTATTTTAGCTTCAACTTCTTCTTCCTCTACTGATATTCTCTCTCAGGTTGCTTAGCTTGCTAAACAAATTCATGTTATGCGGCGTGCTCTGCCCTTTAGCATTTCCTCTGCCATGTCTATTGCCATTGCTATATTCTCCTCCTCCTAGATTTTAGATTATGGTGCCACTCATCATATGACTGCAGATACCTCTAGTTTAGTCTTTATATCTATGCCTTAACTTTTCCAGTATTTGCATTGCTGATGGGAGCCTTCATCCTGTCACGCAGTGTAGTCATCTTTAATCCACTTCATTTGACATTTCTGACGTCCATCATATCCCCGGCTTAGTTCTCAACCTCCTTTCTGTTAGTCAGCTCACTGATCATAGTCTCACAGTTACCTTTTCTTCTTCTACTTGCACTGTGCAGGACTATCTTACAAGCCAGAGGATTGGGATCGGGCATAGAGTTACCAGCCTCTATCACTTAGACTCTCTTCATCTTCTTACTCTTCCATCTTCTGACATACACTTTTGTGTGTTAGCTTGATCGTTGGTACAGTCGTCTCGGTTACTTGTCTAATTCTTACCTGAAACAATTAACAAGTTCAGGTAGTCTTGGTTTTGTTTCTTCTTTTCCTTCACATCCATGTATAGGATGTAAACTCGCTAAACACACTGCTCTTCCTTTCTCTTGACAAGAATCAATTTCAGAATCTACTTTTGATCTTGTTCACTCTGATGTTTAGGGCCATATCCCCCTATTTTCTCGTGGTGGTTTCTTCTATTATATATCTTTTGTTGATGATTTCTCAAGCTATATTTGGCTTTATTTAATGCTTTCTCGATCTGAGGTTTTGCCATTTACTCTCAATTTGCATAAGTTGTATATATTCTGTTTGGTAAATGCATTAAGATCTTTCGCTTTGATAGAGCACGCGAGTATCTCTCTACATCCTTCTGAACATTACTCTCTAGTCATGACACTATTCCTTAGCAATCTTGTCCTTACATACCTGTTCAGAAGGATGTCTGATATGACCCCTTGCGTGTATCCCGCAGGTGCACGGGCTTGTCGAAGTAATAAAATTACCCTGGTGAGTGGGTAGTCGAATCCACAGGGAATAGGGATTTAAGACACGAGATTTCGCTATCTAGTTGTGCGGTGTACGAAAAAGTGATAATAGAATTGATGAGTGAATTATGGAAGCAAATATGATAAAAAGCAAGAAATTAAATAGAGAGATGTAAGACAAGAAAGTGCAAGAAGGAGTGAATTAGAGAAAGACTAGTAATGGATGAAATAGGGTATCCGGACAAGCTACCTCTAGGACTTATGATTCTAGTGCAAGACTATGCTATTATACTTTCCTATTGATGTTAATTGAGTCGAGGATATCCTTAAACTCACGGTCCCAAACCTAAGGTCAACCGTGACTAACCCGAACACTATGTCCCGACATTAGGATTCACGTCAACCCTTCACTCTGTCGCTCACGCAACTAAGCCCCAGGGGAGTATATCTACCTAAGCCTAACACTACGTGGGATTGCTTTAAGCTCTAGGGATTCCTAGTGATAAAACCTGTTCCTATGTGTAGTTCTAACCCTTTGGTCCAGGTGGAAGAACCCTAGTCTAGATTAAGCCCCAGCGCTTAGGATTCACGTCAACCCTTCACTTTTGTTGCTTGCGCAACTAAACCCCAGGGGAGTTTATCTACCTAGCACTTCACTCTATCTCGACCGCTAAGAAATCAAGGAAAACGGAGGTAGGGAGAAATCACATCGGAGGGGAAAGGGGACGTTTCGCTACCTCACGACTCACCCTCTCAACCCTCTTCAATCTTAAGTAGTCTAACCCTATAGGAGTTGTCATACCTCCAAAGGGTAACCTAGATTATTTTCAACCCTAGTGTCACGGCTAAGGGAAAACAATTGCAAAAGATAATTAAAATTGAAACTCGAATTTATTCATCAATAATGGAAAAGCATAATAGCAATGTCATAGAAACATAATAATCCTAGGGTTTACAAGTCCGAATACCCACGAGGGGTTTAGCTTCTCATGGAGCTATACATGTTCATCAAAATATGAAATAAAGCACGAATTAAAGACATTGATGAAAACCCCCTTGCGTATGGTGTGGCCGTGGTCTTGTGCGGCCGCCGAACGTCGATAACGATGCCGATGACACGCTCCAAACCTCCACGAAGTCCTCTCCAAAACCCTAGTCGCACTCTCCAGAAGTTGGGGAGAAAGTTAGGTAAAAGATATCTCACAAGTCTCCAAAATCGGGCTTTTATAATGTTGAGTCGCGGCTTTAAAATTAGACTTATTGGGACTTCACGGCCGTGTGAAATTTTCACACGCCAGTGTGAAGTTTCTGGGTTGCTGAAAAATTAATTCACACGGCCGTGTGGAATTTCCACACGTCCGTGTGAACTCTCTGAAATCCTGTTTTTCGGTAGAAAGTGAACAGTAGTTTGCTACAGTGACAAGCTACAATACTGCTACAGTAACTCGTCGGAACGCTCCCAAATCCGTTGTTCTTCATCGAGGCCATTGATTTGGGCACACAATCAATGGTAAATCGTGCCGATTGCTTCAAGTCTCCTTCTTGGTGAAGTTCTCCTAAGCAACACGAGTTAGACTTGTTGTGAATATGACTGCCTTTGTGCCCCTCCAAATGAGGTTGGTACACACTCACAAGTCTAGGCTCGTGCCTTGTTCCTTGCTTGGTCCGAAACCTTCCCAACAATGGCGAACACGATCTAACTTCGTTCTTCTTTTCCAAATTAGCTCCACAAACCTATAATGCATAAGAATACACAAATGCACACCATTTAATGATAACATCTGATAAAAGGTATGCTCATTGTAAGATAATAACGCTTGGCATTACTATAACACAAGAACTTATCAATGTCACTGAGCGCAAACATCGTCATATCCTGGAAACTGCATATGCACTTCTTTTTACCTCTTCTGTCCCTCAATCCTTCTGAGATGAGGTTATTCTTACCTATGTCTATCTCATCAATCGCACTCCTACCTCCACTCTCTCTAACATCACACCTTATGAACATCTTTATTCATTTCCTTCCTTTTATGGTCATCTTCGCACTTTCGGATACATTTGTTTCATTCTTTTGTCTCTCGTAGAGAGAAACAAACTCTTTCCCCATTCTACTATGTGCATTTTTCTCGGCTATAGCTCTGAACACAAGGGCTATCGCTTCTATGATCCTTGTTCTCACCATCTTCGTATTTCCCGTCACGTCACATTTCTTGAAAATACTCCTTACTTCTCTTCATCCTTCATAAATCTTTCCTTTCTTCAGTCTTCCGCTAGTGCATCCTCTTCTATCTCCTTTATAGCTCTTTCAAGTTCTACTACCACTGCCACTTTTGTGCCTTCTCTTGACGCCTAAACAGATATTACCTTTGTTCTTCCTTCCTCTTTCTCTGGATGCATTGATGGATCAGGTAATTCGCTTCATTTCTCCGCTGACCTACCCTCTCCTTAAGAAGTTCCTGTTGTTCCCCTTCGTTACCTAGACCGCACTCACAGTCCTCCTGCTCGGTATGTGCTTTCTTTCTCCTATACTTACTCTCCCGATTTCCAGGCCTTTATTGATGTTATTCACTCTCATTCTGAGCTGCAGCCTTATCATGGGGTGGTGAAACATTCCTAGTGGCAACAGGCTATGCCAGAGGAACTTGATGCTCTTCAGCGCATGCAGACATGGGATCTTGTTCCGCTTTCGTCTGGTGTTTCTCTTATCAGCTGTCGGTGGATCTATAGAGTTAAGACCCGAGCTGATGGTAGTATTGAGTGCCACAAAGCTCGTCTTGTTGCTGGTAGTTTTACTCAGGAGTATGGCATTGATTATGAGGAGACATTTGCTCCTGTGGCCAAGTGGACTACTATTCAACTTCTTTTCACTATTGCTACTGCTCGTCAATGGCCACTTCATCAGTTATATTTGACTAATGCCTTCTTACATGGAGATCTTTCTAGGACATTTATATTACTCTTTTTCCTGGTTTCTCTCATCCTTCTCAGTATGTCTGTCATCTTTACAGAGCTATCTATGAACTCAAAATGCTCCTCGTACCTGGTTTGAGCGGTTTCGCAGTGTGGTTCTTACTCTTGATTTCATCGAGAGCTCTCATGATTATATACTCTTTACTCAATAGACTCATTTAGGCTTGACTATTCTTCTTCTTTATGTTGATGATATGGTTATTATTGGTGATGATGTTGATACTGTTCTTTCTCTAAAACAGCGGTTACATACCAAGTTTCAGATGAAAGATCTTGACCCTCTTCGTTACTTTTTGGGTCTTGAGGTTGCTTATTCTCGTCGAGGTTACTTGGTGTCTCAACAGAAGTACATTTTTGACATTTTTTGACGAGCTGATATCACTGATCTCCGCACTGCCTTTACTCCTATTGAGCTGTATCATTGACTCTCCTCTTTTGATAGTGAGCTTCTGCCTAATTCCACTCGCTATCGTGCACTTGTTGGTGCTTTCATCCATCTAACCATCACTCGGCCTGATATTGCAGATGTTGTTCGTGTTCTTAGTCAATTTGTGAGTGCTTTTCGCTCTACTCATTATGTTGCCATCTTACAAGTTCTTCATTATCTTCGTGGCACTATATCTCACTCTTTACTTTTATCTGCCATGTCTTCTTTTGAGTTGCGTGCTTATTGTGATGCTGATTAGGCAGGTGATGCTGATTATCGACAAGTTGCTACTGGTTTCTGCATTTTCTTTAGAGATTCCCTTATCTTTTGGAAAAGCAAGAAACAATCTACTATTGCTCTTTCCACTGCTGAGACTGAGTATGGTGCTATATCCTCTACTGATAAGGAGGTTATTTGGTTACGCCAAATTTTGATGGATTTTGGTGTCTCTATATCTGCCCCTACTCCTATATACTGTGATAATCAGAGTGCCATCAAAATCACAGTCAATCCTGTATTCCATGAGCATACGAATCATCTTGAGGTCGCTTTTCATTTCATTCGTCATCATTATCTTGCTAGCAGTATTCTTCTTCCTTATGTCGTCTCTACACAGCAAATTGCTGATCTTTTCAATAAGGCTTATGTGACTCTCGGTTTCAGTTTCTAGTTGACAAACTCTCAATTTATGACCCTCCGTAAGTTTTAAGGGCATGTTAGAGTAATAATAATACTTGTATATACATATTCATGGGTACGCCATTGTTATATTTATATGGAATGGTTTACTCTAGTGAAATACATTCATTCTTTTCTTTCATCATTTATTGGTTAGATAAGGTGCATTAAATGCACACAAATTTCAAACTGTCGAATTCCAAACATGGGGTCACTCAAGATTCCAAGAAGGCATCACAAACTTCCCATTAATATTATTTTGCGGGAATTATTTATCTATTTTTGTAAATTTATAATTATCTCTATCAATTCTCGTGATAAGATAATTTGATAATTTTATATGAATTATTAGATTAAAAAATAAATGATTTATAAAAAAAATTATTTTTTAGGGATATAAAACTTTTTAGCGTTTTCTTTTAATGGAACGAGAAGAATTTGAGATCTGAGATATCTCTAGTAGGTTCTCTCTATTATTTAAAAAATTTAATAATTTAAAATAAAATATTTTAATAATTAGTTAGAATTTTTTTTAATATTAAGAATTATTTTAATATTTATTTTTATTAAATTAGAATTTAGTAAATTTCATATAAAATTTTCTACATTTCAAACCATTTTAAACAACTTTATTTTAACCTGCTATTTAACCCTCAAATATAATCATATCATTTTGATTTTGGTTTACTCCAATAACTTTATTATTGTGTAGAAATTATATATACACTATATATATATATATATATATATATATATATATATATATATATATATATATATATATATCACCAATGAACATTTGGTCTATATAAGTATTAGTTTCTGTATAAGATGGTCCTCTTATTGAGGGGACGAATTCAAATTTTAACTCCTGTGAGTTAAAGGGACATATATTATAAAACTCAGCTCTTTATTTTAAAGACACAGATGTTATAAAACTCAGTTCTTTATGTATACCCATCTCTAAGACGTGGTTTGTCCACGTAAAGACAACCATATTTGTACAGGATTTGAACTAATCCTTTTGGATATATATTTGGATTTGTTGGACCTACCCTCTAGACCCAAATCCAACATGGCCGTACTTAATTTATAGGTGAACGAACTATCTTATATAGCTGTGGTTGGACCTAAATCTCTTCACATCCCAACCTTCTACTGGCTCTATTCTCAAACTGGCAAAGGAGCTTCAACATTATTATTTGAATATATATATTATATAATAAGCTCTTCAGATGATTAGTTCAAATAGGAAGCAATCTATTACCAGATCCAATAATCTCCAATCTGGTTCATGAAAATGCAGACGCAGATACACATTTATTTTTTTCTTATATATATGTATATAACTTCTGAAATCCGCAAATTAAAAACATACCCTTATAAAGTTTCTATTTTCATATGCATGAAAGTTGATTTTATTCCCTATCCAATTAATTAAATATTATTATATCCCTCTCTTAATAATTAACATTTTAAGGTGCAGTTACATATATAAATCAAAGGGTAAAGATGTCTTTTTATAGAAATTTAATAAATTGACACATTAACCGACGGTTAAGTATCCCAGGTCTAGATTAAAACAAAGAAAATTTTTTTTTTCCAAAGCAACAAGCGCCGCATCTCAAATAGATACGGTGATGTAGTAGTTATAGTAGCTTAATGGCCCTCTAAAGATTTATCATGTGAACCGAGCTAACACGTGGGGCAATTAGACCCGTCACATATGTCAAAGATTATATCTTAATTATCACAATCACATAATGGTAAATTTTTCTTGTCTTACGATCTTAATGAGGTGAAAAATACACCTCTTTCCAAAAAAAAATCCTATGAATATTGGATGAACAGTACTGATACAATATGTCTACAGCATCTTTCCAGGATGTTTGGTGACTTCGGCAGCCACCTAGGGGTTGTCTAAAACAAAGAAAACTTAGTAACGTGTAATTTTGGATTGCAACAGAGGTATATATATATATATATATATATATATATATATATATATAAGGAATCCATTTATGCAAGTGTCCTTGTTTGCACAGCAAACGTTTTCTATGTGGCATTACTGATTTTTTAACAGGAACAAACGTTTTCTATGTGGCATTACTGATTTTTTAACAGGAACTGATTTTTTAACAGGAACAAACGTTTTCTATGTGGCATTACTGATTTTTTAACAGGAACAAACATAACATAACATAACATAAATATCTATTCATTTGGATAAAGACACAAAGCCATAAAGTTCTCATGAACTGGCTAATAATAGGAATTTGTATGACTATATGTATAAAGAAAGACTACTAATTACTGTATCTTTCTTGTACTATCTCCTTAAAATGATATAGGCTACTATAATTTCTGATGAAATACTGCTAAAATTGACAAAACGAATATAAGATTAGAGGCAATATTGTAAAAACCAAACCGGACCGGACCGGCCGGTTTAACTGGTTCAACCGGGAACCGGCCATTAAACTGGTCCGGTTAGGCACATGAAACATTAAAAAACAGGACCGGCCGGTTCAACCAGTTCAACCGGTGAACCGTTGAACCGGACCGGCCAATTTTGTTTTTATTTTAAATTTTTAATATCAAACATATTCCAAAAAACAAAAAGCAAAATACTATATACTTATATTTTATTTTATTTCTCATTTTTTTATTGTTGTTTTTGTTGTTGTTGATGATGTATACTTATATTTTATTTAATTATTTATCTTTGAATATTTGTTGTATGGTTGTATCCTTGTATGTTTGTATTTTGAAAAATTCATTTTTATGTAGAGTTGATATTTTGTGACCTTATAAAAGCAATATAACTTTGTAATATATAATTTTGTATTTTTTTAATTTTTAATTAATTTTATAAATTATTTTTTACTTATTTTTTAATTTTTTAATTTATAAAAATTTATTTATATAAAAAATATTAAATCCGGTTGACCGGCCGGTCCAACCGGTTCAACCGGTTGGACCGTGAACCGGTTGCCTAACCGGATCGATAACCGGTCCGGTTTTTAAAACATTGATTAGAGGCAAAGATGCAACGAGTCAAAGTATGACTGATGGACTGGCTGGTGATAGAAATTTGTATGACTATATATACATATTAAAAGACTATATATTAATTACTTTATCTCTCTTGTACTTTTTTAAATGTCATGTAATGTTCATAGGACTTTTGTAGAGGCTACTATATAATATTTTTTTATGAAATACTATTAAAATTGACTAAAAGATTAGGCAATGATGAACCTAAGTCAAAGAATGACCCCCTTGTCAATTTCTTTGGACTATCACCCACTGCACGTTACTTTAAAATTTTTTTTAATTCATAGTAATTTTTAAGTATGTTAATTCACTAAAATCCACCTCTGATATAGAGGCCTAAATAACAATAATGTAATGGCATTAAATTAGCTGCATGCATATAAGGTTATCCCCTAACAAAAATCACCATCTGAGGTACCATAGCTACAATATTTTGTTTCCTTGTAATATATTAACTCGCTGAATAGCTTTTTATGTCAAAAATACATGCATTCTTGTGAATAGAGAAATATATTATTATATCTAGCAAATGTAAATCAGGGCGTTGATGGCTTAAAATCATCTCACAGAACTGCTGTTTAGCCTCATCCAAACACAATTCTAATTTGAAAATTTTCATATAATATCATATCAGGTTCATTTATGTCTCACAGAAATGGTAATGACTTGCATACCTTCTGTGTATTTTTTTTTATTTTTTTATTTTTTTAATTATTTAATTTTTTTATAACAAAGTGGATGAACCACTATTTATATTATTCACCATGTGAGGAGAGATTCCACCTCCCAATTTACCACATGGAACTTCATATGTCTCATCCTTAGATTATACCAACATTAGCATTTACCAATTTCTCTAAAAGTAATATTTTAATTACCTCAAGTTAAATTAATATTAAACTATAAATATCAATAATTACTATTATACATCATTACTATCTACTTATATAACTTTGTTTAATAAAAGCATTTTTTGGTAGTTTTAAAAAAATAAATCTATAAGGCAATCATCTCTTCGCCTATTAGTACCAAATCTCTTGGGTAGAATATTTATGTCTTACCAAAAAAAAGATGAATTTAAATATGAACTCACATAGGGTGAGGACACAGTCACACAGGTGTATAACATATTAATTTCATGTATGTGCACGCTCTTGACATAAAACTTGTTCATATTTTATGTATATATATATAGCCGGTATTCTATAGATGTTTGTAGATAAGTTATCTAGGAACGTCCTCTTCTCGACTATTGGATTTAAATTCAATGGTTAACATCTTTTTTCTTTGTAAACAATATTTTTTTAATTAGTATTATGAACAATATTAAACAGGATGAATAGTATTTTATAAAACCGTCATATGGTTAAAAAAATAGATAAATAATATTTTTTATCTCAACAATCAAATATTCATGGCAAAAGTAATAAAATAAATCTCACACATTTAACTTTATTTACACCCCCATCAAATTGGATATTTATGATCACTCTACATGCTTCCCCACATAACAACCGGTCTTATAAAAGATCAATAACACAATTAATTATAATGTCCATTATGGTGGTTTTTAAAGAATTAGAAAATTCCCTATTATGGATGAAAGATATCATTTTAAAATAAAATTTAACCTTAATCCATGCCCTAATCTACCACCACAAACCCTACCTACCACCAAGTGCCAACCCTCCATTCAAAGGAGAAAACCAAACAACTGTCCTATTCACCAAAATTGCTCAACATTCCGGGTCCAAATCCTATCCTATCAACAATTCCAACCCAACCTGAACTAAAAGCCTCCCACCTTTCCTACTATTTCCCTTCCCAAAAAGATTCTCCAGGCGTTTGTCTTACATACTAAAACCCTCACTACCACCCTCACTTTCATCTAGTACATACTTTAATGCGGAAACCCCACACAATGCGTGCAATATAAGCGACAAAAACCAGCATCAAAATATATACTCTATATATTTCTATATGTCATGCCTTCAACCTAGAAACAAGCGCTGTGATAAACAGATTCATAAGTAACAAACCAAAAACAATGCTTACCTCTCAAGATCCTGCTTCCTCTTCCTCTCTGATCATTCCTCCGCCGCCCGCCGGCACCGGATCCTACAACCCCAGCCTTCTCATCATCGCCGCCATCCTTATCTTCGTCATCGCCGCCTCCGCCTCCATCCACCTCCTCCTCCGTCTCTTCTCCCGCTTACCCTCTCCCTCCTCTCGACCCATCCCAAACCCTAACCCTAATTCTCACTCCGGCTCCGGCTCCGGCTCCACCTCAACAACCGATCAAGATGCGAAGGCTTTGATTGCATCCCTGCCGATCTCCACCGCCGCAGCAGCACGTCTCTCCGGCGACTGCGCGGTGTGCCTCTCCCACCTCCGTCCTCAGGATCGGCTCCGTATTCTCCCAGCCTGCCGCCACGCCTTCCACCTCTCCTGCATCGACGCCTGGCTCCGATCCTCCCCTTCCTGCCCTCTCTGCCGCTCTCCGATCACCACCTCCGGCCTCGAGATCCCAACTCCGATCCCTTCTCCACTCCCCAGATCCTTCTCGATCGGATCCGAAGAAGAGGACATTGAATCCGTGGTCGCGAGAGTGAGACGAGACCTCGAGAACGCCGTGAAGGAGGAGACACCGCCACCGCTAGAATCCACCGGCGGGAGGGGAGGCTGGCTCAAGGACTACGTCGATCGCCTCGCCTCATCGGCATCTTCATCTTTCTCCTCGATGAGGCGGGGGAGTCACCGGAGCGGCGCCGGCGGCGGTGGCGGCGGTGAGCGCGAGGGTTTGGATCTCGAGGACGGAAGCATCTACACCGCTACGCTATACCGATGGCTTGCAGGGCTATAATCGTAATTAACTTGAAATCTCGAGGGTGGTTTTATAAGTGGTCCCCACCGGAAAAGCGCGCGCCCTTTCGAAGCTTCTTCTGGATAAACGTATAATGAAAAACCCCCACTAATTTCGCTGAAATTACGGGCGCGGGCCATTCCACGAAGTTGCTACTGTCACGCTCCTTTTCCGTTACTTCCACGTTTTTAATTTTTTTTTTCGTTTGCTTGTGTTTGTGTTTGGTTTTCTCGCTGATTGTTGTGAGGCGTGGTTTGCGGGAGCAGGAGGGTGGGAATATCAAAGTCGCGTTAGGTTCTAACGGTCTCCATGGGATGGTGCAAATCCTTTTAAAATAAAGAAAAAAATTTTTAAAAAAAAATAGATGGAGATGTTAAAAAAAATGGATAAGGACAAAGACAAGCCTTTTGTTGGATTTTAATTGATTTCTAAATTGCTGTAGCTAAATTGCATTTTAATTGATTTCTATTTGTTATTAGTCATTAATTGGATTTTGTTTTTCGTTGGAGTACTTAATTATGTATGTATATGCCCGTTTGCATAATTCGGTTGAATCATTAAGGATTGGATATATGAATTCTTCCTTTTTCGTTGAATATCCATAACATCTTAATCGATCATCTCTTAATTTGTTAGTAATAAGTGTCATTCTTAATTTATTTTGAACAAATATATTTTTTTAATCGGTCATTAGAACTTAGCATCTATCTCAACATTCTCATCTCAATCATGTATTTCTTTTAAATATGTTTATTTTAATTTTTATTTATTAAAAATTATTTTGTTATAAGAAATGATTGAAATGTCATTGTTCTCGTCTCCCTTAGATTGCTTATTAATTTATCTAACAATTGAATGTATTGATCTAATCTTAGGCCATGAGATCATCTTTGGTTAACAAACCTTGTGGAGAAACTCTTTTGTCTTGGCATATAGCTTTAAGCAAGCTATTTAATTTCTTGTTTTAATTAATAAACACCATATCAATATATAACTATACATTTATTGATTTATAAAAACATAGTGCAACATGCTTACTTATTCATTAGGCTATTTTAGTATTTTATGTTCCAAAAGAAGGAGATTTAAAAAAAAAAAAAATTTATAGTCAATCCTCTTGATCTATCCCATGGAGTAAACGATATTGTTGTACCACATAAATTTATTTATATTTTGATTATTTATTTATGTGATTTCTCTTTCATTTTCTCTTATATTACTTCAATATATTCTATAAATTCATCCAAGGACAAGATATTCTATCTTCATATAACTTTATTTTATTATATATTTGGGTTAACATGCTCCGAGGAAGGTCAAGATTATAAGTAATTTATATTAAATTTTTTTAACTGAATTCGTTGTTAATCATTCAGTATCAAGCCATTATAATTAGCCAACTCTCAACTTCTCCACCAAATTAACTTTCCTCATGAGTCATGAGTACCAAATTAAACAAATATCACAACATGTAATAATTAATTACATAGTTTCTTAAGGATGATCTCATTGATTAGTGTTGATAGATGAAGTGATAAGGAGTTAGTAGACATAATTAAAGAGAGGAACATGGTTTGTAGGTTGGGTTAGTTATCAAACTCTAATGAAACTGTTAACCTAACAAAGCCTCAGCAGTTGGAATCCTGTACTTTGATTTCAGTAATTAAGGAGCCTCTTCATTCATAACATGGATATGCCTTGTTGGCCACTTGCTTTTATCAACCCTATGACTTTTCTATTTCATATCATGTTCACTAGTTTTACTCTCATTTGCAATAAAAGATCTTAATTAATTTAATAGTATATTTACTTTGTTTCTTAGATAAAATCACTATACATTGCTAAATATTATGAGCAACCAAGATAAATTTAGTATTTCGATGAATACACCCTTAAGCTTCAAGATTTTGTGTGTGTATTATAACATCTAAGGTGTGGTTCAATATATAGTTCCATCATAGTTGGATGTTAAGAAAAAAGTGTAAAACAATAAAGTTACCAACATGAGTTGTTGTAAGTGGTAGATATTTTAGTTGCTTAAATAAGTGGTTTTGAGTTTGAATTTTTGTGTACGCAAAACATCTATCAGGAGAGGTACCACTTTTATAGAGCTTTAAGTATATATCCATATTGATTTAGAGCCAATGACTTTTAAAAAAACCAATAGGTTGAAAACTTTAATAATAATAATAACAAAAATAAAGTTCATTAATAAAGTACATATATATCGGTTGATCGAAATTGAAGTTTATGGTTTGTTATATAATTTAAAATAAATAAATAAAATATATCTATTAATATAAGATACATTAACAAAAGTATTAAAGAAAATAGGAAAACAAAAAACAAAAAAAGAACTATAAAAAAAAAAAAGACATGATTTGTTTTATAAAAAATGTAGATAAATTACGGATTTTAATTTTTGGCCTTTTATCATATCTTTTCATTTATTTTTTTTTTTTAAATATGAACAACTCGCACGTCCTCAAATTTAAATTCTGCACAAGTTGATTATCAGTCTTTTGATCATAATCCAACGGTTCTGATCATTCAGCTCAATAATCTTACTGAAAAATAAGATGTAAAGTATTTTAATATATATAATTATGTGTTTTTCTTTAAACCATCTTATCAAGTAAAAGTGATATATTTGGTTTTTTTTATTTTATTTTTTTATAAATATAAATAAGTTATGTGTTAGGGACGGTACACACAATGAGTGTAAATATAAATTCTATAACACTTGTGTCCTCGTGAACATAAATTTTATAACACTTGTGTCTTCACTGAGCTGAGACATAAACACACAATGTAAAGAACCAAATGCCAATCAGGTACTTTGACAAATGATATATTTGTATGCATAAAGTGAATGAAGGCACATAAAATTTTTGCCTGTTTTTTGGCTTTTGTTTTTAAATTTTTTGTTTTTTTAATTTCTCAAAGTGTGTGACTAAATGTGCAGTTCCGTTGCTATTACTTCTTGAGAAAATGCATGGCAGCACTGACATCGACCCCTCGCCATCTCCGAACACTCGCACTGAACCACCTCTCGACCAATGAAGCCACCATCATCGACCACATATCCTCCGCGCTCGACGCCTGCTCGCAACCTCACCATCTCCCCCAAGCCCACGCCCTCCTCCTCTCCTCCGGCCTCCTCTCCTCCCACTCCCTCGCCGCCAAGTTCATCCTCTCCGCCTCCTCCATTGGCAATCTCCATCACGCCCACAACCTGTTCGACAAAATTCCCCAACCAAACGTCTTCCTCTACAACACCCTCATCAAGTCCCACTCCCATCACGGATCCTTCTCCACAATCCTCCATTTATATGCCCAGATGCTCTGGCGAGGCATTACCCCGGATGGCTTCACTTTTCCGGCTGTCCTCAAGGCTTGCGGCGCTCTTCGTGATGTTCAAACCGGCCTTTCTATTCACTGTCATCTGCTACGTCTTGGCTTCGACTCTGATGTTTTCATTCTCAATGGCCTCATCGCAATGTACGCTAAATCCGGCGCCATTGCGGTTGCGTGCAAGCTGTTCGACCATTTGCCTGAGAGAAATGTTGTATCTTGGACTTCAGTCATTTCAGGGTGCGCTCAGAATGGGCTACCTCTGCATGCGCTGAGATTGTTCAGAGACATGCGTTGCTCTTCGGATGTGAAACCGGATTTTGTATCACTTGTTAGTGTTCTGAAAGCATACACTGATGTTGAAGACTTGGTGCATGGGAGGTCAGTTCATGGGTTGGTGATCAAGGGTGGGTTTGAGGATGAGCCAGACTTGTTGATCACTCTCACTGCAATGTATGCAAAGTGTGGCTGTGTGCTTGTGGCTAAGTCATTGTTTGACTGTGTCCTTGAACCAGATGTGATTCTTTGGAATGCTATGATTTCTGGCTATGTGAAGAATGGTTGTTGTCATGAAGCTGTGGGGCTTTTCAGGAGGATGATTGCAAGCAATGTGAAGCCGGATTCGATAACGATACGATCGGCAATTTTGGCTTGTGCTCAAGTTGGATCTTTAGAGGTCGGGAAGTGGATGGGGGAGTACACAGCAAAGAGTGAGTTCAGTAATGATGTGTTTGTGAACACTGCTCTCATTGATATGTATTCGAAGTGCGGGAGTTTAGCTCAGGCGCATCAAGCGTTTGATCGCATTACTTGTAAGGATGTGGTTGTTTGGAGTGCACTAATAGTTGGATACGGATGGCACGGCCGTGCCCGCGAAGCTATTGAAGTCTTTACCAGAATGAGAGATGCAGGTGTTCGACCAAATGATGTTACATTCATTGGGCTGCTTTCGGCGTGTAATCATGCTGGTTTGGTTGCTGAAGGTTTGAAGTATTTCTACCTAATGAGAGAATTTGGCATTGAAGCGAGGCATCAGCATTACGCATGTGTTGTCGATCTGGTTGCCAGAGCAGGGGGTGTCGAGGAGGCATATGAGTTGATAAAGAGCATGCCTATGGAGCCTGCGGTGACGGTGTGGGGGGCATTGTTGAATGCTTGTAATATATACGGTAATGTTGAACTCGGGGAGATTGCTGCGGATCGTATTTTTGCAGTAGATCCTAAGAATGCAGGACATTATGTGCAGCTTTCGAATATATATGCATCGGCAGGGATGTGGAGTAATGCTGCTAGAGTGCGAGTGATGATGAAGGAGAAAGGTGTGACTAAAGATGTTGCTTGTAGTTTGATTTAAGAGGGCTTGTTTGGAGGTAAGTTGGATTGTATGTAATGTAAGTCTAGTTATAAGCTTATACTGGAAAAATCACATTTTTTTCTGAGTGATGTATAATTGTAACTCGAGTTACAATTGAGAGTTGAACTGCTCATGCAATTCGGCTTTAGATAAACCGCACCTTCACAGGCAAATTTTTTTTATTTTTTGTTCAATTTTTATAAAGAAGCTATTGTTACTTTTCTCAAACAGAACACAACTGCTTTTATTCAGCTTCATGGAAAAGGTCATCAAGTTAAAATCAGGCTGTAATAGTTGCTAAACTAGATATAAAAATTTCAAAATACCAAAATTACCTGTGTTTCCGAAAATGACAAAACAAATTAAAAATAATATCTACCTTTAACGATATTTTAATAAAGCCAATTTTATATAAAGAGCAGCAACTGTCATTTTAAAGCTTACTAACAGTGGTTTCTAGAAAAGTTTTGGCATGAATCTTGGTAAGACAATAAATCTATCCATTTTTATTTTTAAAAAATCAACTAAATAAAACATGCCGGGTTGATTTGAAAGTAACGATCAATGCCTAAGATCCCTCATACTACAGATTCTTTGACTAAGCTTGGTTACCAGTTGAGAGTCTCAACTACTAGGGTAAATCCGATTAAATTCCAGAATGAAAACACAAAACCAAGAGAGAATTTCAAATCCCAATCTCAAACTGAAAACCAATATCAATCCCATAAATGCACTAATCCTTTTTGTCAGGCCAGGTCAACAAATCATGGATGAGCTTACCCACTATAAAAACACCCAGCGCATAAACACATAATAAACCATTCAAAACATTGTTGAGGGAGTTCAACTATGAGCTGCATAACATCAAACCATAAACATCACCGTGTAAGAGCCCTGCCATTTTTAAAGACTGATGATGTACACAAAGGTATAACTGCAGCTGTTGTGTAGATATGTCGAACAGAGCGAGGACAAACCCACTATTGCATTTCCTTGTATATGTGCAGAAAAACCGATTGATATTGAGCAAGGCCACAATCACGATAACATTTTTGTTGTATGCAATCTCGATACTCCCTTATGGCACTTGATTACTTTCGATAAAATCATAGGAAAAACCTATATGATAATCGGAGGGGTTGGGCAAATCCTTTCCTCAGCTCCAGCTATGCCAACTGTGCAGCATGCAGTTCGCCATTCTTCCTTGGCCTCTGTAACCACCAATCCTTTCCTTATAGTAAATTTAGGAGGCATCCAATAGAAGGAACCAACTCGAACCTGCTGACTCCTCTCTGCAAGGTTTGCACAAAGGCACGCACATGGCACAACCGTGATGCTAAATCCAAAGATTATAACCCATCAAAATGGAAGCTTGCAATGGAGTTTATCCATTGTAGTGAATTTTCTGGTTCTGCTGCTGGGGAGGTTGTGAATTTGGGGTGTTGTATTGGGTGAACGGCTGTGAGTGTAGAGGGGGGTTCATCAAGCCCTGAAAAATCAGCTCTTGAAAAGTTATATCTTTTTAGCATTGTTTTAGAGGAAAATTTGCACAAACAAATCAAGAGTCCATTGGATGAGTACCTGTGATTGCAGTGGACTGCGGCCAGCCACACCAAAATGGCTTTGAGAAGATTCACCTTGTGATGGATCATTGTATCCTGCTTGTGTGAATAAACCTTGTGATCCATGAGCCATGTAATCCTAGCAGAACGAATAGTCAACTTTCAGTCAAGATTAATTGTTTGGTTAGATTTATTTATCAAGAAGTAAATGGAACTTGCACACAAGCTCAAGCACATTTGATCCAGAGAGCTAATTAACCTGAGATATGAAGTCATTTCCAGAGCCCAAATGCGAGTACCCCGGTTGAGAATTCTGATTCAAGTAACTTGCAGGGAACCCCCCTTGTGGTCCCTGGGTGGCGTACTCAACACCATACCCACTTTGTGAAGCCTAAAGAACAAACTAGTTTTGTGGTCAACTGAACATGTAAAAATGCTTTGCATTCAGGTTATGCCCGGAAATGAAAGAAAAGAGTTAAATCTGCACCTGGGTAGAGAAATCTGCGACATTATATGCAACATGTGATCCCTGGCTTTTAAAGTCGTCACCCAGAAAGTCCTGGCATAATAATAGATTTGGTATTATGAAACTAACAGTAGAGAGAAAGCAAATAAAATTAGTGTAATTAATACCTGTGACATGCCACCCATAGAAAATCCTTCATGAAATGTTTGGCTTAGACCTTGAACTGGAACCTAGGGCACCATGCAAAAGCAACAGCGTTAACTTTACATTGGATATATGCAGGACAAAAATGGGATTTCGAAGATGCTACCTGAGTCATCAATCCAGATTGAGATAAAGGAGCCCCAACAGATGGCTGAGTGTTAGGGTTATCCAGAGGAAAACTGAAAGAACCCATACCACCCAGACCTTGTTGGGAAGCTTGCTGATGATGTACAAGGTGACCCCCAATGGGGCCCCCAGCATTACCCCGACCAGCTCCAAAACCCCTATTACCTGGTTGGGGAACCTGCGGAACAGCTCCAATTGGGCCATGAACAGCCCCTCGGGTTGGAATTGCATATGGTTGTGAATGTGGAGCGCCAAGAAAAGGGGGAAGAGGGATCCTAGGGAGGGGATATCCGGCAGGATGCACGCCTGGCTTAGGAGTACCATTTGGCGGGCCGAAGGGCATATAGGAGTGACCTGCTATTGGAAAAAAGAAATATCACTCAAATCACTGAAACACTTCACAATCATAGCTATACAAATTGATCAAAAATCAAATATTATATCCACAAATTCAAGGATATATCTCTGCCTGTCAACAATTTTACCTTTAGCACGACCACCTCGTTTGTCAACATTTGAGCTAGTGGAGCCAATGGGCCCAAAGCCATCAACAGGACCAGCACCAGGGGCACCACCAAAGTAGAGTCTGCGGTCATTATAAATCTGTTTGACAGACACAACATTAAAAAGAAAGCCCTCTAATCACATCAACAAATCACTTTTTACAAGATAAAAATGGATAAAAGTGGGGCCAACAATCCCTCCCTCTTAAATATTAGGTTGTAGGAAATATTTATTTGAGCTGACAAAAGTTTGATCTAATTAATACTAATAATTTTTTTAAAAAAATGTTCTTACTAAATATATTTATAAATAATTAAATCTACCTAAGATGTCATAAAATGCTTGGATCGGCCCTAAGCAAACATGGTCAAAATAGTTTCCAGTAATTGTCTGATATTAGAATAACAATAGAAGAGGCCAAAAAATTAACATCCAAGATGACACAGGACTTAACCTTCTTTGGCTTCTGAAATTGCACCATACTCTGCTTCAAGTTATTCAGAGGTCCCTCTACCAGGCACTCGTGTTCCTGAATAGCAAAACACCACCTATTAGCATAAAAATTCTTACTACTGCAAAGTACTCATAATGCCACAAATTCTGACAAACTCAAAACAAGAGACTTTACAATATTTAATGCATACCTTATAATGTGTCAACAAGCTATTCCATAATGGCTGTTTGCTCAAAACCTTTGGATTCCCCAAGATGACAATTCCATAACGAGCTCGAGTTAGTGCCACATTAAGCCTACGTGGATCATTAAGAAACCCAATACCCTGAAGAGGTCAGCAGAAGGAAAGGAAATACATCAGTTTAGAAAACCAGATGTCAACAAGCAAAATAAAACAACAGCAACAACAAATAATGTTATAAACACAAACAGCTAATGAAAGTCAATGGAAGGCTTCCGTAAAGTACAGAGAGAGGAGCAGAAGTTAACCAGGATGAATGCCCTCAGTCTCCTCTGTAATCTATTAAATAACTGTGATTTGCTGATTCTCGGATAACAACAACAACAACAACAGATCTATACACATACCCAAATACATACACACCTAAGCACACAACACATATATGTATATACACGTATCACACTTCAAATCTGGTTTATCCGTAAAAAAAAATTCATGCAAAATAGAAAAAGATCATTTACAGGCACAATCCCCACCTGGTGTTCATTGCTTCTCACACAAGATAAAATAATGAAATCTTTCTCCCTTCCCTGGAAAGAATCAACACTTGCAACCTAGAAATAACAAAAAAAAATCCCATGAGGATCATAACATGTAATGTGATGGATGAATTAACTTCTGTCAGGGTAAAGCAACAACCTCAATTTCTTTATAAAGTTGTTGCCTGAGTGCTCCATTTCTAGACATATAATTAACAATGTATGCCCGTTGTCCTTCATATGGTGTTATTACTCCAATCTACACAATTTCAAAGCAAAACATTTAACAAAAAAACAAAGGTTGGTACAAAAACAAAAAAGGTTTAGTTCATAATGCAACACAAAAGGGGGAAAAACATACCTGGCTAGGAATCACACCACTCCTCAAAAATGTTGTTACAATTTTCTCAACATTCGCAGCCTCAGTTCTATTAAGATATGAGGTTCCGCTTGCACTAATCTCCTCTTGTCCCATCTAGATAAGAATTCACCCCCACAATTACCCCAATATATAAAGTAATAAAAAATTTTGGGTTCATGCAGCAAGAAGATGAAAGATGAAAACAACCACCAAAGCTACCTGAACATAAAAGAACATTGGCCGGTTAGGAACAGGCCAAGGAAAATCAATCCCTGTGGATTGTCTCTCATTTATCGTCACCCCATTCTGTAAAGTTCCCTCATAGAAGCTGTTTGAAGGAAACTCAGAAAGAGAAGGATGCATTCGATATTGGACCTGCAATTTCAAGTATGTTAAGAAATTAGGGGTTAATTGTCTTAACATTCACAAAAAGAAGAAACAAAACTAGTTGAAGGACATCACAAAACAACAAAGAAAAAAAAATTGTATAGCCCAAGCATATGTTTCTGAAATAAACCTCATTAGCAGGCAGAAACAAATCACATGACGAAATCACAGGAAATGGATCATTGAATAGTTCTATTATATAATTTGCAAGCAACAGAAATAATCATCAGAGAAGCTATCAAATATCTGGAGTTCAGTACAACTTTGCAAAAAACAAATATCAATTTAGACTAAAATGACTCATTTAACTTCCATTTTCTTACTAGCACAAGCGAACCATTTGCTTTCAGACATACCAGTCCCCCAAAGTTAAAAAAATAAAACAATAGAATACAAATGCAAACCTGCAATCTAAATGGCTTCAGCCCAAGTAGCACAAGGCGCTCAAACAGAGACTGTGCCAATCCAGCACGAGCTGCTTTTTTGCACATTATGACTGGACCAAGCTGGCAATGATCACCAACCAGAACAACCTGGTATCGAAGAAACACCTGATGAGTATCTGGGAAAAAACATATATTAAAATATAGTTCTATCACCAGCTACCTGTTTGACCCCAAGCACTAATGGAATAAGACATTCAGGCTCTGTTGCTTGAGTAGACTCATCAATAAGAACCTGGAACACAATAAAAATGAAATAATGTAATTTCACCTAGTAATAAAAAGCTTTCGGAATTTCAAGACATGAAACGTTTACAGACCTGTCGGAACCGGAAGTTAGCTAATCGAGGATCTCCAGCACCAACACAGGTGCAACAAATGACATCAGCACTTTGTAATATCTCTCTTTCAGTAGCCCGTTTCAAAGCCTTAAACTTTTTCTCGTCACTGCTTGATAGTTCCCCTGATAATTTATAGACTAATTTCAATGCTCATTGTTGATGCCAAAAACAATAAGATATAATTGGATGGATGAGTATGTTAAAGAAGTTAGTTTTCTGAAGTTGCAGTTTTACAAATGAGTAAGGAATCAGAAAAATTAACTGACCTGCTATAGATATGTCAATAATGAATACAATGAAACTGTATATAATAATTAACTTTCATAGATGAACTTCTCAGGATTGGATCATAGCCCACAAACAATTGTATAACATTACAGTACATCCAAGATAAATAACAAGATGTGACTGCAGGCTTCATATCAGCATGTAGGTTGTAAAGCATGACTGTCTCAAGATTGTTATGCCCATATTTGCATGCTTGCAGAAATTAAAATGGTGACAAACCAGATTTTCACAATAAGTACATGTTCACAAAAATTGATAAGCTACCTTGTTCATCTTTCAGTTGTTGGAGCTTATGAAGTTCACTCTTTTCAGATGTGTCAAGATGTCGAACCTGCAAGCGAGTCATATAATACAAATTAGATATATAACTCATACTACTTAAAATCCTGAAAGAAAATAGAAGAGTAGGAAACGGAAGAGACCTGATAGTGAAGCGTTAGATGCTCAACAGGTGAACTTACAGCCTCTCTTGATTTAGCACACAGCCTAACAACCTGAAAAGAGCACAATGAAAAGGTAAGTCAGAATCATAAAGCTTCAAATTTTTTTTCCAGATACGATATTTTGTAACTAGAAAGGTGACAAACTCATAAGTTTGCAGACAACTTAATATACCATCAAAGAAAACAAAAATCAGGACAAATATTTTACCTTCAATCCAGTTGTATTTATCTTCTCCGCTAATTGGTCAACTGCAACATTACTTGGAGCACAAACCAGGACCTGCAATTGCACAAAATGCCAATTTACAATGGAATCATGAATAACGTAAAGGATGCCACAATATGATTTAAAAGAAATTATGTACCTGCCCCTGGCCTTGCTTGGCCATGTGGTAAACAATGGATGCAGATGTGACAGTTTTCCCTGTACCAGGTGGACCCTGGATTAAACTAATTGGCTTCTGAAGGACACTCTTTACAGCAAAAACCTACCCATAAAGCAACAAATATCTTATACAGTGAACTCTCATACAATGTTAAAACCATGTAAAATATGTAAAATGAACGATATTACAATGAAAAAAGCAATACTATTAAATACTATCAAACTAGAGTATGCCAATCACAGTCTATATTATCTTTGACTAGCAATAAGCCACAAATATGACAAGGTATTACAGACAAGTATGACAGGGAAAACATTAATCAATTTGCTGCAAAAGCAAAAGAGAATCCCCCATAAGAAACAAGAAGAATCACTGAGAACCAAAAACAGCTCCACTTCAAGATGTTGAGCATGTCATTACTAATTACAACCTGAAATTAATAGGACAAATCATACCTGGGATGCATTTAATTCAGGAAGGCCAGGGGCACCAAAACGCCGTGGGAGTGTATTACGGACTACTTGAAGTTCAACTTCATGCCCTAATAAGTGATGGTATATATACCTGTAAGAAAGAAAATCAACATTACATAAGCAATCTAGCAATTATAAATAACTAATATCTTCAATGGAACATGAAATTCAGTTGAGTATGGAACAGTTGGAAAGCATTATAATAGACACAGAAATTAGGGAACTACGGCAGAATAAAAGGGCCAGCAAGTATAAAGGTTATTAATATAATCCCAGGGTACCAATTGAAACGTACAACACTAGGGGTGTTGTTCTACAAAACTGGCTAAACAATTCAGTGACCTGAGAAGCAAGCTGAGAATACAATCTCTCAATTACTTGGTACAAAAAAACACTATATACATGGAACTACAACAAGAAATAATTACAACATAATGAACTCACAATCCTGCAAGTCATTAACAACAAAATGTATTAGCATCGCAAGTAGCTCATGGCTTACCCACTGACACTGGTTTCATCCACAGCAAAGGTTTTCATTGCCCCTTGCATCCGATCAAAACTAGTACTCTTCCACACAAAATCTACGCTAAAGCCATGGTTCACATCAACAGGGACACCCTGACAAAGGAAAAAAAAATATTAGCATATTCTGAGCATCAAACATGTTTCTGCTAGAGCAAAAAAATCCACAAGTTTCAATGCAACCTGACTTGCGCGAAGTTCAAGAGCAACCTCCTCTTGTGCAGTTAATTTGATCTGAAGGCAGAAGTAAGAGATAATGTTAAAAGATATCAAAACATTCACAATGAAGATACTTGCAGGAGGAACAGTTTGGATTCATTGAATTTGAAAAAATATGGGTTGCACTCAAGGCCATTTTAAGGTAATATGTAAAACAAAGCATACCACATGGCCCACAGATTGCCATGCGGGATGGGCACCATCTCCTGAGTATCGCAGCCTGAGCTCATCCCCCGGAACAAGCCTTAGTTCATTATCTTCCTACAAAGTCACATATTTTCTGACATAAATCAGGAATGTTTTCCAGAAAACATTTTATGGAGATACAAATAAACACAAACATTTAACCAAAAAAAAAAAAAAAAACAGAAGACGACGAAGAGAAAAAAGCAACAATCACTAGAAAGGAAGAAACAACACATGCCCCTTCAACTCTACAACCTTGGGAAAGACGAAGTAAGCAACACGCTTCTTGTTAAGGCCAATATCCCAACGAATTGTCACATTGTCTTTACTCTGTGACTCTTTCATCATCTATAAAAAGAACATGATAAACATTACCCCAAAGAATGATTAGAACTCAAATTTTTCTTGCACAAATGCATGAAGGTCAAGTAAATACTTGGCATAGTCATCAACAACCAAAAACTGAAATACAAACCTTATCATAATCAGCTTCAAGTTTAATAAGTGGTGCAAATACATTTTGATACTGTAAACAGAAGACCTCAGTAAGAATCATGTCAAGAAACTAAACAGCAGGCCACTAACCTGATTTCCAAAGTAGGGTGATATAAAGAACCTGATATGCATCTTCATACTTAAGGGCCACAGGCTGGGGTTCATCATCAACTCCAGGCTTCTCAAGATCTTCTAGAGAAGCATCTGGGCTTGTTTTCCAAAGCTCTTCCAACTTGTTAATTTGTTGAGCACTGATTTGGCGTGCCCTCAGCTGTTCCTGTTCAGAAGGAATCTGGGGGCGAATGCAACCTTTTAGGATAGAAGGAAAAGCCAGGTAAAGTGAATAGATACATATTAAATTGAAAAAGCAAACCTTAACAAGCCACTGGAGAAAACATCTATCATCAATTAGAGGGCACCACTGACTGAGGTCCCAATTCATGTCTTTCAATGCATTCACATTCAAACAAGGCTCCCTGCACAAAAGAACAACCACGCTCTCTGTTTTTGCAGATATAAATCCAAGCAGGAACACATTCCGGCAACCACAGTTATAGCACTCAAGAATTGTTTCTCCTAAAGGACTGTCTTTGTGGAGGCAAACTTCCTTGTGTTTCGCTCGAACCTAGATAAAATAAAGAAATGGCGACATTATTGTTTAATACTCTAATAGCATAATTTAATGTTCAATACAATAGCAGATAAGCCAAGAAACAGATCTTGCTGCAGGTAGAAAGTTAGAAACCTTAAAAAAGTTTGGTTCAGATCCATAATAAAGTGAACTTGCGGGCTTAGATTGAAGTAAATGGAAGTTGGAAGCTTAGAATATGACACATGGAAGTTGAACTCAAACTATAGGCTTTCAGAATACTCAACCAGAAGGACCAACTTAGCAGACAAACATTAAATACTTGGAATCAAATGAGATTCTAATTGATGACCTTCTAGATAACTTTCTAGGAACTTGGCTAACTATTACAGAACACAAAACTAATGACAGTGAAAAGGCCTGTTTTATCTATCAGCTTTTCAGGATTGGATGATTCAAAAGCTTAATGAAAAATAAACACAAGGGTTTGTATGAGACAGCTCGTGAAGATGGTTATTGAAAAAAAAAAAAGAGTATACAATGAAATACTACGGTTTTCATCAAGGTGCTATTTTTATGCCAAGCAGTGATTATGATTCTTATACCAACCCAGTTGTCAGCACTCAATTTCATACTCACTCGATCAGAGTGAATAGTAGTGATGCATGCTATGTCAGATTCACATATGATAACAAAAAGCAAAAAACAACTAAGTATTAGAACTGAACAAAAATAAGAAAACCATGGTTATCACACATATTCACTGTCAGTGCTGACCAGTAGGTAATTTGATTAGTGATATACAAGTTATTCAAATTTATGGAAAAAGACGATATTCAAACCCAGGGCACCAACAATGAGCATAATTATGTCCTTCCCAAATAACCCTAACATCTTGTCTCAAAACTCCAAGAAAATGTTAGTTAATCCACCACAACACCTAAAATCAATCAGGAACCTTTAAATAACACTCCCTTCAAATTTGTCCCGAATTTCACAGTTTCATTGCAAAATCCTCTCACCCTAGATTCATGGACACGGGAAAATCAAACACATACATTTTTATACCCCTATCTATATCCAATAACACAATGATCATTGACAAACAGATCCAAAATCAAGAAAGGAGGGGAAAAAAAGGGTAATGTGAAGGTAGGGTTTCTAGGGGAATACCAGATGATTGACGATATGCGATCCAGAAGTGTTCCCACGGGAGTTACAGAACCACTTGCGGCAAGAAGGCATGTTGCAGCGCACAACGCACGCAGGATTCTGAACCCCACAATAGCGGCACGCGTGCTCCGTGAACCCCACCTTCCCAAACTCCTCATCACCCACCGTCTCCTCAAAATTGAGACCGCTAATCCCCGTAGCAAGGGCATCAACGGCCACAGATCGATCGCCGCCCCGTCCCTTACCCGCAGACGACGAGGATGCGGCCGCTGCTGCGGCAGAGGGGGAGGGGAGGGGGGAGGTGTCCGGGGGAGGTAGATCGGAAGAAGAAGAACGGATCGGCTGGGAAAGCTCCTGGAACTCGTGGTAATCGAAGTCGTCGCCCTGTGTGCTGAACTCCAGGAAGGTGTAGGCGTCGCCGGCGGTGTCAGGCTGCGATGCCGTCTCGTAGAGGTTGTTGGCCACCGACTGCGCGGCCATGGAGGGGAAGGATTAGGGTTTTCTAGGTCTAGGGTTTTGGGGAAGGTGAAGAGATGAGGGTTTCGGAGGAGACGAAGAGGGGGAAGAAGCGATGGGGGAGATTCAAGACTCGGGAAAACAAGAGATCAAAATTTATATAAAAAGGGCTTTGCTAGTTAAACAGCGGTTAATAAAAAGGGGGCCAAGGGTTCCATCTTCTTTCGAGGAAACGGGGAAACGCGGTTTTAGAAGGGTGAACGTGTTAGGGAACTTGATGGGAACCGTAATGGGAACTACGAAGATGTTTTTGGTATGAGTTTGTTGTTGAAAAGATTTTTTTTTTGAAGTTTTTTAATTAAGATTGTGTATTGATATTTTACTGTTTAGTTAAGTGAGTATTGGTTCATGTTGATGTTGGGTTTGAGTTTGTTGGTTAAATTTGTTTGGATGATAAAATTTTTATTTGGGTTGAATGTTTAACAAATATTTGTTGAAAATAAATATTTTACTAATGAGGTTCATGTATTTGAGAAATAAAATTTTTATTTGGGTTGAATGCTTAAGCAAATATTTCCCAAAAAAAAAAAAAAACAGTTGTGGAGAGACTTGGGAGAGATCTCCTCTTTGTAGAATTACTAGTATTTGAGAAACTAATGAGTCAAAGCGTAAGTATAAATAAATAAATATTTTGAAATAAACATTATTCAACTTTAAAATGAAAAATAAATTTAATTGTTATGAGTGGGATTTGAACTTGAGTCATTCATAACACCAACAAACATTATTACCAACTATCTTATGAAAGTTTTATATATTTATGTTAAAACATTATAAACAAAAAGCAGACTTCAAAATAAATTTATAAAAAAATTAAAAAATAATAAATAGTTTAAAACAATTTTAATAAATTGGAAGAATTTGAAATGACTTAAAATAAATTTTAAAAATAGTAATTAAAATTACACTAAGTTTGTTTATTTATTGAATTAAATAGTTTATATATTCTTTTGAGTTGTAAAATTATATTATATGAAAAATCATAGTTATAAAAATGTACTACTTTATATTGAAATTTTACTATCCATTTGTTTGAGAGATTAACATAAAATTTATTGATGATTGACATAAAATATTAGGGAAATTATATTATAACCAATCTTATTAATTGGTGATTGAAATTATGTTATATGAAAACTTATTAACATAAAATTTAAAACTCATGAACTTAATGTAAAAGAAAATAACTAATCTTATTAATTGGTGATTGAAATAATTAATAAAAACAATCCATGTAAATATAAGGGAAATCAATACTAAATTATTATATTATAACTAAAAATTAAAAACACTAGTTATAATAAATATATAGAATTTGATAAGTAAATAGAAGTAAAAAGTAAAAAATTCAAGCAATAAAATAAATTAAAATAATTGGATAAAATATTTATTAACATAAAATTTAAAACTCATTAACTTTGAATTTGAATTCAAATTCATATCTTCATTATAAATTTGTTTAAAAAAAAAGTAAATCATCACCAACAAAAGCTAGCCCAACCGCCGGGCCCGCTGGTTTTAACACACAAATTAAAAAAAAAAAAAAAAAAACCAACCGCCGGGCTGGCTTGGCGGGTCACGGGTCAATAAAAGCCCAACCCGTAACCGGGCCGCTACAGTGCGGGCCGGTTACGGGTTACCGGCCCGGCCCACCAGGTCAGCTGACCCGGCAGTTTCTTCCGGGCCGGTTCCAGGCCGGGCCGGGCCAAATATCGGCCCGTGCCCCCCTGTACTCATATGGAAGATCAAAGTTTTGACCATCTCCTAATGAGTGATCGAGACTTTGAAAAGGAAACAAAGTGTGTGTGGTTTTAATGGCTCACTAAAAATTTTACCCTCTTTACTTAATTTCTTTAGAAAATAAAAAAATAAAAAAAAATCAATTTGTAGTTTTATAAAATATATAAATTAGTTTTTAAATACAAAGGTAGATAAATAAATAAAAATATTTTATAATGACATAAAAGAAATATAGTTTTTAATGAAGGCTTTTCACAAAAAAAAAAAAAAAAAAAAAAAAAACCCCACTTTTTACTTGTGCGCAAGTAATTTTCTATGAAACTGTGGGCTCCTTTCTTCTCATCCGACCATTTGATTCGTGTTAATCGGTTTCAGAATTATGGATCACAAATCAAATTTTAATTTTTTAGAGATTTCAAGGGATTGTGGGTTCATGACTTCCATTAGGGGCAAGCCCCTAATGTTAATTACTCTAGACATTGTCGTTGGAACCTCCGATTAAGAAAATAAGTATGAACAAGGAACCAAATTCTGATAAATAAATTTTATTCATTTCAATAAATATGAATTCATAAACTTCATTGAAAGTACAAGAAGTTTGAAATTTAATCATCTTAACGCAATAATGATTGTAGCCTTTTATCTTCTTCTGGCTATTTCACCGAAAAGCCCGCTTTGACTTTTGTTGATTTTTGGTCTTCCTCAGCAGTTGAAATATGCATCTTGAACATGATTTAGAAACTGGTGAACATGTGTCTTGGATATTTGAATTTGTATCTTGGACTTGATTTGGAGCTTGATTTTACTTTTCATAAGCTTCAGCTTACAGGCTTTTAAAACTTTTTGCAACTTGTGCAACTCTTCAACGCTTTAGCATTGAGGTTATTGAGCTCATTTGTTGATTCGTTTAAAACTTGGACATTCAATGTTGCATCTTAAATTTGATTTGGATTTTAAGTTGTGGGACCTCTATGTTGATAAATCGCAAACTTGATTTGACTTTTCATAAGCTTCGACTTTCGTGCTTGTGAAACCTTTTTGCAATTTGTGAACTCCTCAACGCTTTAGTCTTGAGGTTGTTAAGCTCATTTGTTACTTCATTTGAAATTGGTATCTTGAACATTTGAACTTGCTTCTTGGACATTTGAATTTGCATCTTGAATTTGATTTGGATTTCAAGTTGTGGGATCATTGTGTTGATAGATCACAAACTTGATTTGATTTTCATAAGCTTCGGCTTTCAGACTTTTGAAACTTTTTGCAACTTGTGAACTTTTAAAAGCTTTAGCCTTATGGTTGTTGAACTCATTTGTTGATATATTTGAAAACTGGACATCTGATTTTGCATCTTAAATTTGATTTGGATTTCAAGCTGTGGATTCTCTATGCAGAGGGTTCACAAACTTGACTTGACTTTCCATAAGCTTCGGCTGTCATGCTTGTGAAGTTTTTTTGCAACCTGTGAACTCTTCAACGTTTTAGCTTTGAGTTTATTGAGCTCATTTGTTGATTCATTTGAAATTTGTATCTTGAGTAATTGAATTTGCATCTTAGATCTTGATTTGGATTTTGAAAAAAAAAAAACTCCAGCTTTTGTGCTTGCGAAACTTCTTTTAGGTCTTGACTTGTGAAACTCTTTGAGTCTTTGACTTCTGATGTCTTAAGATTGATGAATTCAATTATCGAATAATTTGTTTTTTTTTTTTTGTCTTGACTTGTGAAACTCTTTGAGTCTTGACTTTTGATATTTTGAGACTGCTGAGTTCAATTGTCGATTTATTTGATTTTTTATGTCTTGACTTGTGAAACTCTTTGAGTCTTAACTTCTGATGTCCTGAGACTGTTGAGTTCAATTGTTGATTCCTTTGATTTTTTTTTATGTCTTGACTTGTGAAACTCTTTGAGTCTTGACTTCTGATGTCTTGAGATTGCTGAGTTCAATTGTCGATTCATTTGATTTTTTTTTTTTATGTTTTGATTTGTGAAACTCTTTGAGTCTTGACTTGTGATGTTTTGAGACTGCTAAGTTCAATTGTCGAATCGTTTGATTTTTTTTTTAATGTTTTTATTCTCCCATGCTTTGAACTTTAACTTGCACATTATCGAAGTGTGACCTTTTGTGTGATAGCTTTAGCTTGCTTAGTCTTGGATTGGACTTCAAGTTGTAATCTTGAACCTTATCTCTTTTAATTTTAGCGCTTGAGGACTTTAGGATTTCATGCTTGGAAGACTTCGGCATTTCATGCTTGTGGAGCCTTTATAACTTTCACTTTTTAAACTTTTTTAGACCTTTGATTTCCTTATATCTTAGAACTTTAAATAAAGTTTCCTTTGTCAGTTCATTTCCAATCTTTTTTTTTTCTCTTACTTGGAGAAGAGCTTTCTTTCATTTCATAAAACATCATTATTTTTTCCCAAGTGTGGCATGTTTTACACTAGACCATATTTGGGATCAACACCTTCAAAGAAGAGTCCCCAATAACATCCATGTGAGCGTCAAGAGGCAATGGAGAGGTTCTCTCAAAGAGAGCTATCGCCATGTATTGAAGTGAGTTTGAAAAGAGTTCTTCAAAAGTCTTCATTAGTTCTTTCAGCTTGTATGACTGTTAAGAGAGCAGTCCTCATGCATTGAACATCACAGCTAGCTTCAAGAGGGTCTTCAAGAGTCTTCAATAGTCCATTCTCTTCTGTGGCTGTCAAGAGGCAATAGAGAGGCCCTCTCAAGAGAGCAGTCGCCATGCATTGGACATTATGGTAAGCTTAAGGGGGTATTGTGAAATTACCAAAATGCCCCTCATTTTTACTAAAATCCTTTTTTTTCCTCTTTTTTTAGACCTTCTAACTTTTCATTGTTTTCACATTTTTATCAAATTTTTTTGCAAAAACTTTCACATTATCATATTTTTCATGGCTTTGTAGTTAAACCCTTGAGCTTTCATATTTTCACACTTTTTCACAATTTTGCATATGTATCCTCAAATATTTCATTTTTTTTTTTACATTTCTCCATAGATTTTGCATAAAAGCCCAACTTTTCTACAAATATATGTTTTCTACCAAATTTTGTAACCGAGCCCTTTTTTTTTTCTTCTTTTTAACAAAGAGTCCAAATATCAAACAATAACATTTCTCATATTGCATTGAAATACTAGCCAAAGCATGTTTGAACTCAGCATGTTAAAAGTTCAAACTAACTAGAAGAAAATCTAAAGATCAAGGCATGAGATGGAGGCTTTGATTGAAAAAATTTCAAGAAATAATGCCTCAGCTGGATAAATTCACTTATTTGACACAATTCTTCTGGTCATGCCTTCTCCTCTTTACTTTTTATATTCCTATATGCAATGATGGAGATGGAGTACTTGGAATCAGCAGAAAGGTGACTAAGCAACTATGCTACTATTCGCACCTCAACCTAAAACCGACTACTGGAAATCCTACTAAGGGGCGGGCATTATGATAAGCAACTCACTCGAGTTACGCTCATCACCTGCAACATTGTAGGAATTTCTGCCAGCACAAATTCTTGGTCGTGACCGGCGCGGCGTGACCTAACACGGCGTGCGGGTCGTTGCAGATGATTGCCAAGCGCAGGATATAGGCAGGATAAAATCCCAAGAAAGAAAAAATTAATGGCATGAAATACATAAAAGCGTGCTACCATGGTATACAATTTATTACTTATTTAATTAAGGAATGCATAGTTACTAAAACAATCCAAGTGGTGGGTCCAACCATGAAAGAAAAATGCACGGGAATGAATGAATGATACGCATAGGTTATAAGGATTTTTTATATATAAACTAAAATCAAGGTATTTTTGCATGGATGCAACCAACATAGGTATATATGTTTTTTTTTTTCATGGAATTTCATAAGAGCAGCTACCTCCTTGAAGCCATAGCCACTTGATGAATCTCTTAAGACATGCCTTAGGGTCATGAGCATTGTCTGGCTTGCCGTGGGTGAAGCAATTGGAGCTGAAGGATCATCGCCGGACTCCAACGACGCTTGGTTGACTTCTTGTGTTCTATCAGGTGGTGACAGCGACAGTAGCCATATATCATCACCATCATGCTGTCCTTCTTCTCATCCTTAACTTTCTCTCACTTTTTTCGTGATGGCGTTCAAAGGGAGAGAAAACACATATAGGAGAACATACTTTCATGCAATATATGCAGGGTTTGCTTGCTTGCTTGCTTTGAAAAGAGTTGCGGTGTTCTTTCATGCATAGCTATATCATGGAGATGAATCTCAATATGTGCTGCCAGAGTCGACAATAGTTTTCTTAGTGGAAAGGTGGGTAACGACAAGACGCTGGAGCTTCTTCTTCTTGAGTAACTGAAGAAGTTCACGAGCGCGGCCCTAAACATCCTCTGACCACTTCTTAATCAAGAGGTACCGTTGAGAGAACGAAACGTGGATGAACCAATGAAGAGTGCATGTGATTCCTATTGAGTGCATCATCCCAGAACTACTGCTTCATTGTGGGACACGTCCGATGGCCCATTGGTAACCATTGAAGAATACTTGCCAGCTCATACGTTTGTCCAATACACTGCGTCTCGATCCTCCGTCTTGGCTTGAGGAGAGGCTAGTAATGGAGACCACGGCCTTGAGAGAGAGCTTCAGATGAAGAAGAAGCTAGAGAAATAAAAAAAAAAAAAATCAAAAGCATAGCCCCCCATCTACGTTCATGGTTCCCCTCTCCCCCCTAAAAAACAAAGAACGGGCCCACCCTCCAAGAGATGCCTCTCCTATCAATGAAGAATTCTCTTGGGATTTTCATCCAACTTTTTTTTAAATTCAAATTTTTATTTATCCTTGATCTTGCCAAAACATCCAAAACAAATTTTCCCGTTTGTTGCAGATATTCTGGATTTTAAAAAATTTTGAATTATTATTATTATTATTGTTCTTATCTCATCTGATATATTTGTTAATTTAATTTAATTTTTTTCTTTGTTTTTTTAATCCAAGCATGGATAAGCCCTAAAATTTTTTCATGTCTGAACAAGATCATTATGCATTAAAATTTTATTTAAACTCAGATTTAATTTTTTTCTTGTTCCGAATAGAGATAAGCTTGAAATTTTATTCAAATTAAAATTCTCCTTTTTTGTTTTCTATATAAACAGAAACTATACAATGCATGGGTCCTTTAATATTGCTTGATCTTAAAAACATTGCTTAAGGTTTTTGAGTGATCGCGGGTTTATGACCTATATGAGAGATAAGCTCCTAATATTAATTATTTCAGACTCTGACTCATATGATCCTCTGATTAAAAACAAGTTCAAAACAAGTGTGATCAAAGATAACATTAAACATGTCAATTTTATTAATCTCATGAAGTAATAAATGCTTCAACTTGATAAAAATATATGCACTCGGTAAATACATGGACTTTGTTGACCCTATGTTTTTAATTTTTTCTTTAATTTTCGCATGACTTGAGTCTCTTTGACTTCATAAAAAGAGAGAATTGTAATACTCCAGCTTCTCCTTTCTTTTCTACTGAAAAGCGCCCTTGAAGATGTCTCCTTTGACTCATCAACTTTGCTTTTTCAAATCATGATCTCTTGATGTTTATGTTTTACAAATTTTGATCTCTTTTGACTTTGACGTTTGTAGACTTTGACTTTCATGTCTACCATGTCTTCAGGTTTTTGACTTCATATATGTCTTAAAAATTTAGAATTACATTTATCATGCATCTAAGATTTTTCAAATCTTAACTCTTGCATGCTTTTGAGTTTGGCTTGCACCTCCCGCATAGAAGTCAAATGTCTTACCATTCGGTCATTGAATTACTAACTTGACTGCTTTGCTTGCCCTTGGATTATTTCTTGGATCTCAAGTCATGGTTTCCTAATATTTATGGGTTGCAAACTCAATCTCCATTGATTTTGATGTTTAAAAATTCCAATATTTTATGCTTGTGAAGACTTTAGATCTTTAACTTGTGCAACACTTCAGATCTTTGACTTTTTTATGTTTTGAGACTTCAAAGTTACATCTGTCCATTCATTTGAGATTACCAAGCCATGACCTTACAACATCATGTCACTAACTTAACCTCTTTGAGTTGTTTGGATTTTTTTTTATTAGCTTGAAACTTTGTATTCATTAATTGATAAGAGGCCTTGATTTCATGTGGGGACTCCCTCTATCAATTCTTAAACAACACATGGGTTTACTTCCTTAAATCATTGCTTGAGAAGCCTCTTTCTTCATGTTTGCATGAGAAATGTCTTTTTATCTCCATTACGTAAAACATGTTTCATTTTTTTCATCATTTAAGAAGCTTTTTTTAATCGCTTGAAAGTACTTCTCTTTTTCATCACTTGGAAAAGGATCTTCTCTTTATCATGAGTAAGCTTCCTATATATTTTTCCTTGAAGAACCCTTTCTTTCTACTGATTGAAAGTATCTACTTCTCTTTTTCATTGCCTGGAAAAGGCTCTTCTCTTTATGAGATTAGTAAGCCTCCTATTTCTCTTTGCTTGGAGAACCTTTTTCTTTCTGCCGATTAAGAGTATCTTTCATCTTCATTGTTCAAGGAAACTTTTTCTTCAACACTTGAGGGATCTAAGAATCATTCCCCCAAGCATGGGTGACAAGTGTTACTTGTGAGACACCATACACCACACCAATAGCTTCTAAACATAGAACTATGGCATTGCTTGGATGGAGGTTTTTGGAGGTAGGGTAAAGTAAGGGTTTTTAAAAACCCATGCTTGGGGGGAGGGTTTTAGGGGGAGGTAAGGGTTGGGAGGGGTTGGTGGAGGTTTTAAAACCTCCATTTTTCTCAAGTTTCTCAACCCTCCAAACTGGAGGATTGGATAGGTTTTAGAGTTGGTGTATTTTTTGTTTGACAAAATACCCTTATGGTTTCATATAATTCCAACATTTATTAAAGCTTTTATTTTTAAGTTATTAGAATGAGAGAAGCTTCATTCTTCTCCTTTTGCTAGGGTTCCGAAGAACGCCGCCGCCACCGTCGCCACCTCGTCGGAGCCACGGGAGTCGCTGAATAGCCTCAAAACCATTGCCGCCGCCGCTCAAGGTATGGCTTTTTGGATGCTTCTTAAGAATGGTTTTTTGAAGGAAGAAAGTTGTTGCTTGGCACCTGATTTTTTCAATCATAAATCTTATCAATCGACACCGTTCCGTTAGGGGTGAGCCGGGTCGGGTACCCGATTTTTCGGATCGGCAAAAGCTCGACCCGTATCCGACCCGGTTTAAACCGAGTATTGAAAACCGGGTACCCAGTTTAAACCGGATCGGATATCGGATATCTGGATCCGAATTTAAGTTTCATCTATTCCATGGATTTGTTTTATATAACATCAACATTCATAAAAATAAACAAATATGAAAAACTTATAAATTACAAAGAGGATTAAAACCTTACATTATTCATCCTACAAAAAAAGTCATAAAAAAATAATAAAGAGTTTTCTCAATTTTAGATATTAAAAAAGAATCAAATATCTTCTAAAGCATCAATTTAGAGAGGGTTGGAGGCTAGAGCGAAGAGGCGGGGTGATGGACGTTGAGAACTAGGGGGCTAGGATTTAATTTTTTTTTTCTTTTTACTTTATTAATATGTACATATATAAAGGGGCTTTTAAATAAAGTAGCCCTATTTTATTTTTTTTTTAACCAAATGGCCCTAGAACCTTGTGATGTGCTGACTGGGCGCTAAGTCAGCGTTGATTGGACTGCTGATGTGGTATTTTTAAATAAAAAATCATGATTTTTTGTATTTTAACCCCTGAATTTTTTATAATCAATAAGTTGATATATTCTTGGGGGTTTTTAACCAATTTTTTTTTAAAAAAATTTATTAGTGTTTTAAAATTTATTAAACTTTTAAATAGCTTTTTAAGAAATATATAAGTGTGTTTTTTTAATTTAAATCCCTTATTTTTTTTATAATTAACAAATTATTTTTTTCCTTTGATTATTTAACTCAAATTTTGTTTTAAAAATTATATATTTTTTTAATTTATTAAAAAATTAATTTTAAAGAATATATTATTACGAAAACACAAAGGGCTTATAATTTATTTTTTTAATTAAATCATGAAATCAATAATAACCTGTAAAATTATTTGAAGTTAAAAAACATAATTGCATTTAAATATAAATAAAGTTACTTCTAGTAGGATCAGGGATTCTATCCATATGCATTCTTCTACGTCTGATTTTTGGTCGGCGAGCAGTATGTTGGCGCAGGTACAGGATGCCAAAATTGTGAACTCGGTACCGGATGAAAACATGGAGCATAAATTTGTCTGTATGACATTACAGTCAACTAATGGAGCATAAGTTATTAATACTTATTATTGATTTCATGATTTAATTAAAGAATAAATTATAAACCCTATGTATTTTCATATTCAAATATATTCTTTAAAATTAATTTTTTTAATAAATTTAAAAAATTACATAATTTTTTAAACAAAAATTAGGTTAAATAATCAAAGAAAAAAGATAATTTGTTAATTATAAAACAAATAAGGGATTTAAATTAAAAAAAACACACTTATATATTTCTTAAAAAGTTATTTAAAAGTTTAATAAATTTTAAAACACTAATAATTTTTTTTAAAAAAAAATTGGTTAAAAAACCCAAGAATATATCAACTTATTGATTATAAAACAATTCAGGGGTAAAATATAAAAAATCATAATTTTTTATTTAAAAATACCACGTCAGCAGTCCAGTCAGCACTGACTTAGCTCCCAGTCAGCAGATCACAACACCCATATGGGTGATGTGATGGTTCTAGGGCCATTTTGACAATTAAAATGGCCTTAGGGCCATTTGGTTAAATAAAAAATAAAATAGGGCTACTTTATTAAAAATCCCTATATAAAGATAACTATATAAGCAATTAAGTATATAACTCTTTAAGTTTTTAAACGAGGGATTTTGATTTTTTTCTACTTAAGCCCTTGTAAAATTTTAAATTTATTAATATATATATATAATTTAAATTTTATATGGTGTAAAGAGTAAAAAAGAAGAAAATCCAAATCCCATATATATATATATAAAATAAAAATATACAAAAAACCGGATCAGATTCGGATACCCGGTTTTTAATTTCTCCCGACCCGGATCCGATCCGGTTTTCACATTAAAAATTCGGACCGGGTACCCGACCCTCTTTTTCGGATCGGGTACCCAAAAAAATCGGATAAAAAAACCGGATATCGGATCGGATCATCGGATCCGGATTTTTGTGCTCACCCCTACGTCCATAGCCTAGCCCTTCTCCGGTCCCTACCCACCAGGTCACCGTCCACAATCGTCAGTGCGGAGTTGTTCACCAATTCCTCGTGCCCAAGGTAACACTATAGCTGTCATCCGAGACATTATTATGTTTGCGCATAGCATTTAATGAAGGAATACGAGATGGTTTTTTTGTTCTAGAAACTTAAGGATGGTATTTATGTTGAAGTTTTCTATCATGCCAAAAGTGCATGCTCTGTAATATTGAGATCATCATCATTAATTTATTTTCCTTCCCTTATATATATATATAAACCGGATAAACCACAAAAAATATATTAGGAAAATAAGACTGTTATATGCACATAAATCAATTCATTAACCAACAACAATGTATGCATAAATCATTAGTGAAAATCAATTGAGAAGGAAGATATGCATAACAACAAGAGAAATGAGAAGACTTTGTGCAATTAGCTTAAGGGGGCATTTGGTTCGCGGTAATGTGAAAACATTACCGCCTGTTACGTGGTAATCTGAAAAGATTACCACGTTTGGATGGATGGTGGTGGTAATATTGATGGTAATGTGTGATTATCAACTTTGGAAGATTACCAAGAAACTTGGTAATCCCATTACCACCAAAATAGGTGGCTATGTTGGATTACCAAGTGAGTGGTAATTTTAAATATTTTTTGGACAAATATACCATTTGTTTAAAAATAATAATTTTCATATTTTATTTGTTGGATAAAAAAAATTAAATTTAAATAACATTAATTTGGGAATATGTTTAGCTTTGAAATTTTAATTTTTTATCAAAAATTTTATTTTACTTTAATAAATTTAAATTTGCATAAAATGGTAGACATAAGGGTATTTTGGAAAATTTAGAACATTACCAAGTTGATTACCATTTAATATGAGTTTTCAACCAAACATGGTTATCATAAATTACCACAACATTCCTAGGCATATAACATTCCCGATCTTATTACCACGGTAATCTCATTATGTGGTAATATATCATTAACGCGAACCAAACGGCCCCTAAAAGAATTAATGTGTGAATTTATTAATTAAGGATAATAGATTGATTAATTTGTGGTGATGATTGATTAAGAAAGGATTTGATTGCGTATTGGAAGGTAGCAAGTAATGTTAAGAGAGCACATGGAATTCATTGATAAGGCATCCAAAATTAGCTGGACTATTTTGGACTCTCTGATCTCATTGGTAGTATTAATAGCTGCACACATGCAAGCCCATGATATACACCTCAACATGCATGCATGCTATAGATATAAACCTAGATATATATATATCTGCATGGTACTTGTTGGAAATCAAAGTTAGGTATCAGAAATTAATTTATATGATGAATCTATGTAAGGTTGAATCAATTATTTCGAATCGGTATCATCGGTGTCTGATTTGTACTAAATTTAGTACAATTATATTTCAAGAACTAGATCATGTAAATATATCATTGCAATCGCAAAGATCTATCGATCTAATTGTTTTTGTTCGGTTTGTTTTTAATGTCAACTATGGATATAATTTCGTCGAATGATTTGATGTGAATATAACTATAATAAAATTACATGATTCAGTCCATGTGAACAAAAGGGAAATAATATGGAGTGCAGATTAATTAAAATACTAAAAGAGGGTAAAAAAAGTATGACAAGTGAAAAAGATTACAACTATTATTGAACCAAGGGATACATGTATTTTTCTGAATATTAATACTTCTTATGAATTTTTATCTCACTTCTTCAGTTTAAATGGTCGATGAAAAACAAATGTTGGCTAAACTTCTACTAGCCCTATTTACGTTGAATGACCAGTTTATAAAACTGCTACACTTACATCAGCTACTAACGATTGAGTTCATCACCATCATAATTGGTTGGTATGCGAGACGTAGGGATGAACTTACTAGATGCCAAATTCCACGTGAAGTCCGTCTTGAAGCAGATCGAGCATGAGATGGATTAATGTCACATTTACTTACAAGTAATTTATGTCATAATATGATTCGGATGAGTCATGGAGCCTTTCAAGAATTGTGTGACATGTTAGTAAGAGAAGGAGGTCTTAGACCATCAAGACAAGTTACCGTTAAGGAACAAGTTGCGAAAACACTATACCTATTAGGTCATAATGTTTCGCACCGTGAATTATCCTTCTTTTTCAGGCATTTCGGTGAGACTATTTTTCATCATTTTCACAATGTGTTGCAAGCTATAATAGAGTTGGAGGATAAATTCTTAAAACAACCCGATGGCATACAAATTCCTTCAGAAATATTCAACAGCACTAGATTTTATCCATACTTTAAGGTAACAAACTATACTTACTAAATTATAAATTTAGTATGAATGTGTGTATGCTGAAAATGAAAATTATAAATTATGTCACACAGGGGCGGAGCCAGAAATTAGATAAAGGGGGGGGGGGGGGGGGGGGGGGGGGCGAACTATAATTAATTAACAAAAATTTAAAATTCAAAATTTTAAATAATAAAATATATTTAATTTTTTTATAACAACAAATAAAATTTAAGAAAAATAATTAAAATTAATTAATATATCAAAATAAATATTTTTATGAAAATTTAGATTTCTTTATGATTATGACGGGTGGTTTAAGATAACTAGAGATCTATAACGAAATTTTATAATAAACTCTTTAATTTATTTAATAAAAATTAAATTATTTAGATTTTATTTTAATAAATACCTATTTGAGATGTTTATTTATCTTTTCACAGACTACTAAACTCATGACAAAATGATATATTTAAAATTTATGAATAAAACTCAACAAAGTAAAAATCTAATATAAAAAATTGTAACAATATAAAAAATACAAAAGCTCTTATTTATAATTAGAAAGAAATATATATTATATTAATTTTAGAGAAACAAATGAATGAAAAAACTCATAATAGAATTTTGAAAAGTTAGTTAGAAGATATAACTGATTAAGCATTAAAATAAAATATTTAATATCTTGTTGTATTATTTTTAAAATTTAAAAATTAACTAAGATTAAATTACATTGGTTGAATATTATATTAAAAATTTTTATAATATGATAATTATTGATGGCCATTTAAAATTTGAGTTTTTGAAATTATTATTTAAAAAAATCTAAAGATGAGGATTTAAAAAATAAAGGGCTAAAGTAATTGCTGTATTGAACTTACTCTTGAATTGATATTGTTCTGATTTATAATTGTAAAAATATAGATAATATTTTAAATTAGAAAAAAATCTCATGACTTATGTAATTTAATAATTTATTTGAATTCATTTAAATAATTATTTTAAAAATTAATTTATAAATTACTTACATTTAAAATCTCATTAATTAGAAAATAAAATGATTTTTAATCTTTTTTAAAAAATAATAAGTTATATTTAAATCTATATTTAAATTAATCATAATTAAAAAAATATATTTATTACTAAATCAAAGCTTTAATATTTCTCAAAACCCTAAATCAATGCACATTAATCAATCATACATATTTTTGCAAATTTTCTCAAAATTTTTAAAAATAGCAACCTTAACAAAAACATCTAATAAATGATAAATAAATAAATAAATCATTCAACTGAAAAAATAAAATAATAAAATAATAAAAAATGAAAATATAAAAATATAAAAATATATAAAGATAAAAAAATTAAAAATTAAAAATATATTTAAAAAAAACTTAGAAAGAGATGGGGGCAGTCGGGCGGAAGGGGGAGTCGGGGGACGGTCGGAGGGGCCGGGGGGAGAGGGAGAGGGAGAGGGAGAGGGAGAGGGGCGGAGGGGGATGGGCTTGGGCGGAAGGGGGGCGGGATTGCCGGCTGGAGAGAATGGGGGGCGAGGAAATAGGTCGGGAGGGAAGGAGTAGGCAGGGTCAACAGACCCCGCCGGCGACAGGGGGGGCGGCCGCCCCCCCTGCCCCCCCTGTCGCTCCGCCCCTGATGTCACAGGACTGTGTCGGTGCTATTGATGGTACACATATTCGTGTAAGAGTTTCTAATACAGAAAAGTTCCCAAGTACCGTGGGAGAAAAGAATACCCAACACAGAATATCTTAGCTGCATGCACGTTTGATATGAAATTCACGTATGTATTACCTGGTTGGGAAGGTACTGCATATGACTCAGGATTATGAAGAATGTCTTAAGTAGAACATGCCTTCTTAAAATTCCAGAAGGTACTTAAGAGTATATATAATGTTACATAAACACAACAAACGTTATATAACATATAACAAAGTTTGTTTTATGTCTAGGGAAATATTATCTAGTTGATGTCGGCTTCATGTTGCGACGTGGACTTATAACACCTTATAGGGGGAGCGATACCACTTGAAAGAGTACTCACGGAATCCACCCCAAAATGCAAGGGAATTATTTAATCTTCGACACGCGTCTTTGTGCAATGCTATTAAACGAGCATTTGGTGTTCTTAAGAGGCGTTTCCCTATAATTGGGAGTTCTACAGAGCCTCACTATGGTTTGGAAACACAAAAGAAGATTATTTTTGCATGTTGTATCTTACACAATTATTCAATGTGTGCGGATCCTGATGATGCTATACTTGCACAAGTTGATAGTGAACTTGCAGAGGAAGCACCAGAGGAACATCATATCAGTCGGGAAAATACTGAAGAAACCATAGAAGGAGAGTTAATTAGAGATGCTATTGCAGCTGAAATGTGGCTTAATTATAATGAATAATTTGAATAATAGAAGTGTTTTCATGTTATCTTAATGTATGTTTTTATGTATTAACTAGTGGATACTTATTTGAATATTTTTGAATTTAATGTATGGCTTGTATGGATTCTTCTGTTATAGTATTATTTGCAATGCGAACTTAATAGTATTAATTGCAACGTGAATTTAATGTGTGGCCATTTATGTATGTACATATATGCTCTTAATGGTAATATATATGACGTCACACATAAATTAGAAGATGCCAATTTTTTATTTTGTTCTTGTAGTTTGAGATATGCCAAGGAGAAAAACAAATACAAATGTTCATGATGGAAATGCCATGTGTGTTTGGAACTTTAGTATGGATGACGCTTTAATTGATGCATACTTGCATCAACAAACAATGGGCAATAGAATTGGCGGTACCTTCACAACACATGCATTAGATAACATCATCAATGAGTTAAAGAGAAAATTTTCAGAGAAAATAATAATAAGGAGAAGGCTGAAAACCGAATGAAAAACATTAAAAGAGCATTTACTAAATGCTATGATATTTTCAAGAACAGGATGAGTGGATTCGCTTGGAATCCAACAAAGAAAATGTGGGACGCTGAACCGGAAGTATGGCAACACTTAATTGTGGTAATTTTTTTTCCTTTTGTTTAACAATTAGAAGTGCAAGTTATTATTTATATTATTAGATATAATCATTTTACCATTTCAAGCTTAAACAAGTGTGATTGTAGACAATGTTGAATTTGACAATTTTTTTTTGTTAATGTCTACAAGTGTGTTTTTTGGCCAATGTTGTAATGGCAAAACCAAGGGATATTTTTATTTGTTGTAATGGCAAAACAAATTAGTTTCAAATGTGACAATGTTGAATTTGACAATTTTTTTTTGTTGATGTCTACAAGTGTGTTTTTTGGCCAATATTGTAATGTCAAAACCAAGGGGTATTTTTATTTGTTGTAATGGCAAAACAAATTAGTTGCAAATGTGACAATGTTGAATTTGACAATTTTTTTGTTGATGTCTACAAGTGTGTTTTTTGGCCAATGTTGTAATGGCAAAACTAAGGGGTATTTTTATTTGTTGTAATGGCAAAACAAATTAGTTGCAAATGTGACAATGTTGAATTTGACAATTTTTTTGTTGATGCCTACAAGTGTGTTTTTTGGCCAATGTTGTAATGGCAAAACCAATGGGTATTTTTATTTGTTGTAATGGCAAAACAAATTAAAAACAAATGTTGTAATGGCAAAACCAAGTGGGAGAATTTTGTTACTTTCATCATCTTTGTTGATTCCTAATTGTTCAAACATCATTCTTTTCCTCACTTAGTCTAACTATAATTTACAAAAATAATAAAAAAATAATGATAAAAAATAGAAAATAATAATAATAAAAAAAATAAAAATAAATAATAAAATAAATAATAATAAAAAAAACAACAACAATAATAATAAAATAAATAAATAAATAAATATATATATATATAAATAATAAAAATAAAAATTATAATTAGTTTAACTATAATTACAAATAAATAATAAAAATATAAAATAAATAAATAAATAATGACAAAGAAATAGAGAATTATATAAATTGAGAAATATTACTTAATCTATTAATGATATTGTTTAATTAATTTTATTACTGAAATGAAATATAATAACATTTTTTTTGTTTATTAATCACAAGGGTAATTTAGTAATATACTATGTAACCTTACCTCCACAAACCTCTCAACCAAGCACAATAAGATTTCAAAACCTCTAATTACCTTACATTCCATCCAAGCAAAGTATGGTTCAAACATTCTTCTACTTTCCTTTACTTTACCTTACCTTACCTTACTTTATGAAACCCTCCAATACTTCCATCCAAGCAGAGCCTAATTGTTGGTGGTGGGAGATCACATGCTATGCTAATCATCATTTTGGTTTATCCTTAAGTGTTGTTGGTGGAAGATCACATGCTACACTAATCATCATTTTGGTTTATCCTTGTTTGTAATCACTATAGGTGTCAAATGTTATAGTGGACTGTGTCACTATATTGATTACCTTTATAACTTTAGGCCTTAACCTTTGCAAGTGTTGAAAGGCCACCCTACCACCATGTCATAGTAAGCTATAATCATCAAAAGGTCTCCATCAACCTATGTGGTTTTCAAGAAGAAATGAGGAGGCCATCATGAGGAGAGTTGTCTACTATTAGATTAGATCTCCCAGTAGGCTAGCCTTCCAAAAGTCTCCATCAACCTATATGACTCTCAAGATCGAGGTAATAGAGAGGCTCTTAGAAGTAAAGCAGTTCCATAGGAGGTTGTGGTCTTCAAAAAGGTCTTTATTAATCCATGGAACTCTTAAGAGACTACAACAAGGCCCTCACAAAGAGAGCAGTTTACCACTACACTAATCTTATAAATTTATCAATAACCCTTATCTTTTATAGAAGTCCTTTTTTTTTTTTTTTTGCATTTTTTACATTTTTAACCCCTTTGATGCTATTGTTTTTTATACCAGACCATAACTTCCTTTCTTTTTACATGGCCTGATAATTAACTTTTCACTTTTCACATTTTTTTTGCCAATTTTGAGAATAAACTCAATCTTTCTATATTTTTTGCATTTTTCATAATTTTTTTATATAAACCCAATCTTTTTACATTTTTATATTTGTTCTGCAATTTTGCAAATAAGTTAAAAAACTTTATCTTTTCACATTTTCCATAGTTTTTAGCCAATAAATCCAGAGTTTTTACATTTACACAATTTTTACAAATGAATTCTTGAACATTTTCTTTTTACATTTATTTTTTAGAAACTTGCAAATTCACCCTCAAATAAGTCTTTTGTTTCACATCTTCCCATCAATTTTGTAGATCAATCCTCAAACTTTCATTCTTCAATAAAGTTTTCAAATAAATTTTTTTTTTAAATTACACCATCCCCATCACTTTTCATGCATACCACCTAAAGCTATAATTCACATACACAATCAAAAGCCAAAGAACTACTAAAAATATAGTAGATGGCAATCTCACATGCAATTTTTCCATAAAAAATGAAAACAATTAGATCAAACAACATGAACTAGTATGATTAAATCTTTTCTCGATATAAAAAAACAATGCATAAGACATGTAAGATATGGGTCACAACTTTGCACCTTTGAAAAAAAATTAGGATATGAACAAACACTAATCATAGATATGAAGGAGATCTAGTTTGTCATTATTCATCATGTGTTGGAAAATTTTATAATAACCGGATTATTAATAAAATTATTATTATCTTGTTGTTCAAATTTGAATATATTATCTAATTAAAAGAAAACTTAAGTATATCTTTTAATAAAAGGTGCATTTTATCAAGTAGTTGTCGTTTAAAAAATACATCTACTCTTTTATATACAACGGATAGAAAAGTTACATCTCTTCATTACTATCTCATAGATATGATACTTGCATCTTTTCATTGATAACGGATAAGATATTTTAAAAGGTTGTATCTTTCAAAAATGAGTTTTCAGACATTACAAACAATATTAAGGCCCTGTTTGGGTAGCACTAAATTCCATAGCAATGACCACCATTCCTATGGAATTTAGCATTATGGAGGATATCACAGTAAAGGATGTTTGGACAGGATTTTGATAGTAATGAATTTCTATGGAATCCTAGGATTCCATAGGATTTTGTAAAAGTGGTGACCCCCAAATTATTTTTTCCCTATACATTTCGGGCTGTGCAACTTGCTTCCCTATAACCTCTCCTTCCATCTCTCGCTCTCCACCATCTTCAGTCCACTGCCCGCCGCTTGCCGCAACCGACTGCCGTCGCCGTTCGCCGACCCACCAAAGTTCTCACCGTCTTCACTCTCTCTCTCTCTCTCTCTCTTGCTCTCTTTCTTTCTCTCTGTGTCGAGAAAGCTGATTATGGCCGGAAATGGAGGCTGGAGCAGCAACAGGCCCGGTGGTGCGTCGATTAATTCTGCAACGGCGGCAGTTGGCTCTGGTGAAACAAGAGCTCCTCCAATTAAGCAGGTATTACCTTTCTTCAGTTCAAAACCTGATCTCCAAACCTAGCTTCCGATTTGATGATCTTCCTATCAGATCCTGGTCTCCAAAACATATTATACTTGAGTAATATTTGTTATTGCTTATGAATATGATGATCTTGTTTGAAAAAATATATATGCTTTGCTTTTCAATCTTGATTGAAATCAGACCATTGTATTTTGCATGGTCTCCACCTGTGCAGACAAAGCATAGATGATATCATTTCAAAGTCTTTTAGGGAAGAAACAAGATGATTTTTGCATCAGAAGCATGGAATTAACAGCAATTTAATTGATTTGTTTTCCCAGAATGTCAATTCCATTGTTCTTCAGTAGGATAGTGAAGATAAATATATTGGTCAAAGAAAACTCTAGTCATGCTACTTCCTTGAGTTTGCAATTTAAGATCATCATACCACATACTTCTATCATGAAACTAAAACTGTTTAGTATAATCTCCAAAATTTTGTAGCTTTTTGTGGTTACATGTGAACTATATTTAGATACACAATTGAACATAATTTATAATTCACATACAGGTAATAGACAAAAAGGTAATGGTGTTAGAAATTTTGAATAAATATACCTCTAAATATTAGGTTGTAGGAGTGAGATTTCAATTTCTCGAAGTGATTTGCTTTTGGTTTCCACTACATTCCCTCACAAACACAGCAGCTATCAAGCAGAAAGTTCCAAATATAGTGTATAGAACTTTGGACCCCATTAGCTCCAAGGCTTGCAGGAATATAATTGGATTGATTTGATATGTTAGTGTCTAATTAATTTAATTGATGAGTTGTTTGCCATGGCTTCTGATTTCATATGATGTTCATGCATTTCAAAACATTTCTGCAGGTTCATTCTTACAAATAACTTGTTGGAAAAAGATGTGCAGTATAACTCATGTATGAAAGTGAATTCACTTTGCAAAATTCTTGGATTAAGATACTCTTATTAGTTGTTATAATCATCACCCCAGTGTATGAAATACTTGGCTGATGTTGTTGTGACATTGGTTATAAGGCTTGGATAAGAACTTTCTATTATGTTTGTGATTAGATCTTTTCTTGAATTTTATGTGCAATACCTGGCTGATGTGTACAAACATACATGAGTTTGTTCTTTCAATTTATTGTGGTTATGCCAGAAATAGGAACCAAAATGCATGAGTCTGTTTTGCATAATCTTGTGCATTCTTTCATGCATTTATTTGTTAATTTTGATATTGTCCTGCTTGCTTCACATTTAGATTACAGAAGATGTGCTATGAAAATTTTCAACTTTCCTCTCATTCTCTAAGTATAGCCACGTTGACTGTCTTTATGGCCAAAATATTCAACTTTCATCCCATTAACAAGTTCGTAGCAAATGGTACAGACATTAATGGTACAGACATTAATGGTGTTCATCTAACATGCAAGGATTCATGAAGAATATGACATTTAAATAAGATATATATTTTTCAGGTTTGACAAATGAGTGGACACCCTGCAATGCCACACTTTAGTTAATCTCATATATCTTACTTATTAACCTGCACTTTGCCAAATTGATATAAATTTAATAAATTTCTTGTGAAAGTTGTCATGAGCTCAAAGATACAATATTCACATGTGTATGTCTGATTCATCATAAGGTTTTAGCATCAATGATCAGGAAATGTTTCACCTTTGATGGTATTTCCAAGGAATTATATCCCTTTGGGAAAATCAATCTACTCTCATGCAAACAAAACCACAGTAGAAAGATTATTTACTAGTTTTTGTTCTCATGTGATATATATATATATATATATATATATATATATATATATATATATATATATATATGAAAATCAATCTACTCTTATGCAAACAAAACCACAGTAGAAAGATTATTTACTAGTTTTTGTTCTCATGTGATATATATATATATAGCACCCTTTTGATGTGCCATCTCAGTGTTCCTAGTACTTAAAATAAGAATAAGCTTCCTCTTTATTTTGAATTTTCTTTTGTTTTTTTTTGTATAGATGGCAACTCAAGGGAAGACTGACACAAGGGCCAAATGGAATGAAAATCATAGGGCTCATCTAGTGAAATTATTAGGTGACTATAACGTTCCTGCCTACCGCTCACAAAATGGGTGGACTAAGGAGGCATGGAATAGAATATTGCGTGACATGGTAACGAAATTCCCTAATTTAAAATGCACTGTTGTACAAGTTAAAGCATTAGAGCAAGAGTTAAAAAAAATTTACAAGCTTCTGAAGGGGTTTACCGAATTGAGTGGCTTTGGATGGGATAATGAAAAAAATATGGTAGAAGCCACTGAAGAAGTTTGGGAACCACTACTTGAGGTATATATTTTTCTTACATAATTTACAAAGTTTATGCAATAGTTTATTTTAATTATTTTCATGAAATTATTCAGAGAAATAAAGAAGCAAGAAGATGGCATCAAAAACCCTTTCCGTATTTCACAGCATTGCAGGAGATTTATGAGGGTAGAAAATTGTTGTTTATTAATGTTTGATTTAAAGATTTCTAATAACTTTGCTAATCATTTGTACATTTATTACACAGGGAGATATGCAGAAGGAAGACGCTCTCGTGATGTAGATTATTATTCAAACGCGCCGATGGACACTCTATCTCCAAGCATTCCTGCTCCAAATGATCCGATCGAATCATTGTCTACACCCGAGATAGAGACAGAGGATCGTGATTTTGCACAAGTGGACCCTCCATGTAGTCAACCATATATTTCACAACCACAAAGTTCATGTAGTGCAAGACGACAAAGCATAGGTGATGATATGCAAAGAAGGAAAAAAGACCTAAAGCGGAAAAATATTCAAGAGGCATTTTTAGAAAAATACATGGATATGCGTCGAGCTGAGAATGATAGATATATTGATGCTATGAAAATGAACAAGGTGGATGAGAAGTACACCATAGGAGAGTGCATAGCGGCATTTAATATGGTGTGTGAGCAATTTTCAGATGATGATTTTGTTAAAGCTACAACATTATTTAAAGACAAAGATAATCGTGAAATCTTCTTGAGTCTCAAGGAAGATCGAAAAGTGTTGTGGCTTCGACAAATGATTAATTAAAAATAATGTCATGTTGTATGCTTTTTATATTTACTTACATGCAATTTATGTTTGAGGATGTTTATTATTGTCACAATTACTAGACTCTTTTGTAAAAGACATTATGTTTATGAGATCTACTTATCTATTTTAGATAGAAAAAATTATTTGCTGGAATGGTTTTGAATTATTTGCAGATAGTCTATTACGTAATAATAAGAAAGAAAGCAACATTGATAATCTTAAGACAGGACAACATTCAATTACTTAACAAGAAAGCAAAACAACATTGATAATCTTACACATCATTTATATTACATTTCTATGGTAGTTACAATAATCATTCCACATTTGCATTGCTATTTCATCTCTTTTGCGAGCACCTGCAATACGTTCAGAGTTCATTGTATTGACATCATTTTCATATGTTTCATCTCCATTTGGGACATTAACTGCGTCGGCTCCGTTACTGATTTCCTCAATTTCATCCGTGCCATTGTGTATCCGTATGAAATTATGCAAGACACATGTGGCAACTACTATATCAGTCTGAGAATCTATTGGATGAAAGGTTGCAACTTTAAGTATAGGAAATCTCATTTTCAAGACACCAATAATACGTTCAATATGATTCCTCAAAGAAGCATGTCTCAAATTAAATAGTTCTTTGTAATTGCTTGGTCTACATCCTGCCTGTCCTTGCTCCTATAAGTGATAACGCACACCCCGGTATGGAGCAATAAAATTTGGAGTATTTGCATATCCTGCAGCCACTAGGTAAAATTTACTGGGCGGGACATGGAAGCCTTGGTTGATTGAATGCTGAAGTACTCTAGCATCAGAAGCAGAACCTTCCCAACCAGCTCGAACATATACAAAACATAGGTTAAAATCGCAAGCGACCATAACGTTCTGGGACAATGTTTGTTTTCTATTTCTATAAGGATCTTGCAAGGCCAGAGAAATAGTTATTGGAATATGTGTTCCATCAATAGCACCAATACAATCCTAAAACAATAAAACCATAACATTGGATAAGAATAAAAATTAAAAAAAACATAAATAATAAATAAAAAGACAGTATAAAGATTTCTAATCTTGAAATATGGAAAAAAAACTCTACTGTTCTGGATAACAGGTGATGTTGTTGTCGGTGGCAATTCTATATATGTATTAGCAAGAGTAGTAACAGCTTTAAGCACTTTACCAAAATAACGGCTAATCGTTTTGGCCGAATGTTGAAAGCGTTCTTGCACGTCACGATTACTAGCGTTGTGTGCAAGAGTGTATACAAACATTGCTAGTTGTTCCTCGATTGTAACTCTTTTCGAATTGCGAAGAAGAGATCTTTCCCTTAAACAATTAGCAAGTGCTTGAAATATACGAGGCTCCATACGAAATTCGCTCTTACAACGTGCCTCATGACCTTGAAGAATTTCTTGTACATATGCAGCACCTGTTAATATTGATGTATGATGACGCATGGTTTCTGAACTTCCAGGAAATAAACTTGGTAAAATGGTGAGCATGAATTCGTGATCATCTTCATTAGTCTTTCTCCATTGATCCAAATCCATATTGAAACAAACGACTTTGAGAAGTAAAAATGTGAGTTGAAGAGAGGCAAGTTTACAAATTGCACAAGGGTGTTGACTTTAAATAGAGAGAAATTGGTAACGGCTAGTTTTTAAAAAACTCTAACGGCTATTTTTTCAAAAACTACAATGGCTAGTTTTTTTTTAAAAAAACTCTAACGGCTAGTTACATTTTCAAAATTAAAAATTTCTATGGAAAAATTCCTGTGCACATCCAAACACTGAATCCGTAGGAAATTTTCCTGTAGTAAATTCCATAGGAATCATTTCTGAATCCTATGGAATAAAATTCCTACAGAAAAAATTACTATGCATCCAAACAGGGCCTAAGTTTTAAAATAAAAGAGAAGATCAATACTTTCTTTTTTCAATCTCGGGTTTTCTCTTCACTAGTGCTGGGTGTAGAAAAACAAAGGCTTGTCTTATCCACTAAAGCTATTTGCACTCAAATCCTACAACAATCTCAGAGGAAAGGGGGGCAAATAACACTTTTAGGAAAATGATCATCAACGCATTTCAAGCCTATCTATTATCTACATAGATTTCCAACTATCTAAAAGCGTTATTTTAAATGGATTTTTCCACTATCAAAATAATGAATCGCCTGGATCGCTTTGATGATGCAAACTTCACAAGATGGAAAGACAAACTAAAGTTCATGCTTATTGCTTTGAAGGTTTTCTACATACTTGATCCAGATTTGGCACAAATTCCTCCACCGAATGATGATGACTCCAACGATTTAATTACTCAAAGAAAGAAAAGAGAGGAAGACGAAGTTGTATGTAGGGGACTCATCCTTAATTCTTTGTCTGATCGTCTTTATGATCATATACATCCGAGAAGTCCGCACTTAATATATGGAATGCACTGGAATTTAAATACAAGGAGCATGAGGCATGTACCAAAAAGTTTTTTGTTTCAAAATATTTCAATTTTAAGTTTGAAGATAATGTGCCTATATTCCAACGAGTATATGAGTTACAAGTTATAGTAAAATTAATTAAGAATTGCCGAGATCAATCTTCCTATTGCTTTTCAAGTTAGAGCAATTGTGGCCAAATTGCCAAGTTCTTGGAATGGGCATCGATAGAAATTTCTCCATGATTCCAAAGATTTTACTTTGGAAGAATTACAAAAGCATCTTCGAATAGAGGAAGAGTCAAGGGGAAGAAATAAGTATGATGAGTCCTTTAATGGAAACAACAAGGCAAATGTTCTTAATCGATCATCTAAACCCAACAATGTCAAGAAATTCAAAGGAAGTTTTCTTGGTCCAAAAAAGGAACAGACCAAGTTCAAAAAAAATCAAAAAAGGAGATTGCTTTGTGTGTGGAAAATCTGGCCACTATGCAAGGGACTGCAAGTTCAAGAAGGTGCATAAGTCAGAGACAAATTCTCTAGATTTGAAGTCAAATATTGTTGCAACTATAAGCGAATTTAATTCCATACAAGGAAAAGTGCCCGGTTGGTGGTACGACACATGTGCCATTGTTCATGTTTGCTATGACAAGTCTTTGTTCAAGACATATATCACTATTGATGATGGGCAAGAAGTACAAATGGGAAGTGAAGTAAGATCCAAAGTTATTGGTAAAAAAAACATAGAAATAGTTTTTACTTAGGGTAAAAAAGTGATCCTTACTACTGTACTTCATGTTCCAGACATGAATAGGAATCTAGTGAGAGGAGATTTGTTAAGTAAACATGGAATAAAATTTGTGTATGAATCGGGAAAGTTGATCTTATCCCGAAATGGTACCTGTGTTGGGAAAGGGTTTTCTTGTAATGGGATGATTAAACCATCTATTGCACTTGTTGAGAATAATAACAAAGTTGATTTTGCTTATATGGTTGATTCTTTAATTTTGTGGCATAAAAGACTTGCACATATTGGTTTTAATACTATTAAAAGAATGGTAAAATGTGATATGATCAAATGTGATATAAATGAATTTAAAAATTGTGAATTATATGTTAAATCAAAAATTAAAAAAAATCTTTTAAAAGTGTAGAAAGGACTTCAAATTTGCTAGATTTAATACACTCTGATATATGTGAATTGAATGGCATGCTTACTAGATGTGGAAATAGAAATTTCATAACTTTTATTGATGATTTCTCTAGATATACTTATGCATATCTGTTAAAACATAAAGATGAAGCTTTTAATGCTTTTAAAAATTATAAGGCAGAAGTAGAAAATCAGTTAGAAAAAAGAATTAAAATTCTTAGAAGTAATAGAGGTGGAGAATATTTTTCTAATAATTTTAATGCATTTTGTCAAGAACATGGCATTATACATAAAAAATCTGCACCTAGAACTCCTGAACAAAATGGTTTGGCTAAAAGAAAAGTCGAACATATCTTGAAATGGTTAATGCTTTATTGTTGCATTCTGAATAACCTTATAATCTTTAGGGTGAAGCACTTATTGCTATTTGTCATATTTTGAATAGAATTCCTATGAAGAAAAATAAAATTTCTCCTTATGAGTTGTGGAAAGGGAGAAAACCAAATATTCATCATTTTAAAGTGTGGGGGTGCCTTGCTTATTTCAAAGACAATAATCCAAAAAGAACTAAGTTGGGTCCTAGAGAGATCAAATGTGCTTTTGTTGGGTATGCTTTTAATAGCAAAGCTTTTAGACTCCTAAATTTAGAGTCTAATACGATAATTGAATCCAGAGACGTAGAGTTCTTTGAACATCTTTTAATCTCAAATGATAAAGCTCAAAGTTCCTCCAATGAACTATCATCAAGTGAGATATCTCAAAAATTTAGTAAGCAACCAAGTTCTCAAATAATAAACAAAGAACCTAGTGAATTAAGAAGAAGTACTAGATTTCGAAAACCAAAAGCACTTGGGACTGATGAGATTGACTCACAAAATATTTCCTTTTACCTTGTAGAAGGTGATAGAAGTAAAGTTTTGAAGACAATTCCTATTGTCCTTCAAATTGAAGATGATCCAAAAACTTATAAGAAGGCAATGACTTCTACGGATGCAAATTTTTGGAAAGATTCTATAAATGATGAAATGGATTCAATAATATCAAACCACACTTGGGAATTAGTCAATTTACCTCATGCTTCAAAACTAATCGGTTGTAAGTGGGTATTCAAGAAAAAACTTAACATTGATGGCATTTTAAACACTTACAAAGCAAGATTGGTTACTTTGATACTTTTGCACCTGTAGCAAGAATTACTTCTATTAGAATAATTTTTGCATTAGCTTCAATTTACAACTTATATGTTCATCAAATGGATGTTAAAATGGAATTTTTAACTGGAGATCTCGATGAGGAGGTCTATATATATGGAACAATCAGAAGGGTTTGTTCTACCGGGAAATGAGCATAAGGTTTGTAAGTTAATTAAATCATTATATGGTTTAAACCAAGCACCTAAGAGTTGGCACAAGAAATTTGATGATGCTATATTATCCTTTGGTTTCACACATAATATTACTAATAAATGCATATATTGTAAATCATGTTGTGATTATATAGTAATTGTTTGTTTATATGTGGATGACATGTTAATTGTTAGCAATGATATGAAAGACTTCAAATAATGTAAGATCAATTTCAATATTTTGTGATAGGTAAGCCACTATAGCAAGAGCATATAGTGATGTTTATAATGGAAAGTCTAGACATATGAGTTTAAGACATGATTATATGAGGAAATTAATTAAAGATGGAATTATCTCCCTCATATTTGTGAAATCTAATAAGAATTTGGCTGATCCTTTCACTAAACCTCTTACAAGAGATTTAGTAAAATCAACATCTAGAATGATGGGTTTAAAACTCCTAGATTTATCTACCAATGATGGCAACCCTACCCAAAATTATGAAATGAGTAATTCTTAGGTTCAAAGGGTAAAAACAAGTCATTAATTAGTGGATGCTTAAGTACTTAAATTTGATTGGGCAAATTGTGATAAAAGTACTTATTGTCACTTTTCAGAGGGTTGAGTATCAAAACTCTTAATGAAATTCAGTTTTGGGAACAAGTGTCTTAAAAGTGACAAAGACACTGGAAGAATTTCACCTATGTGAACTTAGAAGTGGTGTCGTTTCAATTGAAAGTTTACGAGATTGCTTTCATAAAAGTTCATGAAAATGGATAGCACATGGCCATAATAAGTGCTAAGCGAATGTTTGATTGGAATAAAAGGATATAATGTTTATGTGTATAATGATACCGGTGTTATCATAAGGAATAACTAGTTCAAAGCTTCATGCTACTAGAGATTTCGATTGCACTTTGTGTTATTATACTAAGGTAATGTTCAAATTGAAAGATACATTATTTTATGCATAAGCATGATATGATCTTCTTTAGAATATAAGTTCAATTTTGAACAAGTGGGGGATTGTTGGAAAATTTTATAATAACAGGGTTATTGATAAAATTATTATTATCATGTTGTTCAAATTTGAATATCTTATCTAATTAAAAGATAACTTAAATATACCTTTTTAAAAAAGGTGCCTTTTATCAGGAAGTTGTCATTTAAAAAATACATCTACTCGTTTATATACAACGGACAGAAAAGTTACATCTCTTTATTACTATATCATAGATATGATACTTTGTATCTTTTCATTGATAATGGATAAGATATTTTAAAAGGTTGTATCTTTTGAAAACACATCCATTCACAAGCTATTAAATAAAAGAGAAGATCAATACTTTCTTTTTTCAATCCCGGGTTTTCGCTTCACTAGTGCTAGCTGCAGAAAAGCAAAGGCTTGTCTTATCCACTAAAGCTATTTGCATTCAAATCCTACAACAATCTCAGAGGAAAGGGGGGCAAATAACGCTTTTAGGAAAGTGATCATCAACGCGTTTCAAGCCTATCCATTATCTACATAGATTTCCACCACATTGTGCTTCAATTGATTTTAGAGCAAGAATTTCACAAAGAATATAAATAAATTAAGGAATCTACCTTATGTCTCTTTGTTCTTGATTAACCCCTTCTTGATCTCTCTCTTCTTTTTTCTTTGATTTATTGTTCTTCTTTCTTTTTGATCTTTCTTCCTTATTTTTACTGGGTTTTCTTTCTTATCTATTTTTACTTGAGTTGTTTTCTCTTTTTCATTTTGTTGTTTCTCTGAAATCCAAACCACATAAGGATTATTTAAAAAATGATAAAATTAACCATTTTTTTTTTGTATTTTCCTTATCCTTGTTTTTTTTTTTTTGGATTTTTCCTACTATCTTGGGATTTTTTTAAAAAAAGTTTCTTTAATTATATATTTTTTTGGGTTTTTATATTTAAATTCTTTTTATATACCATAGTGACTAAAGATGAATATCATACTCTATTAAATTAGTCTTCATTAATATCTTATAAGAGCTATTAACATCTTCACTTGAGAAAAATTTTGTATTAATCTATGTGTCATCACAAAAGCCAGTGTGGTGTGTTCTCTATGTATGTGATGCTGATATCCAATTAATAGATGTGAAGAAAAGATACTCTTATTCTTCCTCTATGTTGTGTTGCTCCTTAGAAAATTTACAATAGTGGTATCAGAGGAAGAAGAAGAAGAAAAGAAAAAAAAACCATGGTCATTGGAAAGGCGTTGAGAAGTCCGGGACCTAAATATAACCATGTTGTTATTGTTATAGAAGAATCAAAAGACCTTATGAAGTCAACCATGGATGAAGTTAGCTCATGAAGCTAGATTGATCAGTTAAGCAGATAAAGGCGTAGCGAAGGAAGAGAGGCTTTGCATGCTAAGTGTGAAATGTCCAAAGTTAAGGATGGAGATAGACCTCTGTTCATAGGCCGAGGGAGAGGTTACTCTCAGGGTAGAGGACGTAGTAGAGAAGAGGAAGAGGAGCTGACTATAAGCAACACCATGGTGATCAGAAGACATACAGGGGTAATATACAATGCCATCTGTGTAAAAGTTTGGACACATGACAGTGGATATTGCTGGTATAGAGACAAGAAGGTTGATAAGGGTGCAACCCTAGTTGCAGAGAAGAAGGAAGTGAGTAACTTATTTGTTGCCCAACATGAAACTGAAGATATTGCCGACATAGTTTGGCTGGTGGACAGCGGTTGTTCAAACTATATGTCCGGTTTTAAGAAGTTATTTAAGAATCTAGATGAGTCCCAGAGAATTTTAGTAAGGTTGGCAGAAGAAAATGAAATAAAAGTTCAAGTAAAAGGATCGTGGCTCTCACTACTATAGATGGAAGATTAGAACTCCTCCACAATGTGCAGTATGTCCCCGTCTTAGCTCATAACTTATTGAGCATTGTTCAATTGTTGGCCAGCGGGTATTCTGTATTGTTTGATGGTGATACTTGCATAATTAAAGACTCCAAGGCTGGGGTGTAGTTGATCAGCATACTGAAAACCAAAAAAAAAAAAAAATGCTTCCCCTTGGAGGTATCAAGTGTGGGAAGTGTAAATGTTGCAATGAATGTGCTCAAGAAGTTCAAACTATGCATATGAGATGGCCATTTAAATTTTGAAGGGTTGAAATGCTTGAAGCTTAGGAGAATGGTGTAGGGATTTCCTAACATCAATAAATTAAATCTCTGTGAAACATGTGTAATGGAGAAGCAAGTTTGAAAACCTTTTCAAACTAGAATAACTGGGAGAGCTCCAACACAACTGCAGTTAGTGCATGTGGATATTTGTGGACCCATGTAGACTACATCTCTCAGAGGTAGCATGTATTTGCGTCTCTTTGTAGATGATTATAGTTGTATGTGTTGGATGTACTACTTAAAGCACAAGTTTGAAGCTTATGAGACCTTTTGCAACTTTAAGGCATTGGATGAGGAGTAATTAGGGTGTATGATCAAAGTTCTTCACGTAGACAGAGGGGGAGAGTTCACAAGCTCTGAATTTGATTCATTTTGTGAGGAACAAGGTATTAAAAAGGATCTCACTGCTCCATACATTCCCCAGCAGAACGGGGTTAAAAAAAAGAACAATCATGGAGATTGCTAGAAGCTTACTTAAAGATAGAGGGCTTCCAAATGATCTTTGGGTAGAAGCAGTCACAACCGCAGTATACCTGATTAATATTTCTCCCACAAGTGCACTGGTAAATAAGACACCATATGAAGCTTGGCCCTTGGTAAGTCATCTAAGAGTTTTTGGATGCATTTCATTCTCTTTAATTCCATAAAAAAAATGAAGAAATTAGATAAGAGATTGGAGAAATGTGTGTTTGTAGGGTATTGTACAAATTCAAAAGCATATGGGTTGTATAACCCTATCACATGTAAGGTGATTTCAAGTAGGGATGTAGTGTTTAATAAGAATGCAGGTTGGAGCTGGGAGAATGATTTAGAAACAACACCAATGATCTTGTATGAAGAGTCAACCAATCTTGCTGAGTTGACTGGAACTCACTTTGCATTGAGATCAACTAATGTTGTTTCAAGTGAGAATGTAGATGTTACACATTCAAATGCTAATGAAGGAATGAATGAAGCCATTGAAATTACTTCAACGGATGGATCTCATGCTAAGAAAGTATGACCATTAAGAGATATTTATGAAGTTACTCATTTGCACTCAATTTACAGACCTAACTACCTATGAAGAAGCAGTCAAGACTGATGTTTGGAGGGATTCTGTGGATGAAGAGTTGGCTGTGAAGAAAAAATGATACTGGGAACTGATGGATCTCTCAACCTGTAGGAAAGTTGTGACCTTGAAGTGGATATACAAGATGAAGTATCACCAAGATGGAAGTGTTCAAAGGCATAAAGCCCGCTTAGTAGCTAGAGGATACACTCAACAGCCTGGAATTGATTTTGAAGAAATCTTTGAACTACTGGCTAGAATGGAAATAGTGAGATTATTGTTAGCCCTTGTAGTACAATTAGAATGGCCTATACACCATTTTGATGTCAAATCTGCCTTCTTGAATGGAGAAATTCAAGAAGAGATTTATAATGAATAACCTATGGGTTATGTGGTGAATGGAGAAGAAACCCAAGAATTCAAACTTAAGAAGGTGTTGTATGGCTTAAAATAATTCCCCAGGGCTTAATATGATAAGATTGATGGATATCTCCTGCATCATGGGTTTGTGAGAAGCCAAAATGAACATACTCTGTATAAGAAGATAGAAGGAAATGATCACATATTGTTGGTTTGAATTTATGTTGATGATATTGTATATCTAATCTCATCACAAATACTTGTTGACTATTTTAGGCATGACATGAAGAAAACTTTTTAGATGTCAGACCTTGGTTTGTTGAACTACTTCCTAGTCATGGAAAGAGACAAAGAAAGAATGGCATTTTGGTCATATAGAATAAGTATACTGAAGGAATACTCAAGTCATTCAAGATGCATAAATGCAAATCCCAATGAGAAAATGGAAATTAATGAAGGGACTGGGAAGTTAGATGCCAAGAGCTACATCAGTTTAATTAGAATATTGATCTATTTAACAAATACTCATTTAGATATTTATTTTATAGTGAGCAAGCTATCAAGTATTCTTGATCATTGTGGTGTGTTCTCTATGTATGTGGTGAGCAGTCCCACCAAGCAGCATCTTGGAGCTACAAAGCGTTTGCTGATATTCCTTGTTGGAACAATTGGTTTTGGCTTATGGTATAACTAAACAATAGTGTGCAAGTTGCAGGAATTCACTAACAATGATTGGAGTGGGTCGTTGGAAGATTGAAAGAACATATTTGGGATGGTATTTGATCTAGGATCAGGGGCCATCTCATGGGGCTCAAGGAAATAAGATATTACAATCCTCTTAATTACTGAAGCCGAGCATATACCAGCAATGAAAACTGTATGTCAGGGAGTGTGGCTATGAAGGATGCTGGAGGATTGTGGTTTAAAGTAAGCCAATGCTATTGAAATATGGTGTGATAATAGGTCAAATATTAAAATTGCTAAAAATCATGTTCTACATCGTTAAACTAAACATATCAATGTCTAATATCATTGTATATGTAGTTTTATTACAGATGGAGTGATTATTCTAAAACACTGAATCACTAAAGAACAAAAGATAGACATCTTCACCAAGCCATTACCAGTAAAGAAGTATATATATCCAAGAATGCTGTTGGGTGTAAGTGACTTTCAGTCAAAGGAGGGTGTTGTGGAATGATTGAAAAATATCATTTAGATACCAAGATAAAAGGAAGTGAAGGTTCTCAAACTATAATCAATATGAAATAAGGAGTTGTGACAATGCTAGCAGCAATTAATGTGCCTGTATGGAATCAACTAATTGGAGAAGTCTTTATATCTTAGCAGTGTTTTGTCTTGTCTCTTTATGTTTTGTGTGCTAGATGCCATATTAAATGTACTAGGTTATGAGAGAATATTTTGTATTGATCTCTGTGTCATCACAAAAGCTAGTGTGGTGTGTTCTCTATGTATGTGCTGCGGATATCCAATTAACAGATGCGAAGAAAAGATACTCTTCTTCTTCTTGAATGTTGTGTTGCTCCTAAAAAAACATACAACAGTCACTACATTAATTTTCATTTTTAGAAGCATTTAAATAGAGGGGGTTTTAAAAACCATCTCCATAATTGTGTTATAATTTTTTTTAATAAATTACAGCCGGTTTTAAAAACCCCCACAAATAAAAAAAACAACTCTCTCTCTCTCTCTCCACTCACTTACTCACTCACAGTCACACTCACACGCACCCACACCCACACCCACACACACACACACACACACACACACACTCTCTCTCTCTCTCTCTCTCTCTCTCTCTCTCTGCATGATCTTCGCCGCACCACTGTACCACCGCACCAATGATCACCTTCATTGATTTGCCATTAGGTGCTGATCTTCACCGCACCACCGTTGGTGAGTCCTAAACCCTACGAGAGAGGTATTCTCATCCCAGAGGCTTTTTTCAAGGTACAATTAGACTTCAACATGTTTGACTTGTTTGTTTGTTGTGATTAGCAGTGGAGAGATTTGATCTTTTCATTGAGAGAAGAACTAGCCCGGAGCCTTCACAACTCTACATTTTATTTAGAAAAATGTATTAACTTAGAGCCATATAAATGTATTATCAGTTTTAAAGCATAGGTTGACCAAAAAGATAAATTCCACAAAATACATCCAAAATGATAAAAGTAACAAAAATGATATCCAAGTCCTACAGTGCCATAGGTGAGAACATATCCATACAAAATCCTCCAAAAAGGCAAAAATAAGAAATTGAACTTGTTAGTTGAACTGACACCATATAAATGTAGTTTGTTTCTTCAGTCAAGATTATGAGTTTAACTCATGGATGATTTTAGCAGAAAGCCACCCTTGTTAAAGGTTTGCCTTTTGAATGGGGGTCTTAATGATCCCATTTGTTATTTTTTTTTTTCTCAATACCATGTGGTCAAAATTTCTATTAATGGGCATTGTTGAAAGTAATAGCGTTCATTTTTTTTTTATTTTTATTTTTTATGTTGCCATGTAAGATAAGCTTGTGAGCAAGCAAAGGAGGTTTTCAAGCACCAACGCTTAAGCTTAATGAAGGTTTTGGGCATGTACTATGAGTTGTTATAACAATGGAACTTAACTTCTACAAAGTTTTTGTCATGTAATTCAAGAACTGTATTCCATTAGATGGTTTTCCTTAAAATGAAGGTTTCATGTTTAAATTATGCAAATGAAAAAAAAAATGTAATGCATTTTGGAAACAGTACAAGGACTATGGGCTCTTGACAATTTTTCCACATTCATCTTGATGGATGTCTATTCATTTAGTTACACTTTGTTCCAGTATCATGTTAGGAAAAGTTTTTTCCAAGGAGTAAGTAATGCATCTCTATTTGTGAAACAAAAGTTTCACTTTTTTGCATATTGTAAAGATTCTTTTTGGCATGACAACCTTTAGCAGATGCTAACTGTAATTTTCTTATAATTTACTTCTCTAGAACTAGGTCTTGTTGCATATGCTTTTCATAGATTAATTGTTCCTTGAAAACATTAAAAACCAATAATTTGTTTTGATTGCATGTGCAACTTTTTACTGATGCTGGATAGTATGTGATTCGCTTTGGCAACCTTGGTTCAAGTCCTCCATTTGGCCAGACCTCGATGATAAGTGCTTTCAATTTTACTCTTAAACAATAGTTTTAACCATGTTTTATTGGATATCATTTCTGAAACAATGTTCTTGATTCTTCTTTTAGATCCCGGAATTAGAAGTTGCTCGCCCTTTGTCTTTGACTAAAAGAGTTGTGGCTGTTGCTCTTGTTGTGTCTCTAGACACTGACTATTTCTCTAAGGGCTGTGGCTGGTGAGCCTAGTTATCTTATTTCATATTATTTGCATTTATTTATTTTGTTTTCCTTTTTAGTGTATTTTCTGAATCATATTTCAGTTTGCAATTTCTCATATTGTTGTACAAGTATGGAATGAATGCTTTGAAGGTTCTTATATTACTTGTGCATCATTTTGTTGACTTTTGTTTGAATGCCAAGAACTTAATCCATGAGAGTTATGATGTTTTTTTCCTGTCAGATTTGTTGTGCCTCATGTTTTTTGTTAATTGGTTGGTTTCTACTATTGTTGTCTTGAATTTGGTTATATATGATTATTGTTTGTTAGTTTTTTATGCCAAGCTTCATTTTTTTCCTTGCATGTAGTGATGCTTTTTAAAAGGTTTGGATTGAGGTTGCTAGTTATACGAGACACTAAGTTTGAGCATCTGGTTAGTGTTTTGCTTGCAGCTAAGTTTTAGATAGTTTAGGCTTTGGTTGTTTGTTTATTTGAACAAGTAATCCAACTTAATTTACCTTGGTTGTGGATGGATTTGAGGCGAAGCCATTATATCTTGTTGCAGCCACAAGGAAAAAAAAACTTAATTTACCTTGGTTGTCAGTTACCGAATTATCATCAGCATTAGCTTAGCAAAATAGTTTAATTTGAATTGGCACTGAAGCCACTTTGTACAGAACATCACACATCCTATCTCTGTCAACCTAGGTACATCACCAATATCAAATGTTTCTTAAATGTTACAGTGATGTATTTTGTTATATAAGTAGCTCAAAGTCATATAGGTGATGCAGAGTGCCATTTGCCTATAATGGAAAAATAATGCTATTTAGGGGCATTCACTGTCACTGTGTTTGTTGTTGAAGTAACTTTGTGTGATTGTGACCTTGAAATTAGGTTTTAGAAAGTCCATGAGTTTTTATATAGTTCACTAATGGTCTTATGCATCTAATCTATCTTATCATCTTTGTAGGCTTTAATCTATAGTGAATTATAGAAATTCAAAACTTTTTTTTTTTTTTTTGGTTGTTGTTGTTGTACATATGGCCTATGAAAAATCAGATTCTCCTTGTTAAGAAGTCTTAAGTTTGAATTGACCAGGTTTCTTTAGTTATTAGCATGGCTGACTTGTACTGAGTTATGTTTGGGTTGGATATAATTGAAGTCGGATGATGTTTCTAAAAAACATGTAGTTCAGGGCAGTCATTTGTTAATTTTTACATAATAATACCTAGTTTTTGTGACACCCAATTTTGATTACTTGTTCTATTATCATTAACAATTGGGACTATATGCACATAAAGAAATGGACTAGGTACCTTTATATGATTTACATTCAGAAATATCTATTCGTCACAATTATGATAGACTTGTTCTTGTTAGATGTATTGTTGTATTGTATATGTATGTATATATATGTGTGTATGTATAGACGTATATGTATACTTATCATGTTCTATATGTAGACCCAAAGGGTCACTCATGGATGTTGTTCAAGGTTCAAGGACTTGTTCCAGTATTTCTCTTTCTCTCTTTCTAACATGGTATCAGACGCCTAGGTTTTTCCCGGCCATCTTTCTAGCCATCTTCTTGGGTCACCGGCCATCACTATCCCGGCGGTCTTATTCTCATTCCTTGGCTGCTGCCGACAGCCACCTCTGGTCACCTCTTTCTCCGGGCTTCTTTTTCTTACTCCGTCTTATTCTCATTCCTTGGCTGCTGCCGACAGCCAGCTCCGGTCACTTTTTTCTCCGGGCTTCTTTCTCTTACTCCTCTTTGTTTTGATTAAAAAAAAAAAATATCAGATCCGGCTATCCCAATTCCGGCCATCTTCTTCTTCTTCGATCATCCTTATCTCTTCTTTCTCTTGCTCCTCTTTGTTTTGATTATTTTAAAAAAAAAGATCCAGCTCGCGTTTGCCCCACCGAAGCTTCAACACTTGAGATCCACGCCGTCCGCAACTGAGCCTCACCCATGCAGCTTCATCGCCACCGTCGCTCACTACTCAAAACACTCACCACTTGCTTGTTGCCATCATCGCCGTTCGCTGTCAGCTACTGTCACCATCGACGCTCCCTTGCTACCAGCCATCGCGGTGCCCTTGCTGCCAGTCATCGCCGCTTACTACTGTGCATCTTAGAAGCTCCCGCCGGACAACCACTCATCTGAAATTCAGCTTGGAATTTTGCAAAACATGTTCACATGAAACATGGAGCATCATTTCCAACAACAACTGCCAACCTTAAGAATATTGCCAACCATTACCAAACAATCTCCTAGGGCCCACGGAACTAACATGAAGAATCTTGCTGTCAATTCCCAAACAATCTTGTAGGGCCCACCCATTTTACAATTTTTTTTTTCAAAAAAAAAAATCCTGGTTATAAAACAAAAAAAAAAGAAAGAAAGAAACAAAAAAAAAGGAAAAAAAAAGAAGAAGAAGAAAGAAAAAAAAAAAACTGTCAGTTGCTCAGCTAACCTTCCTTACTATTCAAGCTCGTGACTTTCTCCTTTATATATATTATATACACACACACTTCATGCAGTCCGAAATTTTCTCTTTATATTTGTTTATATATATATATATATATATATATATATATATATATATATATATATATATATATATATATATATATATATATATATATATATATATATATATATATATATATATATATATATATATATATATATATATCCTAGCCATTACTTTTTTCATGTGAAGATAAAAACAAAACATTGTTGGGTTAAAACAAAATGGATGCTCCTGAACCCGCTCTTGTTCGTACCTAGGGAACACGCCTTCAGGCTTCTTTTAGAGGGAGGGACACTGCTATGACTGTCTCTCATTTTTCTCCTGTACTTTCAGCGTCCTCACTTACTTGCTTTCAGCCTCCTCCCCTTGATTCTTCTAGGCTTTCTCCATAGTCGATGAGGATCAAGCCGAGAGGACACACATGTGTCGCTTCTCTTGATGATTCTTCATCAACTTCATCTCATACTCCACTATCTCTTGCGAATCAGCAGTTTTTGGCAATGTTCAGGCAATTTTTGCAGTCCTATCAGGCACATTCTACTTCTTCCATTGGACATGCAAGTTCGACTCAGGTTGCTCCATCCACTCCAGGTAGTTCTTGTCCTCTTTGGTTTCTTGACTCTGGTGCTTCTCTTCACATGACTTCTGATGCCACTCATCTTCATCATTCCCGTCCACCATCACTTATCACTCGTGTTCGTATTGCTGATGGCACACTTCTTCCCGTCTCCTCTACTGGTCATCTCTCATCTAATGATTCCTTTGTCCATTCTGTTTCACATGTTCCTCGGTTATCCATGAGCCTTATATTTGTTAGCCAGCTTACTGATTATGGCTGTCAGGTTATTTTTGACCGAACCTCATGTCATGTGCAGGATTGCAGTGGGATGGTGATTGGAGTTGGTCGCCGTCATAATGGAGTTTATGCGTTGGATTCTCTTCGTCTTCCATCTTCACCTGAACTTGTTCATCACTGTTATACTGCCGTTTAGTCTCATCATAAGTGGCATCATCGTCTTGGCCACTTATGTCCGTCTCGTATGTCGGCCCTTATTTGTCATGGTGTTTTATGAGCTGTTTCTCCTCCTTCCGATGTCATTTGCCTTGGCTGTAAACTTGGTAAGCAACTCCAACGTCCTTATTCTTTAAGTGTATCTCAGACTATTGCTCCTTTTGAACTTATTCACTCTGATGTTTGGGGTCTCGCTCCCTTTGTCTCTAAAGGTGGTCATCGCTATTATGTTATTTTTATAGATGACTACACTCGATTCACCTGGCTTTATTTTATGTCTCACCGTAGCCATCTATTGTCTATCTATCGCTCTTTTTCCACTATGATCCACACCCAGTTTTCTGCCTTTATTAAGACCTTTCGATCTGACTCTGGTGGTGAGTACACCTCTCACGCTTTTCGTGTCTTCTTGTTTTTTGAAGGCACCTTGCCTCAGTTATCTTGTCCTGGTGCTTATCCTCAGAACGGTGTTGCTGAACGCAAGCATCATCATATCTTAGAGACGATACGTGCTCTTCTTTTAGGTGCTTTTCTTCCCCCTCATTTTTGGGCTGAAGTTGTCAGCACTGCTGTTTATCTAATTAACCTACAACCCTCCTCTCATCTTAATGGTCGTAGTCCTGGTGAGTGTCTTCATGGGTCACCTCCTCGTTATGATCATCTTCTTGTTTTTGGTTGTCGTTGCTTTGTTTTGCTCTCACCTCGGGAGAAAACAAAGCTAACATCCCAGTCTGTTCCTTGTGTTTTTCTAGGATATAGCCTTGAGCATAAAGGTTATCGTTGTTATGATCTCGTCACTCGTCGTATTCGCATCCCCCGTGATGTTACATTTGATGAGTCCACACTTTTCTATACTTCTCCTTCTTCCACTGAGTCCCCATTTCCCTCAGTCCCTTTGTCCTTCCTATTTCCTACCCCTTCAGTTGATAATGCTCCACCTATATCTTCCTCTCCTCCATCATTCTATCCTCCTGTAGAGTTGCTTTCTCACTCCTCTCTTGATCACTCTCCTCCTTTATCTGTTGAGTCTCCTACAGTGTCTCCTCCACCTTTATCTGTTGAATCCCCTGCAGTGTCTTCCCCTCCTCCCTCGCTTCCTCTTGCACACCCGCCTGTTCGATTCACCTACCACCGTCGGGATCCCACAGAGCCTCCATCTCAGTCGGTTATCTCTGACACCACTTCTACTACTGATTCGGCTCCTGAGGTACCCTCTCACACTTATTCTTTACGCGATCGCTCTACTTTACATCCCCCTGTCCGTTATGCTTCTACTAGCACTAGTGTTTCAGATGTCTTTGAGCCAGGTACCTACCGGGAAGCAGTTCGATTATCTGAGTGGCGGACTGCCATGGCGGAGGAGCTTGATGCATTGACTCAGACTCATATGTGGGATCTCGTTCCCCTTCCTTCTCATGCCATGCCCATCACCTGTCGCTGGATCTACCATGTGAAGACTCGTTCTAATGGGTCTCTCGAGCGCTATAAAGCGCGTTTAGTTGCTCGTGGTTTTCAGCAGGAGTATGGTCGTGACTATGAGGAGACTTTTGCTCCAGTAGCCCACATGCACACTATGCGTATTTTGGTTGCTGTTGTGGCTGTTCGTGGTTGGGTTCTTCATCAGCTTGATGTGAAGAACGCGTTTCTTCATGGGGACTTGAAAGAGGAAGTTTACATGACTCCTCACCCCGGCCTTCGAGTGCCTCCGGGGTCTGTTTATCGGCTTCGCCGCGCTTTTTATGGGCTCAAACAGGCTCCACGGGCCTGGTTTGAGCGGTTCAACACAGTAGTTGAGGCTGCTGGTTTCACTTTGAGTATACATGATCCGGCAGTCTTCATTCACTCTTCCGCTCGTGGTCGGACCATTCTTCTTTTATATGCAGATGACATGATCCTTACAGGCGATGACTCTGCTCACATTACCTTTGTAAAGCAGAAGTTATGCGAGACCTTCTTGATGACTGATTTAGGTCCGCTTCGTTACTTCCTTGGTATCGAGATCTCTTCTCATCCTGATGGTTACCGTCTCTCTCAGTAGCGTTATACTCACGATCTACTTACTCGCTTTGGTTTGACTGATACCCGTATTGTCGCTACAACGATGGAGTTACATTTACAGCTTCGCGCTTCTGATGGGATTCCTTTATTTGATCCTTCTCGCTATCGACATCTGGTTGGCAGTTTGGTCTACTTGGCCGTCACCCGTCCTGATATATCACATGCAGTTCACATTCTCAGTCAGTTTGTTGCGGCACCCACTTCTGTTCATTATGCTCATCTCATTCGGGTATTGCGATATCTTTGTGGTACTGCATCTCGTGGTTTGTTCTATCCACGCCAGTCCACTCTCCAACTGCAGGCCTATTCCGATGCTACCTGGGCTAGCTTTCTTGATGATCGGGTCTCTGTCACTGGTTACTGTATCTTTCTTGGATCTTCTCTTGTTGTTTGGAAGACCAAGAAACAGCCTACTGTTGCCAAGTCTAGTGCTGAGGCTGAGGTTCGTGCGTTGGCTTCTACCGTCCAGGAGGTGCTCTGGCTGCGTTCGATTCTACAGGACTTTGGTGTACCGGTCATCTCTCCCATTCCTATTCATTATGACAGTACTGGAGACCTTTAGATTATTGCCGATCCGATCAAGCATGAGCTGACCAAATACATTGGTGTTGATGCATACTTCACACGATGCCACGTACGTGCCCAGACTGTGTCACTTCATTATCTTCCTACAGAGGTCCAAGTGGTTGACTTTTTCACCAAGGTGCAGACATGTGATCAGCATCTATTCATGTTATCCAAACTCAAGACATACGATCCGCCTTGAGTTTGAGGAGGGGGGGTGTTAGATGTATTGTTGTATTGTATATGTATGTATATATATTATTAGCCCAGGATCCAAGAAAATAAGAAAAATAGGTTTTTAGGGTTGTGGAAGAGAATTAGGGTTTTTGGTTACTAGGGGAGATTAGGGTTTTTCAATTCAAAACAACTCATCTTTCTCCTTTCTTCTTATTAATTTATAGAAAATAAGACTACAAGATAAGATTGAATTTTAAACTAACTTACAAGATAAATCTGAATTTTAGAAAACTAGATAATAAAATAAAACTAAGATAAAACTAGATAACTAACTTATCTTATCTAATCACATGCTAATCAGGATTAAGTTGCTCACATACTCCCCTGTAATCCTGATATGCATTCAAATCTCGAACACCAAGTAGTTGTCGCATGGAAGCTAACTTTACTCCTGACAAAGCTTTTGTCAACGCATCAGCACGCTGTTCTCCAGAGTTTACAAAATCCACCACAATCTGCCCCCTTTCCACACACTCTCTAATAAAATGAAATCTTGTGTCTATATGCTTGCTACGACCATGAAAAACAGGATTTTTCATGAGAGCTATGGCAGATTTGTTATCAATAAATAAAATTACAGGCTTTAATTTTGAACTTGTTAATTCACTAATAAGATTCCTCAACCAAAGCCCTTGACACGCTGCTGCAGTAGCCGCCATAAACTCTGCCTCGCATGATGATAACGCCACTATCTTTTGTTTTTGAGAATTCCATGATATTAAATTTTCATTAAAGTAGAAAACCATACCACTTGTGCTTCTTCTCCCATCTTGGTCTCCTGCCAAATCACTGTCTGAATACCCAACAATGCCTACTTCTTGATTTTCCTTCACATAAACAATTCCATAATGAACTGTTCCTCTCAAATATCTGAGAATTTGCTTAATCACCTTGTGATGTGTGATAGTAGGTCTTTCCATATACCGGCTTGCTATCCCGACTGCATATGATAGGTCTGGCCGTGTATGTAGTAGATATCTTAGACAACCAATAATACGCCTATACTCTGTGGAATCTGTTGGTGTTCCTTCTAAGTCCTTGTGCAGTTTCATCTTGGGCTCCATAGGGTACTTTGTGGCATTACAATTCGCCATCCCAAATTGAGTCAAAACCTTCATGGCATAAGCTGATTGTTTGAGTTGTATTCGGTCCTTCTGTTGCTCAACTTCAACTCCCAAATAATAGGAAAGTAACCCCAAGTCACTCATCTCAAATTCCATCATCATTTGTTCCTTGAATCTCTTGATTTCTTCCAAGATACTTCCTGTCACAATAAGGTCATCAACATAAACTCCGACAATCACATTGGTTTCTCCTTCCCTTCTAGTGTATACTGCCTGCTCTTGAGTGCATTTATTGAATCCAAGTCTCCTTAAACTTTTATCCAACTGAATATTCCATGCCCGTGGAGCCTGCCGCAAACCATAAAGAGCTTTTGATAGTTTATACACCTTGTGCTTCTGGTTTTGTATCTCAAAACCCTCTGGTTGAGTAACATAAACTTCTTCTTCTAACTCCCCATTAAGAAATGCTGACTTCACGTCTAGATGGTGTACCTCCCATCCCCGATTTACAGCGAGTGCAAGAATGACTCGAACTGTGTCAAGTCTTGCAACAGGCGCAAATACTTCTTCGAAGTCGATGCCTTGCCTTTGTACATAGCCTTTAGCCACCAACCTCGCTTTATGTTTGACGACATGTCCATCTGAATCTTTCTTCAATTTGAACACCCATTTTAGGCCGATGGGTTTGTGGCCTGATGGGAGTTCTGTCAGGGTCCAAGTGTGATTTCTTTCAATGGACTCCAACTCCTTCTGCATTGCTTCAATCCAGCAAGCCTCCCTCGCAGCTTCTTGGTAGCAAGTTGGCTCTTCAGACAACACCATCATCAATTTTTCTTCTTCTTCATCAAGTGTAATCTCTTCTGTGTTGGCGTAGATGTCTGCAAGAGTTCTGATCCGGATTACCTCATTTTGGGAGTCTGGTGACGCGGGTGACGCACATGAGAACGTCGTGGGCGAGCCTGGTGGGCTGTGCGCGCGCGAGGAGGTATCTGCGCGCGGCTGCGCGCGTGGGGGTGCTCCTGCGCGCGGCTGCGCGCGTGGGGGCTCTCCTGCGCGCCTTGGGACATTGCTTCGAGTTTCAAGATCTTAGTCATGCAACCTTGCTCTGGTACCAATTGTTAGCCCAAGATCCAAGAAAATAAGAAAAATAGGTTTTTAGGGTTGTGGAAGAGAATTAGGGTTTTTGGTTACTAGGGGAGATTAGGGTTTTTCAATTCAAAACAACTCACCTTTCTCCTTTCTTCTTATTAATGTATAGAAAATAAGACTACAAGATAAGATTGAATTTTAAACTAACTTACAAGATAAATCTGAATTTTAAAAAACTAGATAATAAAATAAAACTAAGATAAAACTAGATAACTAACTTATCTTATCTAATCACATGCTAATCAGGATTAAGGTGCTCACATATATATGTGTGTATGTATAGACGTATATGTATACTTATCATGTTCTATATGTAGACCCAAAGGGTCACTCATGGATATTGTTCAAGGTTCAAGGACTTGTTCCAGTATTTCTCTTTCTCTCTTTCTAACAGTTCTGATCTGAGGTATGTTTTATTTAGTGTGGGGAGGCTGTTCATTTATGTGGTTGCTTTATATAGGTTAACGTCATTTGTTATTTTCTGGCTTTGGCCTCATTGTGATGTTGCTATACAATAGATAAGATGTGCAATTATTGGGAATTTCATCTCATAAAAATTTAATCTGATTTGATGCCTTTTTTTTTTTTTTTTTTACACCTAGCATTCTAGTTATCCATTATATACAATAGATATTACTTTGGGGTTGGTCTGGTTCTAGGTTTGTACATACGATATAGAGCTAGCTAGTCACTGTACTATTGGATATGCTAACCTTTTTAATTACTCACGGAACTTAAGAGCATAAAATGATATTATTTCATATTACTGAATTGATTGCCTTTTATTCTTTATATACATTAAAAAGATATTATTTCATATTTCATCACATGAGACTATTAAATTAAGGTTGTTGTTTTTTTAATGATCAATTATAGTTAGGATTTCTTTTTCGTTTCAACCCAGCATGACCTTGCCAGGCCTAGTTTCCATTTCTAGTATAGTGGATGTCTATCTGTGTCTACATACCAAATTATAGATTTGTCTAGTCCAATTGGGTAGGGACAGTATCAGATTGGGACTATTTCCCTCTTGGAACCATGATACATCTCTGGTTTTGCAAGAGCTATACACACCAGAATGTTGCCTAGGTGGGTCATGAAGCTTATTTTATCAACATGATTTTTCCTTTTGAGTTTTTTTTCCCACTTTTTGGCTTGTGTTGTTTTGTTCTTTGTTGTTTTGATTCTTATTTGTTCCTAGTCATTTAGCAGTTCAGTTACATTTGTAACATTTTTAGGAAAAAAAACTAGAATGTTTCACAATTGCCCTTATAAAGTCATTTCTCCCAATGAATTTGTGCACTATCCTTTGACATTGTTCTATTGTGTTTATATTGGTTTCATGGGTAGCCATTCTCCAGCTTCCACATTGGGCTTTATTAACATGAACTTCAAAATTGAAATTAAAACTTTAGTGCTGAAAAAGCTAGAGTATTGACTTCAAGAAAGATTGAACTAAACTAAGATTACTTAACAATTATAGAAACAATAGCTATGACAACATTAATGATGAAAACATCTTCACTAGTAAAAATTTTGAAGTAAATTTGTTTGAGTTGAATCTTCAGAGCTCCATAGATAATCATAAGCAGCAGGATAAAATATTATAACAATTTAACATAATATTTTAGCATATGTAGAGTTTAAGCTTCAAAAATATTGATTGCATGTACATGTTAAAGCATTGAAAATTACGGGATAATATGAAGTACATAATAACAATTAAAATTAATGATGATAAAAAACCATGTAAACCTACATGCATCTTGCTTTTTTACTGTAATCAAGGTACAACCTTAGCATCAAGCACGTTGAGTCATGAGTGGATATATATATATATATATATATATATATATATATATATATATATATCATTAAATGCAAATATGGTTGGAAAGTGAGATATGATGGGGTCAGTTTCATGAAATTACTTCATGTTTGAAATATTAGTTAAGTGAACAAACAAACCACTGTCATTGAAAGCATTGTATTTCGTGAGCATATTGTGTAACAAATATGTGCTTTTCTTTTCATGCTTCTTTTGTTAATATGCTTAATTTAAATTTGACATGTTTTAGTTTGAAATCTGGATTGATTTATGAGGAATGCTGCTGAATTGCAGTTTGAGGAACAAACTATTCATGGGTTTTTTGTTTGTAGAAGCCAACTTCAAATGTTGATCTACACTTATGAGTATGGTTTTTTTTTTCTCTTGTAATTGTTCATAGATCCTGAAAATTTTTCTTCCATGCAATTGGCTGGCTTCCCACATTTACCAGATTGGAGTTGTTTTTGGAAATGAGTTAGCTAAATTTTTCTTATTTTTATTTGATGATACAATGAATGCTTCTTATAGATTCATCTCATCCACCAAGAGCTACGATCTATAACATTTAGAAAATTATTCATGCTGCATTTTATCAAGGCATGTAATGAGATTTCAAGGACATGAAAAATCTAAGGGGAGTGATTTTAGTGTTGTAACTTATAAGGCTATTGAATAATTCATTTGTTGTAACTTCAAAATTAAGCTGTTTGCCTTAATTGTTGTGCTTTTTTTTAGTTCTTTATCTTTGTTTATGTTTCATTGTTGAAGATTGTATTTTGGTGTTTTTTGAAGATGGTTTAATTAGAATTTCATTACTGAATGATAGTTGTATTTAAGCTTACTCATGCTTTAGTGACAGGTTGTTGGTTTTCTAAACTTTATTTTTTTTTAATTGATTTTTAGTTGTTTCTCTTTTCTTTTTCTTGTTTTATTTCTTATCTTTTTCAGTGTAGAATGGATTCAATCAGGTAATGCAAATTTCCTCCATTCTTTGATATTAAATGAATTTCATGCCCCTTACTATTATTGCAGTAAATTTTAGATTCTAGACTAACTTCCCAAGTTCTGTGAATTCAACTGCATCAACATTGTCATGCATGATAAGAATTATATAGAAACTAGAGATCAAGGGGAACAAGTTTTGTATTCAAAGTTAAGCTTAAAAACGAGTGTACATCACTGGATAATTCATACAAGAAGTGAGTGTTTTCATGATAACCAGAAAACCAACAACTCTTTCATTAAACAAACATAATAATATAACACACTGTCAAAGTCTGGTCACCAAAATGAAACAAACCAGCTTCGTCACCAGGCTACGTGCCGGGCTCGTCTTAACTCCACCGTTTAGCCAACTTTGCCTCGAACTTAGTCACAATTGCTTGATCGTCAAATCTCAGCCGTCCACAACTAACACAATCCATGGGTTCAATCCATGCCTCGAACTTGAACCAGATCAGATTGATGAAACGCATCTCTGCCGTCCATTGCTTTCCCTCTAATCGTCCAACCATTTTAACAACATTTCAAACATAGCAAATTACCACAATACCCTTCACTTCAGTCTTAATGACACCAGAACATACTGATCTGCAGAACACTTCATCTCTTCTGCAATTCTCCTCCAAACTTCACACCTTCAATCAAATTCTAACAGAATCCCCCCTTGATTGAAGCTGACAGACACCCATCTCACCTCTAAATTGCTTATGTTTCTGATTGCTCAAGCATTTAGTAAATATGTCAGCCACCTGCACATCAGTTGGGCAAAAATTCAATTGAATCTCCTTCTTTGCTACAAGTTCTCTAACATGATGAAATTTAACATCCATGTGCTTTGTTTTGCCATGGAGAGTTGGATTCCTTGCAATGGCTATGCAGGATTTATTGTCACACCAAATTTGAGTTGTTGCTTCACAACTCAACCCACAATCATTCAAAATTTTCTTCATCCATAAGATTTGACAACAAGCTGAACTTAATGAAACATATTCAGCTTCAGTAGATGATAAGGCCACAATGTCTTGCTTCTTTGAAGCCAAGCAAATAGCACCTAAGACTAAATTAAAAACATAACCTGATGTGCTCTTACGATCCTCTCTATCACCACACCAATCATTGTCACAATAGTCTTCAAGCACACATTCACTTCCATAATTATATTGAATACCATAGTCACAAGAACCAGCAACATACCTTAGCACTTGTTTAGCAGCTGCCAAGTGAATTCTTGTAGGATTCTGCATATATCGGGACAATTGATTCATAGCATACACAAGATCAGGCCTAGTATGGGTCAAGTACAACAGTTTGCCAATTAATTTTCTATAAATGCTTGCATCTGTCCCTTCTGCTTCCTGAGTGAATTGTAACTTGGCACATTGAGTTAATGGCACATGCACAGCTTTGCATCCCTGCATATTAAACTGTTTTAGCATTTCAATTGCATATCTTTTCTGTGAAACATGTACATCTTGCACATCTTGATGAATTTCAAGCCCCAAGAAATACTTGATCAATCCTAAGTCAGTCATCTCAAATTCTTGCTTCATAGCTGCTTTAAACTCCTCCACAAGCTTCACTAATGATCCCAAATAGATTAGATCATCAACATACACACATACTAGCAAAATCTTATCTTCATTGCTATTCTTTCCATACAAGGTGTGTTCTATCTCACTTTTGCAGAAATTTTGTGAATTAAACCAGCCATCTAACCTTGCATACCAGGCTCTTAGAGCTTGCTTCAGTCAATACAAGGCTTTAAATAACCTGTAGACTTGATCTTCTTTTCCTTGCACCTCAAACCCCTTAGGTTGTGAAACATAAACCTCTTCTTCAAGGTTACCATTTAAAAATGCAGATTTGACATCTAATTGGAAAATTGGCCAACCTCTTTGAGCTCCAAGTGATAACAACATTCTAACTGTCTCCATTCTTGCCACAAGAGCAAATACTTCTTCATAATCAATTCCAAACTCTTGAGCATATCCCTTTGCAACAAGCCTAGCCTTGTACTTCTCAACCTCACCATTTGGCTTCAATTTATTTCTATTAACCCATTTAACTCCAATAATTTTCTTCCGTGCTGGTAATTCACACAACTCCCAAGTATTGTTCTTCTGAATTGTTTCAATTTCATTCACCATTGCTTGCCTCCAATGACTTGATTTTTCTGCCTCTTCATAGCAACTTGGATCTGTCACATTTAAAGCAAAAGAACAAGTTTCATATAAATCCTTTAATGTCCTGACCTTTAATATTGGAGACTCATCCACCCTTGAATCAATTCCTGAACTCCTCTGCATTATAGAAGCCCCATTTCCATTACTGCTGCCAGCTTCTGTACTTGGTTCATGCATAGCTTCATTTCCTGATTTTTCTTCAACTGAACCTGATTTCCTCTCTTGCATCACAACTATCTTAGATGCTTGATCATCCACCATAGGCCACTGCCAAACCTCTGACTCCACAAATTTTACATCTCTGCTGATCAGAATTCTCCCAAAATCAGGTAAGTAGACTCTATATGCCTTTGCATCTGCACGTACAATAGCTAACAAAAATCCCCTTTACTGCTCTATCATCCAATTTGTGCAGATTCTGTATAGGCAAATGCACCAATGCCACACAACCAAACACCCTTAGGTGAGTGACCTTAGGTTTAACTCCAAATCAAGCTTCATGAGGTGTTTTTCTCCATACTGCAAAAGTTGGAGACACATTAGATATTTATGCTGCTGTTACTACTACCTCAGCCCAAAAATTCTTTGGCAAACCACTGGTGTTAAGCATGCTCCTGGCCTTCTCCACAAGTGTCCTATTCTTCCTCTCAGCAACACCATTTTGCTGGGGAGAATAGGGAGCTGTTAACTCATGCTTTATGCCTTTCTGTTCACAAAAAGCCTGAAACAACTTTGAAACAAACTCTACACCTCTATCAGTTCCTAGTATTTTCAACTAATTTCCAGATTGCCTTTCTACCATAGCTACAAATTTCTGGAAGCAATTAAACACCTCATGCTTGAATTTCAAAATGTACACCCAGCACATTCTTGAGAAATCATCAATGAAGAGCAAAAAAATATTTACCTCCACCATTGGATTATGTCTGCATAGGGCCACACACATCAGCATGTACTAGATGTAGCCTTTGTTTAGCTCTCCAAGATTTACCAGATTGGAATGGGTACCTTGCTAGCTTTCCAAACACACATCTTTCACAATAATTCTTTTTCTTAATTTCAAGCAGACCCACAACCATTTCCAGCTGTGCAAGAACTTTCAAACCTTGGAAATTTAAATGCCCATACCTTTTATGCCACAACATTGCCAATTCTCCACCTCTTGCCAAATTGATTTGCTCTTGACTTGCAAATTTTTCTAGAAACAAGTTGTTATTATTTTTCTGAATCTTGAACAATATTTTGCCAGTGTTTCCATCTCTGATTATACACCCATAGTATTTACTGAAATTCACATCATAGCCTGCTTCATTGAGCTGTCCTATACTTAATAAGTTGTGAGCCAGTGAGGGAACATATTGAACACCATTAATCAGTCTCAAACTGCCATCAAACATTCTGATTGCCACTGAACCTTTGCCACACACATCAACCTCTTTATCACCACCAAGTCTGACTTTATATTGTAGAGTCTCGTCTAAAGTATGGAACAATTCCTTCCTTCCAGTCATGTGACTAGAGGTCCCACTATCCAACATCCAAATAGAAGAACTCTCCATTCCTTGCTCATTATGCACCATAAACAAAGTCCCATAGTCAATAGAGCTAGGAGTATTGGATGAACTACTAGCTTCATTAGAATTCCTATCTTGTGCAAACCAACAATGTGACTGATAATGCCCATACTTCTTGCACTTATAACACTGAACATTTTGCAAATTTTCTTTGCTAAACCTCTACCGTGGCTGCCTGTGACCTCTGCTAAACCTGCCAAATGCCCTTGATCCACCTCTGCTGCTTTCAGTAAAGTTTTGCTGCCTTGGCACATTATAGTATCACCAATTCTTCCTCTTATAGTATCACTGCCTCTTCCTCCACCTCTGAATTCTCCAAATCTGCCCCTTCCTCTCAAATTGGTTCTACCACCTCTATAACCACCTTGCATCACAAAAGCTTCATGTCTTTCAGGTCTTTCACTGAACTGATTGAATCTGGCCTCATGAGCTTGAAGAGAGTCACTCAATTCATCAAGAGTGACTTTAGCCATATCCCTAGCCTCTTCAATTGAGGTCACCACATGTACAAATCGAGATGATAAGCTTCTCATCACCTTCAAGACCACATCAGCATCTTTTAATTCACTTCCCATGCCTCTGATCTGATTTACAACATCTAACACCCTTGTAATATAATGCTGAACTGTTTCATCTTCCTTAATCTGCAATAAATCAAATCTTTGTCTCATTGTTTGCTGCCTAACTGACACCATCCTTGAAGTACCCTGGTTCTCATTCTTAATGTGATCCCAGGCCTCCTTTGCTGAATCAAACCTCACAATTCTATGCAGAATTGTTTCATCTACAGCCTGTTGTAATAAGAAAAGAGCTTTTGCATCATCTTCAACTTCCTTTTCAGTTGGCTCCTCTGTACTAATCTCTTCTTCAATCACCTTCCAAAGCCTCTGAGACCTAAAAAAGGTCTTCATCCTATAACTCCAATGTTCATAGCCATCTCCTCTGAAGACAGGCAAGAGCGTATGAGATATATCAGGTGTAGGGGCTGAAGTTGAACTAGAAGCCATTGCTTGCTTGCCTTAACCTCCTCTTTGCTCATAGAGACACTTTAGATCTCTCCAACAGAAACCCCAGCCAACACAACAATCAACACAGCAGAAAAACAAAACTTACCAGCAAATGAATCACTTGAAGCCCACTCAAAGCCTCACAAATAACCAAACACAACAGATTACAAACCACAAGCCAGAACACACACCGTACAGCTCTGATACCACTGATAAGAACTATATAGAAACTAGAGATCAAGGGGAACAAGTTTTGTATTCAAAGTTAAGCTTAAAAACGAGTATACATCACCGGATAATTCATACAAGAAGTGAGTGTTTTCATGATAACCAGAAAACCAACAACTCTTTCATTAAACAAACATAATAATATAACACACTGTCAAAGTATGGTCACCAAAACGAAACAAACCAGCTTTGTCACCAGGCTACGTGTCGGGCTTGTCTTAACTCCACCGTTTAGCCAACTTTGCCTCGAACTTACTCACAATTGCTTGATCGTCAAATCTCAGCCGTCCACAACTAACACAATCCATGGCTTCAATCCATGCCTCAAACTTGAACCAGATCAGATTGATGAAACACATCTCTGCCATCCATTGCTTTCCCTCTAATCTTCCAACCGTTTTAACAACCTTTCAAACACAGCAAATTACCACAATACCCTTCACTTCAGTCTTAATGACACCAGAACATACTGATCTGCAGAACACTTCATTTCTTCTGCAATTCTCCTCCAAACTTCACACCTTCAATCAAATTCTAACAATGCAAGCATGATCTTCATAATTATTGTACATCTCGTTCAAAGCCTCTGTTGTTATTTCATCTTGAGCATGTCTGGCTTCTTGACACTAGTATTAAGTAATTGAAAATTCATGATGATTTTGATTAGTGAGCGCGCCGCATCCTTTGAGTTCTGGCAAAACTGTCACATTTTAGATCTTGTAGGATGCTGAGAAGAAAGTTTAAACACCCACGACAAGATATATATAAGCAAAATGCAAGTTCTTCTCAACTTCTTCAAATGTTTGAGTATTTAAACTTGCAGCAAATAAAGGAGATAATAATAGATCAAAAGATAGATAGAGAGAGATGGATATATAAAGGATATGATGAAGTGAAGATGAAAAGACATGGAAATGGCTGTGAGATGCTCAGTTATGAATTTTGAAACATGAATAAATATACAAAATGTTCTTCACAGTTAGACTACTTGCCAAACTAGGTTAGTTAATTCAAGCTTATCAGTTGACTAATCCATATATTACATGAACAACATCTAATTAAGTATGGCAATGACAAGTTTTTAGGTATTCTGAAGCCATCTGAACCTAAGTAGAGCTTTTTCCTAGTCATATAATCATGTTTCTCATGACCCTTAGTTAGGTATAAGAAATAGCTTGACCAATCTCTAAAGTCATCAGTATGGCAGTTGGATCCATCTAGAAAGTATTCAGCAAATATTCATTAGAAATCTAAAGCTTACAAACGACAATGCCCAAATACAAGTGTGCCTAAGAAGCACATTCACTTATAAAAAGGTGAACGAAGAGAATAGCATACCATGATATCAAGGACAAAACACATGAAATTCAAGATCACTAAGATATGATGTAAGTCAGTATAAAGAAGGCGTACTTCCATTTTGTGTACCATCAGATTCAAGAACTCATAAAAATCAATGGTTCCATTTAAATCAAAATTTTTGATCTTGCTCGATCAAAAATAGGATGACTATGTATTGATCATTGTGTTCATAACTGAGTAAATAGGATAAGTAGGGTCAGGGAAGAAAGTGTTGGTGGAAGGTCCTTATGATTCTTATAAGAAACTATCACAAGTAATTAATAATTGATCATTGTGTTTGATATGTGATAAATGCTAAACTGATCATAATTTCTCTACCATTTACACTGCATTTAGCATGAAAATGTACTTGTTTAGCATCTGAAATTTCATTCTTTTATTTACAATGACCTTTATTTCAGTTTTAGGAAGAAAAAAGTGAATTCAAGGACATTTTGAAGCAAAATGAAGCAAGTTGTTAAATCAAGGCTGTACCATGACTCACAACGAGCGTTATGGCAACACACAATGTCCATTGTCTACACTTAACACCTTGTGATCAAGCCGTGGCAGCATAAGCTTACTGGTAGCAACATAAAAGCCATAATGGCCTCACAACAGCTGTTGTGAAGTTCATAACGGCCGTTGTCAAAACAAATAATGCCTAAAGACTGTGTCAGGACATGACTTGGAACCCAAACAACAACTTACTCACAACCGGCATAACAACGCCTGTGGTGAGGCCATGGTGGAGACGATTACTGCAAATACGCCAGTATTCTCTAAATTTCGGGATACACTTTTGCCAAAGAAGCTAGGGCGGCTGGATTTCTAGAGATCTGAGAGATAGGAGACAGAGTTTCTTCCATATTTGAATGGATTCCAGCGTATTTCTCAAGAGTACACTTGCGGTATAAATGTGCATACTTGCATACTTATATATTTGCATAATTTACACGCCCATAACCTGTCCATCAAGTTTTTTGGTGCTGTTGCTGGGGAACACAGTCGAGAGATTCTAGGAAAACTTGTAGCTTAGTGTTTTAGCTACTTAGTTTTTTTGTATTTACTTTAGTCAATTCATTTATCACGTGTGTCTATCTTTGCTACACAATACTGTGAATTGCTTTCTTTTCATGGTAGGTATGAAAGGTCAGTTGGAGAGGGTACTAGCCCTACTTGATTAGTGGATTGAACACGAAGTCTTATGCGCAATACATCAATGCAATTGAGCTAGGCCCTACATTTGACATTTGCTTTGGGCATCATGAAGAGATATCTTGGCAGGAAATATTCGATCAATTCATGAATATAGGAGAATCAAAAGAGAGAACAGTGAACAATGCTGTAGAAAACTCTCTAGGAATTGATAGTTTGTAGACAAAAGACATCAACAATGAGGAAACCAAGGCTTATGAGTTAGACGATGATGTCATTGACGATTAGGCTCCTAAGGAAGAAGCACCAAAGCAAACCATCCATTGAGGAGCCGCCTAACCTAGAATTAAAGATATTACCGGATTACTTAGAGTATGCCTTTTTGGAAGGAGAATCATGACTCCTAGTGATCATTGTGGCTGGGTTGGCTACACAACAAAAGAAACAACTATTGGAGGTTTTACGAAAGCATAATAGAGCCATTGCTTGGAAAATATTGGACATCAAGGGAAGTAGCCCATCCTTTTGCACCCACAAGATCTTGATGGAAGATGGTCATAGATCAACTACCCTACCTCAATGTAGGCTACATCCAAACATGAAGGAAGTAGTGAAGATAGAGGTAATGAATCTTTTGGATGAAGGCATTATTTATCTGATTTCAGACAACGCATGAGTGAGTCCAATACAAGTGGTACCAAAGAAAAGGAGGATGATAGTAATTACCAACGAGAAGAATGAGCTCATACCAACTAGAATAGTTACAGGATGGCGAGTGTGCATTGATTACAGGAAACTGAATGACGCCACCAGAAAGGATCACTTTTCACTACCATTCATAGACCAGATGCTAGAAAGGTTAGCAGGGAACTCCTATTATTGCTTTCTAGGTGGATTTTTAGGGATATTTTCATATTCTTATCGCTCCGGAAGACCAAGAGAAGACCACATTTACATGCCCATATGGGACTTTTGCATACCACCGGATGCCTTTCGAATTGTGTAATGCCCTTGCGACCTTTAAGAGATATGTGATGGAAATATTCCAAGATATGGTAGAGAACACAATAAAGGTATTTATGGATGATTTCTCTGTATTTGGAAACTCTTTTGATATGTGTCTCAGGAATCTAGAACGAGTATTAGCAAGATGTGAGGAGACTAACCTTGTACTTAGTTGGGAGAAATGCCATTACATGTTCCCAGAGGGTATCGTATTGGGACACTTAATTTCAAGAAAAAGGATTGAAGTAGACAAGGCTAAAGTTGCTATAATCAAGAAGCTTTCACCACCCATATTAGTCAAGGTAATTCATAGTTTCTTGGGACATGCATGCTTTTACAGAAGGTTCATTAAGGACTTCTCACAGATTGCTAGACCATTAACCAAAATATTAGAGAAAGATGTGTCATTTTACTTTGACCAGGCCTATACGTCAGCATTCGAAATGTTTAAAGATAAACTAGTGCAAGCTCCGATCATGATTGGCCAGGATTGGGATTTTCCATTCGAGTTGATGTACGATGCTAGTGACTTTGCAGTTAGAACGGTATTGGGTCAGGGAAGGATAAGTATTTTCATCCTATCTACTATGCAGGCAAAACCTTGAATGATGCATAAGAGAATTACATGACCACTGAAAAGGAACTGCTAGCAATAGTCTTCACATTCGACAAATTCCAGCCGTATTTAGTTTTTCAAAAGTTGTGGTCTACACAGATCACTCCGCACTCACGTATCTCATAAGTAAGATTAATGCTAAACCACAACTAATTAGGTGGATTTTACTGTTGTAGGAATTCAATGTGGAGATCAAGGACAAACAAGGAGCGAAGAACTTAGCTATATACCACCTATCCTGGCTAGAAGATCCCGGAAAGAAATCGTTAAAGGATGAAGACATTAATGATGCCTTCCTTAATGAACGCTTGTACAGATTCAATATGGTAAGAGATGAGGACCCACCTTGGTTTGTTGACTTCGCAAATTATTTGGTTGCAGGAACTCTTCCTAAATGGTTCACGTACCAACAAAAGAAGTTCTTTATGGACCTTAAGCACTATGTCTGGGAAGACCCATTCTTGTTTAGAATTTGTGCAGACCATATCATTAGAAGATGCGTACCATGATTCGAGTGATGGGATATTCTTGGGCATTGTCACTCAGGACCAGCTGGAGGGCATTTTAGAGCAAATTGAACAACTAGCAAGGTCATGGAATCAGGTTTTTACTAATCCACAATCTTCCAAGACGCGAACAGGTATGTATAGAATTGTGACAACTGCCAGCGGATAGGTAATCTTTCTTGTAGAGATGAAATGCCCCAAAATTTTATTCTTGTATGTGAAATTTTTGATATATGGGGTATTGATTTTATGGGACCATTTCCTACATCATTTGGTAGCAAGTTTATTTTGGTCACAGTTGATTATGTTTCCAAATGGGTAGAGGCACAAGCTCTTCCGACAAATGATGCTAGGGCCATGATTAAGTTCTTAAAGAAAATGTTCTCTAGATTTGGAACACCGAGGACGATATTAAGTGATAGGGGTACACAAAATTTTTTTAATGACAAGCTTATGAAAACCTTGAGGAGGTACGTAATTATGCATAGACTAGCTACCCCTTATCATCTGCAAACAAGTGGGCAAGTAGAGGTGTCCAATTGACAGTTGAAACAAATTTTGGAGAAGACCATGGCTCATCATTAGAGGGATTGGTTAGATAAATTAGATGATGCCTTGTGGGTGTACCGAACCATGTTCAAAACACCTATAGGGACTTCACCATACAAATTAGTATATGGAAAAGCCTGTCACCTCTCAGGAAGGAAGAGGAAATTGCAACTACAAGAGCTTGAAGAATAGAGGATGACTGCCTACGAAAATGCACAGATTTGAAAAGGGCGCACAAAGAGATACCATGATCAACACCTCAGACATAACAGGGAGTTTTGAGAAGGGGACAAGGTCCTTCTTTTTAATTCAAGGCTGAGGTTATTTCTTGGTAAGTTAATGTTAAGATGGTCGGGACCATTTGTAGTAATGCAAGTATTTCCCTATGGCGTTGTAGAGATAACTCACCCCGAAATAGGAACTCACAAGGTAAATTGTCATCGTCTAAAGTATTATATTGGGGCGAGTAATTGGACTAACAAGGGAGAAGAATTTGACCTATCAGAGCCATCTTGAGGTAAGAACAGGTACATCAGGCTCGTGATATTAAACAAGTGCTTCTTGGAAGGCAACCCAAGTAGTTTTCAAGGCTTTAGTTCACTTACTCTTAGTTTTTAATATTATTTGTAGTTAATAAAATACAGAAAGTGGTAATTAATATGAAAGTGTGAAATTGGCTCACCCCTACTGAATTTTATGAGCAAAACATGATTGGGAAATCTAGTACTATCAGTAGTAATTGTTTTCATGCCGTTTTACATAGGGAAAATCTTTAGTTTTCACTGTGAGCATCACAACGGGTGTGATAAACCTATTATACCCATTGTGATGTTCAAGTAGAGAGATAGACTTTTCGAGAAAATTGAGTGAGTCTGCAACGGGCTTATAACGCCTTTATGATGGCCGTGGTGATTAATAACAGCCATTCCACAGAGCGTGCCATGACTCTGGGTTTTCCAAAAGTCTAGCACGGCTTCACCACACCTGTTGTCTTGCCGTGGTGAACACAACGAGCCCTAGAATGGCCGTTGCCAACACTTAGAAATTTTTAAGCCCCAACTAAGTTGACAATGACCCCATAATGGGCTTATAAAGGCCGTGGTACCTCGAAGAGAATGAATGAATGAATAACAGCCATTATTAACCCCGCTATGGGGAGATATAGGGTCATCGATGGCCGACTCTTAGCTTTTCTCACTCAAAACTCACTTTCCTCTCTACCACTTCACCGGAGAACATTTCCTGATCTTTGCTTAGTGATTATGAAGAGCTTAGGCTTGTTTCCCCTCGATTTATAACCACATCCACTCGATTCTCATCGTGGAAAACTCTCTCTCTTCGACCAATTTTATTATAACCCTTCCAAACCTTTTAAATCAAGATTTTATAATGTTTAAATGACATGAAATTGTTTAATGATGCTTCGTGAATGTTTTTATGTAAATTTCCATCGAAATAGACCAATGAATAGAAATTTTTCACTATGGTTAGGCATCACAATAGTCATTCCTCGATGAACAACGGTCGTTGTGATGACCGCTGTGTTCAAACACTGAACAAGGGAAAGATGAGCCACAACGGGCATTGTCCACCCGTTGTGAGGCCATTATAAGATTTTTTCCACTCATTTCACCTTAGAAACACTCGAGGAGACAACGGAGCACAGTGCACAGTTGAGCTACTGAGTCACATAACCGGCCATTAGTGTACCCATTGTAACAATTCAGAGAGACATTATGGCATTGGCAACGGCGGTTGTGGGACCATTATGTTCATATAACAGCCGTGATGTACCCGTTGTGCACCCGTTATCCCTTCTTCCATTGCAATTTCCATATTCTAGTAATTGATTTTTTGTATTATTTCTGAATTACAGGCTATGAGTTAAAAGAGAACTGCCAATGGTCTATAGGCAGGGGCTGAGAAGAAGAAAAAGACCAGAGAGTCTTCTCGGCCATCAGTACCGCGGTTTGGGGATCCTGAGCACAGAGCCCGCTATAAGAGGCTCGTCGATCTAAGATTTGTTGAGGGTCGGGTCATCGACTAGTAGACTCTTAAGCACATAGGTCTTACTGATGAGGTATGAGATTTTATTTTAGTATAGGGATGGGAGTAGTTTTTCGGCATTCGAGAGCCGACTTTCTAGGAACTAACATTAAAGGCGATGAGTTCGTTCAAGCTGGATAGGACGATCATCAGCCTCAGCCACCACGAGACCATTAGCTTCCAAATGTTCAGGATGGAGTACCTAATATCGTTTACAGAGTTCTCCGTGGTGATGGGGCTTGTCAACGTGGAGTACACTCGCACTGAGTCATACTCTCAGCTTTATGACGACCTGTAGGTCCACCTGAGTGCTGATTAAGTTTGAACCCAAACACTTCAATATTGCGAGGTATACTTCTGTGGGACCTAGAAGGCATCTGTCCTAGGACGTCCTATTTTTAGGTACCTCCACGCCGTCCTATCTCAGATGTTGATTGGGAAAAGAGACAGCACGGGGGTCGTGAACCTCCTTGACTTGTATTTTTTATGAAGCATGGTAGCTAGGGAGCCAATTCACATCATTCACACGCTAACTTGCCAATTGAGACATCAGTCTTTGGACCTCTGCCTGGCGACCATATTCCTTGGTTCGCACATTATAAGGCTTCCACGGGGGCTTGGTTTGATCAATTGCTACGCAGGCATACTCTGTGTAGGGGGTATGCAGCCGCTCGAAGTCACCATGCTCCAGGCCATGTGCATGATTGAGTGGTGGGACACACCGCACGGGTGCAGTATTGAGTGGTCCATGGGACCGACTCTGAGTCTTCAGACGTTGAGGAGTCTCTTATAGAGACCACCCTACCGTAGTTCCCCCGATCTTGGCTCCAACTCCAGCTACTCCTCTTCCTCCTCCTACAACTGCCGCACTGACTCCATCAGCTCTATCAGCTCTTGAGGAGTGCTTGACCCATCTCGAGGAGGGTTAAGCGAGGATCGAGAATCTACTTTGACAGATCCTGGCGCATCTGCATCTCCAGGATCCCTCGACCACTTCGGTGCCTACATCACCCATCGTTACAGCTCCATTGGAGCCGGAGTCTCGCCCGAGCTTAATGACACCGCCAGTACTTCGTGGATCATATACAGCTTTAGACTTCCTTGCCAGACTCCACCTTTTTGATTTGTATACCACTTTTGTACTTTTTTTATTTCAGTACATTGTACCTTTTATCAAAGCAAGGGACACTTGCCTTGCTGCTTTTGTACTTTCTGATATTATTGGATTTTATTTTATAGCAGTATATAGTTTTGTTTAATGTGTATTTAACTACCCCATTTGTGTCTCATCAGTAGTTGAGGTGATAGGGTGCTATTATGGCCCGCACAATTTGTTTCTTGGACAAGGGTAACTTCATTGCCTTGGTCAGTCAAACTAAGAAATGATGGGCGTATTAGAGACCATACACTCTTTTAATTTTTTTTATTATGTATCACTATCTATCTTGTAAAATTTTTTTTAGGGATGCTTGTATCTTATACACATGATAGTGTTGATGTTTGAAAGCATTGGACTTGTTGGAGTTTCTTTGGTCTAGGGACATGGTATGCTAGACTTGCAATTCTTTCGTTCCCTCTCGAGAGTTTGACTGCTCTGTGAGTCTTTACCCTACCTTGTGTCCCTCTTGACTTCACCTTGCATCTTATGTTTGTCTAGTGAGTGATGTTTTATAATGGGGGTATGATCAGTACTTACTTTATTGCTCTAAGTTAGGATATATGTACAGTAGAAAGAGCTACCTCCTTTGTAGTGCGTAGTTGCTCCCAACAAGTTGGATACAAATTGTATGTCCTAGTGGAAGAGAGGGCTACCTCCTGGGAAGTGTGAAAGCTACTAACTGTGAAAAAAAGGAAAATGAAAAAGAGATAAAAGAGATAAAAAGGGTAATCATGTATAAAAATTATGAAAAGTGTAAGAGTGAGACTGAATAAAACCCCCAAAAGTTTCTTTACATGATCTAGACTATAAGATAGTGGATCAGGAGACTGACATTTGGGAAATTACTTTTTGTCGTAGAGTAGACTACTTTTTGTAGAGGAATAATCATGCTACCTGGCGTTTGATTGTTCCCTCGTACTACTAAAACTCCATACTTATTTGCCTGAGATCAAGCACTTATCATGTATTCTATTTTTATCGGTTTTATTTGCTTAAGGACAAGCAAACACTTTAGTGTGGAGATATTTGATAAGTGCTAAACTGATCATAATTTCTATATCATTTACACTGCATTTAGAATGAAATTGTACTTATTTAGCATCTCATTAGTACGAAATTTCATTCTTTTTGTTCACAATGACCTTTATTTCTGTTTTAGAAAGAAAAAAGTGAATTCGAGGATATTTTGAAGCAAAATGAAGCAAGTTGCTGAATCAAGAGTGCACCACGGCTCACAACCGGCGTTATGGTAACAAACAACGCCCATTGTCTACACTTACCACTAATGTGATCAAGCCGTGGCAACATGAGCTCACTGGTAGCAACATAGAAGCCATAACTGCCTTACAATAGTCGTTGTAAAGTCCATAACGACTATTGTCAAGATACATAACGCCCAAAGACCGTGCCAGGACATGACTTGGGGTCTAAACAACAACTTACTCACAACGGGCATCACAACGCCCATGGTGAGGCCATGGCGGAGGTGATTACTGTAAATATGCCAGCATTCTCTAAATTTAGGAAGACTCTTTTGCCGAAGAAGCTAGGACGGCTGGATTTCTAGAGATATGAGAGGTGGGAGACAGAGTTTCTTCCATATTCTAACGGATTCTGGTGTATTTCTCAAGAGTAATTCAACGAGCATCATCGGAGAAGATCACGTGTGATAGGCATCGGCAAAGATTATCATCAGAGGGGCATGAGTGACACACATCATCAGACAATCTTGGGATCCTCTAATCCCCGTCTTCGGAGAACTATTGGAGGGAGTTAGTCTAGGAATACAATAAATGCTTATTTATTCTTTATTTGGTCTTGTGATTCTCTTGTGCTTTGATGCTTTATTTTGTATGATCCATAAGAACCTAATTCGAGGGGAATTGTATATCTAGGTCCCTCGGTTATTATTTATAAATCTTGATTGATCAATATAAATTACTCTAGTTTTTTTAATCATTGCATGCTCTTCATTGCTTATTATTGTTGATGTGGATTAGGAGGAAGATATGCCCCCATATTGATGACACCTATGCCATGATAGATCTATGCATGTTCTAAGAGGTTAGGCATAGCTAGATTTCCGGATTAGGGATTGATTGCCCCTTTGGCTTAGGGTTTGATTGGTTTCTTCTAGTGGGATTCCCACACTTAAGGCAAACATAGGATGCTGGGGTGGAAGAGATTCTATCTTAAGTTCCTAGTGATTTAGACCTAGTTTCCATGGCTTATTGGGACTAGTAGGCCTTTGAATTCCCCCGATTCGATCCTAGAACATGATTGATAGTTAACACCTATCATAATTAATAACCAAGATAACTATAGTAAATACTCCCAACTTCTTCTAAGTATGCTTAATGACATCTCTAATGTATTGTTTAATAGTATTGTACAAGTAAACTAAAGAAAGATCATAAAATATTAGCCTATTGATTAAGTGCAAAAGAAGTAATAGGAGCCTCTCACCGTTTCTGGGGAAATACGACCCTCATGTTCACCCATGAGGTATTACTTGACGACCCATACACTTGCGGTATAATGGACCAATTGTAGTATTAAGTACATACTTGCATGCATATATATTTACATAATTTCCACACCCATAACCCGCCCGCCAATATGCTAATAATCCTATTGAAGATTGATGAGGCTAGATGACTATGCATTGGCTTTAATGCAATTATTTTGGGGACTTAAAACTATAACCAGTTCATTAGTATAATCTCAATAGTTTTGAGTTGAATGAACTTTGTTGTAAAACTAAGTAAAATGTTTTAAAAAACCCTTCTTCCAAGCTACTTATCATACAATACCAACAATACATAGAAAGAAACAAGGACATAATGAGATGTGACACCATGCCAAATTTAATGAGAAAAGATTTCTCATCTAAGTTGTGTGTTTGATAAGATCTTGACAACATGATGTCAGAGTAGAGTTTGTCAAAAGCTCTATAATAGTGATTCATTAGTTATAATTTGCATAGGACATTGTGGACAAACATGAGGAAATTTTATTGAAAGTGATAGCCTCAAAATTTTGCATAGGACATTGTGGGCAAACATGAGGAAATTTTATTGAAAGTGATAGCCTCAAAACTGTGCCAATTATGTGACTCAGTCTCTCTGGATTGTTACCAAATTAAAACCGTGCCAAGTTTTTCATGGAAATTGGTACGGAAACAAAAATGTGACTAAAATTGGCACCGAAAAAAAACCTGTGACAAACTTTGTCACGGTTTTTTTTTTCGTGCCAATTTTTGTGACAAATCTGTCAAGGTATTTAGCACGACACTTACAATCTGTGCCAAAAAATGTGACAAATACAAAAAATATTTTTCATGATTGAATCTGTGACAAAAACAATGACAAAATAAACCAAGATAAAATGATGTTTTAGTAATATTGCAAAAAACTAAAACAAATTTATAACAAAATATAAAATTAATATGGATTCAAGAGATGAGTGCAACCCTCCATCGTACAAATAATCACAAATGATTGACAATATTATTCTATTTTTATTAAAACTTAATAAATTATTTTTAAAAAAATTTATAATTTTTATTTGGCACGGCCTGCCCAGAGACGTGCCAAATACAGTGACAAATAAGAATATTTGTCACTGGTTTTGGATATACTTTGTCAAATTCATTGCTATATTTTTTATTTTTTATATAAAAAATTATATTTGTTGTGTACATGCACAAATATTATGATTAACTCAATAACAACCAAATATAAATAACAAAATATAAAATTAACATGGATTGAAGGTATAAAATAAGAATTTTAATCTATATTTCAAAGAAATATTTAAAAAAATTATTTGGCATGGCTTGTCCAATGCCGTGGCAAATAATCTATTTGGTACAGTTTTTGGCACGGCTTTGGATATACTTTGGCAAATTCATGGCTATATTTTTTATTTTTTTCATAAAAAGTTATATTTGTTGTGTACATGCACAAATATTATGGTTTACTCAATAACAACTAAATATAAGTAACAAAATATAAAATTAACATGGATTGAACATATGTATTCATGCATATGAAACATGTCAATCTACTTAAAGTCAACCTAACGAAAAAAAACTAGTGAATATCTTATTAAGGAAACATTAAAAACTAATAACTACTTAAGACCCACTCATCTTATCTATATTACAACCGTCCACCATGCAACGAATCTCAAATTATTGACAATATAATTAAAATTTTAATCAATATTTTATAAAATAATTAGAAACTTTTTTAATTGGCACGGTATTTGGCAGGGTTTGGAGAAAACCGTGCCAAATACCGTGACAAACAAAAATATTTGGCACGGTTGGCCAAAAGCGGTGCCACAAACCGTGACAAATAATCTTATTTTTCATAGTTTTTGGCAAGGTTTTTGATATAGGTTGTCAAATTTATTGCTAAATTTTTTAATTTTTTTCATAAAAAAATTATATTTGTCATGTACATGCACAAATATTATGATTAGCTTAATACTGACTAAATATAAATAACAAAATATAATATTAACATGGATAAATATGATACATCTCAATCTACTTAGAGTGAATATAATGCCAAAAACTAGTGAATATTTTATTGAGTAAAACATTAAAAACTAATAGCTATTTACACCCACTCGTGTTGTCTATATTACAATCTTTCACCATGCAACGAATCTTAAATTATTGACAATATAATTCCAATTTTAATCAATTTTTTATAAAATAATTAGAAACTTTTTTATTTGGCACGGAATTTGGCACGGTTTTGAGAAAACCGTGCCAAATACCATGCCAAACAAAAATATTTGGCACGGTATTTGGTGCGATCGGCTCAAAGCCGTGCCAAAAACCGTTAGTTAAATTCATTGCTACATTTTATATTTTTTCATAAAAAATTATATTTGTTGTGTACATGCACAAATATTAAGATTAACTTAATACCGACTAAATATAAAATTAACATGGATTGAAAGGTATAAACTCCCAATTTTAATCTATATTTGGGCTTAATAAAATTTTTTGATTAGTTAAATATATAACAAGAAATTCATGGAAAATATGCAAAATTAATTAATATGATGATGTTCCTTCATTTGTTTTTGATTTAGGTATAAGAAGAATATATATAATTAGAAAATTGCCTCATAACTTTTAATTAATTGTTATAATCTATGTTGACTTACTTTACTTAAGGTGGTTTGATGAATGAAAATGATATATATATATATATATGAATAATTAATCTTCTTGCAATGTGACACCCTCTAAGGATGATCTTTGAGATGTGTGCAAATTGATGATCTTTGTTTCTTGCAGCCTAAACTAGACAACTCCTGAAAGCTCAACCCTTATTCTCTCACTCAGTCTTCTTACTTTCCCTTTCATTTCTCTCACTTTTTTGCCATCTCCTCTTCATCTTCAGCTTGAGCTTTTCGCCTCCGATCACTTCTCTTTCTCCCGATCTGTTCATCTCTTCTTCGGCATTTTTGGAACCCTAATTTTGAGGTATTTTCTTTTTTGTTTAATTTGGTGTTGGTTACATTTGATTTGAGCTCAGTTCGGTGTTGTTTGATTTGAGCTCGAGATGGTTTTATTGGGAGTTTCTTTGATGACATTGGTTGTTGTTTGCTTGCATTTTTAAGGATAGGACATTGACAAAGAGTGACTCATGGAGCGAGGCCGGTCTCCACACGGCGGCAAAGACCGGAGATCTCCACGCTGTTGAGTCCATATCACTTAAAAGGTGTTGTTTATGAATTCTAGTATACAAAAGTTTGCGTGTATTGCATTCCTATCACTTCATATTTGTATTTAAGAAGGTTGATTACATGATGATTATGAGAACATAGATAGAAGGCCATAGGCCAGGAGACACCTTAGATAAATTTATAGCATTTATTTTTTGAGAAACCAGAAAAAAGTGTTAAATTTTGCTATATTTTAGACCCATATTCTTTTAGAAGAATATGAAATATATTTGGGATTATGTCTGATATATAATTTTCTTTAAGGTGTTGTACTGATAAATATTAAAAGTAAACCTCTTATTTTTATCAAGTCGGAGGTTTTATTTTATTTTTAATAAAAACTTGCTTTGTAAATCTCGTTGTGAGAATCTCATTCATGCTTTTAATGTGATAAGGAGTTTTACCATTTTTGTTCTCATTTGTGCTTTCATGTAGGTGGGTAGATTATTTCACTTGAAGAGTGATGGATCATTATCAAGATTCTGGGACAACATCGGGTTTGAATTTTCACTTATTTTAATCTTACTTTTTCTAAAAAGTGTTTTCAAATTTATTTTGTTAACACAATGATTATGTCAATAATTATATTTATTTTCCCTTAAGTAAGATGGCATGGATATAAAATGAAGAGTGTTGGATTTTTACAATCATGCTAAATTAGAATTGAATGAATTTCAAACTTGGTAAAATAGCAATTTGTTTGAATTTATTTATCCACCAATTGCAATGCCTTGTTATCATTCATGTATATGTATGTACATTTATATTTTTGTTTATGCTTATCTCTCAGGACGGGGTCAGTCTGGACGTCGATCTGGTAGTCGATCAAAATTGGGTCATGGTGGTCATTCCACATCTGGCCGGGGTCTCTCCACCCCGAATATTCGTCAAAGATTGGGTGACAACTCTACATCAATACCTAATACTGTGACGGATTTGGGAATGCCTCCTTCTATACATCCAAACATTCAACCAACAACAATAATGACTCCCTTACCACCAATAATGCAACCTTCACCAGCTATACCAGTAGCGCAGTCTCCCCCAGTTCCACATGGAGAGACTTCTGCCCATGCCTCTGAGGACTACTCCCCGACAATGGAAGTTCCATCAAATGAGTTTGAGATCACTGGAACCCCCTGGTTGATCACCCCGGACAGTTTAATTGTGTAAGTAGCATTTCATGTTATAATAATTTTATAATTTTGTATATAATTTTTCTAATAAAAGATTTCTAAGTTTTAAGTAAATTTGTTTTACATCACTCTTTTATTTAGAGATTATGAAGTTAAGAGAGCAGTACATGAATTGGTCAAAGGTCACTATAAAGAGCCATGGACCGGACGGGGAAAAGTGCCCAAAGTGTGAAGCAAAGGATATTCACTGCTTTTAAGGTAAGTATCATTTAATTAATTAAATGCTCCAATATCTTTTAATTATACATATTAAATATAATGAAACATTATCTTAGTTAATATTTTTTAAGGGCATTTATATGTGGGAGCCACAACATGAGTCGTCAGTGTTACAATATTTCAACCATGAAGCTAGTGAATGGCTAAAAAAATTTATTTCTTGCACATAAATTATACAAGGCTCCATTTCCATGGATGGCTCCTGTAGTTTGAGAGGGTTTGCAGAGATATTGGGAGTTAGAGGAGTTTATGAGAATAAGTGAAAAGAACAAACAAAATAGGGCAGAAATTGGAAGCTCCTCCACTGTTATTTATCATGGTGGATCTGTTAGTACTGCTGTGCACTGCCTTAGGCTGGTAATGCCCCTTATCCATTTAAATACCATTATAATTGTTGCATTTGACTATTTAATATTTATTTACTGTATTGTTTTTTAGGCGGAGAAATTGGGTAGGGAGCTGACACCTAAAGAATGTTTTATCCGCACTCATGGAAGGAAAGATGGCACACTTGAGGCTAGGCGTGCTACAGAAATTGTTGTATGTATAATATTTTTTTTTAAATAAAACAATATTGGAGCCAAAAGATGAAAATTTTAGAAATTACATTTTAATGTGCCATAGTTCATTCAAATATATGTTCATAAAATCAATTAAGGTAATGTTTATTGACATGCCATACCACTTAAGGACATTTACAAGTAAAAAAATGTTGTGCTTTTGCTATTAAGAACCATTCAAAGTAATCATCAAGAGTAATAAACATTCATTAGGAAATTATACATGCATTAATTTTCTAAAATCCAATGGAAGTTATATATGGAAGCTATAAATGTATTAGCAAATCTCATATGGGAAAAGATATAGTATAAAGAACATAGTATTAATTTTCCACAATCCAATGGAAGTCATACATGCATTAGGAATTATCACATGCTTAGTTAGGCTTTACAAGTGAAAAAAGTTGTCCTTCATTTAGTATTAAATGAAGGAAATTTACAAGTGAAAAATGTTGTGCTTTTGTTATTAACAACCATGCAAAGTAATCATTAAGATTAATAAATATACATTAGGGAATTATACATGCATTAATTTTCCAAAATCCAATGGAAGTTATACATGGAAGTTACAAATGCTTATGAAAATCTCATATGAGAGAAGATGTAGTATAAAGAACATAGTATTAATTTTCTAAAATCCAATGGAAATACATGCATTGGGAATTATCACATGCTTACTTAGGCTTTACAAGTGAAAAAATGTTGTGCTTTTGTTATTAGGAACCATGCAAACTAATCATCAAGAGTAATAAACATACATTAGGAAATTATACATGCATTAATTTTCCAAAATCCAATGGTAGTTATACATGGAAGTTATAAATGCATTTGAAAATCTCATATGGGAAAAGATGTATGATGTGCTCTCCGCAAGTGTATGGGTCGCACACAAGTAGTAAAGTGTTACCCCGCTAGGGGTAGGGTTGTCGAACCTTAGGGAACTGGACTTGAAGTACTAATTTCTCCTCTGATGTCTAGTGAAACACAAATCTGGGAATGAATCAAAATAAGAAACAGTTAAGGAAAGATAGAGTGGTGAAAGTGATAGGTAGACTACGATCGAGTGTTTCAACAATAAGAGAGTAATGCCCCAAGGTGATTCCTACGGAGTATTGCAAGCTATCTTACCCTTAATGCCTACAAGGGACATTCTGTGATTCATGTGTGTGCTTAAGAGCTATGTTGCATCTATGGTTTTCAAATACATCAAGTTTTACTAGGGTAATTGTGCGCTTCTTGCTAAACAAGCCATGCACCGAGTTTTACCCAAGCAGCTGTCCAAATTAACTCGTCGAGTTATGCAAACACAAGAATAAAAAAAACTCTGTAGAACAATAAATGCAAGTGTTAAAGCATACAAATCATCCAAGTTCACGACCCGGGGTAGAGGGGGGCATGGGCCGACTTTTGGCCCGACCCAGCTCAGAACCGGCCCGGCAGAAACCATCGGGTCAACTGACCAGGCGGGTAGGGCTGGTAACCAGTAATGGCTCGCGCTGTAGCGGGCCCGGTTACGAGTTGCCATTTTGTTATCCGGTGACCCGTCGGGTTGACTCGGCGGGTTGAGTTTTTTTTTTTTTTTTTTTTTTTTTTTTAATTTTCGGGTTAAAAAATCAAAACTTTTCAAAAAGTTTTTACTTCCAAGATTCGAACTTTGGTCTTTGAAGACCAAGGTTCATTGAGAAACCAATTGAGCTAGCTTTTGTTGGTTACACCCAAGAGGATACGTAAGCAATTTAATAATGCATCCTTACAAAAATAAAAAAAATGAAAATGTGAAAAAAGAGGCAACCAAATTTAAGCCATTTGATATGACAACATACATATATACTATTAATTTTTCTTGAGATTTGTTTTTGTTAATGGTTAAGAATGTTAATCTCTTAAACAAATAGATGGTAAAATTTCAATATAAAGTAGTACACTTTCATGACTATGATTTTTCATATAATATAATTTTATGAATCAAAAGAATATATAAACTATTTAATTCAATAAATTAACAAACTTAGTGTAATTTTTTTTATTATTTTTTAAATTTATTTTGAGTCGTTTCAAATTCTTCCAATTTATTAAAATTGTTTTAAACTATTTTTATTTTTTAAATTATTTTTTTAAAAAAACTTGTTTTGAAGTCTTCTTTTTTATTTATGATGTTTTAATATAAATACATAAAATTTTTATAGGGTAGTTGGTAAAAGTACTTGTAGGTGTTATGGGTGACCCAAGTTCAAATCCCAACCATAACATTTAATTTTATTTTTCATTTTAAGAATTATTTAAATTAATAAAAAATAAATAAAAAACCCGGCGGGTTAAGCGGGCTCAGCCCGGCTCGGCGGGTTCGTTACTATCTCGGGTTGAGTCCGGGACACATGTTGGTGACCTGTGACCCGGCGGGTCCGCCGGGTCAACCCGACCCTGTGGGTTCTCACTATTTGTCGGGTCGGTTCCGGGTCTAGCAAAACCTGACTCGCACCCGCCGGGCCCGGTTAGCTGGTCCACACCTACCCGGGGCAATATGGCCAGTTAGCCCCTTATGGGCGGGTACAATAAGGAAGTAACAATAAAAGAACAATAAGAGGAAGACATAACTCCCTTCTCTTCTCTAGATGATCTTCTTTGCCGAGCTCCGTGTGTTAACCCCATCTCTCAAGTGCCTCTAACTCGTCCTCGATCTCCTTAGGTGGTGTGGTGAAGCCTGATCTTCGCTTTCATCAAAGTCCTCTTGGTGGAAAGTGGAAACCCTTAACAAAGATATGACAGAAATCCTAAAATCTGGAGTTAAAAAGGCATTTTCGGGTTCGACACGGTCTGGACATGGTCGTGTTTAGCCCGTGTTCTTTTCTGAGATTTCTTGAGTGAAATTCCTGGGATAATCAGTAGATGCCTCATGGTTGTGTTTCTCCTATGCCCTGCTAGTACACGCCCGTGTAAAGGGTAGCTTGCCTGTGTTTCTCCTGATGAAGAGAAGATGTCAATTTCCTGAGATTATTAGTGGAAGAGACATAGGCGTGATGAGACCGTGTTCCTCCTGGGACACTCTTGTGCCAGAATTTTGCTAACTTGTTCTCCAGGCTGGGAAGATCAGTGGGATAGAGCACGGTGGTGCTCTGCTCGTGTTCAACTTGCTCTTTTCCCTTTGTCATCGAACACGCTCGTTTCACCCTTAGTTTTACTCCAAATTTCTTCGAGCCCAAAATTCCTACACAGTGAACAGTATACCTCGAATGGGACTGAATATACCTGAAAATATGCTAAAGAATGAATAAAAGAATGGAATAGAGGGCATGAAAACATGATATAAAATGCACTCATCAAATGCCCCCACACTTGAACTATTGCTTGTCCTCAAGCAAGGTCAATACGCTCAGTAAAAATCTAGATGAGTGCAATACTTCAAATCTCAAATGAATGGTAAAGCCTTAAGCAAAGGAGGAACAATGAGGGTTAGAACAACACGATTGTTTCACATAAGGCTCCACTCTTACTTCAAAGACCTTGTACTTGTGTAAAACCCTAATATGTGTGCCCCAAGGTCTCAAGGACTCAAACCAAACAATTGATTCTGATTACACTAAGAACAATGGGTAGTAGTTTCATACACCCTAGAGGTAGCCTTTCCCCCAGTAGGTCATCAAATGTACACATGTAATGCCCAAAATTTGACTACTTAAGAGTGACTTTCACACATCTAAGGAGATAGCTCTTTCTACCATCTTTTTACAAAGTATTTACACGGAATCGGTAAGGCATCCCATAAGGAATCCGGCTTTCCAGTATTTTTTTAAACACAAGAATTCAACTTAGATAAGTGGCTCCACAATCAAGGAAAAATGAATGTTTTTCGGTCTTAGAAGTAAAAGAGAGTCTACAATTAATCTCAAATGGTTTCTACACACACATGTCCTCCTAAGTTTAAGCAATACCAAACAAGCCGTCACAGATCATCATTAGTAAGGCACTCATCTAGAACAAGCATGCAACCCTCCCCCACACTCAAAAATTACATTGTCCTCAATGTATAAATGAATGACATGCAAAGAAATAATAAGGGTAAAAAATATAAAGAGGGGGTGCAATAATCTTCCCTGAAAATGGAGAGTGATGGTGCCACTCTCACTTGTGTGCTATTCAACCCCAATTCCATATACATGGAGAGTGATGTTGCCACTTTCAACGTGTTGCCAATCCAACTCCAAGCACCCACAAAACACTTGAGATATATGGAGACACACAAGTAAAGCTCACACATAACAAAATAGGGGCTGAAATAAAATACTGAAGAAGAAGAAGTTGGGTTGGGATCTTGGCAAGGATCGAAGGGAAGACGGCGGGGATGGCATGGTGATCGTCGAAGGAGATTTGACAGTGGATTTCCTTTTCTTAGCGCAAGGGTTTGGGATTGCCTTTTCTCAACGTGTGGGTTTGGGAAAATAATTTGCATGCCCTTGTAGCTTCTGAATAAAATAATTGTATGCCTAAATTTTGTTCAGGCAAAATTTGTTGAATATATATATCACCTTATATAAGCCATATGTCTACTACATTATATTTGATTGTTAATTTTCCTAACCCAAAACAAAAAAAAAAATTAAGAACTTTAGTTATATAGTGCGACAAATAAAAATACAACTTTATTTTTGGAAATATTTTACTGGGGCATATCTGCTTGATTTGTTCAATGGTGTTTCGAGTTTTTGCTTACATTAAATCGTTGGACACTTAGAACAATCCGGTGATTATAAAAACAATCAATGCCCTTATACACACACACACATAAAACTAGAAGCTCCCCACTTTGATCTATTTGACCAGGAACAATCCGGTGACTATGAAAACAATATTCCAACAGACAAACATCCCCGCTACATCTAAAATATCAACCCATTTATATATAGATAAAAATATTTTTTTATGTTTGAATATATATATATTAAAGAAATTACTTTATTAGAAATTCGTAAAAGATAAGTACATGAAAGACGAGATATATTATAAGAAATTTTATAGAAAAGTCATTGGTTCAGTGAAAGGTCGAGACATTTTCCAAGTTTTTTTTATGAATGAAGTCTTGAAAGATATCATCTTAATTTTTTAATATTTTTTTATTTTTTTTATTTTTTGTGACAATAAACTTTCATTAATATTATCTCATTATCATTAATATTATTTTAAAAAATAAACCACGAATGAATATATTAAGAAAAAACCAAAATAGTTATGAAATATTGAATTTGATGAATGAATGTGGAGATGTGTATGATACACAAAAGCAAATTACTTTCAAGAGTATACTTGCACAAATAAACTCTTTCTAATTTATTTATTCATATCATTTGTTTTAAACAAATTATATTTTTTTTCTTATTAGATTTATTGATTGTGTCATCTATAAGTATACATTTTATAAAAGTTATCCATTATTGACACATATGTAGCGGTTTTAAAATCACTACATATCATAACACATATGCAACGGTTTTAAAAAAAAACTGTTGTATATCATAACCCATACACAACAGTTATTAATAACCTTTGCAATACAATGCATATTCAGTGGTTATGAACCGCTCCAAGGTAACCGCTACATAAGTGCAATTATGTAGTAGTGATTGCTAAGCTTGGATGAAGTACTATAGAGGTTTTGCTTCCCTGTAGCTCTACATCATTGGGAAATCTTTATTCTAAGCCCAATATGGTGGGTGTTGTTAGAATTATGATTGATATTTTTATGATAAAAGTTGATAAACCATGAGCACAAAGGTTAGGAGGGAGCTGATGTTTAAAGGAAGATTCATAGAGAGTGGGTTGCAAGGTGACCTTCATTGGCTATTAAGAACAATATTAGATAATCAACATTGTGTTTATTTTGCTAATATACTGTGTAAATGCTTGATTTGTTCTCTATTCTTTTTAGCAATTTTCTTCTGTTGAGCTCTACGTGATGGCCCAATTGGGGTTGTCCTTCTACTTTACAGGCACCAAGGTTGGTGTCTTTTGGGCAAATGTTGTTAACTCTGGACCAAAAAATAATCCACTGGGAACACCCCTCCCTCATCTTCAACAGGACCACTTTGAAAGAATAAAAAATTCGGTTGGATCCTCAGTGACGATTGATCAAGACCTTTGGCTTCTTGCTAGAGACAGTATGTAGTCATTCTTATATGCCAAGTGCCTTAATAAAGTCATGACGTTAGACCAAGCAAAGCTCACTTTAGCGGATGCCTGGAGGGGTCTTAACGCCTTCATTGTGGCCGATCTTCCGAACAGATTTTATTTCATCCACTGCAAATCTCTGGAGATGTATAACCGTCTCTTATGCGACGGGCCATGGATGGTTGTTGGACGTATACTACAACTTTCTCATTGGAGAGAGCCCTTTTAACCAGCCTTCGAGAAGTTCTTGGCTATCACTGTATGGATTCAAATCTATCATCTCCCCATGGAGCTTTGGGGAGGGAAGATCCTGGAGTTGGCTACCTCCTAATTTGGCCATGTTCTATAAGTAGATGAACGCACTCTTTATCACTCATGAGCAAAGTTTGCTCTAGTCTGTGTTAAGCTCGATCTGAATCAACCCCTTCAACAAGGTACTTAGGTAAAGTATGGTGAACATAGAATTTTTGTTGTAGTTCTCTATAAAAAATTACCATTTTTTTGTTACATCTATAGATGAGTTGGGCATGGCGAAGCAAAATTTTCATTCATGGGCAATCGTCAACAAACAGGATAGGATGTGTTGCTTGGTCCATTGGCTCTAGGGCCAGAGCAACCTGATCCAGTCATGTAGATTGATGAGGTTAGTGAAGAAAAAGGAGGATTTGTTGCTGAACATGACCACCATTCTTAATCAACTGAGAATGAAGGGGGCTTTGGTCCTTGGCTAAAACTACAAAATTGAGGCGGTAAGGCCCGAGGGTGTGGGGGCCGTGGCAGTGGTTGCGGCGGAGGGGAAAACCTAACCTTGACCATTGTCGAGGAGCTGATCCTTTGGATCTTGGTGCATGGTCTTTGGCATGGACTCCCACTGAACAGGTGGCACAATCTTCACGCATGCACACTACACGTGGCTGCCTTACAGGGAGAAAAGGGTATAATGGTAGTAAAACACATATAGAATATTCAGTAAATAGCAACCTCAAAGACTTTCAGAGTGTTTCCCATTCTCTAGACAATGATGCTTTTCCTCATCGGGAAGTGATGTCGCATCCTCAGTGCCTAGAAAATAGTGACAGGATTGCATCTTACAACCTTTCACGTGATCTTAGGGATGGCTCAGGATCTAGAAAGATGGAGAGTTGCTCGTTGGAAATGCAAAAAAACCAAAACCTTGGGGTTTGATCCTATTCTTATTACCTCAGTCAACTTGAACCCCTCTAATAGAAGCGAGAACATTGGCAATCATTACATGATGGTGATGGATAGGATGGTTAATGTTCTCTAGCGCTCCAATCAGGATGATCAAAAATATGGCAAAGCCTTCTGCGTTCCCTCAGGTGGACTCATATGGCTTAGGCTCTAATATGGAATTAGATGATGACATGGTTCTCGGCCAATACCAGAAAGACATCAAGCTTTAAGCTTTGGAGTGGAGGGCTCCGTCCAAAAGTGCCACCAAATCTAAAAAAGGGAGAAGTTCTCTGACTAATCTCTTTCTTTTTCTTTCTTCCCTTTTCTTTCCATGAATCTTAAGATTTTTACTTGGAATTATAGGGGTCTTTCGAACTCTAGAACTATGGATCACATCAATATATAATGATGCTATAAACATATTGAAGTTGGACTTTATTTGTCTACTGGAAACCAAATCTAACAGTGGATGTATCTATCATTTTTCCAATAAATTTAAATGCAAATTTGAAATGGCTAGTATCCCATCTAATAGATTATCTAGTGGTATTATTGCCTTATAGAACATATCTATAGGCACTGTTACTCTTGTAGCGATCTCGGCTGGCCCTTCATTTAGTGATCTCAGGCAGCTCTAAGACTTGGATTCTTTCAACCATTTATAATTCCCAGGTCCTTTCTCAACAAAAAATATTTGGATATCTTTCTCTGGTATGACCCTTCTTAACACTCCTTGGCTTCTCACTGCGATTTTAATGCTATCATTAGTACTGAGGAGCACAGAGGAGGTTCTTTTAGAAATTATGCTTCCAAAGAAACTTTGTTTTCTAATTTTATTTTTGAAAACAATCTTTCTGATCTTGGCTTTACTGGTTTATGATTTACTTGGTGTAACAACCAAGAGGGTCTAGCTTGAAGATGGGATAGATTGGATTGTTTCCTCTTAACCTCAATCTGGATTTTTAACTTTCAAAGCTTTTACAATCAACATTTTTCTCATACCAACTCTAATCACTCTCTTATGTTTTTAATTTATTATAGTTCTTTGCTCAATAATAGCAAAAAAAAATTTCATTTTGATAATTTTTGGTTAGATTGTGATGGTTGTCATAATAGTGTGCTTAAAGCTTGGAATATTCAATCTTCTTCCTCTCCCATGCACTCTTTCATTCATTCGATTACTTGTACTAAGCAAAATTTTCTCAGGTGGAAGGCCACTGGTATTACTCATGTAGAGAAGGAAATCCAAAATATAGATGCTAAAATTAGTGCTCTTGATGAGACAGAAGCCTCCTCGGATGTCACATGGCATCAAACTTGGACCAGAGCTTTATATAATCCCCACAATGCTCTCATTCATCAAAATTCTATCTTTTGGGTGCAAATGGAAAAATTATATTAGATGAGCAATGGCGATCAAAATACAAGATACTTCCATAGCTTGGTCAAAATCAGACAAGATAGGAACCAAGTAAGAGCTATAACATCTATGCTGATCAAACTGATATTGAAAATTGGTTTTTTAATTCTATAAAGATCTTTGGACATCTTCTTCGAATTATAGCTTGGATTCTCTATATCATGCTTTGCCAAATGATTTTAATGTTTTAAGTGAGGAGGATAGAGTGGATTTGATTATACCTATCTCTAAGATAGAAGTCTATCCAACCTTCAAATTCATGCCTCGTGGAAAAACTCCTGGCCCTGATGGCCTTAATGTTGAGTTTTATATCTTTTACTAGAATATTATTGGTGATCATTTCTATAATGCCATGATAAGTGCTCATGTATAAGCTATACAAAGTATACTTTTCTTACATTGAGCATCGCTTTATTCAGATTTTTTCGCTTATATGTGTGCATTTGTGTTCTTTTGTGCATGTAGGATTGTGGAGATGAATTTAGGAGAAAAGAAGCAAGAATAGGTCATGTTCACCATTGTTGGGGAGTTCTCAGACCAAGCAAGGAACAAGGCACGAGTCTAGACTTGTGGGTGTGTGCTAACCTTCATTAGAGGGGCACAAGGGCAGTCACATTTACAAAAGTCTAACTCGTGTAGCATTGGAGAACTTCGCCAATGAAGAGAAATGAAGTAATCGACATGATCTACCGTTGATTGTGTGCCCAATTCAATGGCCTCGATGAAGAATGATGAATTCGGGAGCATTTCGGCGAGAGTATTGCAGCAGCAGCGTAGTAAATTAATGCAGCAAAGTACTGTAGCAAGTTACTATTCACTTTCGTCGAAAATCAGAAAAACAGAGAATCCACACGCCCGTGTGGAAATTCTATAGGGGCGTGTGAAGCCCCGATTTCAGCCCGATTTTAGTCTATAAATGCCTGTTTTCAGATCTATTTGGGGACCCCACTTCTATCTCTTGCCTATCTTTTCAAGGGCTTTCAGCTAGGGTTTGGAGAGGTTCTTGGAGATCTTTGGAGGCGATTCTACAGTGTCAGCATCGACATCCTTTGGAAGATAGCTATTGGGAGAGTTTTCGTCGGCATCAATTCGGCGAGGTGTGCCCTAGTCTTGACAAGGGATTCATTGGGGAAGACGTGCGGCTCCACAAGACCATCGATACGATCTACAAGGGGGTTTTCTTTATGGTTTTTATGCATATGTTCTTAAACTCTTCATTGACTTTGTATTGCTCCATGGAGAGCTAAACCCTAGTGGGTATTCGGATTTGTAAACCCTAGGATGATATTGTTTCTATGACTTTTATTATGCTTTCTTAATTGATGCTTTTAATTGAGTTCCAATCTTGCATGTTAATTGTATTGATTTTCCCTTAGCCGTGACACTAGGGTTGAGAATCATCTAGGTTATCCTTTGAAGGTGTGATAACTTCTATAGGATTAGACTACCCGAGATTGGAGAGAGTCGAGAGGGTGAGTCGAGAGGTAGCGAAATATCCCTTTTCCCCTTCGGTGTGATTTTCCCTACCTCCATGTTCCAAAAGTTCTTTACTGTCGAAGTAGAGTAAAGTGCTAGGAGATGGACTCCCCTGACAGAGTGAAGGGTTGTAGTGAATCTAGTACTGGGGCTTAACTGAGACTAGGGTTCTTTCACCTGAACCAAAGAGTTAGAACTATACTTAGGGACAGGGTCTTTCACTTGGAATCCCTAAAATCCCAAGCAGTTCCACGTAGTGTGAGGTTTAGGATGATGGACTCCCCTGGGGCTTAGTTGACAGGTCAACGAGAGTTAAGGGTCGTAGGGAAACCTAATGCCGAGGCATAATGTTGGAACTAGTCACGGTTGACCTTAGGTTTGGGACCGTGTGCTTTAGGATTTCCACGACTCATTAAACATCAATAAGGGAGTATAATACTAGTCTTGCACTAGAAGCATTAGTCCTTGGGGGAGCTTTGTCCGGGTACCCCATCTTAATATCGATTACCTCTCCTACCTCTATTGCTCTTCTTGTATTATTTTACTTTCTTTTATATCTATACATATTAATTTCTCTCACCATCAATTCCCTTCATAGCTAAATAGTGATAACACTTGTTTCTGAACACTATTCCCTGTGGATAAGACTACCCACTCATCAAGGTATTTTATTACTTCGACAACCCATGCACTTGCGGGTACACACGCAAGGGGTGTGTCATGCCATTTCTTAGTTTTTTGAAACCTCCAGTTTTCCTCATTCCTGGGGTAAAACCTTTGTGGCTTTAATTCCCAAAAAGGATAATCTGATTCTAGTTTCTATTTTTTGTCCGATCTCCCTCAGCAATGTTTGCTACAATGTTATTTTAAAAAAATTTAGCGAATCATTTAAAGACTATGATTCATAATCTTGTTGGTCCCGAACAAAGTGGGTTTTCATCTAGGTGATGTGCTTCTGATAATATCATTACTGTCCAAGAAATTACCGACTCCTTAGTATCTGATTACATAGCCCCCCATATGATTACCAAAATAGATATTGAGAAAGCCTTTGATACTGTTGAGTCGAATGCCATCCTGGCTACCTTTTGAAGGATGTCTTTCCTTGAGCGCTGGATTTCTTGGATCGAATCTTGCATTTCCTCAGACTCCTCCTTTATTCCTAATGGTCATTGCACCTATTGGATCTCTAGTAGTAGAGGAGTTTGACAGGGCGACACCATATCTCCTTTGGTTTTTCTTCTGGTTACTCAGAATCTCTCTACAATTCTTAACAAAGCCCTTACTTTGATCTTGTTCTCGATTTTAATCCTAGATTTGCTAAGGATTTTAATCATATTGTGTTTGCCAATGACCTTATCCTTGTCACCAAAGTATCTAGCCAAGTTGCCCCAGATTGTCTTCTTTACCTGCACATTTATCATGATCTCAAGGGTAAAAAACCAAATTTTATTAAGTCAGCCATTTTTTTCCCCTCTTGTTGTAATTGGAAGCTTGCTAGCTCTATCCCCAGAATCTTTGGAATTAAGCTGGGAACCTTTCCCTTTACTTACCTTGGTATTCCCATTTCCCCAGAGAGATTCCTTATTAACCAATAGCTTCCTTGACTGATAGAGTCAAAGCTAAACTTCATTCTTGGAATCATTCTATGATTTCTACTGCAGTCAAAGTCACCCTTTTAAATAGTTCTATTTTCTCTATTCCAAATCACTTCTTGTCTGTTATGAATTTGTTAGATTCAATCCTCGATAATATTTCCTAACTTGCCTGAAACTTTCTTTGGGGTAGAGGCAGCAATGATAGAGGCTTCCGCACAATTGGATGGACACAGTTGCTACACTTGGTAAGCTTGGGGGGGAGGAGGGGATAGGTCTTAGGAATCTTTGACATGTTAAACACTCTCTAATGGCTAGAACTATTTTTGCTATTTGAATTATGGGAGTAAACTTTGGATTGATATTTTCAATCTTAAATATAGAGCTAGCCTAGAATGCGTGGAATATGGATAAGCTCCCTCATTCCTCTTGGTTCTATAAATCTATTTGCAGCAGTACTGATTCTCTAACTCCAAAATCTTATCTTGTAATCATCAAAACTTGGACTGGTAGAAGGATCCGTGTAATATGGATCTGCCCATTATGAAAAAGGCAACTTTTTAAAACATGTCCTTGGATTTTGAAAATTTGGATTACACTGATTTTGTGTCTCATAATAGTTTTAATGTTGAGTTTCTTCAAATTCTCTTTGTCAACAATCTGGATTGGGATTGGATAAACAAAGTCTCAATTGATTATGCCAATAAAAATCTTTGAATTTGGGGCCCCTACTCTCTTATGCCTTCCATTGCTGCCACAGTTTATGATCATTTAAATTGTAGCTCTACTAGACATTGGTCTAGTTGGTGCTAATTATGGAAGCTCTGTACTTTGCCCTAGGTTAAAATCTTTATGTGGTAATTGACAAATGGAAAACTTCCTAATGGGGCCTATTTATATGATATTAACATTGGCCCACATACTATCTGTCACTTTTGTGAGTTCAAATCCGAAACAACACTTCATTTAATCTTTACCCCTTATTGGATGAATCTCTTTATTATGATGGGTTCAAACCTAAATGTTGTCTATTACCTTGACTTAGGGAATTGGCTCTTGGGTAGTTATAAATCTTGGGTTGGCAAGGATTTTGCAAAAGCTCTGACTGCCACATTCACTTGGATCATCTGGAAGGAGTGTTGTAATTATGTCTTCAGGAATTGGACTCCTATCTTCCATACTATTATTCCTAGAGCTTGGTCTTATTGCTCAGATTATTTCAAATCAATAGGAAAATTAACCATGGAGTTTTATAAACCTGTTAATCATTCAACAAGCATTATTTTATACATTGATGCTTCCTTTTATAAGCTCTCTGAAGATAGTGGTATAGGTTTTATTGTCACTACTACTGTAGGTTTTATCTTGGTTGCAGGATCCCTAGGAACTACGATCGAGTCTCTAATCAAGTAAGAGATATTGGACTTAAATCAAGTGCTTGAAGTTTGCTACTCAAGAGGCTGGGTTCCAGATAAAATTTGCTGTGACTATCCTGGTGTTGCTTAGATGGTGAATAACTTCAACCACAGTGTTTCCTGGCACTTTAAACATGAAGTTCAAACTTTGAAGCAAATGCTCATTTCCTCCCCCAATATTGTCCTCAAAACTATTGATCATGAAAACAATAGAATTGCAGATGCTCTTGCTAATCAGGGAAGATTGAACCCACACTTCTCCCTTTATTCTCAAGGAATGGACTACCCAAGATAGCTTGATGAGCTTTACAACTAGATGATGCTCAGTTTCTAATTTCTTTCTTTTCTCTAATTCTTGTTTTTCTTTAGCTTTTTTCTCTCTCTTCAAAGAAAAAAAAAAAAAAACAATATTAGACAACCACACATGAATTGGTGAGAGGCGCTCACTTTAAGTGAGACAAAAGGATTAGGTAGCAGGTTCGACTCAGTGGGAGTATGAATTAATGTGTGACTAAGCAAAACAATACCTGGCTTATGCAGAGCTCTGTTCTGGGTCTCACTGAGGTGGACCGGTCTCTCACAAAAAAGGCACCTTTTTTGTGAGAGACTGGCCCATCTCAGTGAGACCTAGAACAGAACTCTGCACAAGCTAGGTATTGTTTTGCTTAGTTGCACATTAATTCGCACTCCCCCGAAGTCGTACCCACGACCTAAGCCTTTTGTCTTACTTAAATTGAGCGTCTCTCATCAATTGATCTGCGCCTTTTTTGTGAGAGAGTGCGGATCAATTGATGAGAGGCACTCACTTTAAGTGAGATAAAAGGCTTAGGTCGCGGGTTCGACTCCGGGCAGTGCGAATTCGTGTGCGACTAAGCAAAACAAGCCCTGGCTTGTGCAGAGTTCTGTTCTGGGTCTCACTGAGGTGGGCCGCTCTCTCACAATATTTGTGTGTGTAGGAATAAGTACCAAATTATTCTTGCATATCTATCATTTATTAAGTACTTGAAAGTAAAAATTTTTAGTCATTCATTCAACCTTTCTTATGTTGATCAGGATCAACTCCATTAAGGCTTTGGATCTGTGACAAAACCTCTGATAGTAATCAGTTACTATTGGCTGTCCTACATGGTGGTGTTAGGGTATGTGTCCGTGTCTTTACATTTGTGTTAATTGTGATTATCTTGGTGGTTAATATTTTTGTCGACTTAGGACAATGCGTAAGATGCAGATGTGGAGATAATTGCTATATATATCCTTACTTTTGGGAGTGGGGAGAAGGTTATGTTGTTACCATAGACCTCACTTCATTTAAGTAGGTTAAAGCATTGCACAACAATTTTCATTTATTTTTCATAATATTGTAGTAAGTTTCAGTTCTTTGGATAATGATTTTTCATCTGAGATCAATTGCCCGTCTGATGTATAATGGATATAACGCCTAAATAGGTCTTGGTATACATTAACTAAAATGTAAGAGTTCTGTAGATTGTTTTATTGTATTTGGAACTTTGGTGTTCGGTCATTTGCTCCACCACTTTTTTTTGGTTTTCTGCCCAAGTTCGGCCCATATGATCTCCAAGCAGGACTACATAGTGATTGATTTGTATGAGCTTGTCTAGTATCACTACACCATAATGGATCTTGAGTGTCATTTAGTTTGCGGTGTTTTTAATAGACAACGCTATATTTAGTGTTTTCGCGGCGTTTTTCCATAAACGCCGCTAAAATCACAATTTAGCAGAGTTTTTCAATAAACACTGCCAACGTACTGAAATTTAGCGGTGTTTTAAGGTAAAATGCCGCAAAAATTCTTAATATTTTTAAATTTAAAATTCATAAAATTTATATTTAACGATGTTTTTAAAATAATGACGCAAAATGATAGATACTTTTTTATTTTAAAATTAAAAAATTTAAACTTTCGTGGCGTTTTTCAACAAATGCTGCCAAATTACTGAAATTTAGCGGCATTTAAAACACCATGAAATTCTTGACATTTTTAATTTAAAATTCATAAAATTTATATTTAGAGGCATTTTTACCAAAAAAAAAAAAACACAGCGAAATGATAGATAATTTTTATTTTAAAATTCATAAAATTAATTCACGTTGTTTTTCAACAAATGCCACCAAATTACTGAAATTTAGCAGTGTTTTCAAATAAAAGCTGCAACAATCCTTTATATTTTTAAATTTAAAATTCATAAAATTTATGTTTAGCGGAGTTTTTCAAAAAACGCCACAAAACGATAGATACATTTTTTATTTTAAAATTCTTAAAATTAAACTTTCGCTGCATTTTCAAGAAACGCCACCAAATTATAATTTTTTACTTAATTTTTATAAAATTAAATTTTAGCAGCGTTTATGACACAAAATACTATGAAATTAGAAAATTCAAAATTAATGCCATCTATTTTAAAAATTTAAATTTGACGCCATTTATTTTAAAGCTTTCATTTAGAAAAATGCTGCTAAATACAATTATATATTATTTTCTATAAATACCCTTTAATTGTAATGAAAAGAGAAATAAAGTGGAAGAAAGAGAAGAAGGAAATGCAAGAAGGAAAGATGAAGATGATGATGACGATGACAAAGCTAGGAAAAGAAGAAGAAGAAGAAGAAGAAACTACAAGAAGTGAAGAAAAAGAAAAAACTTGATGAAGAAGAAAAACAAAAAGAAGGAGGATGAGGAGGAACTAGAAAAGAAGAGTAAAGAGAAAATTATCAAAAAATAAAAACAAAAAATCTAACAAAAAAAGAAAATAATAATAATAATTAGAGGAGCAATTTACTTTATTTAAAAGAAAATCAGGTTAAATTAGCCTTATTTTTTTTATCTGAAAGCATAGCTAACATAGTGGTAGTTGCAAGAAAAACGCCGCCAATTGTTAGAACATTACTGACATTTTCCCAGTGTTTTTTGAAAACACCATTTCAATATTTAGCGTTTTTTTAAAACTTTGCTAAATATTAAAAAAAAAAACTGCTAAAGACCTATTTTGGTGTTGTGTACGCTGGGAACATCTTGCCTAGATTGTAAGAAAATTCACCCTTTGATCTTCTTCTGTTTTTGATTAATGCTCCCTGATCTTGCTTCCACCATGAAGATAGATTGTTTATTCCCATTATAGCATCACAATTTGTTGTTGTTCTTATTTGTCTTCTCTTATCAATTGTTTAAATGTTTGAGTGTTTGATGGAGGATCAACATGGTCTTTGATTGCTTTCTATGATGTGGAGTTCAGAATGTTTATTGCCAGATATCCTCTTTGCACAATAGGATCTGTATACATAAAATCGCAAGTTTATATTCCATTAGTTAATTAGTGCCTATATATATATGTAACTGATTAATGAAAGCCTACATCAACAAAATTTAATTTCTTCAGTGCATTTCTTAATGCATGAGTCTATCGCTTGAGTCACCAAGTGCATATAATATATATAGGTCTCATCTTTATCCAGTTAGCGAATAAGCTAATTATGAAGAAATTAATTAGATGTGAATATTTTTGCCAATTAGCAGCTGGTATATAACAAGTAAGAACAAGTAAAGATGATACAATTAATCTCTTCTTGATGTTTTTTATATTAATTTGGAATTTTATGTTGAATGTTTTTCTTTTTCAGGACAAAGGATTGTGATTTATTTGGAATTTTATAGATCGAGTACTCAAGTTTTGGTGGTAAAATTAAATACTAATATTTGCATGATCCCATTTTTTATATAAAATAATTTAATTATATTTAAAGTATAATAATAATAATAATAATAATAATAATAATAATAATAATAATAATTAATAATTCAATATTTATCAAGTATAAACAAATAACTGAATGAATTAATGAATCAACAAAAGAATAATAATTCATAAAATTTAATAAATAGATAATAATGGATGATGAATTAATACCCAACAAACGATAAAATATTATATAAGTAATTTAAGAAGAATTAAGAAACTAAATTCATAAGTGTTGGAAATAAGTGTTGGAAATAAGAAATATATTATATATATATATGGAATTACTTAGTTAATTAACACCCAAAGTAATCTAGATTTTAAGTGAAATATGGATTTTAAGTGAAATCAAGTTTCTCCTATATGCCCTTGACAGTAAAAAGAGTTTTCAATGAGAAAAATTCTCTCGTATTGTGTGATGATAACAAAAGTGAGGAAGACAACGTAAATCAATAGTTCAAACCGCACTCAAAGGTAGGGCATTTTTCATTGATATAGGAACTTCTGTACCAGAGGATCAAATCGTGGAGATTTCGAGGTTGAACAACCTAACTTAATAAATAAATTAATTAATTAAAAAAAAAAAAGCCAATGATATGATTTAATAAATGAGTGGGGTCAAGGCACGTGGCCGGAACATGGGAGCTAGAAAGCATAGTACTGGGGGTCACATGCAATTTGGTCGAAAACAGGTTGGAAACAAATAAAATTGTGGCCAGTGCAACAGACCTTAAATTTCTCAAACAAGCCAGTTTCAACAGTAAAACCAAATATGTTCAAGAGTCTTCAGAGTTTAGACAAAACTATCATTTGAACTGAATCCTCACCAAATCAGAAACTTGAAATGATAATTCATACAATTATTCAAATAAAGATTGAACAGCAAAGTAACACACACACACAAACGCACACACACACACATATATATTAAGTAAAGAAAATAATCATCATGCAGTACTAATGATGCGTGCGTGGAGTGGATTCTTCATGGCAACAACAAGCTCAGCCTTCTCAGAGAGATCCACCTCTATTCCCTCCACTGCTTTCAACTCCATCTCATTCACAAAGTTGGCCACCAAATACTCAAGCTGAAGCATGGCTATATCCATGCCCGGGCACATTCTCCTTCCGGCCCCAAAGGGCATCATCATCTTGATATTATCTCTTGTCCCTCTCTCTTCTCCTTCCCCTCCAACCATGAACCTCTCTGGTCTAAACTCTAATGGATCCTCCCACACTGTTTCATCCAACCCAAGGCTTGCCACCAAGTAGTTCACCACTGTGCCCTTAGGTATTAAATACCCATCCATCATCACGTCCTCTTTCACTCTATGGGGAATCAAAAAGTGCGCCGGTGGGTGACGCCGCAAAGCTTCAAGTATGAATGCTTTTAGATATGGCATCCTTTGTAGTTCATCTTTGTTGACTTGTCTCCTCTTTACTCCAACAACTGACCTGATCTCTTTTCTCAGCTTTTTTTGTATATCTTGGTGTTGGACAAGCCTTGCCATTATCCATTCCAAAGCTGCAGAAGCAGGCCGGATGCTAGCATCTAGGAACTCAGAGGCGAAGCTCATAATTTCCTCTTCACTTAGCTCTCTCATGTTCCCTCCATTGTCTGCAGGGACTTTGAGTTTGAAAAGGGAGTCAACGTAAGAGATCACGTCTGTATCCTTCACTCTTTGTTTACATGCTTTGATTATGGGAAGCAGAAGTTCCTGATGAGCTCGCCTGAGCTGTTTCAACTTCCACAATCTTGTGCAGTAGAGCAGCAGTGCCACCTTGGGCAACAGATTTAGAGCAAAAAGTTTCTCCACAATCTGTATCAGCTCAAGCTGCACGTTCATGATCTGATCCACCACCTTCTGCTCCATTATCTCTCCAAAGCACAAGGAGGACATGAAGAAGGAAAAGGAGTGTTGGATGCTGTGAACCGGGACTACAACGCCACCGTTGGCCTCAGCCTCGGTCTTAAGACTCTTGAGTAGTATCTCAAAGGCCATGCACTGAATGCTACTGCTTGACTCACCGGCTTTGCTCAGGTGGATCACCTCGGAGATGAGGTTACGGCGGAGGAGACGCCATAGAGGGCCGTAGGGTGTGTTGTTGATGGAGTGAAGGTTGCCGTTGAGATCACTACGAGACAATGGTAGAGGCCGGTCAGCGAAGGCCTCGCTGTTCTCGATGAGTGATCGGTGGACTTGTTTGCCATCCATGATGAAGATGACAGGACGAGAACCAACGTAGAGGGTGAAGATTGGGCCATACTTAGCACGTAGATGGTGAAGAGTGGGTTCAAGTTGGGAGAAGGGCTTTGTGAGCCATAGTAAGTTGCCAAATATTGGGATTCTTGGAGGGCTTGGTGGTAGTCTTCTTCTTCTTTTTCTTTCTCTCTGATTGATGAGCAATGCAAGAGAGATGATCACAAGGATGAGGATGAGCAAAGATGATGCCATTGCTAATTAACAAACTTTGTGGAGCTTGACTTTGAGCTTCTGTTTGTTGATTTATATAACAGCCGATCAAATTTTACCTTAAAAATAAATATATTAATAAATCTGTTCCACGTCATTGACGCCGCATTTTCTACAGTGCTAGCCAAATTCTTATAAACTACCAGTAGTTGTTGAAAAATTATTGATTGTCATAATGTACCTTATATTTTGGGGTTCTTTGATTAAGCACTTTTGGGTTTTAAAAAATATGTTTGTTTGGGCTTTTGGGCAGAAGCAGAAGCTGTGAAAAAGCTAAAATTCATCTTTTTTTTAAAGCTGACCACTAGGTGCTTTTCAGAAAAGCACTTTTGAGAAGCTGTTTTTTTGTGTGCAAAATTACTAATTTAACCTTGAGAAATGAATAATTCTGTCATACCCCGAACCCGAAGCGTTCACAAACGGCCGCATACCTACAAGGCTGTAACCAAGTAGACACGCGAGGCCTCAAACTTGTCTCATAAATGTGAACAAAATCTAACAAGAGTACTGTTTCTAAAACAAAGGAAACCACATTGAAACACATAACAAAGTCTAAACATAACACTTAAACAAAGACAAGAAACCCTAAGTTCACAGCAAAAGAATTTTATTAACTTGACAATAGCTAGACGGCGACTTGCTCAACAACTCTGCTAAACTGTTCACCACAAAACCCTACTCCTGATCTGAAAAGGAAAGAGCACAACTTAATAAGCTTGGGAGCCCAGTAAGCAACCATTAAAAATATCGGGATCACAAAAATATTCAATAATTTTAAAAAACGTCCAAAATGTAGCATAAAGAAATAAATACCAAAATGAATCCCAGAAATCAGAAATAATTCAAAACAGATTTAATTTAGCAAAATAAATATCATATAAGTCCCCCAACAACTAATGCCAAAACAAAACATCAGATTTCATTTATTTCATAAGTTTACTGACGGAACGATGGGAAACTCCAGTTTCTATGTCAGAATATCAGAAGCCGTTATTCTTCACCGACGGAACGGTGGGAAACTGCAGTTTCTATGTCAGAAGTACATGTCGATACGGTCAATGTTTAACCCCCAGTGATAGGGTTATTGCACAGTTAATTGGGCACTACGAGTTATATAGCAAAATATTTCATGTTCATAGAAAAATAACTATCAAAATCAAAAGCAAGAAAGTACAGAGCAATTCGCCAAGCAAAACTATCCTTAGTTATGTGATCCCCTTTTTGATAATAGAAAAGTAATTCTTAAACATCATCAACTAATTAAAACGTTTTAAATAATGGATGAAAATGTAATATCAGGAAATTTGCTAAAAATTTATCTAAAAAGAACCTTTATAATGATCACATACTTCTAGAAGTATACATAATCAAACTTTAATAATTATTGAATAAACCATATAAATAATCAAAACTTGAATAACTATTAAATGAACCAGAAATTTAAAAACTAAATAATTAAATAACCAATATAGATACAAACAGTGAGAAATTTAATAAATATTAAATAAAACTAACTCATAGAATAACAAAAAAAATGTCATTACCAAGATAAATTTGTGAACAAAATAAAAATGACAATTTATTAAGAGTCAAAATGCATATACATATACGGGTATTTATATGTGGTTTACTTACCTGTCTAACGCCAAAAACTAACTGTACCCCGAAATTAAGCTTCCATGAAATATCCTATATGTGAGAACACATTCCAAAGATATTAATAACAATGACCACACAAACCTAAAAATTATACCAGACTAACCTCACATATTAAAAGACAACTTTCTCTAAACTAATTCGTGTGGATAATTATAACAAGATTAAACTAGGGAGCTTTGGCATGAGTATTAAAATCTCTAATACCAATTTAATAGGTTTAAGATTCCACAAATAAATAACAACATCACACAAAAATATACAGGGAATCAATTTTCTACACCAATAAACACCAGCACTGAAAATTAATTTCCCTCTACATCCAAACATATATACACACACAGTAAATAAATAAATAAACGAATAAAACATATACTAATTATGGACGCCAGAACTCCACCCATCGACATTTTATATATATATATATATATATATATATATATATATATATATATATATATATAAATTAAACACAAAAATTTTTGTTATATATATATAAATTAAACACAAAACTTTCTGTTTTCTAATCCCTACGATGTCAAAGCATGCAACTAAATCCCTAGGATATCAAAACATGCACAAAATTCAAGACAACTAAATCAACTATAATATATATATATATATAAAAGTGGCTGCAGAACATGAATCAAATCCACTTTTCAAATGAGAACTTTAAAACAAAAGTCCCGAATTTAGGAATTAAATAAATAAATAAATAAAATCTGATTTTTCTCTCAAACAAAATATAATATTTTTCTTTTTTTTTAAAAAAACAAACAACTTGTGCATCAATGAAAGTAAAAACAACTAGCAAATCAATCCCTAGATCCTAGAAGGAGAACGCTTACCTCACAACAACCGACACAAAACCCTTAATGAAGAGATCTATCTCCGTCCTCGCCGCAGGCACCATACACCAAAGAAAAAAAAAAAAAAAAACAAAAACAAAAGAGAAGAGGAAAGAGGCTAGATTTCTCTCCCTCTTTCTTAACCCAATCGGAGATTTACAACCGAAGAAATGAGGAGTCGTACAGCTAGGGTTTGGAAACTGAAAAAAAATAATATAAAAGGGCTTCCTTCTTTTTATTAATTAATATAAATGCCAAGCATACCAAAATCTTTTGATTTATGTAATGTGTTTCATGTAATGTGTTTCAGGTTAGTAGTGTACAATTGCGAGATGACCTTCTATCAATGCTAGTTGCTAGACATGAAACAATAGGTTCTGTTTTGACATTGCGAACTTTATCCTTACAAAGCACTAATACATATAACTTATTATTGGAATTTTTGCAATTACTTCTTGTTTTACATCATAAGAATTATGGGCCGAATATCATCACACAGGATGGTGATGCACATGTTCCCAAATCAGATCCATATGAACAAAAAGGACCCCTTTCTTTTTTATGTCAATTTCATCTTTGGGTTGTGAAAATCTTCACTTAGAATGAATTTTATAGCCTGTAGGAGACCCACCCTTTGTAACAAAGAAGATCTTCCCAATAGTTGTATCTTCTTGGTATTAGTAGTTGTATCTTCTTGGTATTATAGTATAGATATTATATTTGGAGACCCTTGGCTTTGTAGGAAAAATACAGACATCAAATTTAAGATGATGCAATATAATTACCTCCATGTTTCCTATCAGGTGTTAAACTTCAAATTTTTATTGCCGACATCATTTCAACACATATTCTATTGGTTCTTAAACTAGAAGTTTTTATTGGCTACATTTCAATATGTTGGCTGTTAAACTTTGTGTCACTGCAGGACCCATCTGCCTTGTCTAGAGCACAACAAGAGGTTGGCAGTGTTCTAAAAGGAAGACTTCCTAGATATGATGATGTCAAAGAGTTGAAGTACTTGCTCAGTAATGATTCTTTTCTGAAATTGATTAGAACATAAATTCATACAGTAATATAGACAGCAAGAGTCTTGCAATAGAAAAATGCTGCCACTCTTTGTTATGGAACATTGTTTATCCAATAGTGTCTATGCCTTTAAGAGATTTGGGTATTAAACTACGTATTTAGGAAGGAAAAACCATGAAAGCTTAAGGAATATGCATCAACCTTTTAGGGCGAGTGTTCAAGTCTGTGCAAGTATACCTTGCTTTTGCGCATCAAAAGGTCACTGTATATTTCTTGCATTATGCATTTTAATTATTCATCTGGCATGCATGAGCTTTATGTCACTCTATTTCACCTTATATCCCTCTTTATCATTGTATTTAAACTTTAGAAGTTTATTAGTAGTTTGCAAGTCCTTTTAACTTTTGTTGTGTAAACAATTTTAAGTTTTATTTTACATGATTTGTAAGTACATGATGCTTCTAGTGCTCAACAAACTCCGCGTGGGAATAATCATTCTCCCGAATCAAGTTGTCAAGCAATTCCAAATGCATCAAGTAAGCTCATTATTTTTTTTTGTCATTTAAAAAGTTTATTATTTTAAGTTTTTAGATTAGTGTTTTATTGTTGCATACATCTTATTAATTGTATTTTTTTTAAAATGGTTTTTGTAGGTGGTGCTTTTTAGAAGATGACATCGGTTCTACTTGAGCAAATTCTTGTCACTTTATTTGGTTGTTAGACATTAAATGAAAGTATTTTATCTTTGTAATATATTTGGAGTTGAGGCAAGAACTCTTTGTTGTCAAGATTGAATGGTAGTTTACTTTTGGACATATATTTTATAAAAATATTTTTGTGATGATGAAATAAATTTTTTTTTAGTGGAATGTTTGTGTTAGATTTGGAATTGAGGCAACAACTCTTGGTTATCAAGATTGAATGATAGTTTATTTTTGGACATGAATATATGTTTGTGGTGATGTAATTGTTTTCTTTGTTATTTTTAGTGGAATGTCTTTGTTTTTTTAATAGCATTAATTATTTTAATTTATTGCAAATTAATTTAATTGGGTATGGGATGTTAAATTATTTATAATATATTTACAGGTGTATAATGGTTATATTGACCGAATAATCATAAATATAAAGATTTTTACTGATGGTATGGTCGTTGCTAAAACTAAACAAGTCTTTTTGAATATACATCTATAGCAACGGATGTTGTAGTCATTAATAAATCAAATGGATTTCTTTCAATAAATATTGTAACCGTTGGTATAGTTCTATGCTTATGAGATTTTTATTGACAATAAAAAATGTTGGAATATACATTTTATCATTGGTATAAGGTAAATAAATCTGAGATGTTTTACCAACGGTGAGATCACTAGTTATAGTTATATTCTGTTGGTAAATCCCATGAACCTTCTCCAATAGAACCTATAACTGTTGGTATAGATGTATGTGCAAACAACTTCTACTAATGGCAAAAAAATTGTTGGAATAAGTATTTTTATTGTTGGTATAGGGTAAGTAATCTGACGATGCTATCTCAACAGTATGCCCAGTATGCCCAATAGTTACAATTATATTCCGTCAGTAAAACTAATAAATCTATTCCAACAAACGTTATATCCATTGGTATAGGTCTATACCTACAAGGCTTTTACCGACGGTAAAATCAGTGTTGGAATAGGTTTTTTTACCGTCGGTATAGGGTTTTGGGACCTTTATCAACGATTTTTTGATTTTTACCAACACATTTTACACCGTCACTATATGTCAATTTTTTTGTAGTGCCGTAAGTGAGTCTGTCTAACCTATTCTTCACTGGTTGATGTCGAGAGAACTCCATCTTCATCGTTTTAGCTCTAGAATGCTTCTTTTGGCTCTCTCTCTCTCTCATCCTTAAGCACTGCTTGAAGCCTGAGAATGCAAAATACACCATGTTTCGCATCGAATTCCATAATATTACTCTAACACATGTCTAATGAGTGTACCAAAATGAGGTTAAATGTTATATAGTTGTACACTCATCAGAGTCTATGTGCATCGATGTGTGTGTGTGTGTGTGTGTGTGTGGGGGGGGGGGGGGGGGGGGGGGGGGGGGGGGGGGGGGGGGGGGCGCAACCCTAGCATATCTAGTCGATCTTTTGGAGCTGTAAGTCCCCACTGTGTGTATCATTGATCTTTTGTTGAGAGCATGTGGTGTGAGAATCGATAATCTTTTTCAAGGAAGAAAAATTCGATCAATCATCGATTTATGATAACTTATGAAACATTATGGTCATAATTTGTCTGAATCCATTCTATTCTTTAGATTATTCAGAGAACTTGGTTATGAAGTATCTCCGCCTAAGTTTTTTTTCCTTCTATATCAACTCCATTAAATTAATTTTATTTTTTTATAACATTTAACTTTAAATATGTATTAATTTTTAGATATGTTCAACAAGTTCATTGATAAGAATGGGAAGTTTAAACTATCTTCAAGTTCTTTTGGATCCATCACTGAATTATCACCAATGTCATTGCTCATCTATGATTCATGTGGAGTGATAGTGTTTAGGGACAAAATTTGCTCTTTGTATGTGTGTTTACATTAAAAAAAATCTAATATTTTGGCATATTTCCCTAATTAACTAGCGTCAATTTTTTATTTTATTGTCTAAATTGTTTTCGGCCATTATATTTGTCAAAAATGAGCCTAGGGCCATCAAATCATATCTTTTGTTGAGAGCATGTGGTGTGAGAATCGATAATCTTTTTCAAGGAAGAAAAATTCGATCAATCATCGATTTATGATAACTTATGAAACATTATGGTCATAATTTGTCTGAATCCATTCTATTCTTTAGATTATTCAGAGAACTTGGTTATGAAGTATCTCCGCCTAAGTTTTTTTTCCTTCTATATCAACTCCATTAAATTAATTTTATTTTTTTATAACATTTAACTTTAAATATGTATTAATTTTTAGATATGTTCAACAAGTTCATTGATAAGAATGGGAAGTTTAAACTATCTTCAAGTTCTTTTGGATCCATCACTGAATTATCACCAATGTCATTGCTCATCTATGATTCATGTGGAGTGATAGTGTTTAGGGACAAAATTTGCTCTTTGTATGTGTGTTTACATTAAAAAAAATCTAATATTTTGGCATATTTCCCTAATTAACTAGCGTCAATTTTTTATTTTATTGTCTAAATTGTTTTCGGCCATTATATTTGTCAAAAATGAGCCTAGGGCCATCAAATCATATCCTAGTCAACACCCATGTGTTGAGTGGGTTGGTGACTAGACATTTTAAAATTAAAAAAATGATGATTTTTTTATAATTATTAAAATGACTTACTTGTGGCTATTTTTAATCCAATTTTTTAAAAAAAATTATTGTTTTTCAAAGCAATTTGTTATTTTTTAAAATATAAGTAATAAAAAAGCAATCATTATTTCAAAAATATGGCTATCGCATGTGATTTTTTTTTTTTCAAATTTCACCACCGCTTATTACTATATTTTTGTTCATATACACACATAAATAATTTAAAATTAAATTAACTATTACTATTATTTTATAAATTGTAAATAAATTAGTTTATTATTATTTTATATAATTATTTATTTTATTTAAATTTTTTTTATTTGAGTAACTTACTTGTAGTTTAAGAACAATGTAAAACCAGGGAGTATATGTTTAGCTATAAGAGCCTATAGTTTATCAAAGAAGGAAGAACACATATAAATTAATCATTACTCATTGCATTTACACCACATTATTAAAAATAATAATAAACTAAACTATTTAAAATTTATAAAATAATATTAATAATAGTTAATTTAATTTTAAATTATTTAAAATTTATAAAAAAATTACATGGAATAGTTCTAGTTTTCAAATAATGCTTGCTATTTTATTCATAATAATATGCTATTATTTTAAAAATAAATAGTTTAAAATTAATAAATTTTATAAAAAGAAAAAATAATTTTTAAATTTGGTTAAAAAAACTACAAATTAGATATTTTAATAATTATTAAAAAATAAAGGATCAAAATGAAAAGTCATTACTTTTTTAATTTTAAAATGCTAGTTAGTAGCCCAGTGCACTAGGCCATAATTTGATGGTGCTAGGACCATTTTGACAAACATAATGGTCCTAGGGAAATTTAGGCTATGTTTGGTTCAAAGGGGGGGGGGGGGGGGGGGGGGGAGTGAGAGGGGGAGGAGTATGGAGGGGTTGAGAAAATATTGTGTTTGGTTTATAGAGGAGTGTGGAGGAGTGTGGAGGAGTAATTTATTTATTTTTTGTTTGGTTGAAAAGAGGAGGGGGGAGGAGAGAGAAAGAGTGTAATGTGTATTTGATTATTTTGCCCTTTACAATATATAAGTAATAATATATATATAATCAATTGTAGAATAATAATAATAATAATAATAATAATAATAATAATAATAATAATAATAATAATAATAATAATAATAAACATTATAAAACATATTTATACATAATATAATAATTAGGGAAAAATATTTATTTGAAAAAAAAAATTTATGAGGAGTCATATATTTATTATAATTGATGAATATTGGTTAAAATGTGAACATAAACAATTTAAGTGCAAATCCTCTATACATGTTGTAATGAGGATGTAATGGGGATTATAAAAATTTATGAGGGGTAATTTTGACTTTTTGGTATTATTTAAAAAAATTAGAAAAAACCATAAAACACCCATATTTTCTCACCCCTCTTCACTTCCCCAATTTGGGGGAGTGGGTTATGAGGGGTGAGGAGGGATGAGGCACCCCTCCTCACCCCCTCTCACTCCCCTCACTTCCCCAACCAAACAACACCAACTCCTCCTCACCCCCTCTAACCCCTCCCCACTCCCCCAACCAAACAAGGGCTTAGACAATAAAATAAAAAATAGGGCTTATATAGGGAAATAGCCCTAATATTTAGATTGAACACCCAACATAATTTAAGGCATATTCACTTCGCATGTAGTTAATTATGTTATAAAGAGATACAAATTAAATCTGGGAATAGAAATCTCCCTAATAATTAAGTCTAAATTCTTGAAAAACAAATGTAAAAAAAACTGCCTCTACCCCAAGTAAAAGAAGGAAAAAAAAACCCTAATTCTCTCTTGAGCCACTATTTGACCTTGACATTAGAAATGTTGGATTAAATCTATGGAAACTGGAAAACAACGAAGAAGAAGATGAAATTCAATAAGTGAATAAGAGATAAAGTTTGCTAAGATTGATATAAATGTTCTTCACAGATACAAGACTTTTATAAGCCTGGCAATCCCTTTTATAAAGTGTAAACATAACTAACTAACTGGGTATAACCTCTTTATGAAGAGTTGTAAACATAACTAACAAATTGGTAATATAACTGACATAATAATAATTGTTAATATGAAAGTTTACCAACATTCTAGTGCCACATAAGCAAGCAAATATGTCCAACTAATCCTTTGATGCCACCTGTGAGAGGCTTTTTATCAACCTTCAACAAGAAAGCACTTTTAATCAAACTCATTGACAGGAAGCCCGAAAGTGCACGGGTTTGTCGAAGTAATAAAAGTTACCCCGGTGAGAGGGTAGTCGAATCCACAGAGAATAGGGAGTTAGAATACGAGATTTCACTATTAAAACTATGTGAAGTACGGAAAAGTGATCGATTGATTCGATGAGTGAATTATGGAAACAATTATACTAAAATACGAGAAATTAAATAGAAAGATGGAAGATGAGAGAGTGCAAGTAAAAGAGAATAGAGAGGACTAGTAATGAATGAAATAGGGCATCCGGACAAGCTACCTCTAGGGTCTATGCTTCTAGTGCAGGACTATGCTATTATACTTTTCTATTGATGTTTAATCGAGTCGAGGATATCCTAAGACTCACGGTCCCAATCCTAAGGATAACTGTGACTAACCCTAACACTATGCCCCGGTATTAGGATTCACGTCAACCTTCACTCTATCGCTCGCACGACTAAGCCCCAGGGGAGTATATCTACCTAAACCTCACACTACGTGAGATTGCTTTAAGCTCTAGGGATTCCTAATGGTAAAACCTGTTCCTATGTGTAGTTCTAACCCTTTGGTCCAGGTGGAAGAACCCTAGTCTAGATTAAGCCCCAATGCATAGGATTCACTTCAACCCTTCACTCTGTTACTTGCGTAACTAAGCCCCAGGGGAGTTTATCTGCCTAGCACTTCACTCTATTTCGACTGCTATGAAATCAAAGAAACTGAGGTAGGGAGAAACCACGTCGGAGGGGAAAGGGGTACATCGCTACCTCACAACTCTACCTCTCAACCCTCTTCAATCTTAAGTAGTCTAACACTAAGGAGTTGTCACACCTCCAAAAGGCAACCTAAATTGTTCTCAATCCTAGTGTCACATCTAAGAGAAAACATTAACAAGATGAAATTAAGATTGAAACTCAATTTTATTCATCAATAATGGAAAAGCATAATAACAATGTCAAAGAAACATAATAACCCTAGAGTTTACAAGTCCGAATACCCTTAAGGGGTTTAGCTCCTCATGGAGCTATACATGTTCATCAATGTATGAAAGAAAGCACAAAATAAGGACATCAATGAAAACCCCCTTACGTATGGTGTGGCTGTGGTCTTGTGCGGCCATCGAACGTCGGTGACGATGCCGATGACGCGCGCTAAACCTCCACGAAATCCTCTCCGAAACCCTAGCCGTACTCCCCAAGTTGAAGAGAAAGATAGGTCAAAAGATATCCCAAAAGGTCTCCAAAATCACCTTTTATAATGTTGAATAGCGGCTTTAAAATTTGACTTATCGGGGGCTTCACACGGCCGTGTGGAATTAACACACGGGCGTGTGAAGTTTCTGTTTGCTGAAAAATTAATTCACACGGCCGTGTGTTAATTCCACACGCCCGTGTGAATTCTTTGGAATTCTGAATTTCGGCCGAAAGTGAACAGTAACTTGCTACAGTAACAAACTACATTGCTGCTACATTACTCGCCCGAAACGCTCCTGAATCCGTCGTTCTTCATCGAGGCCATTGAATTGGGCACACAATCAATGGTAGATCGTGTCGATTGCTTCAAGTCTCCTTCTTGGTGAAGTTCTCCTAAGCCACACGAGTTAGACTTGTTGTGAATGTGACTGCCTTTGTGCCCCTCCAAAGGAGGTTGGCACACACTCACAAGTCCAAGCTCGTGCCTTGTTCCGTGCTTGGTTCGAAAATTTCCCAACATCGGTGAACACGATCTAATTTCATTCTTCTTCTCCAATTTAGCTCCACAAACCTTCAATGCACAAGAATACACAAATGCACGCCATTTAGTGATAAAAACTGATAAAAGATATGCTCAATGTAAGATAATAACGCTTCGCGGTACTATAACACAAGCACTTATCACTCATTCAAAGAGGTCTGAACATCACCTTCTAAAGGGAAAACCCATTCTCAACATTGAACTAAACATCTAACTAACTCTATGGTTTTGTTACATTCTGCTGGTAAATCTTCTCCAGCTCCATTATGGAGAGAGATTGTCGGTACTGTCCATAAGCACTCGGGCATTTCAACGCTGATGGACGGAGTAACCCTTGAACGTTTGAAAGCCATAGTCTCTAACATAGTGTGCGTATATGCTAATACAAAAATGAGAGCCCACATGTGATTCCAGTTCGCCCTATACGGTAAATTATTTGGGGAATCTCCCCCTTTTGAGATGGTGAAACCCATTTTGTTGGGACTCTGGAAATCTCTAGGTGTGATTCACATCTCAGACATGCCCAATGGATATTTGCTGATAAGGTGTGAAATAGAGTCGACCAAACAACAGCTGCTCTTCGGATGACCATGGACGGTTAGTGCACTCACACTGCAGCTAGTTCCCTAACATCTGTACTTTGAACTTGCATTCACCAAACTCACAAAGGCGATTGTGTGGCTCTAGCTAAACAACCTCCCAGTTGAACTATGGGATAGTGAATCTTTAGAATCCATCACTGAACCCATTGGCAGGCTACTAAAAGTGGATGAATACACATCCTCTCTCTTTAGTGGCAGATTGGCGAGGGTATGTTTGGAGATTGATCTTGCTTGGCCTTTGAAGAAAGGCTTTTGGCTAGAGGATGGAGATAGTAAGATATTCATGGTTATCCTATATGAGAGGTTGCCGATGTTTTGCTTAACTTTGGCTGATGAGTGTACACTATTCACGTATTTCATATCTATTTTTACACTCATTTGGCATGCATTAGAACCATAATGTGGAATTTGATACTAAATATCATGTGTTTTGTATTAGCAGGCTTAGGGTAGTGCTTGAAAGTGAAGGAGATCCAAAAGAAGCAATTTAGACCGAAAATGATGAAGATGGAGCTCTTTCGGTATCATTTGAACAAGGACAAGGCAAACTAGGTGGCTTACGGGCAGCTTACGGTCCACCTTACACCCATAAGTATAGTCCAGAAGACCTTACGGGTATTATTATACCTGTAAGAAGGATTGAGAGTAAATTTAAAGGACCTTACGGGTAAGACTTATGCCCACAAGGACCATCCAGAGGAGCTTATGACCATAGTCCACACCCATAAGGATCGTAAGAAGCAAACAAAGAATCTTACGTTCTAGCACTTACGACCATAAGCTGGACTGTAACATAATCAGAAGACCTTACAAATGAGGCTTACAGTTGTAAAAGTGCCCGTAAGGCTCTCTACTATCTTCCCCAGCTCCTTTACGGCCTTGTCCTTACACCTATAAGTAACCCATAAGAAGTCGGGTATAAAAAAACTTAGGAGGATTTTTAGGGTATGATCTATTCTATCTATCTATTCTTTGGGGGTGATTCTTGGAGGCAAGATTGAGGAAGAAAATGACCGAATCTCCAGCACCTTAGGAAAGATTTGGGGAGGGGTTTGGACTGGCATTCAAGGGGTTTGGAGTTTGTAGCAGTCAAGCTCACCTTGGCAGCATGCGTGGAATCTACCTCGGTAACTCTCCATCCTAGGGATTAACAAGGGGTTTTCATGGATTCTATGTCTACTCCTATTCTTTGTATCTTGAATGTTTGCCCTCCATTAATGGAGGGCTAATTTGTAGATGTTCGGGCGTAGCTGAACTCTAGGGCTTACTTTTATGACTTTGGTTGTAGGATCTTTGATGCTTTAATTGATTTTTTATATGCAATCATATCTATTTGAATCTAATTGTGTTTGAATGCTTGGTTGCTAATGAGGTGAAAGCCCTAGCTATCATATTTGATGTGCTACGTGAAGAGTAGATATATCTACCTAGCATAGGCATGCCCTCATTAGAGGGAATTATGAGTAAGCCTAGGTATAAGGTACTTTAGAGACTACGTCTCCCGAATGAGTTAATGACAATCTCCATGCTCTTTAAAATCATGTGGAGTGTATTTTAGGAAAATAGCATTTCTACTGTGTATTTGGATTAGAGGTAATTTCTCTCTCTTTAGGGAGATTATCAACTTAAGAGACTGTCATTAGCTCACAGTAAGGTTTCATAGAGTTTTAATGCTATTATGTGGATGCATGTATCAACTTCATACCCTTTTAGTTACTCTTCGCCTGAGAAATTTGTGTTTACTATAATTTTGGAAATCTCTCGGTTCAAATAAGATTGCATATCTAGACAACCTTTGTCCTGTACTTCATAACTCTAGGCGGATACTATGCCCGGACATCGTTTCTTCCCTTGATTTCTCTCTGGTTTTTATTTCGTATTTCTTAGTTTTCTTGTACCACTTCACTCGTTAGGCTAATTTTTGGATTTAGAGTTATTACTAGGATTCACCCCTTTTCTTGTGGACCGACACTCTGCACTTCAAGCACACTTTATTACGCGATCAACACATACACTTGCATTAATCCCTATTATTGGCATGGTGGATCACGGTGCCAATACTTGCAACCATCGACCAGGAAGCTCACTAGAGGACCAAAGGATGGGGAAAGCCTCCGACAGAGGCAACCTATCCAGAAGCTCTGAGCAATATCTAGAAAGCCCCTAAGTCAAGCAGCTAGCAACTTGGATACCGGATGATACACCCACACAGGAGAAATCCAAAGACCACAAGGAAACCAGAATTTGGTTCCTGGATGTTGGTAACCCAAGGAAATAGATGTTGGTACTGGTTCGTTAGAGTTACATGGTTCCCACATGCCTCACGTTGGATGGGATGCATCATTTTCGACCGTTCAATCATCACATAATGAAGCAAATTTGGCTATTGATGTGGATCCATGACACTTAGGAGGAAGAGGTAGCAAGGAAGGGTCATGTGGTGGAGGACTATCACGTGGAGGAGGTCATGGTAGCATGTCACACCAGTCTTTCGACCGTTCCATTCCACCAGAGCACGCTAGGGAAGAAGTTGTCGTCCTTGGAATTGGTGAGCCATCAACCTCTCTGACTTTCAGGATAGGCTTATGGCGGAGTTCCGAGACGAACAGGAAATAGTGGAGTTCCTAGATAAATAGGATTTGCTAGAGTTTCGAGGCGATTAGGAAATGGTAATTGGGTAGGAAAAGTAAAAAGGTCCTGATTGAAACATTCATATCTGTAGTCCACTTGATGCTACCCGCCTCTTCGTCTTAGAGGAAGGACTCCACAAGGAGGGCCGAATCCTCCCTAACAGACCTTGAGATCCCACCAAAAGTTCTCTTTGGGAACAACATTGCTATTGAGAACTCAGGCATTGAAGAAGACCAACACAAGATGATGGTTAAGTGAATGAAAGAGGTTCTATCTAAAGATGATGAAGACTCAGAGGCATCAGATGAATCTATGGAGGAATCTAAGGACTATGAACACGATGTTGAAATGAGCGAGGAGGTGGATGATCTCACAACAGTTGCCAAATTCCAAGAAGGATTACAGAAGGATTCTCTCACTCAAAAGAAAAGAAGGAATGAGGGTAGTGAAGAAGGGATTACCCTTCAAAAGTCAATCCCTCCTATCTCTTCGGAAAGAAACTGAGTTTTTCATTCCTCTCCCTATCAGATGTTTCCTTGTTATTTCTTTGTTTTCCTTCTTTTTTCCTTATTATTAATGATGGCTGAAAAATTAAATATTCTTGGGTGGAATTGCAGGTGATCTTAGGGTAAAGATAAGCTTAACCGGATCAGGGCTTTTACAAATGATCTCAATCTTGACATCATTGCCTTTGTAGAGACCAGAGCGGATGAGTCGAGGGTGTCTTGTGTCTGGGACAAGTTTTCTAAATACTAGAATCGGGCAGCCATCGTTTCTGATGGTTTCTCTGGAGGAATCATAATTCTATGGGTCAAGTATATAGGCAGGATTACTTTGGTTGCCCACTCGCGTCAAGTATTACACTTGATCATTTCACCTCCTTAAAAAAACAAAGGGATCCTTTCGATTGTCTATAAAGCTCAACGATCCAAATTTCAGCAAAAGCTTTGGAAAGAATTGTCTCAGGTTGCAATGATTGACATACCTTGGATAATCTTGGGGGACTTCAATGATATAACTTCTTCAAAAGAACACAAGGGAAGTAATTTTAAATATTATGTCAGGAAAGCTTTCTCTTTTTCTAACTTCATCTCTGGTAACTCGCTAATAGATGTTAATTATTCCGGAGCAACTTTTTCATGGTGGGGCCAAACTAGAAGATGGGCCCGTCTTGATAGATGTATGGTAAACTTTTTCTGGATTGCCAATTCTAATACCATTCATCTCAAGTATCTCCCAAAGATCTTTTCTGATTATTCTCCCATGCTGATTACTATTTATCATGCGAATGCCTCTTCTCGTAGAATTTTTCATTTTGAGAGCTATTGGTTAGAGCATGCAAATTTTATCTTCGAAATAAAAAATGTTATCCTTTTTAATGCTCGCTCTAATGCCATGCATGCCTTTTATCATATCTTGTCTTGTGTCAGGAGAAATGTTTGTTCTATTAGGTAATATGGTTTGGGTGTTCTTGATCAAGAAATTAAAAGAGTAGAGTTTCAGCTCCAGGTTTCAACAGTTAGTGATAGTAGCAATTCTAATATGGACCTTGGTTCCTTAGAAGTTTGCATAATAAGTATAGAGCCTTATTGAGACAAAATCACAGCAAGTGGGCCCAAAGATCTAGACTACATTGGATTATTGGCGGGGATATGAATTCTTCCTTCTTTCACAGAAGTGTTAAGAGTTGTAGACACCGTAATTTCATCACTAGTATCTTAGATGAGAATGGCTCGTGCTATACTAATAAGCAGCAAATTGACTCTGTCCTTTTGGATCATTTTTCTAAACTCTGTGGAAACTTTGACACCAGATCTTTCGAGCACATTTTGGAGGCTATCCCCAATGACATTCCCACCCTTACTCAAGCCCAAATGAACTCTCTAAACCGTACAGTCTCCCGGGCTTGACGGTATGCATGTGGAATTTTATAAATTTTTTGGAATGAGGAGAATCATTTAGTGTCTACTATCAATTATTTTTTTGATAATGCTATGATGCGTAAAGCCTGGGGCAGAACCTACATTGTGTTAATTCCCAAAAAAGGGCATCCAAAATTTGCTTTGGATTTTCACCTAATTTCTCTTTGCGATGTCTCTTATAAGATAATCACTAAGATTCTTGCCAATCGCATCAAGGAAGTCATAAAATACTCTGGTTGACAAAGAGCAAAGTGGCTCTGTGCTTGGTCGCTCTCTTGTTGATAATATTATAGTTGTTCAAAAAATATTTCATACCATTAATCATGAGAGGACCATCCCCCCTAAGATGTTAATCAAAGTTGACATTGAAAAGGCTTACGATACTGATGCGAGCCGCATAGAGGAGCTAGCTTGCGCCTACATGGAGAAGTGGGACATGACCTAGCTAGGGTTAATTTGGTCATTTGGGCCAAATTCCATCATTTAGGCCTCCAAATCATCAAATTTGCCATTTTTGGTAATAATTGATCGGGTCATATCTTAGGATATTAATCCCTGTTTGGCTTGCCATTTTTGGTAATAGTTTTATTTTGATTTGAATTTATTTTCCTGCTGTCAAATGAGGATTTGCTATTTTTGGAAAATATTCAATTTCTTTCCCTTTTGTGTCTTTATTAGGGTTTCTTCTTATTCTATTTAATGTAAGCCTTGACGGCGATGAAAGTTTAGTTTTGAATGAAATAAAATTTGATTTGTTTTTCCTCTTTAATTCCCTGGGCATTCTTAGACTAAACAGGAGTTGGAGTTTCTCATTGTTGGCTTGGGCATTCTCAGACTAAATGTTGTACCCTGTCTCGATTTTAGACCTCAAGGCTATTTAGATTCTTGTGCATGCATCAGGGGTAAAATAGTCATTTAGCACTAATGGCATCCTTGCATAATTGCATAATAGCTATAGTGTGAAGCTAGCCGAAAACCAGGGGCAATTTGGTCTTTTGGACCCATGTTTGTTTTAATTCTTCTATAGAGGGCATTTAAGTCTTTTGGTTTTAAAAAAAAATATATAAATAAAATAATAATAAGAGGAGAGACCTGCCTTCTTTCCTTCTCCCTTTCTTTCTTCTTTCTTCTTCTTCTTTACTTACTCCCATCGGCCGACCACTCGATTTAAAAAAAATATATATATTTCCGGCGAATTTCCGGCGAACCGAGCAACATTTCCCTTCCTCCTTCACTTCTAAGTCCGGTGAGGCTTTCATCCATACATTTCATTCCGTATTTTCATTGTATTTTTTGTTTTTAGGTTTTTTTCGAAAAACTTAGATTTCTACTTGGATTTTAGTGTTTTTGGGCTCAAATTGGAGCCAATGGTTTGTTAGTCTTGTTTGAGAATGCTAGAGAAGAAATTGTTTGATTTGGGGCTGTAAATTGAGAGAAAACTCTTGTTTTGAGTTCGGCATTACTGTAGCAAATCCGCAATTACTGTAGAACGGGGAACTTTTGATGTTTTCTGGTATTTTCTTGATCCATATCGAAGCCCTTCTTACTTGGAATCCATTGGAATTAGTTTTAATTCGGTTTAAGGTCATTTGGGTCCAAAATGACATCGTTTTGCCCTAAAACCCTAAGTTTCATGTCCAGTTGCATTCGCATGCATTTTAGTTCTCATTCATGTGTTCATTAGTTCTTAGATTCTCTGCTTGTGTTTAGGTGGCGAAGCATCCTCTAAGGGGAAGGAAGTCGCCGACTAGTGAGCGCGTCTCGAGACGAGACGACTGGTTCTGTGAGTGGTTTAATTTATAATTGCATAGATTTAATATGAGTATTATAGTATTTCTTTATGTGTTTTATAACATAAATTTGATAATATGGTATTTATTTTGAAAGGAGCATGTTTACATGTGTAAGTATTTTTATATGCAAATGGAAGATTGTTGATGTATATTCCCATGTTTAAACTTAGTATGATGGTATCCCTGAGTCGGGAATTTGAAATAATTCTATATATTGCATTCAATTTTGATGGTTACTACGGACTTTAGTCCGACACTGCAGTGGGGGTCCCACGGTCCGGCCTGATGGGAGGCGGCGTGGTTAACCCTGAGTTTACCCTGTTCAAGAGGTGCGTAGAGCCATTGACAGGGGTTCTTTCATGTGAGAAACCCGGGGTCACCACACGGGGAATCTCAGTGGCCAACACCAAGGAAGGAAACATTTTACAGTTTTTAAAGGGTTTTAAAAACACCTTGGTGGTCCCGTAGCTAGTCGCGGCCACGATTAGCTTGGGAATTGTCTGAGGCCAGCCTGTATTTTTAAACCATGCTCTATGTGTTGGAAAAAGGTTACTTACTATTCTTTTAGCAATCATTATGTTAATTGTTAATCTGTTGAATACTTGAGTACATGGAACTACTTTTACATGTTATTACTATTGTGATAAATTTGGAAATTTGAAATACCTTATTACTCTATTATATCTATGCTGTCACCACTCACTGGGTAACACCTGTTACTCACCACTCTCTTTTCTCCTTTCTCAGATTGCGACGTTGGGCTTGATTGTGCTGGACAGGCTTTAGAGTGACTTGTCGGTCCTCTTTGTCTAGGTTTGTTCGTAGTGTGCATGTGAACCTTATGGATCCACTAAACTTGGTCTTTTATATTTTGTTCTGGTATTTGTATTTTCTGGTTGTATTTGCAACCCTGGTTTATGTGGTTGTTAAGTTCCTGCTAGACTTAGGGTCCCTAGTGTAAGGGAACCCTACTACTGACTATATTATCTGTGTTGTCTTATTCTTCAGTTTATTGTGTTAGCATGTTTGTGTTGAGCCTTACGGTAACCTGAAAGTGGGGCTGTCGTGGGACCCACTTCTTGTTATTGTGGCGATTGCCACGTGTCCGGCTAGGTTCGGGGCGTGACACTAAACAAGCCTTCAACCTTATATCCCACTGCGTCAGATACTCTTAGTTAGGATATCATTCTTGCCATCCTAACCAAAATGAGATTTCCAAGCAATTGGGTTTCCTATATTAAAGCCTGCTCAATTCCACTTCCTTTTCTTTTCTTATAAATGGGAATCCTTCAAGTTGGTATCATCCTTCGCGTGAAGTTCATCAGGGTCTTTCTCCCTATTTTTTCATTTTTGTGTCCCAAAACCTGACTGTCATCCTTAATTATGCTAGACATCTCGCTCTTATTCCTTGTTTCTCTAACAACTTAAGATAAAATTCCAACACCTCATGTATGCAAATGATCTTATTCTCGTTACCACGGCCTCTAGAAAATTTGCTAAAAATATCAAGCTTTGCCTGAATTTATATACTCAATTGGATGGTCAGAAACCCAAGCAGAACAAATCAGAGGTTTACTTCTCTAATTGGTTCAATAAACGGGTCTCTTCCAGTATTTGTTCTATTCTGAACTTCAAGCATGGCAAAACTCCTTTTAATTATTTAATGGTTCTCATCTCTCATAAACAGATAGCTACTTCTCATTTCAATTCTTTGATTGATCATCTCAATGTTGCTACTGCTAATTGGGGTAAGGCCAATATGTCCAAGGCTGGTAAATCTGTCCTTATCAATAGTGTGTTGATGGCCACCCCATCTATTACCTTTTTGTTTATACCATCCTGGATTTTGTCTTGAATAAGATGTCTCAAATTGCTAGGAAATTCTTATGGGCAAATAATGATAATGGTAGGGGTATCCCTTGATTACGTGTGGTGCAAGGGACGAGGAAGAGGGAAGGATCTCACCATCACGGGTTTGGTTGATTCTTTGTCATTGTTGAGGTAAGCATCCTCTTCCTTGGATCTTAAAAAAAAAATTGTAGAATTGTTAATGTTGGGTTAAGGTTATGATTTATTTTGTTTCTCCTTTCCTTATAATTTCTTGTGACATGATACTAGTTAGGGTTAGGGTTTGGTTTGGTAAGAATGTTGATTTGATTTAATTTGAGGATAAGATTTAGAAATTTCTTGTTAGCATTGATTCCTCTTTAATTTTGGGAGACCTAAAGACTGGATTAGGAGGAGGTCAAAATATGAAATTTGTAAATCTTAATCTTAACTAGTTTACTGCAAAATTTCAAAATTTTTGCAGTTGTATCCTATAAGATATAAGCTTCAAACCCAGATGACATGGCCAAGATTTCTGTGCAGCCTTGATTAGTATTTGATTTATTTCATGATTGTAAGTTCTTATGATTTAGATTTATATAAGAAATTGTAGAAGATGATTTTATCTGTCTCTTCCAAATTTTTGAATTTTTACCCCTGTAATTTGTGAGATATTGATCAAATTTCAGTAGATGTGCTCAATGGCATTTATGCAGGAAGCATGAAAATTGATCAGAGAAATTAAGGATCTTAGATGTTGAGTCAGAACTCGTATATCTTGATGTTACCTAAAGACTTGAAATTTTTCAGATTTTATACTCCTGTATTTTATGAGATATGATTTTATTAGTAAACTATCTCGGATGGAATGTCTCTGCTGAGCATCAAGATTAATGGGTATTTTTAATGGTCATAAAGATTGAATTGGGTACGATGAAATAAAAAAGTTGTTTATTATTAAGTTATATGATTGTCTGTAAAATATCTCTAATTTTGAAGTTATAGATTGAGATATATGCATGTTTAAATGGGGTATGTTGTAATTTCAAGTCTGCAAGAATAGCCGGGCATTCAAATAAATGTTATGCATTGAGTAGTGCTCTAAACCATGTGAATTTTAGATATGTCATAGCCTTGCCTGTCTAATATCCTTAGAATTTATAATTTGGTGATTTGAGAAAAGATACACAAACTTATGTCTGATTTAGGACTCATAGGTCATGACAAAATTTTAATATGATCATTTAGAGTGATTATATGCTATTATACCCTTGGAAATAACAAACATTTGGGAGAGCAAAGTGGTAGCTTGACCTTTTGCATTTGTATCCTTCTTTCAATTTTCTTGCTTGTGTTAAATAGGTTTTTGATATCCTTGGAAATTATTCTCAAATATAGGGTATTTTGAGGAAACTTGTTCGATTTAGGATTTGGAGTTTTGGGCATTAATCAGGTAAGTACCCACATATAAACTATACTATATGTATAAACTCAAAAAGTTTTAGTTTTTCCGTGCCTCTGAAAGTGCCAAAAAGAAAAGAAAACGAAATTATTATCATTAGTATATATTATTACTATTCCTTGGAAGCTTTGATATTTAATATTATTTTGTTTATAATTTTTATTTTTATTCATTAAATTATGTATTATTGAAATTTTCTGTGAGATATTTGTTTTCTTAAATAAATAAAAATATTTTTAGTGAAATTGGGATAATTTGAATCTTGGTATTTCGATTTTGTTGAATGTTTGGATAAAAAATATTTTGACACAATACTCATAGTTCCCTAAATTACCTTTGCAATAACCCAATCATTGAGGATAAACACTAACCATGTTGACATGTATTTTGAGTTAGAAACTATAGTTTCCTACCTTTTCCGTCGGTGAAGAATAACAGCTTCTGATAATTCTGGCTCGGGTCACCGATTGTAAACAAATGAGCTATGATATTCTAGCTCTGGTCACCGAGAATAAATATATGAATTTTGTTATTTTGTTTTGGCAATAGTTGTTTAGGAGACCTATATGCTCAGTTTTTTACATCTGTGTTTATTTGAAATAAATTTGATTACTACTTTTTTATTTTAATAAATTATGATTTTTATAAATGATCCCTATATTTTTAATGGGTGCTTATCGTGTTGTCAAACTCATAATTGTTATTGATATCTTTTTTCAGATCAGGAGTAAAGTTGAGTGGTAAATAGCTTAGCAGAGATCGTTGGGCAATCGTCGAATAATTAGCTTGGAATAAGTTCCGTTTATTGTGGGCCCAGGTTTTATTTGAATAAGTTTGTATTGTTTTTGCAAAACACTTAGTGTGATCTTTTGTTCTGTTTTGGATCAGGTTTTGAGGCCTTATATGTCTATTTGGTTTCGACCTTATAGGTGTACGACCATTTGTCGACGTCCCAAGTCTACTGAGTCAGATTCGGGCCTTGACATTTTTGGTTTTGCTAGTTTTTACCTAGTTGGTTTTAGTGTCTGTGTCGTTGGTGTAGTTTCTCTTGTTGAGACTTGCTGCATTTTTATATTTTGCTAACATGATGACCAACTTATCAATTGGGCCCCCAAGAGTTCTACCCAAAAAAGATCAATCGAGAAAGGTAACTACTTGGAAGAAGCACATTCCAATCTCTACCTTCAACCAGGCTGACGCATTGACTCAACCCTTTGATCATTATCATCTTGTCTCATTGATGAGGATCTATCTTGATCTCAAGGAGAATAGATTTCCTTACCAATAATATATATATTTCATTAATAGTGGAAAATATTTTAATTATATTTATAAGAAAATAGTTAAATTGTCCAATTAAGTAAATTGCGGTATTTATTCCATGCAAATGGTCATGTTATTTCTTGCAAAATTTGGACAAATAAAAGATAAATAAAAAAAACAATTTTAATTTAACTTATTTGGAACATGATATCCTAATTGGTTCTCTATAGCGCTGACTGCCGTAATTAGCATCATTATATTGAAGAAATTTTGATGGCCTGCCCAACAGATCAGCACATGTGCTTATAGTATGATAAATTCATTGTTATGCTATTTTTTTTTTTTTTTTTTGTTAGTTTATTCATCTTTGACGTAGATGAACTTCCATGAAGGGTCCCCAATTTTAAAATCCAATTAGCTATAATTTTTAAACATTTAGGAAACATTCAACTTTATAAACAAATTAAAATATTATCAATACCTATGCTTACTAGACGCTTTTCTTAAATGCTACATAACTTCATTTCTTTTTCAAAATGAAAAAAAAAAAAAAAAAATACTTCTTCCTAAAGATTTCCAAAAGATTTCATTTGGTACTTGTCAACAGCAGATGAAAGAGCTAACTATTAAGCCCTTGTTGTTTTGCACTGGCTATTGAGAGAAAGGGTTGGTTAGCAAAGGTCAAGGAGACAAAAAGAAAGTGCTGACTATTCAACAGCCAATGAAAAGAGAATACATCCTGTTGGACCTTGTTGTTTTGCACTGGCTAATGAGAGAAGAGCGCTCAATGCTGGGCCAGTGATTTATCTTTAGATACACAGGACTTGTTTAGATGCAAAGGGATTCATTATTTATAATAATTTAATGAGAAAATTACTGTTTGTCCCTCGCGAATTTCTAAACTTCCCAGACAACCCCTGCAAGTTTGTAATATCCCAGATAGCCCTTCCGTTAGCGTTTAACTTCCTTTTTGCCCCTTGTCGTTCACTTGGACAGGGTCCATATTGAGAAATTCCTTGTTTACCCTTGTAAATGGTGTGAAAAAACCGTATAGTCACATCATGTTAAATTTTTTTTTTGGCTTTTGGCAATATTTTTTTCATTCCTTCTTGCATTGCTTTTTCTGTAATAAAGTTTGGAAGACTCATCCTGCGAAAGAGTAACAATCTGTTGCATTCTTTTGAACTCTGCCGAGGGGACGATAAGGTGAGAATGTCTTCCTTTCCCTCACTTTAATCATCCTTGAAGAGAGAGTAAGAATTATATATATATGCAGGTTTATTATGGAGAGTTTTTATGGAATTGCAAGATACAACGGGGAGGGACGAGTGCTAGTGTTCACGACACAGACTTGTTGGAATTCAATCTTAGCGGAGATATGTGAGCAATGGGGTCTTGATGTTTCCCGTGTTAGGGTGAAGTTTATCACACCCGATGGTCATAAAAAGATTTGTCCAATAGAAAATGAGGTTGACTTCCAGCGCATGTGTCATGTGTACTCCCTCTTTAAATGCGCTGCAATCAATCTCGTGGTGGAGACAGATGATGTGCCATTGTCGCGTCATAGTCAAAACGAATTCTTGTCATTGTAAAGTTCTTATCCTTTATCTTGATTCTTATAATCATATGTTTCCGTTTAATTATTATAGTTTGCGTTCAATTATTACAATTTTCGCCTAATTATTATCATTTTCGTTTAATTATTCCATGATTCATTTAAACAAATAAGTTCCCGTTTAAAAAAATAAATTTTGCATTGTTATCGTTCCCACCCCAGTTTCTGTTTAGTTAATTTTACGTTTAACTTATTTTGTTTCTATTTAACATATTATTTTTCTATTTGAATATATATGTTTCCATTTGACATTGTTTTTTTTCGGATTATCTAACTGATATTTCCCGCGTAAACTGAAGTGTCGGCAGGAATTCTGATTCTGCCAGCGCACCTGTTCCATCTCATGGGGACCCTAACGGTACGGCAGCTCTTCCGTCCTCCTCGGATCAATCCAAAGTGTTGTCGTTGGATATCGAACAGCGTTTCGTAGATGTTGAACATTTCAGAGACGCACTTTGGAATTTTGCAATCAAGCGGAATTTTGACTTCAAATTCATAAAGAATGAAAAACACAGGGTGACTGTAGAATGCATGGCTGTTGGTTGTGACTGGAGTCTTCATGCATCAAAGGAGTACAATAAAAATACTGTCATAATCAAGACAATGCACCCGTCACATACTTACGGTGGTGGAATTGGCTCGATGTCGCATCCAAAAGCATCTGAAAAATGGGTAAGCGCACGAGTGATTCAAAAGCTTAAAGACCAGCCCTTGTACAGGCCCATCGACATTCAGAAGGACATGTTACGGGAACATGGTGTCAACATTCCATACAAGCAAGCTTGGTTGGGTAAAGAGTGTGCTCGGGTGATCCTCGACAGCAGCAACGTCTCCAGCTACGATTTGTTGCTCTGGTACGTAGATAAGGTGGCTGAGACAAATCTCGGCAGCATTGCGATTGTGGAAAGAGACAGTGAGCGTTTTAAACATGCATTCTTTTCATTCCATGCGTGTATCATGGGATTCAAGCGGGTTGTAGGCTGCTACTGTTTCTCGATGGTACCCATCTTCTTGGAAAATATCGGGGTACGCTTCTAGGCGCCACAGGCAAAGATGGAAACAATGAGTTTTTCCACGTGGCCTTCGGTATTGTCGACAACGAGACAGACGCGAATTGGACGTTGTTCATTTCCAAGTTAGGTGATGCGTTATACGATGACGGAGATTATGAAGAGATCATTACATTTGTCTCGGACAGGTCTAAGGGCCTTGTGAACGCCATTGCAAAGGTCTTCCCGTCTTCCCCGCACGCATACTGCCTTCTACACATGGAGGCTAATTTTATGAAAGCCAATGCCAGACTTGGGAAGGCATTGAAGGAGGACTGCTAGTCTATATGCTTCGTATTGTGTGGGCTTCAACGTCTAAAGAGTTTGATGATACGGTGAGTGAACTTCAGGCCACATCATAAGAAGCGTATCGCTGGTTGCTTGAAAAGTCAGATATGTCAAATTGGTGTAATTATTTGTTCAAAGGTGAACGTTGGGGCGAGATGTATTCAAATGTCGCAGAGTCCTTCAATGCGTGGATCAAAGAAGCTCACCATTTACCGGTTACGAAAATGGTCGACTCCATAAGGTATTTGAATGTTTGCTATTCTTTCTGCTGAAATATCTTTGTTTCGCTTTAAATATGTTCGTTACCGTTTACGTGTACATTATTCTGTTAGCTACCATTGTTTCAACGTAACTATATTAGTTTCCATTTAACTATTTCTGTTAATGTTTAAATATAATGTTCTTCATTTAATATAGTATGTTACTGTGTATCTTTCTTTGTCTCTGTTTAAATATCTTTGTTTCGCCTAATTTGACAAACAATTATATTGTGTACTTATACAGGTTCAAATTAATGCGCATGTTATGCACCCGTCGCGAGCAAGTGAACAAATGGGAGACCTAATTATGCCCGATATACATAAAAAAGTAGAGGATCTTGTTGCGGGAAGCCGAAATCTTTATGTTGGTCGTTGTGTCGATGATCGTTATGAAGTCATTGACCACTGCAGCAACTCCGTAGATCTATCGGTTAGAACATGCTCATGTCGCAGGTGGCAAATTTATGGTATCCCGTACACACACGCTTGCGCTGCAATAATGCAGACAGACACCAACGTTCATCAATTTATTAGAGGCTACTTCACCGTCGAGACGTATAAATTGGCGTATAGGGAAGCTATTTTCCCCATACCAGAAGATGACAAGCCTACAGACAACAACCGAGAACTCCATTTGCGTCCGCCTGTTACGAGAAGCCATCCTGGGCGTCCGAGACTAAAGAGGATCGAGTTGCAAGCGTCCGAGGTCCGCGAGTTACGGTGCAGCCGCTGCCATGTGTCCGGCCATAATCGTAGGTCTTGTAATGAAACTATCGCCGACTAGGCATTGTAAATAAAAACCTATTTTAACAAAAACAAACTTATTTACGTGTCCATGCTTGACATTAAACATAAACTGTCATATTCAAATATAAACATATTTATTTAAAGATGTACAAATGTTGTTAAACAGAAACGTTTATATTTAAACGGAGACAGTGGAAACTAAATTGAAACAGTTAATCTTGAAGGATAACGTAGATAGTTAGACAGAAAAGATGCAATAGTAAAAATGATGTTTAAAATCTATTAGTACACAAACTCTGCATCTTAAACCAAGTTGTCCGTTCAAAATTGGTCTACCCTTCAAATTCTCATTCAAAGACAATTAATGTATGTCCAGAATTCAAGAAGCCAAGTCGATCGACCCTTTAAATTGGCTCGGAGTTTAGATTACACTGTTACGGTAAAATTGGCTTGGACATTTGCTCGGCCGAGGGGATCCGTCTTGGCTGCATCCATACCCAGTGTAATAGTTATAACCTTGAAAATCAGAGGCTTTGCTGGTGGTTGTTCAACTTGTAAAACATGAATTTGTCTTGCAAGATGAACAACCCCATGCTAAGCCTCTGCTTTCCAAGGTTCCAACGTTTACCCTACGAATGGATGCATCCAAGACGGATCCCCTGGCCGAGCCGATGTCCAAGCCAATTTTACGTTGACGACGTTTGAAGACAAAGATGAAGCGACGAAATACTGTGAGTTTGAAGAAGGCGGAGTGCAGGCTGCGAGGGCATTGCAGAAATCAATCATCCGAGGTCCCCAGGTCATCTGAATGATGGGACATCTGAATGACCAGGTGACCCATGGGACACATCCATCACCAGTATAATTGTTCGAGTGTTAGAAACCAGAGGCATTGAAGGTGGTTGTTCAACTTGGAAACATAAATTTGATTTGCAAGTTGAACAACCACCTCCGATGCCTCTGATTTCCAAGACTCGAACAATTATACAGGGGTGAATGTCTCCCACGGGTCCCCGGGTCATTCTGCAAAGGTAGAAGTCGAGCATCCGAGATCCACAAGTTACAGTGCAGCCCTGCCGTCGGACTAGGCATTGTAATAAAACACCTATTTAATTTTACGTGTAATCAAACTGTCGGCGACTAGCCATTGTAAATAGACACCTATTTTAACAAAAACAACGTTTATATTTACATGTCCATGTTTTATATTTAAACATAAACGGTGATATGTAAACACAAACGTCTTTATTTAAAGACTACCTTTATTTATTAAATGGAAGCTTTGATGTTTAATTGGAAACGATAATGTTTAAAGTATAACGTATGGAGTTAAACAGTAATGGCGCAATAGTTAACATTTACTGGAACTCATCTGTTTAAACTCATTTATTAAACCGAAACGCTATTTATTAAACATAAATCAAAATATTTCCACAGAAAGCGCAACGCGTAATTGGAAACGTTACATTCTTCGCATGGCAATCCCAATGACCTCTTCGTCATCATTTTCTGAACTCATCCCACTGATGGCGTCGGCATTCACCGAGGCTACCTCCGCTGCATCTGTTCTTTTATTAGTAGTGTCCGCGCTGGGTACTTCATTTGTTTGTATAGACGGCACATTCGATTCTGCTCGTCCTTTCATTGATTGAACCTGAGCTGCAAGCCGAGGGAAGTCGGTTGTCAATATCTGGCACGCTTGCAGCAGATGTGCGGTGACATCGCCGCTTTGTGCCGTCAGGGCTGTTGCCGTGGTCGAGGGATCTTTTGAAGTCAAGGGGGGAGTTGGCGTCTTACTGTTTAGGGGGGACTTCGTCCACTCGAAAGACTGTGTGCGCACGTTGGAGTGGTACTAAGGAAACGGCATCCAGCGCGCTCGGAAAAGATTGGACTCTCATCTTGCATTCGCCGGCGGGCGGCCCCAACGAAAATATCTTCATGCGCATTCTCGGTGACCAGCTCATGAAACTAACATATGTAAGTACCACAATTTCAGCGAAATGACACAATTGAAACAGTAACATAAGTTTTTAAACATGTAAGTATTATGGTTAAACGGTAAATAATATTTTTAAACGGTAAAATCATTAGGTGAACGGTGATGTCTATTTTTAAATGATAACTAAAAAGATTAAGCAGGGATCATAATTGTTAAACGATAACTAAAAATGTTAAACGGTGATGGCTATTTTTAGCTCCTTTCCCTCGAGAGATGACAATATGGTTTCTATCGACGGTTGCTTCTGGCCGCTACTTTCACTGTAACACAGCATCCTTGGTGTCTTGCCAAATTTGACTTTTTTTCCCCAACCTGTGAGCTCGTAAACCAAATGCTCAGTGCGACTGAGCAACCCTTACTGTACCCCGTCTGGATCTTCTTTCCGGCACATCTTGCATGCACTCAAGCTGCAGCTTGTGGAACGTCATCCATAAGCCACTTGTACGTCGCCAGAGCCCAAGTGTATCAACCCATGCCAGGTAGATCGTTGATGACAGGGGCCCGAAAGTACACGGGTTGTTGAAGTAATAATATACCTTGGTGAGTGGGTAGTCGTATCCACAGGGAATAGGGATTTGAGATACAAGTATTCACTATGTAACTAATGTGATGTATGGAAAGAAATTGATAAGTGAGTGCGAAAGAAACTATTAAAAACTAGAATTAAAATAGAATTGTGGAAGGTGAGAGAGTGCAAGTAAGAGTAAAAGAGTAGGACAAGCAATGAGAGAAGATGGGTACCCGGACAAGCTACCCCTAGGACTTATGCTTCCAAGGCAAGACAATGCTATTATACTATCCTATTGATGTTAATTGAATCGAGGAGATCCTTAAACAGACGGTCCCAAACCTAAGGTCAATCGTGACTAACCCCAACACTATGTTCCGGTCATTAGGTTTCACTACGGACCTTGACTCTCGCTGACCTGTCAACTAAGCCCTAGGGGAGTCTATCTACCTAAGCCTCACACTGTGTGGAATTACTTTAAGTTTTAAGGATTCCTAGTGATTAACCCTGTTCTTATGTGTAGTTCTAACCCTTTGGTCCAGATGAGAGAACCCTAGTCTAAATTAAGTCCCGGCACTAAGATTCACTTCAACCCTTCACTTCGTTGCTCGCACAACGAAGCCTCAGGGGAGTTTATCTTCTAGCACCTAACTCTATCTCGACCGCGAATAAATCATGGAACATGGAGGTAGGGAGAATCACATCGGAAGGGAAAGGGGACGTTCCGCTACCTCACGACTCACCCTCTCAACCCTCTTCAATCCTAAGTAGTCTAACCCTATAGGAGTTGTCACACCTCCAAAGAATAACCTAGGTTGTTCTCAACCCTAGTGTCACAGCTAAGGGAAAACAATAATCAAGAAGAAATTAAGATTGAAACTCAATTTTATTCATCAAAAATGGAAAAGCATAATAGCGATGTCAAAGAAACATAATAATCCTAGGGTTTACAAGTCCGAATACCCACAAGGGATTTAGCTCCTCATGGAGCTATACAAATCCATCAAAATAAGAATAAGAAAACAAATTGAATGCATAGATGAAAACCCCCTTGTGTGTGATGTGGCCGTGGTCTTGTGCGGCCGTCGGACGTTGATGTCGACGCCGATGACGCGCTCCAAACCTCCACGAAGTCCTCTCTAAACCCTAGCCGTTCCTTTCTAGAAGTTAGGGCAAAGAAGAGCCAAAAAAAGATCCAAAAACAGTCTCCAAAACGGGCTTTTATAATGTTGAGTCGCGGCTTTAAATTGCAGAAATCGAGATTTCACACGGCCGTGTGGAATTTCCACACGCCCGTGTGAAGTTGCTGTTTTGCTGATTTTCGGCAGACAATGAACAGTAACATGCTACAATATTTTTGTTGCAGTACTGCTACAGTAATTGTGCCGAAACGCTCCCAAATTCGTCGTTCTTCATTGAGGCCGTTGAATTGGGCACACAATCAATGGTAGATCGTGCCGATTGCTTCAAATCTCCTAATTGGTGAAGTTCTCCTTGTTAGCACGAGCTAGACTTATTGTGAATGTGACTGCCTTTGTGCCCCTCCAAAGGAGGTTGGCACACACTCATAAGTCTATGCTCATACCCTGTTCCTTGCTTAGTCCGGAAATCTCCCCAACAATGGCGAACACGATCTAACTTGGTTCCTTTTCTCCAATTTACCTTCACAACCCTACAATGCACAAAAGTAAACAAATGCACACTTTTTAGTGATAAAATCTGATTAAATTAATGCTCATTGCAAGATAATAACACTTTGCATTACTATAACACAAACACTTATCAGTCAACGTAATCGACGATCCAATTTGGAACCGAGCATGACGTATTTGGGAAGAGGACTATACCCATGATTTACACCATCAGGAGTTTGACGAAATTTTCTTCTTCTCCCTTCTGCCGGACAAGTTGCTCAAGAGTTCTCTTGATGGAGTCTCTGTATCTCTCGTACGTTTTTGAGAAATACCTCTCCTGGAAAGATGTGCGTGATTTCTTCTTCTCAAAGATGACTGCATCTCCATCGCAACGTAGACCAAACACGAGGGCGACATCTTCAGGCCTGAAACTCAGCAGGCTTGTCCCGATCCTGAATTTATTGGTGCTTGCATCATACCTTTGCAACAGGAAATCAAGAAGGGCCCTCTCTTGGAATAGCACTTTCAACTCAGTAAATGCTGCGAACGGTGTCCTTCGTATAAGTTCCCAGTGGCGTCCACTCATGTGAACTTTCAATTCAGCCATCGTCTCCACTACCGGTGTCAAGTAGCATCGCCATTAACTAGGTTTAAAACCATAACTTCTCCTTCGAGACAATGATTTTTGAAGTGAGAGATGAAAAATTCAAAAACGGAGAGATTATTGCTTCTTCAGAACACCCTGAGCTAAACCCCGATAGAATCCCAAAACGGAGATATTATTGCAATGGTCGTTGTGGTCAAACCATGTCGTACGCGCACGACTTCCCATGCATACTCGCTACAAACTCTCGCATTTATCGTAAATAAATTCACCCTTCAACAGAAAATACTTATTTACTTGTGAATCGCTGTTTATGATACATATAGAGACTAAATTATTTAAATAAAGCCATTGATATTTAAACATAAACAGTTAAAGTTAATCAGTATAGTTTTGAAATAACGAGAAACAGTGATAGTTAAACGGAAACATTGAAATGCAAACAGTAAAAATATCGTTTAAACGGTAACAATGAAAGTTAAATAGAGACTGCCAAGTATACAAGGAGCCGATCTTTATTATATGGCAACAATGATATTGAGATGAACAAATTTCATAAGTTATTGCAAAAGAATGTATGTTACAAAGTTTACATTAAAATTAAGAAAGAACTTTATACATCATCAGCTGTCGAACTCGTCTCGCCTTTGTCACCAACGCCGGCTACCCTCCCATCCAAAAGTATGCGTGCGGCATACTTTAGTCGTAAGTACGAGACGTCCGTTTGCGGTACCCATAGCTTTTCATCAGCAAGAAGTTGCTCAATGAACCGCATCACATACACTGAGCAGTCGACACTTCCTCATTTTTGTCTTGGAGAGTGCCCCTGTCGTGAATGAGGGGGTACGAGGACGTCGCCGACTCGCCAAGTTCCATTTCGACGCAATTATCGAATAGTTTCTGCTGTAAACAAATAAATATTAAAGTTAAGATGGATAAATAGGAAATACGATATTTCCGCTATAGTTAACACAGAAGCTTACCATATCGTTGGCGTCTCTGTCGTATTCCTCGCTCTGGCAGGAAGAGTAGTGCCTATACTCTTTTGTCATGTTGTCCAGAACGAGGAGATGGAAATGGTCATACAAAATTATAGGCATGATTACGATGTCGACTTCATGGATGTTCCGCGTGGCATCGTCGATCATGCGGAGAGCCTCTTCCGCCGTATCGTTCATTTGGGAGAAGAATAGTGCAAGTGGACGGGTAATGGAAGGGCGCTTCTTATAAGGATACAGTTCAAGCTTCAGGGTTTTCTGAATGATGCAGACGACGGCGTCGACGACATCATCTGTCACCCTATCCTTACCGTCCACCAACGTGAACACGGCCTCTCGTGTAGTCTGAACTGCCTCAGTCCTCCATACGATAGTCCTAACGTTAAATATCAACAAACTTATTTAAACAATAAACTTTATACTTAAAGGGAAACTAATATAGTTAAAAGCTAAATAACAAATGTAAACGGGAAGTATAAAATTTTAAATAGAAACAAGAATATTTAAACGGGAAATATATATATTTAAGTGATAACATAAATATATAATACTTACGAGTCCATAACACAGTTGAGGAAGATTCTTATTATGTTCTCTTCGAATTGGTCAAGACGCGATATTCCGGTATATTTTTTCTTCTTCGAAACAAATTTTTTCTGCGCGTCATTGATCTGGCTGATGTCACCTTGCCCTTCCTTGGCAGCCTCTTTATTCGACTCCGGTACTGCCACAGGGTCTTTAATCAGTAACGGTGCCAGTAAGGCCACAACGTCTTTATTCGATTCAGGTGCCAATGTGGGCTGATTCGACTCTAGCAATGTGACAGAGTCTTTATTCACTTCCAGTGCCACTGTGGGCAGGATTGTGTCTTCCCTTAACGCGCAACTGTCGTATGCCGGTGTCAATACCTCCAACACAGGGAGTTCACTGACAAGGGATTCAATTATTCTGCCGACATCGGCAGTCACATCATCAGGCTGAGACACATCTATTGCAGCAGGCGGAACCACTGCTTATACTTTTTCCAGTGGCGTGCTCAGAGCTAAAGTTGGATGAGCCTCTGCAATTGTTGGTTCGACAGCAGTTGGTGCTTCTGTTGCCTCGACGTTAGCCGACGAAGGGAGAGACATTGTTGATTTCCTCCACACAAGCCTCTTCCTACGCGGGACTCTTTCGAATGCTCTCCCAAAAACGTCGTCTTCGGCAAACGCCGGGACTGCGTCCGTAGCATTAGGGCTGCTGGGGATGGTACCATAGTCAGTCGGCCGAGGGAGCGACGTCGTCTTCGCCTGCGAACGTGCCTTCAAAGCATCCATGCGAACAACAAGCCGGGGGAACTCTTGCGTCATTATCTCGACAACCTGTAATAGACGTCTGGTCAGGCCGTCGCCTGTCGGGGTGAGGGGCTTGCCCGTCGGCGAGCAGTCCATCCGCGGGATGGGCTCCGAGAAAGTGATCGGCGTCGGACGCGCTTTGACGATGTTGGCCGATCATCTCTCTTTCTTGCAGGTGGAGCGGGAGTCTGGCTCGCCAGTAGAGCGGGAGCGGGAGTGGGACCAATATCACCTCTGTGGCCGGTGGCAGCTCCGCGACGGGTGGCCCCAACAAATATTTCTTCATCTATGTTCGCGGCGACCAGTTCGGGAAACTAACAATTGTATAAAACCAATTTTTTTAAACAATAAACATATTATTTTAAACGTTAACAAAATAATTTAAACACTAACCAAACTTGTTAAATACGACATGGAATTCTTCAACTTGAACATATAAATGTAAATGGTAAATAAAAAACTTAAATACGAATTACTAATGTTAAACATTAAAACCCTTTGTTAAACACAAAACCATAATTTTAAACGACTAAAACTAAATTTACATAGATTCATTACCTCTTTTCCTTCAAATGATGAAAATAAGGTTTCTGTCGACACTTGCTTCCGGTAGCTGTTTTCACCGTAGCACAGGATCCTTGGGGTCTTGCCAAAATGCAACATCTTACCGATGCCGGTGAGCTCATAGAACCAGGTGGTCAACGCAACCGAGCAACCTTTGACATACCCTGTGTTGGTCTTGTTCCTGGCGTATCTCGCTTGCACTCAAGCGCCCGCTTGTGGAACGTCCTCCATTAGCCACTTGTGGATCGCTTGCGCCCATGCATATCGTCCCATGGCCGGTAGGTCGTCGGCGTAGTTAATGATCCAAACAGGAATAGAGCAAGAAATGTTTGCGAAGAGAATAGTACCCATAAGGTACACCATGAGGAGCTTTACAAAATTCTCCTCTTTCCCCCTCTGGCGAACTATCTGCTCAAGTGTTCTCTTGATTGAGTCTCTAGTTCTCTCGTAAGATCTTGAAAAATACCTCAGCTTGAATGTCGAGTGTGTTTTCTTCTTCTGGAATACAACTGCGTCTCCATCACAGCGTAGACCGAGGATGAGACCCACATCTTGAGGCCTGAAACTCACAAGGCTGGCCTCGATCCTAAATTTGTTGCTGTGGTCATCGAACCTCTGTAGCAGAGAATCAAGGAGGGCTCTCTCTTGGAGGACGGCCTCAATCTCGGTCAAAGCCGTGAAAGGTGTCCTTCTGATGATCTCCCAGTGTCATCCAATCATGTGAACTTTCAATTCATTCAAAGTCTGGATAACCAGTGTCAAGTAGCATCGGTCGTTAACTAGGTTGACCTCCATGACCAAAACCCTACAAGAAGAACAATACATCTGTTTAAAGTAATTTATTAAACAAGAACTCTATTTATATTAAACATAAACCTAATTTGTTAAATATAAACCTCATTTGTTAAACATAAACCTCGATATGTTAAACGGAAACCCATATTTTTAAATGGAAACGAAATTTATTACACAGAACATCCAATCATTACACTTATACTTTTAAACACAACTTAAAGTTATATCAAATTAAAGGGGAAATATACATTTTAAACATTTGAAAACAAAATGAGTTTGCATAACCATCGAAAAATCTCCTTCACCACAACACTTTCGCTTTCGATCCTGTGCACTGACAAACGAAACCCTAGCCGGAAAATCTCACTACAAACTACAATATCATCTAATAATGAAACCATGAAAACGTACGACCAAAAACAACAAAGACAATACTTTACAAACCAAATGGCGAAAAACAACGGCCACAATGTAAAAACAAAAGAAAAACCGCACAACTTCATTGCCTCATTACCTTGGTAGGAAAACTGATGAAATGTCGAAGACTTGAGCGAGAGTTCTCCTTCGATACACTGGTGAACAGGCGATGATAGCAAGATGCCAGGCGATGAAGAGGTGATGATAGAAAATAACCGGCGCCAGTAATGAAGTTTTCTAGGGATTAAACAAAGATAGTAAAAAACTGCTTCCCCTAAAAGCGGAAACATCATTGCACACGAGGGCATTATCGTCAACCCAAGTCGCAAATGCCACAACTTCCCACATAAGGGTAATTTCGTCCAATAAATTCAAACTTAACTCCGTCAATCACCGTTACAGCCCTGAGGGGTTTCAAATTTCTTCAATTAAAAGGAGGGGGTTTTTAGGGATATTCAAAGTTATGGGGTTTTTTTTGTGCATATTGTAAATAATTTAATTATCTATAGTTAAGGAATTATATTACTCCAAAAATAGAAGGGATGAGGATTAATGGACACTGTTTATAATGAAATGACACTTTTACCCATGATTAAGTTTTAATTAAATAAAAATTATTAATCTAAATAACTAATCATAATAATTAATAAATAATAATTAACATAAATGGATAAATTCAAATATTTAATTAGAATAATTAAATAATAATTAATATGAATTATTTAATATACATATTTAATTATAATAATTAAAGTGAAATGACATTTTTACCTTTAATGGATATTTAATTAAATAAAATAATTATTTTAAGCATTTAATTATTACAATTAAAGTGAAATGCCACTTTTACCCTTTATTGATATTTAATTAAATAAAAATTATTAAATTAATAGTTAACTAAAATATTTTAAGCTAATAATGATGAAAGAAATATTTAATTTAAATGTGTAATCATAATAATTATTTTGAATAATGATATTTAAAATGTTTTATAAATAAAAAAATTATAATATATGATAATTAAAAATTGATAAGATTAATTCAATTAAGATATATATTTGTAACCATTATTCAAATTATTTTATGATCTAATAAATTTAATTATAATTAAATATCATCTATTATTTTATATAATAACATTTATATATCGTAAAAGACATGCAAGTAATTTTATCAAAATTTTCTTTCATATTTTTTCCTATTACATACTCATTCTTTTTGACTAAACAATGTTTTATTAATATTCTTATTCTCTTCATTTCAATTCCCCTGATCCCATTAACCTAATCTCATTGCGCAGACCAAATGCATTCATAATGCTTTGATGTTTAATATATATGTTTATGTTGTGATTAAAACCTTTTGAAAAAGTTGGTGTCCTTGTATTAATGGGTTAGAATGCATTGGAAAAAGGCCAGATGAATGAAAACAAGCCAAGAAAGCTGTTCATCGTCTTTCTCTTGTAATTCTCTAGCTTCTTTTCGAAATTGCTCTGCAGATATTCTTTGATCTCAGAAATCTCAACTGCTGAAAAGTCAACAAAACTGAGATTCTTTAAGAAATGATCCTCTGCCGACCAACCTATAAATAAATAAATATATACTTTTTTTAATCTGTAGAACATACCTTTTTTTTTTCCCTACATCTGTTGAGAGTATGATTGAAGTCAGTGGTCTGGCTTCTGGCATGGTTGGCATCTCCAGGGCATGGAAAGAAGGCAAGGGGCGGTTGAGTAAATCAGAGGAAAGCATGGAGATTATCTCACTGACTGAAGAACAGGGCATGGTTGCCAGTAATGGTAGCGGTTATGGCAGTTGAAGTGGAGATGAAAGTATTAGTAGTTTAATATGTAAATCTCTGGGTGTCAGTGATTGACCCAGTGATAAGTATGGGTATGGATTTTGTGCGTGCCAATGGGAGTGTTACTTAGGTAACTGACCAATGGGTTTTGAGCACTTTTGTTTTGTTGTCAAAGTTATATATATATATATCAAATGCTAGTGGAAGGCTTGATTGGCTGAAGTATTTTACTTTGTCTCCTTTTATTTTGACTTGCTTAGCATATCTATCTCAGTTCCTCTCACAGGCATATCATCAAACATCTGAGAACACACCAGCATCCTTCCTCAAAACCACTGAAAGCTTAGATCTTTCGGTACCGACTCCAACAACATCCTCTCAAATCCGTACACGGACTTACCTCCCATTATCTGTCGCCCACTCTTAATCTAACCAAATTAGCCCTTCAACGTAGCCATTCATACCATGGTGTACCTCACAATAACATCAGTGTCCTTAGCTTTAAAATGGTGGCTAGTTTAAGCTTCACCTCCCTTTTCTCGTGTAATATTTTTTTTTTCATGGAGTGATTGTGGGGAGCTAGAGCTTGTGGTGAAAAGCCAGCTATGGTAGCAGACCACAAAGTGGTGGTGTCCAAATTAGAGGGAAGGCGACCAGTTGCAATAACAATATTTTGCACAAATTAATTACCATTTTGGTGGCCGGTCATTCTCATTAGAATTTGGTGGGCAGTAAGCGCCAATGCGTTATACCTGAATAATTAAAATTCAAGGTTTGAATAATTTATTCGCTATATATATATATATATAAGGAATAAATCACGATGGTGATGGACTAGCTGTCGCTTGGACAAAATCTTTATAAAATGTGCCTAGTAGAAGCTCATGCATGTTCACATATCATTAGACATGGCACCAATATTGCTCATCTTCATCTTTGTCACTATTTCTCTTGCATTACACCTCAATAGAAGAGAAAGAATAAGAAGAATAAGACTTCCGCCAAGCCCTCCAACAATACCTCTACTTGGCAACCTACTATGGCTCACAAAACCTTTCTCCCAACTTGAACCCACTCTTCACCATCTACGTGCTAAGTATGGCCCTATTTTTACTCTCTATGTTGGTGCTCTCCCGGTCATCTTCATCATGGACGGGGACCATATTCACCGATCACTGGTTGAGAACGGTGAGGTTTTCGCTGACCGGCCTCGGCCAGTGTTAGGCAGTGATCTCAACACCAACCTTCACTCCATCAACAACACACCTTATGGCTCTCTATGGCGTCTCCTCCGTCGTAACCTCGCCTCAGAAGTTATCCACCCATGCAAAGCCACCACCAAGTCAAGCAGTCACGTCCACCGCATGACTCTTGATATACTGCTCAACCGTCTCAAGAATGAAGCCAAGGCCAATGGTGGCGTTGTCATCCCAATTCACAGCATCAGGAACTCCTTGTCTTTCTTAATGATCTCCTTGTGCTTCGGAATAGTGAATTTAGATGAGCAGATGGTGAAACAGATTCAGAACGTGCAGTGGCAACTCTTATTTCTTGTGGACAAACACTTTGCTCTGAATTTAATGCCCAAGGTGGCGCTGCTTTTATTTTTGGGAAGACTGAGGAAATTGAAACAGCTACGGAGAGCTCAAAAAGAACTTCTCATTCCTTTAATCAGAGCTCGCAAACAACTAGCGATTCACAAAAGAGACCAGCGTCATGTGATATCTTATGTGGATTCTCTTCTGGAACTTAGAGTCCCAAATGGAGTTGGGAATGTGAGAGAGCTGAGTGAAGAGGATATTGTGAGCTTCTGCTCTGAATTCCTGGATGCTAGCATCTGGTCTACCTGCGCAGGCTTGGAGTGGATAATGGCGAGCTTGGTGAAGCACCAAGATGTACAAAAGAATTTAAAGAAGGAGATCAAAGGAGTGGTAGGAGATGAGAAAAGAGAAGTTCATATGGATGAACTACAACGGATGCCATACTTGAAGGCGGTGATCTTTGAGGCTTTGCGGCGTCACCCGCCGGCTCATTTCTTGATTCCCCACAGAGTGAAACAGGACGTGCTCGTGGACGAGTACCTGATACCTAAGGACGCCGTGATAAACTGTTTGGTGACAGGCATGGGGCTGGATGGGAGGGTGTGGGAGGATCCATTGAAGTTCAAGCCGGAGAGGTTCATGGCTGGAGGGGAAGGAGAAGGAGTGGACGTGCAGTGTGGGAAGAGTGAGATCAAGATGATGCCATTTGGGACGGGGCGGAGAATGTGCCCTGGCTTGGACATGGCCATGATCCAGCTCCAGTACTTCGTGGCTAATTTGGTCAATGAGATGGAGTTCAAGGAAGTGGAGGGCATGGAGGTGGATCTTTCAGAGAAGGCAGAGCTGTTTGTTCCTATGAAGAACCCATTCCATGCACAGATTAGCTTTGCATGATCATGCAAACCAAATATATCTATTTTTCTATATATATATATGATTTTATTTTGGCAGACCTTGGTGTTTTTCTAGTTTGAGAAATTTGTAGTGAGCAATGTAAATGGTTTGATGAAGTCATGGTTGGCATGGCCTACATTGCGCATGATATGCTACTCTCTTTAACAGAAATAAAGGTAGTAGAAGAAAATAAAACAAGTTGATGTGGAATATTATGATCTACGTGCTATAAAGTGCGGTTATTAGTTAACTATTTTCAGTTAGTTAGTTACAAAGTATACTAGGGGTTCAGTCAGTTCATGTATATGAATATGTAAGAGGACCCTTTTTCAGTAATGATAGTTGCTTTTTTTTCTTCTTTCCTTCATTCTTTTCTTGATCTTTGATTTGTTAACCGTAAAGAACCTTGATGGGGACTAATGTCACATCTAAAACTTAAGTGCGCGTGCCAATGAAGTGGTAAAGTGTGTAATGAATTTGGGTTTTCGATCCATGAGGAACTCAAAATTATTAGTACTAACTCTAGTTCCACTATTCGGCCTAAACTAAGATCAATAGTATCAAATCAAGAACAAAAATGAGAAAACTAGGAATCAACTAATGGAGAATACAAATTGACAAAGAATTAAGCATGAGAAGAAGGTGTGGCATAGATTTCCCCTAGGGTTTTGGATGAAGATCCAGACAAGATTGCACTAGTAAATTGCACATCAATTGAATCGAGAAAATTCCTAAAATAGATTACCCCCTTTCTTAAGATGATAAATAATTGGTTCCATACAACGATGATACAAACTACCCTATGACTATAATACAATTGATGAACTATTTTTAGAGAAAACACGTTGTCAAGACTTAGCTAGTTTTCTTCTCCAAGCAATTGGTCCTAATTTTATACGAAGTTAAGGTTGAAATATCTTTCAAACACTCACTTCCTATGATTGTTTTACCGAAAGGAACCCTAATGTCAACTCACTTGGAAGAAACACAGGAAGAAACAATCTCAATCAAAAAGTGCCCTATCTTTAGGTGAACTCATGTCTCCCTTCAATTGCAACAAGTCTATACATGGTGGACCTCTCAATTATCACACGCATACATCAATCATGAAATTCCCGGCTCTCGTAATAATGGAATTCAAGACAATAAGAATACAATCAAAAGTATGATAATGCAATATAAAAATCAACACAAGATTAAAGGTCTATAACCAATGTCATCTAAAGAATAAATCCTATGTTCGACCTATGCCCAAATGCCATGAAGCTTAGTTCACTATTAATGGAGAACGATCATACAACCCAAATAAAGCAATGCATATAAGGGAAAACATTAAAACTTCCTCAAGCTTCTCAGTCCTGGATTTATGATGAACACTAACGAATCTTCTACAGACGCCTCAGAGAACCTTGACGCTATAAATTGGTGGTGAGTCCTCAAACTTGCTTAGATTGCTAGAGAAGAACACTTGGAAATCTTCCCTGCTCTTCTCCTTGTTCGGCCATCAAAAGCTTTTCTTTAAACCCTCAGTAAATCCTTTTATGCTTTACCCCTTATGGGCTCCTTTCTGGCATAAGAATGAACTCGTAAGAACTTGGAGATGAAAACTCTCATGCCTTACGGGCAACTTAAGGCTGTAAGCTTCGCCTATAAGGTCTTCTGCCTAGGTTTTACGGTCCAACTTTCAACTGTAAGCTTCATTGTCTAGTACTTGCAACCCCATTACGAGCATAAGTGCATGTTACCTATATGGTTTTCTACCTGGCCCTTACACCTTGGCTTATGGCCGTAAGTCCTACTCGTAAGCCCTTATGTCTGGTCCTTATGCTTCTACTTATGGGGGTATGCCCAGCCCAGAAGCTCTTCTGTCTATGGCTTATGACCATAAGTGAGGCTATAAGAGGGCCATAAGGTGTTCTAGTTGGCTTATTCTTCTGGTTGATGCCGAGGGAGCTTCTTTTCTATTAAATTGCTTCTATAATGCTTCAATTAGCTTCCTTGTGTCCTTTGTGCTCCATTTTCGCCCTGAAAATAATATGTGCACTAGATAAGTACCATTTAAATATTAAATACATGCCAATTGAGTGTAGAAAATAATACAAAATACATGTACACTCACTCACTTATCAAAACTCATCAAGGTTTTTTGGTTCTCAATTCTTCTCATCTTTGGAAAAGCTTTAATAGTGTGAGAGATTTGGTTTACTTGTAGTAGATGTTTTCCTCTGCAATAAAATGAGTATGACTCACTTCTTAAATTCTTTTTGTTGAGTGGGGAGAGAATATTCTGAACTATACTTTTATTACTCACTCCAATTATAATATTTTACAAGACACACACTCTCTCTGCTTTTATGCCACTCACTCTTTCACTTTCTTTCACTAAGCACTCACTTACTATTTTAATTGCTTAATCACTAATTACTCTCTTTCTTTGTTAGCTTGGTGCCTCCTTAGCACCTTTATTTATACAAGATTAATTCAGTTGATAGAGTTATCTTGGCTCTTAACTATGTATGTGATTAGAGCATGAGCATGCATCTGGTTGTGTTAATCCTTCGGTAATTACAGGTTTTCACAATTTTGCCTAAATATTTGTACAACACCCTTGTTATTGGCCCTCTGACCGTGCTTTGAGGAAGCAAGCCTTGAACACTAGTGCGATTAGCTGCTGCTTTCGAAGATTCTGGTATCTCTCCTTATCTTGTACTTTGCACAGTTAGAACATAGTCGTGCTTCAGTCTTGCACTTCTCTAGAAGTTCTCCAAAGCTTTATTTTGCTCTATTTAGACATCTACCTATGTTGATTGCTGGTGGCATATGGGACTCGAATCTTCACAGATTTGGTTTTTTAGTAATTAGTATCGTTGATGAGTGTACAATATTATATTATTTTATATCATTTTGTACACTTATTAGTCTTGTATTAATTAGGATCATATTATGAAACTCGTTGCTAAACATAGTGTGTTATACATTCTCAGGCTTCGGGCAACATTTAAAAATGAGAGAGAACCAAAAGAAGCACTCTAGGCTCAAAGAGAAGAAGATAGAACTCTCTCAGCATTAATTGAATAAGGACAAGGCAAACAGAATGGCTTACGGGAAGCTTACGGTTTACGGCCATAAACATCCTCTAGAGAACCTTGCAACCATGCTTATGCATGCACGGTGGAGTTCAGAGGCAAATCAGAGGACCTTACAGGCAGGACTCACACCTGTAAGAAAACTTGTAAGGACCATCTAAAGGAGTTTACGACTAAAGCTTACCTCGTAAGGGCGTTCGCAAGCGTAGCACAGTGAAGCTTACGGTTCAGCACTTACTGCCATAAGCTGGATAGTAACACAAACAGAAGACCTTACAAATAGGACTTATAGCCATAAGTGTTCCCGTAAGGCTCGCAACCTATCTTCTTCAGCTCCATACGACGATGTCCTTATGCCCACAAGAAGCCCGTTAGCAGTTGAGTATAAATAGAATTGATAAGGATTTTTAGGGCATCTTGTGTTCAATCTTCAATCCCCTTTGGAGGTGAGGTTAGGGAAGAAAGGAGATGGATCTCTAGGGCTTATTAGGCAACTTTTAAAGGAGATTTGGATCCATTACCAAGGGGAGGAAAATCATAGCCATCAAGTATCACCTTGTCGGTGTTTGTGAAAGCTTCTTAGGAGTTTTCCGGTGATCTACTTCAGGCGTGATTGAGAAGAGGGTTTCTATGTTTATTTCTATTCTCTTCATGTCTTGTAACTTGTTTGTTTGTCTTCCATTAATGGAGGTCTAATTTCTTTGATGTTTGGGCATAGTTCGGAATTATCTTTTGACATTGGTTCTAGATTTATGTGATTTACTTGTATACTTAATTGCAATCCATGCTATTTGAATCTAGTTGCATGTTCATATTCTTGATTGCTATCGTGGCAAAAACCCTAGTTATCATATTTGATGTGCTTTGTGATGAGAATTAATTCTCACCAACTATAGACATACTGTGATTAGAGGGACTTATGAGTAAGTTTAGAAATAGGGTACTTTGGAGACCACATCTCCCTCAATTCTCCAAAGTGTGTTAATGAGAATTTCCGTACTCTTTGCAATCATGTTGGAACCTCCCGGTTTTATAAGTTTTTCAATAAAATTTAAATAAATTTATAATATAATTTAAAATATAATATAAAATGTAAAATACAAATAACAACGAATTAAGTTGGATATGTCTGGTTTTATAGGCAGTTGTTATGCCTTTTCCTTGGAGCTAGCTGACGTTGGACTACATAACAATAATGTAACACTTGTTTATTGTTAGAGTGCTGGTGTATAAAGTGGATGAGCTCTTGAGTTCAAATCATATTGGCCACCATTATTGATTTTTTTTTAAATCAAATATAATTTTTAAAAATTAAAAAATATTTAGGATAATTTCAAATAAATCGCAATAATCAAAATTTTTTATTGTTATTAATTTATTTTTTTTAAATAATTATTATTGAATGTTTGATACTGTTTCAAAACCTAATATTAGTTAATGTAGTATTAAATTTAATCGCTTTCAAGAATCATAGATTTCATAAAAAAGGATCATGAGATGGTGAAAATTGTAGAAATCTTATTATATATGAAATTTATTTCTCTATAAAAAATAATTAAATATATAAATGATAAATTTTAAAAAATAAAATAATAATGTTTTTTTACCGTTGTTTAACATTATTTCAAGATGAATATTTTTTTTTATCATAGTTTAGTTTTCTTTCATTAAAATATATTGTTAACAGGAAGATTTATAAAAATTTTTAATTAAAAGATTTTTTGTAAATTATGTTGAAGTAAAAAGTGTTTTATTAATTTAACAAAATTTTAAATTAATTATTTTTTACTCAATGCATTAGAGAATATTTTAATTTGTAGTCAATAATATGTTTAAAAATACACAAGATTTTAAAGATTTCATTAAAAAAATACATAAAAATATTGTAGAAAGGATTATGGTTTTAAATTAACATTTACATTATTGCACACTATTGAAATTATTTTGATTCGATTGATAATATTTTTCTATAGAAATTATATCTTTCTATATAAATAATATGGTATAAATCCTATTGATTTTGAATAATATTAATAATGGAAGTGAATAAGGATTGTGATGTTGAATGAAGAATTGTTTTAACAATGTTTGGTAATATTTTGACCACAAAAATTTATAGTTTAGTTGGTTGGAGCTTCTTTGCGTGAGCAAGGGGCCTTGGATTTTATTTTTGTCAAAGCCCATTTTTGTGAATATTTTTAGAAAATATATATATTAAAAAAAAAAAAGAAAGTAACCGTTGGGTTGATCGGGCCCAATCCAGCGGCCTGAGACCGAGTAACTCCGCGAGTTGACCCACTTTATCACAGGTTGAGAAAAACTTAACACGTAGCCCGCTACAGTACAGACCGGTTACGGGTTTTTGGCCCAATGCATTAGGTCAGGTGACCGGGTGTGTTTTGCAGAGCTGGACCAAAAAACAGCCAGTGCTCTCCTCTAAATGGGGCGACTAAAGATAATTACCAAAAAAAGAATTATTTATTTAGTGATTGCATTGATATGAATGAGTATCAAGGGGTCTTTTAGTCCATTCCATGGTTGTAGTGAAAATGTCTCTCACACTGGATTGAACAGAAAAACGAAAAAAAAAAAAAAAAAAACCAAGTTGTGCTTCATAACAAACATGGAATCATTAAGCTTAATTGTCTTTAGATTCGGGTGTTAGGCGTAAGATATAACACATCTATATTTTTAAATCAGCATCACGATCGATGCTGAACTAAGAATTAATTAAGGATGTGCATGCACAGCATTTATAGTTAAATTAAAGAATACATTTTTATTTTACAATCACATCAAGCATGACAAACAAAATAGCTAGTCAAATAAAAAATGAGCCTCGTGTATCTCGTTGGAACAATTATTGAACAAACATGCATCTAATATGGATTATCTTTAACTTCGTTGATACGTCGAGTGTTGGATTATCGTTAACCTCCTTGAGAGAGGGATTATTGTTATTTAGGAAGTTCGGTTAATCACTTTCATGAGGTTTATAGATTGTTAATGCAATACTATGGTGTTTAGGTTAAGAAGAGATTCCATCCTAGCTCGGTTGGAGAGTAGTTGCTCATTACCTTAAGAAAGGGCTGAGCATTAGTTAGGAACACCCGCTGTCCAATCAACTAAATTGGAGTCCGATATCCTAGTCTAGCACTTCGCCGTGAGATCAACAACTTTGTGTTTATCTCACAGTTGGTTACTTAATATGACCAATGCACCCAATCAGCTTTCCACAAAAACAATTTAAACCTAGCGTTGAATAGGAGCAGTTTACCGCCTTTAAATGTCATTTATTGAGCTCATTCATTTGAAGCTCGCCTCCATTGCTCTCCTGCAAAATCGAGATCGAAATTCATAGATTTAGTGGCCTTATGCTTGAGCTCAATAGGTAGGTAACAAGTTTTTCCATACACAGATACACTAACCTATGGGTTGTAGTTCTAATTGGTGTCTTGTATGCTATTCTGTAAGCCTAAAATTAAACAAAAAAATAGCAAATGGAACATTCTTAATCACCCAGAGTTATTAATTTATAATTCAACGGTAAAAAAAAATGAAAATGAAAAAAAAAAAAAATGGGGCCACTAAAAATAATTACCAAAAAATTATTTATTTAGTGATTGCATTGATATAAATGAGTATCAAGCTGTCTTTTAGTCAATTCCATGGTTGCAGTGAAAATGACTCTCACACTGGATCGAAGAGAAAACAAAAAAAAAACAAAAAAACAAAAAAAAATAAAAAGTCCAAGTTGTGCTCCATAACAAACATGGAATCATTAAGCTTAATTGTCTTTAGATTCTGATGTTAGGAGTAAGATATAACACATCTATATTTTATAATCAGCATCACTATGCTAAACTAAGAATTAATTAAGGATGCGCATGTACAGCATTTATAGTTAAATTAAAGAATACATTTTTATTTTACAATCACATCAAGCATGATATGCTAAAGTAAAAATTAATAGACACTGCACATTTTACAAAAAAGCTAGTCAAATAAAAAATGAGCCTCGTGTATCTCGTTGGAACAATTATTGAACAAACATGCATCTAATATGGATTATCTTAAACTTCGTTTATACATCTAGTGCTGGGTCTTCCCCCTTTTTTTTTTATCTATATTAAAAAATATTTCATATTAAAGTGGAGAGTGATGAAGGGGCTCTGAAAGAACAAGAAGGCCGCCCTTTTGGAAAAACCCACTTAACCACAGCCTCCCAACACACTTACGTCATTGGCATGGCCTCTCATTGTCGTCTTGTTTGATTTGTTTTACTCGTTCATCAAGTTCGATTTTGAATTAAAAATAATTCAATGTTTAAAAAATTTATATATTTATATAAAATAGATAAATTACTATATAAATTGAGTAAATGGTTATATATGTCATTTTCAATTCTATGTAAATGGATAAATAAAACAAAAATAAAAGTCACGACTTAATCGAGTATAATTTAGCTTATTGGGAACATAGTATTCTAATTGATTCTCTATAGCACTTAGCATCATTATATTGAAAAAAAAAAAAAAATTGATGGTCCGCCCAATAGATCATCACGAATGCTTAGTAGTGTGATAAATTTATTATTGCGATGTCCATATTTGTTGTTTATTTCATGATTGGTATCCATGAAATTCCAATGTCCCAAGTTCTAAAATCCACATAGCTACAATTTTTGGACTATTATGGCTATTCAACTTTATAAACATTATATAACATATATGTAGAGGCGGACACGGGCAAAAATTTGGCCCTGCCCAGCCCATCCAAAGCCACCATGTCAGACAAGGCCCGTCCTGACCGGGTAAGATGGGTCACAAACCTGTAACAGACTACAATACATGCCTGATTAACAGTCACCCCACTCGGGGTTAGGTTTTTTTCTTTAATTTTTTTTTTAAAAAACTCATTGAACAAGTGATATATATATATATATATATATATATATATATATATATATATATATATATATATATATATATATATATATATATATAACTTCAACACCACCCAATTCACTAAGACGATTTCAATGTTCTTGAATAATGACAAGATAATGAAAACTTACAATATATTTTATTTAATTAGTTATAAAAAAATATTTTTATGTGCCTTACATCTGTAATATACTGTGAGTAGATATTTAGCGTTAAATGAAAACATGCTTGACACATCAAGTTCTCAATTATCACCACTAAACATTGAGATGCAAATTTGCATAGATGATTGGAAGTGTGCTTAAATTTACTAACAAAAAACAAATATATGAAGCCCTGAAGCTGGTAACTTGTTCTTCACTAATAACATAATGAGTATAAAAATAACCACCCTTACAAGTTCAAGAGTGAAGCTAAGCCTTATGTAAACATCAATAGTGACAAATAAGTAATTGAGTAGTAATTTCGATATAAACTAAAATAATTACATGAACTTTGGTTTTTCTCACACTCAAAAGAATATATAAGCAATATAATTCACACATAAGAGAATATATACAAGTAGTTTAATTCGATAAGGAAACGAATTAAGAGCAAGCCCTTCATAATTTATTTAAGTTATTTCAAATTATTTTGATTTGTTTCAATTTTTTATTCATTAAAATTAAATTTAATTATATGATTTTTAAATTATTTTTCTATTAAAAAAACATCGCTGGAGGTTTCTTTTTATTTAATTGTTTTTGGTAGCAATCCAACAAAAGGGTGTAGGGTGATTGGTTAAAGTGTTGGAACGCATTGCGAGATGTCCAAATTCAAATCTCACGAGATACATTCAAATCCATTTTTAATATAATAATAAAAAAATATTTAAAAGAACAATAAAAACATTTAAAGTTTAAATAATCATCGGGTTAGGCTGGCCGGATCCCCACCTGGAGGGTTGTGAGGCTAGTTGGGATGGGTCAGGGTCACCTTTGTGTGGTTCTTGACCCGTAGGGTTTACTGGGCCAGATCGGTCTGGTGGGTTAGGACTGTGAGTCGAGCCAGTTAAGAATCAGCCAAAAACGGACCTGGGGCTGCCGAGTTAGGTCAAGTGAGCCAGGTTAACCAGCCTGTTCCCATGTCTACATCACTAGACTTTTTTTTTCATAAATATCACATAACTTCATTTTTCTTTCAAGAAAAAAAAAAACTTTCCCTGAAAGATTTTTAAAATTCTCTTCAGCATGGTCATCTACTAGCAAGACTATAAATAAAACAAAGTAATCACAACCTTACCTTCTTCACTGTTGAGAGGTTAAGCTTGTTTGGGGATGTGTATTTTGAATCTTGTGGTGTATGTCAAGTTAATTGACTTAAGATTTGTGTCTTAATCAAGTTTTTTGTAACCTTATAAAATATGTTTCGTAAATAATATAATGTATGTAAAAGATGAATCTTAAATCTATTGATGGCTACCCCTTTTTCTTATCTGAAGATAACTCAGCCTCTTCACCATTTGCAAAACATTTCCTTGATTTTCGGCACCTATTTAAGATCAACAACAACTATCAAAGACTAACCTTCCCAAGAGCTTAACTCAACCTGGTGCATTCAGCATTCTATATCACTGATAAGTGCTCGATTATTCATATTTTCATATTATTAATTGTAGCACATAGCTTATCTGATGAGGATATGACTAGCAAAACACTTATTCAAGTTCCAATTCAAGGAGGCTTAAAATGGGCTTGTTAGAGAAGTTTGTGCCCAAGCTAATCTGTGGAGGCCCATTGAAGGTGATGATGATGTGCCACATGGCGGGAAATCTATCATTCAAATTCAACCTTATGAAGGAAAACTTCAAAAATCTAATATAAAAGGTACAAATCAAAATTAAAGATTACTAGACATTTTTAGCTTTCCTAGAAAATCAAATTTAGTAAAATAATTGTTATTTATTCCTTATTTAGTTTACCTTAATTATGAGATTCTAATGCTTGCATGCCAAAAAATTAGTATTTTTCATACTAAGTTTGAATAACTTTAGGAATTTTGGCATTAATTTAGAGATTTTGTTAGTTGCCAAAATTCATTGACTCCTCTATTTAAGAAGCCTTTCAGCTCAAATAATCAGATTACCTTTCACCAGAAAATTGTGAGATTCTTTTGAATTTTCTTTCGATTCTTTAAAAACTATCTGAGCTTATTGGAATTTCAGTGATGCTCAACCATTGACTTATCGAACAGCCTTCCTCAACTATTCATAGCATCTTCATATACCGAGGTTCTTGCTTGACATAAGCAACAGGTCAAGGTTGCTTCCCAAGCTAGCACTAGCAAATAATCCTAGCCAATTTTGTTACGGGTTTTGGCACTAGTTGGCAGGGTCCACATCATTATCTTTTAGTGACATTAATGTCAATCTGGTGCTTAGTTTGTTTGTTTATGTGCTCTAGCCAAATATTATGTAGTTGGAATCAACGAAGCAAGTTCATAGCAAAATGAAGCGAAAAATAGAGCCAATGGTGATTTTCTAGTGAAATACACGGGCTCTGCATGGTCAAAACAGGACCATGCAATTTCCAAATCCGAACACTGCAAGAAAATCAATAATTAGTGTGGGAAAAATCCCTAGCTAAAATGCTAAAATAGCTATGTAATACTCTTTAGAAAGGGCTTTCGCAAGGATTGATATCCTTGGGTAAAAACCTCGTGGGTACACTACAACAAAATAGGAATTTTGTGACATTTGACATATGTCGTAAAATAGCAAAAAAACATTAGAATAACTCTATACCGACTTTTGTAACAAATGTTGATTATATGTCACAATTGCCACTGTCAGTATACTTTGTTGTGTCATTTCTAAGAAACTTCGGTACCTATATATTCCAACATTTATTGTGATATTTTCCTAACATTTGTAAATAGTCTCAATATGGATTTTATTCCAACATTTCTATTTGGCTTGAGCAACACTTTTTTTTAATTTTGTACAACATTTGTAGATGTCGCCACAAATTTTTATCACATTAATTTTGAAATATTGCAATATTTATAATTGTTGTTATAGAGGTTATATAATAACATTTGTTAAAGGTCTCTTAAATTACTTATATCGACCTTTCGTAAAAATTGGCTTAATAAAATAGCAATTATGAATGCGAATTTAAGTCAATATTTGTAAATGTTGGTAAAAGTTATTCATCTTAATTATCTATTTTAAAATTAAATGTTATTTATAAATGTTGGCATAAGAATTATTTGATACCATTTGTTAAGTGTCTCTTCAAAGTATTATATCAACATTTCTTAAATATTGTTTTAACTATATAATATTTGTGGATAACAATAAAATGTAACATTCGCAAATGTTGGAAAAATATTGTATAATTTTTCACAATACTAATTTAAAAAATATTTATATATGATTTAATTAAAAAATATTAGATATAATTTAAATTCTATAAAATTAATTTGCATACTTTAACAAAATATTAATAAAAATTATTCATCAAAAATTTAAAAATCCCACGTAGTACTAAAACACTAATTAAAATAATGTCAACATGATCTACAAATATTTAAAAAATGACTTTCAAACATTATAATAAAGCTAAGGTTTCAATCCGTATAATTGTCTTTAAATTTGTCATGGTGATCTCTTATCTGTAAAATAAAATATACAAATACATTAGTGTCTATCTAAATCAATTAATAAAAAAAAGAGATAAATAAATAATACAATTTATAATTTTAAAAGTTTAAAAATAATTAAAACATTGTCAACATGATCTACAAATCTTTAAAAAATAACTTTCAAATATCATAATAAAACTAAGGGGCCGTTTGGTTCGCGGTAATGTAGAAAGATTACCATGTGTTACATGGTAATCTAAAAATATTACCACGTTTGGCATTGCACTGAGAAAGACTACTACTTGTTACGTGGTAATCTGGATGGTAATATCACATTACTAACATGAGTATTACCAAAAAGGTGGTAATCCTATTACCACCAAATTTGGTGTCTATCTTAGATTACCATGGTAATCTCATAACTTTTTATATTTTACCAAATTGATTACCATTAACCAAACAAGGTAATGAACTATCCCCAGTAATAAGAGTTCCCAACCAAATATGGTTATATCAAATTACCACAATATTCCCAACCATATAACATTCCCACCCATATTACCATGGTAATTTCGTTATGTGGTTATATGTTATTACCACGAACCAAACGACCCCTAAGGCTTCAAGTAGAATTGGCTTTAAATTTATTATAGTGATCTCTTATCTGTAAAATAAAATATATAAATACATCAATGTCTATCTAAATCAATTAATAAATAAAAATAGATAAATAAGTAATACAATTTATAATTTTAATAATTTAAAAATGTAATGAGATGATATTATAAAAATCATACCAAATCATTATTGCTAAAATGAAATTGAGGACTAGTGGCTAATTGACAACGAGAACTACTTGTAGCATCTCCCGCCTACCATAATTTTTATATTTAATAAAATAAAGGTAATATAACAATAAAAGTTAAATTAAATTAAATGTAAACATATATGATATATTAGAATCAATAGTACTAATTTGAAATATATATATATATATATATATATATATATATATATATATATATATATATATATATATATATATAACTAAGTGGAGCATATATAATTTTCATAAAAAGGAATAGAAATAAGCTATTTTTATATTGAAGGAGAATATATAATTTGTCTCACTTAATGTGTGTCTGTGCCATAATTATAGTAAGAACCTTTAAATAATTTAGCAAAGCTATGTGTGAGACATAATTGTAATAAGAACCCTTGAATAAAAAGATTAAATATAAAACTTCAACAAAGCTATGTGTGAGTCATAATTGTAACAAGAACACTATAACAAATAAAAATTATATAAGAGGCAAATTGTAAAACTTCACCAAAACTATGTGTGTCCCCTTAAGTATAGCAAGAACCCTATAAAAAATAAAAATAAAAAAAGGACAAATTGTAAAACTTAAACAAAACTAGGATTTAATAAAAAAAAAAAACTAAAAGGCAATTTCAAGGATTGAAGCTTTGCATCCATGGCATGACCACCCCATCATCACTGTCGGCAAGGTGAAAAAACCAAACATATTTTAATTTTCAACAAAAAAAAGATGCTTTGGAGATCTCATCCCAATTAAATTTTGTCACGCCCCGAACCCAGCCCGCCAGGCCCAGTGCACTGACAAACGGCCGCACACCTAGAAGACCGAAACCAAGTGGGTGTGCAAGGCCTCAAAACTTGATCCAAAACAGAACAAAGAAACATATTAAGTGGTTTGCAAAAATCAATACAAACTTATTAAAATAAAACCTAGGCCCACAACAAACAGGACTTATTACTTGCTAATTAAAAGATGATTTTGTAAGAGACCAATCCACCTCAGTGAGATCTAGAACAGAACTCATCACAAGCCAGGTATTGTTTTGCCTGGTCACGCAATAATTCGCACTCCCTCGGAGTCGAACCCGCGACCTAAGCCTTTTGTCTCACTTAAAGTGAGCGCCTCTCACCAATTTGATTTTCCCTTATAGTGACACTAGGGTTAAGAATCTATCTGGGTAATACTTTTGAATGAGTGACACTTCATTAAGGTTAGACTTAGCAAGGTTAAAGAGGGTTGAGAGGGTGAGTCGAGAGGTAGCGGAACATTCCCTTTCCCCTCTGACGTGATTTATCCTACCTCCGTGTTCCAAGAGTTCTTTGCTGTCACGATAGAGTGAAGTGCTAAGAGACAAACTCCACTAGGGCTTAGTTGTATGAGCAACAGAGTGAAGTATTGAGTAATCTTTAGTGCTGGGGCTTAATTGTGATTAGAGATCTTTCGCCTGGACCAAAGGGTTAGATCTAAGTTAGGAAATAGGGTTCATCACTTGGAATCCCTAGAGCTTCAAGCAGTCCCACACAATGTGAGACGTTGAGAGTACCCCTATCCTCCGGGGCATAGTGTAGAGAGCTAGTCACAGTTGACCTTAGGTTTGGGACCGTGTGTCTTTGGATTTCCTTTCAATTAGGAGGCATAATATTACTCTTTCACTTGAAACAATAGTCCTAGTGTGAGCATTGTCCGGGTACCCCATTTTATCATTGATTACCTCTCTTTACTCCTTTTGCTTTCTCTTTTCTCTTTTGCTTTTCTTTGCATTAATATCTTGAATTCACTCATAATTGGTTTTCACTCTAGCTAAATAGCAATACTTCTTGTTTCTAAGCATCTATTCCTTATGGATTCGACTACCCACTCACCGAGGTATTTTATTACTTCAATGACCCGTGCACTTGCGGTACACACACGCAATAGGTGTGTCAGAGGACCATTTTCCACTCCACTTGGGGCATGCAATCACGTAGTTCCTTCACCACCAGTGATGATCGAGTGCATGCTATGATTGCATCTTATATTGTAAATCCCTGCACATTGCTTGCCCTTTTGCATATTCTATTTTAATTTAGTGCTACATCGGGTATTTTGTGCTGAATAGGCAGATTAACAGGCTTTTAGACAAAAATAAGTGAAAATTGATGTAATTATAAGCGAAAGGAGCACAAAAAAGCAATTCCAGAGAAGCGAACCAATATGCTTATAGCGTGCAGATCTTTAAATAGAAGAAATTAAAGAGCACAACCTTCTACACGGTCTTTTTACTTAGAGTATGATGGTGATTATCAAGCACGGGCATGATCTTGGTTGTGCAAACAACTAGATGTTAGATTTTTATTTAGAATCATGTTCAAGTGTCAGTAGGGATGAATACGGGTCCAACATGCCCCGAATCACGGCCGTGCACTAGCCCATTTTCTAAAAATAAAACCCAACTAGGTTTTGAAAGAGGGCTTTTGATGAAATATCAGGGAGGTTTCTAGAGTTCCAACCATGGATGAAGAACAACTACATCAGGTCAAGCCCACACAATGCTTGAAGCTTTTTAGGTTGCAAGTCGAGAGGGACTTTTTCTTCATCCTTTCATCAAGATGTTTGAGGAAGAGTTTTGTATTATGATTGAAATCTTTCCTCTTGTTATGGTTGGATTTCTTATATCGTAAGAGGCTAAAACCCTAGTGGTGCGTTGGACCATGAACCTTGAGAATGTTTTGTAGTTGATTTTCCTATTATATTTTTTGACTCATTGTTTGTTTTGTGAATCATCTATTTTTTTTATCATACTTGTGATTATTTACATAATTGCCAAATTGCATGCTTGAATTGCATGATTAGGATTAAGAAATTAATTATGTTAGGTCTAAATATAGATGATAGAGGTCGAGTGCACGCCTAGAGATAGTGTGCATGATGTCGAACCATTCGGATTAGCGTAAAACATAATAGTAGGTTTTATGAAGTATTAATTCCAGCATAGGGTGATTAGTATCGTTGTATGTGATAAGGGTTAGTCACTTGTACCAAAGAGGCTATACTACATTAGGAAACTCCATGGTCATAGAATAAGCAACATAGAGTCAATATAGGGAATCAATACTAGCAAGACTCAAGGGGATTGATATCCAGGGTGTTGTTTTGTCTTATTGATCTCACCTTGAATTCACCATCTTCTTTCTATTTCTAGTTTTTGATTTGCACAATTAGAGTAAACATTAACCTTTGATTTCTTCACCTAGATAATAGAAGATAAGTTAGTACTAGGAGAGCTAGTAAATGTGGATTCAACTACCCGACCCTCGGGTACACTTTACTACTTCATATGATCCATACACTAATAAAGTTATGCAAGGGCCGCATCAACTAGTTGACGGACCCCCGAGTTGGAGTCATCTTTGCTGGTCCTTACATTACATGGCTTGTCCGTTAGATGGATCATCTGGAGGGGATTGACGAGATGAGGGTTGTTAGCTTATTGTTTATGATAAGTGTGGACTAATGAAGCTTTATGATGTTATGTTGGAAGAATTTTAGTTTAGGAGGACATTAGTGTTGAGTGTGTATTTTTGAAGTTAACTTGTAGTTTTACCTATCCTCGACAGCCTATACTATTATTTACCACAATACCCTGATCATGTTGCAACTTGTACGCTTAAGGATGGACTTTGCTAGTTGACTATTTGTGAAAAAGTGTAGTGTTAATTGAAATAAAATTGGAAGTCAGATTCTTTATGAATGCCCTACTTGGAAAATGTAAATAGAAAGATAGTAGAAAGAGTTGTTGCCTTTAAAGAGTGAAAGCTACTCTTGAGTAGTTGGACTGTGTGTATTACAAGTGTGTATTTGATATCCTACTAGGGTAAAAGGCTACTTCTAAAGTGTTTGAAGCTACTACCCATAAATAGGGTGTGTTTAAGTTAGACATATAAGGGCCTATACTATCTTGGTCAAACTTGAGACAGGATAGAGCACATTGGCCTGAGTTAACACACACCTACGTAGGGAGTATGGGTGCAGGGTGAAACTTGTTTTCTTAAAAGCTTCACAACCACTTAGTATTTTTTTTCTCCTATGCATAAGAGAATCCCATTGTTTTGAGGTTAAAGGTCATGCACTTAACTATTATTTCATATTCCATACTTCTTTACTTGAGAATAAGCAAAAGCTTAAGTATGGGGGTCTTTGATAAGTGCATGAAATATGTATTTTGCATACTATAAACTCGTGCACTTAGATTGCCTTTTGGCATGAATTTCTCTATTTTTGTGCTCTATTGGGTATTTTGTGTTTATTGAGCAAGTATTAGATTATTAGATAAAAATAATGATAGTTAAAGGGAATAATTGAGTAAGAAAGCCTAATTCTAGAGACAAGAATGGCAAGAGCATGAGTGTGCATATTTGTAGTGTGGAGAAAATTCAAAGCACAACTAAGAGCATAGTTTTCCTATGCACACGATAGTGCTTAAAGAGCACGGGTATGCTCTTTGGCCGTGTTGATTGTTGGAAGTCCAAAATTATGAAGATACAAATCCCGAGTACCACTAGTAAAACGCATGAGTCAAGCACACCTCAACCATTGGCGTACACTATCTTTTTACTTGCAATATAAAGCCCAACAACTAGTTTTTTAAGGGGACTTTTTCTACGAAGGCTTCATCAGAGGCTAGGGTTTCGAGTGGAGATCAAAAGAGGCCAATTAGGGATGAGTTGACACTGCTATATTGACCCATTGGGCATGAGATTCCATCATCCACATAGAGAGAAGCATTGAGTGAATTCTTCCTTTGTTTTCATTAATGTCTATAGTTTTGGATTTTGTCATGGATTCTTGTACTATGAGTGCTAACATTTATTGGTGCTTAACCTTGAGTTGATTTCCTTTATGATAGTTTGGCTATTTAAGTTTTTCTTGTGAATCTTCTTTGTTGCTAATGCTTGTGTTTGATAGTGTGCAAGCCCCAAATACATGATTGACTTACATGATTAGGGTTAAGAAATTAATCATGTATAAATCACACAGAGAATATAGAGGTTGAATATATGCCTAAAGATAGGGTGTATGGTGTAGGACTATCCTGATTTTTGTTAAACATAATAGTGGGATTCATGGAACCTTCTAATACAATTGAAGGATGATTAGTGTCGTCATATGGGATTAGGGTTTCACCTCTTTGAGAAATGGGTCATTATAATTTAGGAGTTTGTTCAATCCAAGAACACTAGACACTTAGCAAATGTAGGAAATCGATTGCATGGATTGTTAAAGGTACCATTTCTATTGGTAATAAGACTAAAGTGCCATATATGGATAAATATGATATTCTTATTAGATAAAAAAAAAATGGTAATCGTCAATTTATCTCTCAAGCTTATTAAATTCTAAACTTAAAAACAAATATTTTGAGTATTTGGTAGCTATTGGAGAAAAGGTATGAAATAAATATGAATAACAAAGGGCTCATTATGAAAGATGGAAAAGGGAGAATAACAGTAAGGATGCCATTATCAAAGAATAATATGTTCAAGCTATGAATAAGCTATAACAATCCCATGTGTTTGAAAGCTTCTATAGATAATTCTTCTTGGCTTTGGAATCTCAGAATGGATCACTTAAATTTTGGTGGATGGAGCAACTATAAAAGAAAAGGATGGTGTATGTTTTCCTATACATAAGCCATCCAAATAAAATATGTGAATGTTTTATGTATGGGAAGCAGCTCCGAATGAATTTTCTAAAGGAGCCATCTTCTTGAGCCTCAAAGCTACTTGAATTGTTGTATGATGACATATTTGAGCCACTCAAACCAAGTTCTTTTAGGAAAAACAAGTATTTCTTGCTGTTTATTCATGATTATACTCATAAAACTTGGGTTTACTTTTTAAAAGAAAAATCTAAAGCCTTGATGCCTTCAAGAAATTCAAAGCTCAAGTGGAGAGCGAAAGTGGATACCTAATTAAAGCCATCCAAATTGATCAATGAAAGGAGTTCACATCAAAACATTTCAATAAATTTTGTATCAATTTTCATATTATGTATTCTTTGACTGTACCAAGATCACTTCAACAAAATGATATAGTAAAGCACAAAATATAAAAATTCTCAACATGACGAACAGTATGTTGAGGAACAAGTTGATGCCGAATGATGTTTGCACAAAGGCAATAGCATGTGTAGTTTACATAAATGATAAAAGTCTCACACAAAATTTGAAGCAAATGACACCAAAAGAAACTAGAAGCGGTAATAAACCAAATATTTCTTATCTGAGAATATTTGGAAGTATTTGTTATGTCTATATCCCTAGTGAGACAAGAAACAAGTTGAATGATAAAGTGAGAAGTTGTTGTTTGTGGCATATCCCAAGAACTCAAAGGTTTATAAATCTTATAATCCTTGGAACGAGAAGACTATTATTAGTAGTGAAGTAAAAAATTAATGAAGAAGGCTATTGTGAGTGGCCTATCTCTCCACATAAAAGTTATAACTTCTACTTGGATTAATTTGATGAGTCTTTGGTTATAGATCAATCTTAAACTAAAGAAATTACTACTACTATACCACAAACCTTTCCTTGGCTACTCATATAGATCAAGAAAATTTGTCTTCTCTAAGCTTCTCTAAAAGGCCACCTCGTATGCAAAGTATGGCTGAAATTTATGAAGAATAAGAAGAAATTGGTGACTCTACTATGTTATGTTTATTTGCAAATATAGAAACAATGTCTTTTGAGGTGGTGGTTCAAGATAAAAGATGAAGAAAGGCTATGGATGAAGAAATAAGAGTAATTAGAAAGAATGGAACCTGGTAGTTAGCAAAACTTCCCAAAGGAAAGAAACCTATAGCATTAAAAGTGGACTTACTAAGCAAAGAAAAATTCTAAAGGAGAAGTGGAGAAGTATAAAGCCCATCTTGTGGCAAAGGGCTTTACTCAGAGGATTAAAATTGGTTATGATGACATCTTTACTCTAGTGTCTTGCTTAGAGACAGTTCGACTAATTATTTCATTGGAAACTTAACAAAAATAGAAGCTTTCTTTGATGGATGTTAAATCAGCCTTCTTGAATAGAGTATTAGAATAAGAGATGTGTGAATCACCCAATTGGTTATGTTGTCGAAAGACAAGATAAGGTTTTTAAGCAGAAGAAAGTATTATATGGTCTTAAATAAGCACCAAGGTTTGGTACAGCTACATTAATGAATATTTTTAGGAGAAATAGCTTTACAAAATGTCCTTATGAGCATTCTTTATATTTGAAGGAGAATAAAGATCGAGATATTTTGTATGGTTGTCTATATGTTAATGATATGAATTTCATAGATAGTAATCAGCTGATTTCTAAAGAATTCAAGATGCAAATGACTAAAAAGATTGAGATGACAGATTTGGAACTTACGTCTTATTATCTTAGCATTAAGTTGAAATAGAGTAAAGAAGGGATTTTCCTTTCTCAAAAGCCTTATGCACATGCAATATTAAAGGAGCCTAAAATGGATGGATGTAATCTATTTTCTATACCTATGGAATCTGGGATCAAATTTTCTAAGTTTGATAAATTGAAAAGTAAATCCAACTTTATTTAGAAGATTAGTTAGAAGGTTGATAAGGACGCAAGTGGATGTGCCGATTGCGTAATAATAGTGTGCGTAAAGCAGAGTGTCGGTCCACAGGGAAAAAAGTGAATACCAGCAATGGCCCTAATTCCAAAAAATAACATAAGTGACAAAATAATGTGTGTGTGTGAAAACAAGAGAACAAAAGGAAGAAATACATAAACGAAATTGGAAAGAAATCAAGGGAAGAAATGATGTCTAGGGTTATGAAGTATATGGCAAAGCTTGTCTAAATACGCAATCCTATTTGAACAAAAAAGTTTCCAGAATTATACTAAACCACAATTTCTCAAGCGAAGAGTAACTGAATAAATGTAAAGCTGATAAAGATATCCACACAATTGCATCAACATTCTATGAAACCTTACTCTGAGCTAATGACAATCTCTTAAGCAGATAGTTTCCCCCATAGAGAGAGATTATCCCTAATCTAAATACAGAGTAGAGATGCGATTTCTCCTAAAATCCATTCCACATAATTGCAAATAGCACGGAGATTATCACTAAGCCATTGGGAAGGATTGTGGAAGACAAAGTCCCCAAAGTACCCTAACCAGAGGCGTACTCACTATCCTCTTGAATTGCGGCATATCTATGCTAGGTGGGAATTTCTTCAAGTATGATAGCTAGCTAGGGCTTTTATCTCGTTAGCAACCAGGCATTCAAACATGCAATTAGACTCAATAGAGATGATTGCAATTAGGAATACAACTTAAGAATTAAAGATCCAACAACTAATGTCAATGAAATAAACCCTAGAGTTCAACTATATCCAAACATCCACAAATTAGCCCTCCATTAAAGGAGGGAAAGCATTCAATGTACAAATAATATGAGGAAACATGAGAAACATGAAAACCTCCTTCTCAATCTCACTGATGGAGGATCACTGGAGAAGCCCTATGAAAGCTTCCACGCAAGCCGCCAAGGTGAGCTTGACGGTTATAACCTCCAATCCCCTTGAATATGGATCTAAACCTTCCTTCAAATAGCCCCTCCAGTGCTGGAAGTTTGTCTCCTTTCTTCCCTAATCGCACCTTTAAGAATCACCTAAAAGAAAAGAAAAACAATGCCCTAAAAATCCTCATCAGTTCTATTTATACCCAACTGCTTATGGGTTGCTTACAAGCATAAAGACATGGCCGTAAAGAAGTTGGAGAAGATAGTCACGAGCCTTTTGGGACCACTTACGACCGTAGGCCACATTTGTAAGGTCTTCTGATTGTGTTATGGTCCAGGTTGCATCCGTAAGCGCTGGACAATAAACTTCATTGTGTTGCTTCTTGTGACTGCCCTTAAGATGTATGCTGTGGTCATAAACTCCTCTAGATGATCCCTACAAGCCTCTTTATTGGTGTAAGCCATGCCCATAAGGTTCTCTGATTTGGCTCTGAATACTTCTTACGGGCATAAGCATACCCGCAAGGTTCTTTGGAATCTACTTACGGCTGTAAGGTTGGTCGTAAGTTGTTTGTAAGCCACCCAATTTGCCTTGTCCTTATTTAAATGATGCCGAGAGATCTCTAACTCCTTTGTTTAAGGTTTGGAATGCTTGAATAGCTCCACCCATAATTAGCCATATATGACTTGTATCCTTGAATAGCTCAGCCCATAATTAGCCTTCATACCAACTTATGCTCCATGCAATCTTCATGATAATCTTGCCAATCAATTAATTAATCCTCTATTTAGAAATAGACCTCTCATGAAGAGATTTTACCAAAGATAGATTAAATCATATCTAAGATAAACTTGCTCTTCAAAAGAGATCTTTTACCTTGACACTCATGTTAAAAATAGTATTTTATTCTTATGGATTATTGAGAGAATTACCAAGATCTTCTAGCCTTTATATCTTTATAAGCCATATCACCATGCGTTAACCACATCATCATCTTTGTCACCACTGTTTGCCACATCATCACTTGTTTTTACCAAGTCACCTTATTTGCCACATCATCAAAGCTTGTGCCACATAAGCTTGACACATAATACCAACTTTAGACATCCAGACCTAACAATCTCCCCCTTTGGCATTATTTGACACAATCTTCTCTTCCAGACTTCTGTCAGACTGACACTAGTTTCAACACCTAGCTACAACATGTACTGGAATCGGGACATAACTCAATTGAGTTTTACATGATTGATTTTTCAAAACCATCATCTAGCTCAACTTTTGTTTCAACCCACTTTGGTAAAGAGCTAAGAGTCTTCTGGACTAGCTTCTCATTTAAGAATCTTTTGCCGAGTTGCAATACTTGATTTGCTATGTCCATCAATTTTGTGTTAACTACGGCAATAGTCTCATCTTCCTCCATCTTGAGATTCTCTAACTTGCTAGTTAACATTTGAAGTTTTGAGATAGGTACAAGATTCATACCTTCATATATTCTTTGAAATATATCCCAAGATTCCTTTGCCGATTCACAAGTTGCAACATATTATAATTAATTTTCAACAACTCCTGCAAAGATAGCATTGAGTGCATTCCCATTTGTATTATCTTTGCTTGTATCTTCTATGCTCCATTTGCTCTTCTTCTTCTTGATCTCATTCTTCTCGGCATCTACTTCAATCAGAGGAGACCAACCTTCTTCCATCACGGTCCGCACACTCTCATCAAGGGATTTGATGAAAGCCTTCATGCGAGCCTTCCAATAAGGATAGATGGAACCACTGAGTGGCTGTGGTCATGTAATGGAAGCTCCTTCTCTTGCGGCTATTGTCGGAACTTGCTTGGATCTTACCGGCTTTGAAACCAAAGCACACAACGGCGACCAAGCTCTGATACCACTTGTAAGATCCGGAGTGGTAGATGTGCTATAATTATTTGCTCAAACTCTCAATTAATGAAAAACACACACAATCAAACATACAAAATAAAGGAGACACACAATATGGTTACCCAATTTGGCACAACCTTGCCTACATCTTGGGGGCCGAGAAAACAATCCACTAAAATAGGTAAAATAATGAAGAGTAAAACACACTCTCTTACTCACACAATGACAAAGAAACTCTCTTAAGATTGCCCAATGCTCACTCTCCTCAATCCACACACCTTGGGGTCTCTCACGCATAGCTTATCCTAAATCTTCAAGTAAGGTATCTTATATAGACGTACCTATGTCCCAATAGATCTTCCATTTTTAGAATTTTCTGTAGCTTCCTAACTTGGACACCTTTCAAAGTTAGATGTTACAAGACTAATTACAACCAGACTTGCAACACTGACCATCTTATCGAACCTGACTGAGTTCTAGCCCATATGTAACTGAACTTGCGACACCTTCAACCCTCCTGATTTCTTCAGTTTTCTTCATAACAGTTGAATTGTCCCGAGCTCCTCATGCCTGCAATTGCTTCCTTCCTCACGTCATCTCAACAAGCCCCTCTCCCGAGGGTTACACCCACTAAGGCACAAAACCATCCCACCAAAGATGGTCACTAAAGATCTCCGGATCTTCTTTCCAAACTTGTTCCAAGTTTGGTCTTCACAAAAATCCTCAAACTTGATTTTTATTCATCCAAGTTTGGGTCTTCAACATATTGTTACTAAACTTGATCTCCTCTTTTCCAAGTTTAGCCGTCAATATCTTCTAAGCATGATCTTCAATCATCCATGCTTGGGTCTTCAAATCTTCAATCAAATATCACCATATATGACTTGTATCCTTGAATAGCTCTACCCATAATTAGCCTTCATACCAACTTATGCTCCACGCAATCTTCATGATAATCTTGCCAATCAATTAATTAATCCTCTCTTTAGAAATAGACCTCTCATAAAAAGAGTTTACCAAAGATAGATTTATCCTCTTGGATCTTACCGAAGATACATTAAATCATATCTAAGATAAACTTGATCTTCAAGAGATATTCTTTTCCTTGATACTCGTGCTAAAAATAGTATTTTCTTCTTATGGATTATTGAGAGAATTACCAAGATCTTCTAGCCTTTATATCTTCATGCGCCATATCACCATGCGTTAACCACATCATCATCCTTGCCAACATTGTTTGCCATATCATCACATGTTTTGCCAAGTCACCTTATTTGCCACATCATCAAAGCTTGTGCCACATCAGCTTGCTTGTCACATAATGCCAACTTTAGACTTCCATACCTAACAGTATCACATTTTTTTTCTGTTGTGCATCTTAAATTAATGCCTAGATTGATCTATATATGGTGTTTGCATTTTTGTATGATTGGTTTATGTGGAAGTGAACCTCAATCGATAGTATTTTGTTAATTTATACTCTTAACACTCCTCTTTTGTTATATTATTGCCTTGACAATACCAGTGAAAGTTAGAACTTATAGTGAATAACCAGATCTAGAAGTAGACTACAAAGTAGTGGTGTACTAGGGAATAAGGCTACAACCTAATAGTGAACCATGACTAGTTGGTGAGTCCCACCGTTTTCGCTAATTTTTTTTTCGAGGACAACCTTTTAGTTAGTTCACTAGTCTCGTTAGAATTAGATTTCTAGTAAGCATCAATGCTTTATATCTGAATAATTTATTCATAGAAATGTGTTGAAAATGTATGACCAAATATAGCATGGTCCCAATAAAAGAAATTGAAAATAATACTACAAATACAAAGTGTGTAGATTTTACATGAAAAACTTTTTAACAAATTAGAGTAAAAATCACCAACACCAACAAAATAAAAGAATTTTACTAAGTGAAAAAATTAGAAGTTATGATTTTTTTTATATAAAAATGGATAAATTGCTTTATTAGAAAGGACTTTCAATTCTCTCAAATTATCTAAAACAAAAAATATTCTCCGTAATTAGTAAAAAGAGGAAAATATCAACTCTCTAATATTTTTATTTTCCACTCCCAGTCTTCTTTCACTCTCTCTCTTTCCCTTTGTGTTATGAGAGCTTCATCAAGAGTTGGATGAGATTAGAGAGGTTAACTATCTATTAACTCACTTAACCTTAGTTTAATCTCACCACACATTTCTCACATGGGCCGCCTGATCGGTGATGCTCTCTTTTTGACTAAAAATGACATAAGGAATGAATGGGGTGGTGGGACTGGCTATCACCCAACAAGATCTCTATAAAATGTGCCAAATGGAAGCTGAAGTTCACATATCATTAAACATGGCACCATTGTTGCTCATCTTCATCCTTGTGACTATCTTTCTTGCAATGCTCATCAATCAAAAAGAAAGAAGAGGAAGACTACCACCAAGCCCTCCAAGAATCCCTATACTTGGCAACCTACTTTGGCTCACCAAACCCTTCTCCCAACTAGAACCCACTCTTCACCATCTACGTATCAAATATGGCCCTATCTTCACTCTCTATGTTGGTTCTCGTCCGGTCATCTTCATCATGGATGGGGACCATATTCACCGAGCACTGGTCGAGAACGGGGAGGTTTTCGCTGACCGACCTCGGCCAGTGTCCAGCAATGATCTCAACACCAACCTTCACTCCATCAACAACACACCTTATGGCTCTCTATGGCGTCTCCTCCGTCGTAACCTCGCCTCAGAAGTTATCCACCCATGCAAAGCCACCACCAAGTCAAGCACTCACGTCCACCGCATGGCCCTTGATATACTGCTCAACGGTCTAAAGAATGAAGCCAAGGCCAGTGGTGGCGTTGTCATCCCATTTGACAGCATCAAGAACTCCATGTCTTTCTTAATGATCTCCTTGTGCTTCGGGGTAGTGAAGTTGGATGAGCAGATGGTGAAACAAATCCAGAACGTGCAGTGGGAGCTGTTATTTCTTGTGGACAAACACTTTGCTCTGAATTTGATGCCCAAGGTGGCCCTGCTTTTGTTTTTGGGAAGGCTGGGGAAGTTGAAACAGCTCCGGCGAGCTCAAAAAGAGCTTTTCATTCCTCTAATCAGAACACGTAAACAACTAGCAATTAAAAAAAGAGACAAGCGTCATGTGATATCTTATGTGGATTCCCTTCTGGAGCTCAGAGTTCCAAATGGAGTTGGGAGTGTGAGAGAGCTAAGTGAAGAGAATATTGTGAGCTTCTGCTCCGAATTCCTCGATGCCAGCATCTGGTCTACCTGCGCCGGCTTGGAATGGATAATTGCCAGCTTGGTGAAGCACCAAGATGTACAACAGAATTTAAGGCAGGAGATCAAAGGAGTGGTAGGAGATGAGAGAAGGGAAGTTCACATGGATGAACTCCAAAGGATGCCGTACTTAAAGGCGGTGATCTTCGAGGCTTTGCGCCGTCACCCGCCTGCGCATTTCTTGATTCCACACAGAGTGAAAGAGAACGTGTTCATAAATGAGCACTTTATACCCAAGAACACCGTGGTGAACTGTTTGGTGACGAGCATTGGGCTGGATGGGAAAGTGTGGGAGGATCCATTGGAGTTCAAGCCTGAGAGGTTCATGGCAGGAAGGGAAGGAGAAGGAGTAGACGTGCAGTGTGGGAAGAGTGAGATCAAGATGATGCCATTTGGAACCGGAAGGCGAATGTGCCCTGGCTTAGACCTGGCCATGATCCAGTTCCAATACTTTGTGGCTAACTTGGTCAATGAGATGGAGTTCAAAGAAGTGGAGGGGATGGAGGTGGATCTTTCTGAGAAGGCAGAGCTGTTTGTTCCCATGAAGAACACAATCCATGCACTGATTAGCTTTTCATGATCATGCAAACCAGTACTTCTATATATGTAATGACAATTTGTCATACTTTGGTGTTGTTCTGTTTTGGGAAATATCTCGTTAGCATTGCAAATGGTGGTTTGATGATAATGCAAACCACTATTTCTATCTATAAATGTAATGACAATTAGTAATACTTTGGTGTTGTTCTATTTTGCGAAATTAATTTCTCATTAGCGTTGCAAATGGTTTGATGAAAGTCAAAGCTGAGATGACCCACCTTGCTAGTAATGCGATCATCTCTTGTCAATTGACAAAATTCAGTGTCACTAAATTGAGTTGACAAAATTTGGCGATGTTTGGTATGATGGAGTCCCACTTTTATTTGTCAGCCCACATGTTGACTGTTGCTCTAAAGCCCCGAGTGAGTGAATACTAATTTTATCTAATATTTTAAATTATATTTTTTTAAATTTTATATTTACAGGTAATTTGGTAAATATAAAGGTATTTTAAAAATTTATCTAAAAAATAATTTTTAATATTATAATTTAATTATTTATTTATCCAAATACTTTAAATTATATTTTTCAAAATTTTATATGTAGGGGTATTTTCATAAATTTGACATATTATTGAGATGATTAACATGACTAATCAAACATGGTAATGAAAGATTACCAGTAATATAAATTCTCAACTAAACGTAGTAATTGTATATTACCACAACATTTCCGGACATACAACATTCCCAATCTCATTACCACAGTAATCTCATTACTGAGTTAATATATCATTACTGTGAACTAAACGGCTCCTCAGTGTTATGAATACGGTACCCAACTCGTGAACAAATGATTTACTATTTGACAAGTTTAATAGATGGATGCAATTGTTTTGATATAATTAAAAATAAACAATTACTAAAAATTCCTAGTGTAATTATTGGCATACAATCATACCTATCCGTCCCTTGACACCCGCTTGTGGGACAGCACTTGCCGACTTTGTCAAAAAAAATTATAAAAATAAAACTTAATATCTTAACTTCAATTATAAAGAATTAACTATTTTTTTACATTTAACATTTTCTTTCTATAAAAGTTTAACGTTTAGGTAAATAAGAATACTCATCCTATCTAATCCTAGTAAGATGCATGTCCTCATATGCATTCATTTGAATTGATTTACAAAAGTTTATAACTAATTAATAGAAAAGATAAATATCAGTTTATTTATTTTAGAGTGGAATGCTAATTTTAATTCATGTAATTAAGAATGTTCTTTTTTTTTTAAATCAACCCGTTATTATAAAATGTATAAATAAATATTTTTTTGTTGATAAAATTTTCTTATAATATAAAAATTCTTTATTGGTTAATTTTTAAGAATATTTGATTATGAATATCTTCATTTACAATCAAATTGCAGCTCTACTAGTTTTATTTTGAGATTCATTACTCTAGGAGCCCTTGAACTAAAGTTCATTTAAAATTAAGCACATAAGATTTAGGGATCTTTTTCCATTCCGGTGAAGGCGTGAAGTAGACTATATATAAGACCAATATTTTTTATTCGACTTTTCTACCTGCTAATTGGAAGAACGAGGAGTGGGATCTGGTGGATTTGCGACTCATCTAGAGCATCACCAGGACTTTTAATTAATATGTAATATATTACAATATATAATAAAAATTTAAAAACTGTATGATTTATAAAATTATTTAATAATATTGTTTTATAATTACTGTTTTTTTAAATAAAAACCTTATACTAATAAGGTTTTCAATTTTAAGATCAAATAGCCTTTCAGGGTCAACCATTGTATAGCCCAATGGTATGACACCAATATGTTAAAAGGGAGGTCATAAATTCAAATTCTCTTCCTGACAGTACTGTTCTCCGTACTGTTTATACACTGTTCATCCGGGATATCTGTATTATTCTATACTGTTCATACACTGTACACCGGTTTTAACACTATTCATATACCGGGACGCTTATCGCCTATTATTAAAAAAAAAAAAAATAGCCTTTCAGGATTTTTCTTGAAAGATTATATATATATATATATATATATATATATATGTATATATATATATATTAATTCTAGCCTTTTCGGGCACTAAAACATCCAGTGTATTCTGACATAAGTAATCCAATTCTGATTATACACTCTGATCTTAAAAGATCAAAGTTTTTTCAATATTTTCTTTATTTTTTTTTTTTTTTTTACAAATGTAACGAACACCTTTTTAGTCAAAGAGGCACACACATAAACTAAAAATTAACTGTCAAGCCCGCACTCGCTTAACCAATGAAACGGTTTTGTAACTCACCTAATGGATAACCACAACCTTTATTATGTAATATGTTACAATATATATAAAAAATAAAAATTGTGTGATTCATAAAGTTGTTTAATAATATTGTTTTATAATTACTGTTTTTTAAATAAAAACCTTATGCTAATAACGTTTTCAATTTTAAGATCAAATATCTTTTCGGGATTTTTTTTATAAGTTTTTATTTGGGCTTTTTAATAAAGTATCCCTATTTTATTTTTTATTTAACCAAATGGCCCTAAAGCCATTTTAATTGTTAAAATGGCCCTAGAACCTTGTGATGTGCTGACTGTGCGCTAAGTCAGCATTGATTGGACTGCTGATGTGGTATTTTTAAATAAAAAATTATGATTTTTTGTATTTTAACCCATGAATTGTTTTATAATCAATAAGTTGATATATTCTTGGGTTTTTTTAACCAATTTTTTTTTAAAAAAAATTATTAGTGTTTTAAAATTTATTAAACTTTTAAATAGCTTTTTAAGAAATATATAAGTGTGTTTTTTTAATTTAAATCCCTTATTTGTTTTATAATTAACAAATTATCTTTTTTCTTTGATTATTTAACCTAATTTTTGTTTAAAAAATTATGTAATTTTTTAAATTTATTAAAAAATTAATTTTAAAGAATATATTTGAATATGAAAATACATAGGGTTTATAATTTATTCTTTAATTAAATCATGAAATCAATAATAATTATTAATAACTTATGCTCCATTAGTTGACTGTAATGTCATACAGACAAATTTATGCTCCATGTTTTCATCCGGTATCGAGTTCACAATTTTGGCAGCCTGTACCTGCGCCAACATACTGTTCGCCGACCAAAAATCAGACGTAGAAGAATGCATATGGATAGAATCCCTGATCCTACTAGAAGTAACTTTATTTATATTTAAATGCAATTATGTTTTTTAACTTCAAATAATTTTACAGGTTATTATTGATTTCATGATTTAATTAAAAAAATAAATTATAAGCCCTTTGTGTTTTCGTAATAATATATTCTTTAAAATTAATTTTTTAATAAATTAAAAAATATATAATTTTTAAAACAAAATTTGAGTTAAATAATCAAAGGAAAAAAATAATTTGTTAATTATAAAAAAAATAAGGGATTTAAATTAAAAAAACACACTTATATATTTCTTAAAAAGCTATTTAAAAGTTTAATAAATTTTAAAACACTAATAAATTTTTTTAAAAAAAATTGGTTAAAAAACCCGAAGAATATATCAACTTATTGATTATAAAACAATTCAGAGGTTAAAATACAAAAAATCATAATTTTTTATTTAAAAATACCACATCAGCAGTCCAATCAACGCTGACTTAACGCCCAGTCAGCACATCACAAGGTTCTAGGGCCATTTTGACAATTAAAATGGCTTTAGGCCATTTGGTTAAATAAAAAATAAAATAGGGCTACTTTATTTAAAAGCCCATTTTATTTTATATATATATATATATCACTCTTCACATATAAATCTTTAATGCTCATGTTTAGTTTTTTAAACTTAAGTTTAAAATATTTCATGCATATTGTTAAAAAAGTAATCAGAATTTTTTTTTTCTTACTATATATATATATATAATTCTAGCTTTTCATGAACTAAAGTTTTAAAATATACAAGTTTTTTCATCATTTATTTGTAGAATTTTTTATATACAAACGCAACAAGTATTTTTAATCAAAGGGCACACGGACAAATTAAAAATTAAGTATTCAATCCGCACTCGTTTAACCATTGACACGGGATGCAAGTTAAAAACCTAAACTTATAACCGGAGATGTATTACTAATATTATCTTAAATGAGATTTGAACCTACATTCATGAATGTTTTTCTTTTACAATAAAATTAATTCTGTGCCGCGATAAATCCATTCGTTGCTTCAAGATTTTCGCCCAAGAAAATGTGCAACACCCGCTCAATGGAGTCTGGTCATTTTCAAAGGGCACACGGACAAATTAAAAATTAAATATTCAATCTGTACTCGTTTAACCATTGACCGGGATACAAGTTACAAATCTAAACTCATAACCAGAAATGAATTACTAATATTATATTAAATGAGATTTGAACCGAGATTCTTGATTGTTTTTTTTACAATAAAATTAATTCCGTGTTGCTATAAATCCATTGGCTGCTTCAAAATTTTGGTCCAAAAAAATGTGGAACACCCGCTCATTGGAGTCCGGCTATTTTCAATGGTTGTTTTCAGTTAATTTCAAACAGTATACACCAAATAAAATTATCCTGGTGAAATCACTCTACTCACAGGTGTGATTGCGAAATATCACATGCTTCCACTTCTGTGATAATTTCATGTTTTCAGAAAAATGGGTCTACTTTTGAGCATTTGAATTTGAAATTGTCTTTTCTGCTTTTTTTGCGCTGCCTTTGTGCAGTTAAAGCTATCCCAAATTGCTTCATTATCCCCACAATTTTTTTTTCTAGGTTTCATCCCTCATTTTTTTTGAAGGAACGGGTGATTCATCGCTGGTTCACTATTTATTTCTTAATTTTACTTAAAAATAATAAAATGATATATTTTTGGGCATACTGGACAATTCAAGTGGAGTGCCATAACTTTTCATTTCATAAGAAAAATAAAATAAATTAAATTACTATTCACTTTATTTACAATGTTTAAGGAGAGATTCGACCTCTCATCCATACACATGGGATTCCGGCACGTTACGATTGTCTTATTGTGGATCCCGCCATTTGTATGTGTCTTTTTCAGTGGGATTAAATAAGATAATGAATTCTTATCTTGATAAGCTATCTGAGTTTTTTTTTTAAATTACTGTGAGGAGATGTGTTATGTATCCTTATCGGATCCAGCAAAAATCTTCTCGGATTCAACTTATTCCGCAGGTTTCTGGACACATGATCGAAGAAGTGGAGCTGATTAATTTGTTGACACATTGACCGAAGTTGACTCAACAAAGAGTGAAACTGCATGTACTGACTCAAAAGCCATGTTTTTTTTTTTTTTTTTTTTTTTTGGGGGGGAAGTGCTCAAATAGCTGATTTTATTGAAATAAAAGAAAAATAACTAAATGTTCAAAGCAAAGAAAGAACAACAACAACAGAACAAACTAAGTAGAATACAATCTAGAAGACAAAGCCAGAGTTCAGAAAGGACTTCATGACCCAGTGTGGGAGGTCTCTGCCAACAAGGAAAAGATTTAAATGGGAATGCCCAACACCAAGGGCTGCAATGTTGATAGCTGGGCTCATCCACGAAGGGGGAATCTCATGAATGCGGGGACGGTTGAGCATGTCCAGTAAAAAACTTAAATTGGACATCTGAGGATGAAATCTCCAGAATGTGAGAGAAGAAGGGTCACCAAAGGATTTCAGCTCATCATGATAAGTGCAGAAGATATGACTGATAGGAAGATGATGCTCCAACGCAGTGTGAAGGGCTACTTCGAATGCCAGTAAAATGTCTGAAGAGTTTTCATTCAAGGGTTGATGCAAACAACCTGCAAGAGAAATGGAGTAATTAACATTTGATACGAAAAACCCGACAGAACAAACCTGTAAGTCGCGGTTGGGGATCGCATGAACGAAGAGAAATAGGCCATCCGCACAAGAGAAATTGCTCAAGATGAGTTTCTTGCCGAATGGCTCAATAAAGCATCTGGCAAACTCACAAACATGTGCAATAGTTTTGATCGAAATGAGAGGAATGTTTGGCCGAACATTTCTGAATATAAAGTGGCACCGGCAAAGCCAAATGAACCAAGCACCAGCAGCTATAAGCGCAAGAATATGTTTGGAATGTTTGAAATGTAAAACCCAGGTCCCAGAGACAAAGCCGTCTAGGAAGGAGATCGAAATGCCTTCTTTTATATTAATGTCCTTCCAGACCGGCTGTATTCTAGGATAGAAGCAAAATAAATGATAAATGGTTTCGCGATGAAGACCACAAAAGATGCAAGGATTATCCGGGCCCAAATGGATGCTGTGCAGGAATGCAAGAGTGGAAAGTTTCCCTTTAAGACATAACCAAATGAAATACTGAACACAAGGGGCAACCGGAATATGCCAAATGCAATGCCACCCAGACCAGCTATCAGAATAAGAGGATTGTTGGTTTAGAAAATGATATACAACAGAGGAAATTCTGGAAGAATTAGCCCTGGGGAGCCAAATCCAATGGTTATCACCGTCATAGTTGATAGCAGCCAAACATGTATCATCTGAAGTTCTAATGTTACCAAGAATGCAATTGAGGCTAGGGAAATCCCAATGCTCACCCAAGACTAAATCAGATAAGTTGATTTGATCTAAATTAAAATCCATATTAACAAATGTGGGTTTAATAGCCACCGGAATGTCAAAAATCCAAGGGTCCCATAAAAAAGAAGCATTCTCAGGATTAACAATGTTAAGTTTACAATGCTGTCTAATGTGCATAGCTGAATGACAGAGCCCCCTAAAGAACCAAGAGCATTTAGCTGGCACTCTATCATTCCAGAAATTAAGTTTCCCATATTTATTGATTAAAACATCAACCCAAAGAACATCCTCACCATTCAAATATTTAAAAATGTGCTTGGCCATAAGGGAATGCTTGGCGAGAGAAAGATCAGTGATACTTAAGCCCCCCTCAGATTTACTTACCAACAAAGAGTTCCAATCCACATTATGGATGCCCTTTCCATTGCCATTCCTATTCCAAAAGAATTTCCGAACAAGTTTGGAAATCTCAGAAAGAATGGAATCAGGGACAGGATACACCGAGAGGGTATAAACAGGAATGGAAAACAGGGTAGTGTTAATCAAAACATTTTTAGCAGCTGGAGAAAGGTGAAAGGAAGACCATCTTGTGGTTAAGTGTTTGACTTTATCAACCATAGGCAGGAAAGCCTGAGATGCTATCCGTTTAGGAGAAATAAGGATGCCGAGATATTTAAAAGGAAAAGATGCATGTTTAAGGTTCAGGATAGAGCAAATTCTCCTAAGAACATGTTTATTAAACCAAGACGGGAAGAAAATTTGAGATTTGGAAAAATTAGGCCGCTGACCAGTAAGGTTAGCATAAATAGAAAGACAAGCATTAAGATTCCTAGCAACACGACGGGAAGCATGAGTAATTAAAATGAGATCGTCCGCATACATGAGATGATTAAAATCACTCCTAAGATTAGAGTTAAAACCTGGAATCCAATTATTATTCAAACAATGATTGAGCATATTAGTGAGAAGTTGGGAGACTAAAATAAATAGGTAGGAGGAGATAGGGTCTCCCTGCCGGACTCCCCTAGTAGAAGAAAACCAAGAAGAAGCAACCCTATTAATCAGAAGCGAGAAGGAACTAGATTGAATACAAGTCGAAATCCAAGAGATCCAGGTTGGGGAAAAATTCATTTTGGTAAGAATGGCAAGAATTGCACTCCAACTAAGGGTGTCATAAGCTTTTTCTATGTCCAACTTTATAATCATCCTAGGGGGGCTAAGGGTATCATTTTCAATAGAATGGACAGCCTCTTGAACCGCAATAATATTATCAAATGAACACCGACCAGGCACAAAACCAGCTTGCTCTTTGCCAATAATACTGGATAAAACTTTCTCAAATGATTGGCAAGAATTTTCGTAATAATTTTAAAACAAACATTGCAAAGAGATATAGGCCTGAAATCAGAAACATATTTGGGTTTATCTTTCTTAGGGATGAGAGTAATAAAGGATTTAGCCCAAAATTTAGGCATGCAGGAATTTTTAAAGAAATACGGAATGGCAGCAAAGAGTTGATTATTAATCACAGGCCAAAAATTCCTATAAAATTCGACGTTAAAACCATCAGGGCCAGGAGACTTACCTGTTGGGAGATCATGAATAGTCCAAAAAACTTCTTCCATAGTAACCTCCTTAACAAGACTATCCTTATCAGAGGAAGAAATGCTAGCTAAGTCAGGAGGAAGAGCATCTACAAGATTATCACTGAAATTAGAAGGAGCACACCAAAGAGTTTTATAATAATTAATAAAAGCCTGCTCAATATCACCGGGTTCACTGAAGATATTACCATTAAGATCAGTAACCTGAGTAATGAAATTGGTATGGGAACGAGTACGGGAAATGGAATGCATGAAACGAGAATTTCTATCCCCATCTTTAATCCAGGATAAGCGAGCACGTTGTGCCCACTTAATGGAACATTGACGCTACAAAGCAGAGAGCTTAGCGTAATGCTCCATTAGGGAATGTTGAGAAGTATTGTCTAGATCTGAAAGCTCGAGATTATGAATGATGTTTTCAGTACTAGTAATAGCCGATTCCACATTATTTATGCCAGCGTGACGCCAGGAATTGAGATTGTTACGAGTACGGGCTAACAGATGAGAAAAAGCATGCATTGAATTCCCATTAGGAGTGAAATTCCAGGCATTGCGAACAGCAGTGTGACACCCCAGAAAATCAAACCAAATATTTTCAAATCTAAATAATCTCTTTTTATGCCTGGCGAACAAACTGATCGAAAGAAAAAGAGGCGAATGGTCAGAAAAAGAACGAGGGAGATGTTTTAGATTATAAGATTTAAAGGTATCGTTCCACTCGCCATTCACAAGGCAACGATCAAGTCTTGCCCATCTGCGAGCAGGGCCAAGTTGATTATTGCACCAGGTGTACGGGAACCAAAGAACTTTAAATCCAAGAGATTATTGTTATCAATAAAACCAATAAAAAACGTGATTTACGATTATAATAGGAGAAGGAGCCCCCCTTATGCTCATCTCTGGAGACTATGGAGTTAAAGTCCCCCAAGATGAGCCAAGGAAGGCCGAGAGGAGAAATGCGAGACAGTTCTTGCCACAAGAAGCATTGGCTTCGCCAGCGAAGAGAATTATAAATAACCAAAATGATAAAGTTTTTAGAAAACGCAGTGGACACAACCAAATGCAAAGCATGACGAGAGGTAGCAGGAGGAGTGACCTAACCGATGACCGAGTTCCAGAGGACAATAATACCTCCGGAGAAGCCTTCTGCCATGATAGCAGCCCACTCCCATCGTTTCGGAATTCTTTTGCAAAATCTATCAACTCGATCAGAGTTGGCGCGTGACTCCACCAAGCAAACGATGAGAGGTTTAAGCGTCTTGATAATACGAAATACTCTAGAGGAGGTGTCTCGCGCTGAGATCCCCCTGCAATTCCAACAAACAATCTTAGCACAATTCATAAAAAAGTCAATGAAAAGAGACAAGAAAAACTTCCTGGCTATGAAGAGGCAGAAACAAATGGAACCCTAGGAGCTCGTGCTCCCGACATCCGTCCTCCCCTTCTTCGGAGAACCTTCAACGGTGTGAGAACCTTTACGGATAACAGCATCTCTTCGAACTTCTTCTTGATATTGGACCAAGGTCATGGAATCGTCAGGGCCATCATCGTCATCGGACATCTCATCATCCTCTTCGTCAGAAATATCCTCTTCTTCCGAGTTGTCCTCCTCCATATCCTCGGTGTCCAAAGCAGCAAAGGCTCATTCCACCAAGGAGTAGTGGGAAGGTTCTGAGGGATTAGAGGGGTTGGAGACGTTAGAAAGAGAGGAGCGAAGGATAGGAGGTGGAGAGCCGTTCTGAACAAAGGGAAGGACTTTCCAACGTCTCGATTCGCTCCCACAGGGGTGAGCTGATTAGAAGGGGCCACATTAAAGCTAGTGTTGAGAGGAGAGCCACCGTTAGAGGATTTGACGAGATCAGTGGTGTTATTCTCAATGACAATAGGGCAAATCTCAATGCTAGCATCAACGGTTGGATTAACAGAGTGAGAGATATTGGGTGGGGTAGGTAGGTTCTCAGGATGAAAGGTACTGCTCCTGATGTGGGAAACTGGCAGCCGCCCTCTGCCAACAAAACTGTGCCCACCACGGAAACTGTGGTAGGTGGTGCCTCGGGACTCGGTGCAATCGGTATTCGGCCCAGCTGCCGCTCCTGAGGTCACGTGAGAGGCACGAGTGCTTCCTCCGTGACCGCGAGAACGGCCGCGCCGGCGAGATACCAGCAACCAGGGTCCATATTCAGTTTCTGAAATTTCTCGTGCTAAATCTGGAGGTTTTTCAACTGGTGGGATAACAACTGAGGGCTCGGAGGATTCCATGCAGTGATCCATACCAGAAGAGACCAAGGTGTCTCCTTCCGCCGGCAGTCGCACATCACGAGAGGGCACAAGGATACCACCGGCCCCTGTCGGCATTGACTTCCTGCATGAGTTACTCCTGTGTCCAATTAAGCCGCAATTATAACAAAAAGTTGGAAATCTTTCGTACAAGACCAACACGAAAACTCGATGGTGATCGTCGCCGACCCAAAAACCTCGGCAGAGAGGCTTGGACAGGTCTATCTCAATACAAACACGAGCGTACTTAGATTGAGTTAAGGATGAAGTGAATTCATCTACTTTAATGAGGTGGCCGAAGTTGCTGGCAATGGTCTCCAAGGTCTCTCCCTCCCAACATTCGACTGGCAAGTTGTGAAACTGGACCCATATCGCGGCTGTGTTGAGCTGAGCGAAAGAAGGCTCGAAAAAAGGTTTCCATAGTGACAGTTGTAGGATTACTCCGTTTACAGACCAAGGGCCATCAGTCAGCAGCCGTTGCATTACCTCCGCGGGGGAGCAACGGATCAGAAGGAATCCGTTCGGGAGGTCTGAAATGAGGGTTTCACCGAAATTGTTCCATTTGGTTAACAACGAGGTTTTCACTTGCTCGAATGGGGGAGCCTTACCGAACAGCTTCCCGTAGAGGGAATGCTGAAATTTCATGCGTCCACGACTGAGAGCATCATTGTCAAGCCGAACAAAGTTGGTAGTTGACTCTTTGAGCTTGTTTAGCAGTTGGACATTATGCAGTGGAGAGTTGTCAATTGTTTGGGTAAGGGATGCGGCTATTTGGGACCAGGATTTAGTTTGGGGACCTGAAGGTGGAGGCTGACCCCCGCTTGCCATGGCAAGGGGAGGTAGCAGCTCAGCTCTACGACTCCCAAAGAAACCCTAGCTCCCCCCAAATCCACCTCCAAAAGTCTACAAAAAACCTCTTCGCTTCTGAATTGCACAGGAGAGAGAGAAATCACAAAGCTTTCCCCTCCTTCGCCCTCTTTGTCTTTCTCTAAAAGCCATGCTTTGTATCCACTGATTTGAAGCAATATCTGCAGAGATGTTCTTGTACAGATATTCGAAATAAAATAACAAAATACTAGATAATTATTTTACCCAATAAAATAATTCTCAAATATTGAAATATGGAGTTATCGGTGGATTACTTACCATAGTTAAAACAAAATCACTCTAATCGCAAGTTTAAGCACTCATCAAGTATTATTCTAAGCATACTCTAGAGAGCAACCAAAAATAAAAAAATAAAATAAAATAAAAACTAAATAAATGACAATATTTGTCTTGCAGGCACAAACCACACCTTAAAAGCTCAATTAATTAACATGATTAAAATTAAAGTGATCCAATGCTTATCCTCCACTCATTTGACATTTGCCTTGAACTAATACTTTATACTTGATGATAGCATCTCCACCATCCAAATCCAAACACATTCCACCACAATACTTCCCTCATTCTCTTACATTGTTATCAATTTTACAAAACCACTCCGCCAACATAACAAAAGTTGTAGAACCAGAATTAACAAATACACACACACACATGAAATCATACACAAAATGCATGGCTTATAGTATCCTGGTTCTATCCTCAAATAAGGTCCAAAAAAAAAAAAAAAAAAAAAAAACTCCACCAAGCTTGGGTAAGTAAGAATCATGCAACTTATCACTCATTAAACTAATACCAAGGTCAAACCTATCTTAAAACAAGGATGGTTGAGCACAAGCCCTTGAGCTAACACTAAGCCCAAGGATTTCAACAACAATTTTGAGCTATGAACTAAGAAAACAACAAGCATGAACAACTTTGAATTTAGCCATCAATATGCCAATGTTTCTAAATAATAAGAGCTAACATGCTACTCAACAAATCATGGCAAGATAATCAAAGGATAGAGAAGAAAGGTCATGGTTTTAGTTACCAACAACAACACTACTAAAAGAATTTAACAAAGCATGGCTAGGGGCTTACTACGATGGCCGGAAAAGAGATAGGTGAAAAGAGAACCCAATTGAAAATCCAAGCTCCAAAAACCTCCCAACTAGCAACCTTCCTTAGTAGACAAAGCAATGAAGAAGAAGCAATTGGAGAAGATGGAGAAGAAGGAAAACATTAGAATTAAAGGCTGGACCCAATGGAAGACATGGATGTGATGCAACCAGAATTCCCTCCTGGAATTCATCACCTCAGCTAAACAATAAAAGCATAGAGACAAAGGAGATGGGATTAAGTGTAAATCAAGGGCTTAGCATCCTAAGCATGCTTTAGTGTTGGGCGCGGTCCACAGAATGTGCAAGTGTCTGCATGTCAGCACAACGAACCAGTTTCTGTACGTCACGAGTTTTCTGCAGGGCGCAAGTTTTCTGCAGGTCGAGAGTTCGTTGCATAACCTTTTTCTGTTCGGTCTTCAGTAACTTATGTTTCGCTGCATCTCGTATCTTCTCCAAAACCCAATGCACAAGCTTCTATAGAATTTCTTAGCACATTAATTGATGAGTCCCCACCACGAAAAATATGCCAGTTAAGTGATATTTACAATAACTGTTCATTTTGTCTAGAGTGTTATTGATCCTATGTCTTATGAAGATGCTTCCAAATCTAAAGAGTGGCAAGTAGCAATGGCAGAAGAAATGAACTCAATTCAACGTAATGGAACTTGGGAATTGGTGGATTGATAGCTGGGCATTGATGTTGAAGATGTCTTTGCAACAGTGGCACGCATGGAGACGGTGTGTTTTTTATTTGCACTGGAAGCTCAGAAAGGGTGGTGTTTATTTCATTTGGATGTAAAATCAGTTTTTTTGAATGGGGAGATTATTGAAGAGGTGTATGTTGAACAACCTTTGGGTTTTCAGATTGAAGGGAAAGAATATATGGTGTACAAACTCCATAAGGCTTTGTATGGTCTGAAACAGGCACCAAGGGCCTGGTTTAGCAAAATTGACAGGTGCTTTATATAAGGAGTGACAATGAACATACTTTATATAAGAAGGTTGAAAAGAATAGTGATGTTCTCCTAGTGTGCATCTATGTGGATGACATAGTATGCTTGAGCTTTTCATCTGATTTAGTTACAGAATTTATGCTTGAAATGAAGAAGCAGTTTGATATGACTGATTTAGGCTTGTTGAGTTACTTCTTAGGAGTGGAGTTAATATAAGATGAGAAGGAAGTGTTCATTACTCAAAGAAAGTATACTCTGGATCTCTTAAGAAGTTTTAACATGCTTAATTGTAAACTAGCCTCAACACCAAAGTGTACAAATGAAAAGTTCAAGATTAATGATGGGTCTAGAGATGCAGAAGCTGTGAGGTACAGAAGTTTGATTGGAAGATTGATCTACTTGACTCATACCCGGCCATATATTTCATTTGCCATTAGTGTTCTATCCAGATACATGAGCAAGCCATCCAAACTTCATGCAGGAGCTTCGAAACGTGTCCTTAGATACCTTACAGGCACTATTGATTTTGGCCTCCAGTATACACATGCATCTGAGTGGAAATTGGAAGGGTTCTCAGATAGTGATTGGGGAGGAAGTTTCGATGATCGGACAAGCACTTCAGGTGTAGTGTTTGGGTTGAGGTCTAGTGTAGTCCATGGATGTCAAAGAAACAAGAGATAATAGCCCTCTCCACAACTGAAGCTGAATATTGTTAGCTTTTGGAGAGATATATTGGGTGCAATTGTAGAAAAGGAGAAAGAAGTATATGAAAATAAAGACTTGTTTTCTTCTTAATCTGCTTATGATACAAAGACAAAGCTTACATACTAATAATGAGATAAAGCAACACACAAAACAAGGATTCAAATAAAAGTAGACAAAAGAAATTAAGATAAGTAGGCTGATTTGCCATGCATGTACAAAACACTGTGTACGAATAGTTGACCTTTTTCTCACGCAAACACTGAGCTACTGAACTCAGTCCTCAACGCCGAATTCATTCAATAGTCCAAAAACCTGATTGTGCTCTGTCAGTTTCACACCAGACAAGTTTTGCTCATATTCAACATCCTCCCTTGAGCTGAACTTCTTCATTCCCAGCTCATCTCTTAGACAGATGAATTTCTGATTCCCCAAGGCTTTTGTGCATATATCAGCTAACTAGACTTTTGTGCTGCAATACTCCAGCCTAATTGTCTCATTAGCAACAAGATCACGAAGAAAATGATACTTAATATCCATGTTCTTCATTTTCCCATGCATTGCAGGATGTTTGGCAATGAAGATGGCTGAGCTATTGTCACACAAAATGAGTGTAGGATCAGGCAAAAATACTTCAAATTCTTCTAAAAGCCTTCTTAACCAAACAGCTTGGCATGCTGCACTAGCTGCAGCAACGTACTCAGCTTCAGTAGATGATAAAGCTGTGCAGTTTTGCTTCTTCGATTCCCAAGTGATAATTCCCGAGCCGAGCTTGAATATACCCCGGAAGTGCTTCTTCGGTCATCCATACTCCCTACCCAGTCACTATCCGTATAGCCAACTAAACTAAACTCATGTGCATGAGTATAATGGACTCCCAACGTCTGTGTACCAGCAACATAGCGCAGGATGCGCTTGACAGCTCCTTGGTGTTGCATGGTGGGTCGACACATGAAATGTGAGACCAAACTGACTGCATAGATTAAATCGGGGCGAGTATGAGTTAAGTATAGTAGTCCACCCACCATACTCCGGTACTTCACAGTATCTCCTTCACTTGTACCATCAGTTAGCTTCAATTTCTCATTGGCATCTCGCCACTCAGGCTTGTTTACAGCTTCGGTGAATGTGTCAGGGTCTGAGATGTTTAAGACAAAAGAACAAGAGTCATAGATATCTCGTAAAGATCTATACCTCACAGAAGTATGTTGGTTTCCTTCATCTCCATTTGGATGAGAAGTCATTGGTGATGAGTCTTCAACTTGCATTGGAATTGCTTCTTCAACTTGCACTTGTTCCCGATCACCATCTTCAGTATCTTCAAGTCCGCCAAAGACAAATGTTTGTTGATTGTGAGCTGGACTATCCCAAGGCCAGCTGGAATCTTGATCAAACTCCACACTTTTATTTACTGTTACCTTGCCAGTAGCGGGATTATAAAGCCTGTAGGCTTTAGAGACAATGCAATACCCAATAAACACACATTTTACGGACTTGGGATCAAGCTTTTGTCGATGTTGTGACTCTACCCATGAATAGGCAATGCACCCGAAAATGCGTAGATGCTTTACTGTGGGTCTGACACCATTCAAAGCATGATATGGTGCTTTTCCATCAAGTGACTTTGTTGGAGCTCGATTAAGTAAATAAACAGCCGTTGAGATTGCCTCTGCCCATAGAAAATTTGGAACACTCCTCTCCTTCATGATGCAACGAGCCATTTCAACTAATGTGCAGTTTTTCCTCTCCACAACACCATTTAGTTCAGGTGTATAAGGTGCAGTCATCTCTCTTCTGATGCCTTCATCTTCACAGAACTTTAAAAACTTAGCTCCTGTGAACTCACCTCCTCTATCACTTCTTAGACATTTCAACTTCCTTTCAAGTTGCCTTTCAACTAGCTTCTTATACTTTACAAACTCTTCAAACACTTGGGACTTTCTTTCGATGAAATACAACCAGTTGTAAAGGGTGTAATCATCTACAAATAGTAGAAAATAAAGACTCCCCCCAATGATTATTCTTGCATCGGACTGCATATGTCCGCATGCACCAGATCAAGAGGACCTTTGGATAATCTCTCAGCTTTTCTAGAGAAAGCATGTCTAACATGCTTACCAATGATGCAACTTTCACAACATACCTCTTTTCTGCCAACATTTGGAAGCCCGACCACGAGCCCATCATCATGCAGAGTCTTCAAGCCTTGCCAATGTAAATGGCCATAACGTTTATGCCGTAATGCAGTCACCTTTTGATCATTTTCAGCTATAAGAACACTTGCAACTTCTTCTATTCCCAATGGAAACATATTGTGTTTTGTCATTAATACTTTGGCCACCATAGCTCCTGACTTCTTATCTTTGATTAAACAACTTTCTTCATCAAATGAGACAATATAGCCTGTTCTCATTAACTGTCCCACACTAAGCAAGTTATGGGCCAAGTGTGGAACATACTGAACACTTCTCAGTACCCTTGTCTTCCCGGAGTGTGTCTTGAGAATTACAGTCCCTCTGCCACCTACTTGAAGCTCTTTGTTGTCACCAAGCCTCACATATTCTCCTCGTGTCTCCTCCAATTCGTGAAAGAGCCCACGTTTACCCGACATGTGGTTTGAGCAGCCACTATCGACAATCCACACTTCCTTGCTCCAAGTTAGCTGCATTTTTAACCATAAAAAGATTGGTTACCTCATTTTGCTCCACCATGTTGCTTTCCTTCACCTTGGACCAACATTGAGTCTTTTTGTGTCCGAATCGTTTGCAGTTATAACACTGAATTGTGCTTTTGTTCTGCAGCTTCACATCTCCACTCGTACTTGAGAAGTCAGTGGACCGTCCTCTACCTCTTCCTCTTCCACAAAATGCACCTCTGCCTCGATCTCTGCCTCCTTGTTGCAGATCAGCATCTCTGGATTTGTTGCCGTCCTGCAGGAACTGAGTGCTAAAAGCATTAGAGCCCTCAGAACTCACCTGCAGAGCTCGAACATCAGCTCCATTTTGAGTTCGATTGATACGATCTTCATGAGTTAACAATGACCCGCTAAGCTCATCAATCGTGAGCTTATCCAAATCCTGTGCTTCTTCAATGGCGGCAACTACATGATCAAACTTTGGCAACAGCATTCGCAACACCTTTGCTGCCACAGCCGCGTCATCAACTTCACCTCCATAAGTTTGAAACTCGTTCACCACCTCAAGGACTCTTGAGATGTAGTCCTTAATGGACTCATTGGCCATCATCATAATTGTTTCAAATTGGTGCCTCAAGCTTTGCCTTCTCACCGTGCATACTTGGAGGAACCTTGAAACTCTTTTTGTAGGATCAACCATACTTGATTAGACATTGTGGCATTCTTCACACGAGAGAACACCCGCCGATCAACGGATTGAAGGATGAGAAAGAGAGCTTTAGAATCTTTCTTGCGATTCTCCTTAACCCGAGCTTCAACAGCATCCTTGTCATCGAACCCTTTTTCGACAACATCCCACACCTCCTGTGATTTAAACAGGGCTCTCATGAGTGTGCTCCAATGATCGTACGCCTCTCCGTTGAACAACGGCACCGCAGGCTGAGATACATTGACCATGGCGTTGCTGCTTGATGCCATCACCTTCCAACCTTAAGTCTCTGATGTTGAGATGAATGATGCAGTGAGAATGGAGATGTTAAGGAGTTCAGTGTGATAGGAACAAGGTAAGGGACGAAGTTCAGGAAGTGCAAAGTGATATTCAAACTTCATATGATGCAGTACATAGTTAGTCTCTCTTATAGAGAGAGAACAAAAGGAGTCAAACCTGGCACTGTTTACATGCAGAAAAGTAAAAGATAAAATAGGAGACTGACAAGTACTATAGCTAAGCCAGCAGGTTGACTGGTATCCATTCTCATGCAAACATATGTAGATAGTAACGTAATAACCAAGGTGCCTTGTTATCCATCGTGTATACTGAGTAACCTTCAACACGCTCCTCTTACTCAGAAGCTCTTGACTCCGAGTTGCTCTGTGAAAAAAACATGCTTTTGAATTGGGAGTGCTTTGGTAAGTACATCGGCAACTTGTTCATCAGTGCTGCAGTGAAGTAGTATGAGAGATCCTTCAGCAATTAAACCGCGGATGAAATGGTATCTTGTGTCGATATGTTTAGTGCGGCCGTGCATGGCTGGATTTTTAGCAATGGCTATAGCGGACTTGTTATCACAAAAAATTACAGTTGGTTCTGATTGCTTCTCATTCATATCTTCCAGGAGTCGTCTCATCCACATTGCTTGGCAAGCAGCTGAAGTCGCGGAAATGTACTCAGCTTCGGTGCTTGATAACGCTGTGATATCTTGCTTCTTCGAACACCATGCGACAGCGGCTGAACCAAGGTTGAACACCCAGCCGGTGGTGCTTTTCCGATCGTCAATCGATCCGCCCCAATCACTATCTGTATAACCATTGAGTTTCAAGTGATCGGTGCGCTCATATAGCAACCCAAAGTCGGTAGTGCAAGCAATGTGATGCATAATGCGTTTTACTGCTCCAAGATGATGCATCGAGGGGCGATGCATATAACGAGATACAACTGAGACTGAGTACATAAGGTCAGGTCTGGTATGAGTGAGGTACAGTAGACTGCCAACCATCTTCCTATATTTCTCAGCATCCGCATCTCCAGAGCCATCACCAAGACAGAGTTTCTCATTGGGATTCATAGGACTTGGTACTGATTTGCAAGCACGCAAGTTATACTTGCACAAGAAATTTTCAGCATATTGTTTTTGAGAAACAAAGACAAAATCTTTTCCTTGTTTCACTTCCAAACCCAAGAAGTATCTAAGAAGCCCAAGATCAGACATTTCGAATACCTTCATCATGGTGCCTTTGAAGTCCAACAACATTTTCTGAGATGACCCCATATAGATGATATCGTCTACATATATGCATAGAAGAAGTACGTGAGCATGGTCTTGATGCTTTGTGTAGAGAGTGGGCTCGTTAGGACTACGTTCAAACCCCAAGTCAATGAAGCATTTGTGAACTTTGCTGTACCAAGCACGGGGTGCTTGACGTAACCCATACAAAGCTTTCGAAAGTTTATAGACCTTCATCTCTTCTCCCTGCACAACAAAACCTTGAGGTTGAGATACGTACACTTCTTCTTGTAGGTCTCCATTTAAGAATGCGGATTTGACGTCGAGTTGGTAGATAGGCCAGCCTTTATGTGCACCTAGAGCAAGAAGGATTCGAATGGTCTCCATGCGGGCCACGGGTGCGAATACTTCATCGAAGTCGACGCCTTCTCTTTGAGAGTAGCCTTTAGCTACTAAACGAGCCTTTCTCTTGAGCAAAACTCCATCAGCATCATACTTGGACTTAAAAATCCATTTTAAGCCAACAACTTGTTTCCCTTCTGGTAGCTCGACCAGTTTCCATGTATGGTTGTGCTCTATGGAATTCATTTCTTCTCTCATGGCGATCTTCCAATCATAGTCTTCAGCAGCATCTTCATATGTGGCGGGATCTGAACCAGTAATAGCAAAAGAACAAGTGGTGTAGATATCCGTGAGAGAGCGATACCTTGTGGGAGATCTGCTAGATGAGTCTTCACTTGAGTGTGCAGGATTTTGGGTATTGTTTGAAGGTGATCTTTCTGTCTGAGCATTTGAAGTTGTTGAAGAAACCTTGGTTGACTTTACACCTGGTGTATCAACAACCACGAACCCAGGCGCTGAGCTGTACGATGTTGACCAATCCCAAGCGAGATTCTCAAAAAAATTTACATTTCTGCTAATGGAGACCTTTCCATTAGTTGGGTCAAGCATCTTGTAGGCTTTTGTGTCTTCACAATACCCAATCAAAACACATTTCTTTGTTTTTGAGTCAAGTTTTTGACGCAGATGTTGATCAATCAGCATATGGCCCACGCACCCAAACACGCGCAAATGACCAACTGACGGCTTTTCTCCTTTGAGTGCCTCAAACGGAGTTTGGTCTTTGACTGCACTGGTGGGTGATCGGTTCAAAATGACCACTGCTGCAGCTGTTGCCTCAGCCCACAGGGCCATCGGAAGATTCATCTCCTTGAGCATTGACCGCGCCATTTCAAGGACGGTGCGGTTCTTTCTCTCGGCCACCCCGTTGTGTTCGGGTGTATACGGTGCGGTCAGTTGATGATGAATGCCATGAAGCTCACAGTATTTAACGAATTCAAGTGAAAGGAACTCCCCTCCTCTATCGGTGCGAAGAGCTTTCAATGGCAGACCCAACTGCTTCTCTTGCATTTGTTTAAATGTCTTGAATCGGTCTAGAGCATCGGACTTTCTCTGCAAAAAATATATCCAGCTATATCGAGAATAGTCATCAGTGAGGAGGAACATATACCTATTGCCTCCCAAGGAAGGTGTTTGCATTGGTCCTACTAAGTCTCCATGCACGAGTTCAAGTGGTGTAGTTGCCCGCCTAGCTTGTCCCTTTGGGAAAGATTGTCTTGTTTGTTTTCCAGAAGCACATGTTTCACATGGGTGTTTGAACTCACCCTGTGCAATGGCAGGTAAATCCTTTACAAGCTGTGAATAAGCAAGGAGTTGTAAGCTTTTTAGGTTCAGGTGACCAAATCTTTTATGCCAAAGCTTGATCTCATCATCTGTGCTGAAAGCAACATTGGCTGAATTAATATTCCAAGCATCAAGAGGAAAGAGTCGATGTGCAGTCATGCGCACACACGCCAGCAAGGTGTTATTACTCTCGTCTATGATCTTGCATTCACCACGGGAAAAGTTTAGAGCATAGCCGGTGTTCATCAATTGGCCCACACTAAGAAGATTGCGTGCTAGTTGAGGGACATACAAAACGCTTGCAAGTTTGCGTACATTGCCATTGTTTGACTCAATCAAGACTACTCCAACACCAGCAACCCTCAGTTCCTTATCATTTCCAAGTCGCACAGTCTTCTGTGAGGTGATTTCTAGTGTTTCAAATAGCTCCTTTGCCCCGGTCATGTGGTTTGAACAACCACTATCAATGAGCCATGTTGCACTGCTTGTTTCTTCATCATCTTGAGCAGCCATAAACAACACTTCCTCTTCCTTTTCTTCACTTTCTTTTACTTCTTCTTCAGCATAGTTTGCCTCATTGTACCAGCACTGCGATTTTGTATGGCCAAACTTTTTGCAAACATAACATTGGATTGGAGGTCTCTGCTGCTTCTGTTTGGAGTCCTCTCCTCCAAACCTTTGTTGCTTTTGTTTGAAATCTTCTTGTCTAGACATAGGTTCTGCTGCTCTTCCTTTGCCACGACCTCGGAAGCGACCTCGATAGAAGCCACGACCACGGCTTAGTCCTCCACGAACATTAGTTTCACCAAACTCACTAATCATAGCTTGGAGTGTTGTTTCTTCTTCTCCAGCGGACAGCATAAGAATAGTTTCATGTCCTTTGAGTGAGCTACTTAGTTCTTCAATAGTGAGTTTTCCAAGGTCTTTGGCTTCCACGATGGAGGAAACAACATGTTTAAAAGTTGGATTGAGACTTCTCAGTATTTTCCCAACCACAGCTGTCTCCTCCATGGATTCACCAAGTACTCTCAGCTGATAGACAACATCCAAGACCCTTGTTATGTAATCTTGGACCTTTTCCCCATTCTTCATTTTCAGCGTCTCTAGTTCCGACTTGAGGGAGTAGAGTTTCACTGAGAGGATTTTTGAGCCTCCTTGATACTCAGTCTGAAGAGTATCCCATGCTTGTTTAGCTGTTAGGGCCTCTGTGATTCGAATGAGAATTTTCTCATCTACCGCCTGTTGTATAAGATACAGAGCACATGCATCAGCTTCTCGCCTCTGTTCAACAACTTCAACTTCTCCTTCTTCACTGAAACCATTCTCCACCGTGCTCCAAAGTCGTTTGGATCGGAACATCGTCTTCATTTTAAGGCTCCATAGGTTGAAGTTCTCACCTTTGAAAATAGGAACATTAGTTGGAGTGGAACTGCTCTCAGCCATGCTTGTATGGCTCTGATACCACTGTTGAGATGAATGATGCAGTGAGAATGGAGATGTTAAGGAGTTCAGTGTGATAGGAACAAGGTAAGGGACGAAGTTCAGGAAGTGCAAAGTGATATTCAAACTTCATATGATGCAGTACATAGTTAGTCTCTCTTATAGAGAGAGAACAAAAGGAGTCAAACCTGGCACTGTTTACATGCAGAAAAGTAAAAGATAAAATAGGAGACTGACAAGTACTATAGCTAAGCCAGCAGGTTGACTGGTATCCATTCTCATGCAAACATATGTAGATAGTAACGTAATAACCAAGGTGCCTTGTTATCCATCGTGTATACTGAGTAACCTTCAACATCTGATACCACTGTTAGCTTTTGGAGAGATATATTGGGTGCAATTGCAGAAAAGGAGAAAGAAGTATATGAAAATAAAGACTTGTTTTCTTCTTAATCTGCTTATGATACAAAGACAAAGCTTACATACTAATAATGAGATAAAGCAACACACAAAACAAGGATTCAAATAAAAGTAGACAAAAGCAATTAAGATAAGTAGGCTGATTTGCCATGCATGTACAAAACACTGTGTACGAATAGTTGACCTTTTTCTCACGCAAACACTGAGCTACTGAACTCAGTCCTCAACGCCGAATTCATTCAATAGTCCACAAACCTGATTGTGCTCTGTCAGCTTCACACCAGACAAGTTCTGCTCATATTCAACAAATATGTGCTAAAAACTTGAATTGAAATAAAATTACTTTCTTCTAGATGTGTTTTAATCATTTTCATTCAATCTCAGTCATGTTTCTTGTGCTAAAAATATCACATAATAAATATACACGCATTCATTCTTCTTAGTCCAACTGGCCACCATTTGTTTTATTTGTTAAACTGAAAATTGAGGCAAATTTGATCACTCTTCTTGTCAGTTTTAATTTGATTCCATATCAGGAATCATTTTCAAAGCCACATGGACTGTTTTCTTTTTTTACCATGACTATTTCTTGTTCTTATTTTCAAACTGAAAACCAACACATATATGTTGGACTAATACGGGCAATTAATAAAGTCATCATCATATATAGATTTATATTCTTGAATGATTCCAAAATACCCTTCTCTTTCTTTTGGAATGGCATGCCCTCCAAGTTAATATGATTTTCTGAAGAAAAGTTTTGTCTAAATCTTTAAACAATTAAATAAGTGCAATTAGATGCATATGAAGATCCGATGAACACAATTTCATGGTTGTGTGAGGAGTATTTTTAGTTTTTATTGCTAAATCAACAGTCGGGTAGATTTCTAGTCATGTGCAGTTTGGACAATGCTTCAGGCTATTATGTTGAAGGGCACTAGATGTTGAGGGTGAAGCTATTCAAATTCTAGTGCTTAATGTTTTTCATACTTTATTATTTTCTTTGTAAGTGCATTTAGTCATTCATGCCGTCTTTATTTTGATCATTAACTCCATATAATAATGAATCGACGTTGATTGCATTGTGATTAGTTCTAAAATCAATTTAAGTGCCACATTTTATAATGTGTGTGTACATATATATATTAATTTATCTTTGAAATGTATATATATAAAAATTATTATTATTTAGCAGACATAATATTTTAGTGTTGAGCTGAATCTGGGTATGTCTTGTAGGATTTCTTCTTGGTGAAGTATAAGAGTTCATGAACACAATTTCGATCATCTTGGTGAAGTATTCCTTCTTCAAACTTTGGGAAAAACTTTTTATATTTTTAATTGGATTTTTTTTAATAGCCATTGAAGTTATATTCAGCTTATTTCTCATTTCTTTCATTTAATATTGAAGTGTGATATGCTGATATTCCTTCCCTTGATTAGTTGCCTAATCTGGCGCACATTATATATTGCTTATGCTATACTGTTTGGTATATATGATATTTAAGTTTGATTTATTACAATATTTTGATGATTAGATTAAGAAAGAAGGGTTTGTTTTTATACATCTTGTTGCATATATGAATTAGTGTAATCTACAAATTTCATTGATTGACCATATGTTGTAACTTAAATTTTGTTATGATTTATAAGTCATCAGAAGGCATGCCATTTCAAGGTTATGACTGTGTAGTTTAAGAATTTTATGTTTCAAGGTTATGATTTTGTTTGTTAAAAATTTCATGTTTCAGCATTTAATAGTTTTTTATTTGACTTAAATTACAATTATAGTTTTTATTTGATTTTGTTTATTCATTTATGTAGGATTACTCATGATTCAAGATTGAGGTTCGAAGATTACAGAGCTACAAGATGGTGTTATTATTATTATTATTATTATTATTATTATTATTATTATTATATTGTACTTAAAAATTGTGCATATAAACAATTGTAAAAAAGATAGATAAGAGGTGCTAAGTTCATTTTATGATGTACTTATAAAATAGTAAAATACATTATCTTTGATGATCATGATTTGCCAATCAGTCAATGAAATGAATTTGTAATAATACTTATGATTATTTTTCAAGATTTGTTTGCAGCTTAAAAGTTTTTGTTTTTAATGATTGTCACAGGTTTTGTGAGTATAGTATTTAGACATTTGAAGCGGCATCTAAAGGTATTAGTAGTATTTAAACAATACTAATCTTTATAGTGGTGGTTATAACCATCTCTAAAGGTATAAGTAGTATTTAAATCATATCAATTTTTATAAAGGCAGCTATAACTTCTCCAAAATTAATTGTTAAAAACCATTTCAGGTAAAAATTACCCAATGATTGCTATAAACTAGCATCAAAATAACACCTCTAAATTTTTTTTTTTTGTGTAGTGCTTGTCTCCTCTGTCAATCTCTCCATGCTTTTATTGAGCAAGATTTTTTCTGTTTTTATTATTTTGCCTAAGGTAAAGGAAGCGATAGCTATGCAAATTATTATCAAATTTTTATTTTAAAAAAAAAATCAGGCAAGAAAGACATCGCCATTGTTATTACGACCATAATTTCTTGAAAAATGCATAGATTGAAACACACCAGTCATACATAATAAGACAATAATTAACAAACAAGTCTACAACAACCTCACAACCATCAACCCTTATAACGCTAAAATAATATCACTAGGTGCATGTTTGATTTGTTTCATCAAGTAACTTTTATTCTTGCATGGAATGGGTATTTCATGGGGATCAAGACCTTAGCCTCCTCAGAGAGATCCACCTCCATCCCTTCCACTTGCTTCAACTCCATCACATTGATCAAGTTAGCCACCAAGTATTGAACCTGAAGCATGGCCAGGTCCGAGCCGGGGCACATCCTCCTTCCAGCGCCAAACGGCATCATCTTGATCTCACTCTTGCCACACTGCACGTCTACGCCTTCTCCTTCCCCTCCGGCCATGAACCTCTCTGGCTTAAACTCCAATGGCTCCTCCCATACTCTCTCATCCAGCCCAATGCTCGTCACCACAAAGTTCACCACCGTGTCCTTGGGTATCAAGTGCTGGTCCATAAGCACATCCTCTTTCACTCTGTGAGGGATCAAGAAATGAGCCGGCGGATGACGCCGCAAACCTTCAAAGATCACCGCCTTCAAGTATGGCATCCTTTGTAGCTCATCCACATCCACTTGTCTTTTCTCATCTCCCACCACTCCTCTGATTTCTTTCTTTAGCTTCTCTTGTATGTCTTGATGTTTGACAAGGCTAGCCAATATCCATTCCAAGGCAGCTGACGTGCCCCAGATGCTGGCATTCAGGAATTCGGAGCAAAAGCTCACAATATCCTCCTCACTTAGCTCTCTCGTACCCCCAACTCCATTTGTAATTCTGAGTTCCAAAAGGGAGTCCACGTAAGAGATAACGTGACTATTATGATCTCCTTGTTTACGTGCTCTGATTATGGGAATGAGAAGCTCCTCCTGAGCTCGCAGGAGCTGTTTCAACCTCCCAAGCCTTCTCGACAACAACAGCAGTGCCATTTTGGGCAAGAGATTCAGAGCAAAATGTTTATCCACTAGAGAAAACAGCTCCTTTTGCACGTTCTTGATCTGGTCCACCACCTTCTCCTCAAGAGTTACTCCGAAGCACAAACCGGTCATCAAGAAGGAAACACAGTGTTCGATGATGTTAACAGGGATGACTACACCACCATTGGCCTTGGCCTCGTTCTTGAGACCATCTACAAGTATATCAAGGACCATGCGTTGGATGTGAGTGCTTGAGTTGGTGGCTTTGCATGGCTGGATTACGTCTGAGACGAGGCTACGGCGGAGGAGACTCCACAGTGGGCCGTAGGGCGAGTTGTTTATGGATCGAAGGTTGGTGTTGAGGTCACTGCTGAATAATGGCCGTGGCCGGTCGGCGAAGACCTCACCATTCTCGATGAGTGCACGGTGGACTTGTTTGCCGTCCATGATGAAGATGACAGGACGAGAACCAACATAGAGGGTGAAGATAGGGCCATACTTTGCACGTAGATGGTGAAGAGTGGGTTCAAAGTGGGAGAAGGGTTTTGTGAGCCATAGTAGATTGCCAAGTATAGGGATTCTTGGAGGGCTTGGTGGTAATTTTCTTCTTCTAATTCTTTCTCTTTGATTAATGAGCAATGCAAGTGAGATGGTCACAAGGAGGAAGAGGAGCAATATTGGTGTCATGGCTTAATTAAGGCCAGTCAGTGCATAATCATGAGCTGCTCTTTGGCACATAATATACATGAACTTCCTCTTGAAAGGTTGGACAATGGTAAGTACGTGTCACTTCTAGGACCACACCATATGGGGATGCCAGATTATGCGATCCAGCTTCAAGATATATAACATGTTTTATTATTGGTTTTTTAATGATTGGTGTTAAGTCCCATTTGTGCAATAATGAACATAAGACAGCCTTGTTCATCTTCAGCCTCGTACGTCACGTTTTGTGTCATTTAGGCCACTTATTTGCGGATGGTACAATATATGTGGTGGAAACCCTCCAACTACTCCTTGTCCTATTTGTTGTAATCTCTCGACCACCACCGAAATGATCATGGACATATATATGGAGAGTAACTCCACTCTACTGAATTAATCTTTTGAAGTTACGAGTCCCTCACTGTTGCATCAATACCAATCTCAATACTAAAATGAAATACAGCGTTCTCAACACTCTCAGGGTCCGTTTGGATCACGGAATAGGAATGAGAAAGGTAATAATAATAGTAATGGTAATGAAAAAGATGTTTGGTTGGAAAGAATAAACATTGGGAATGGGAAAAGTGGAATAGAGAATTGTATAAAATCACTTTAATGCCCTTAATATAATTAATGAAATGTTAATATGTAAAATAATTAAATATAAATAAGTATTATAATTAAATATTCTAATTATTTAAATTAATTATTTTATTTAATTAAATATTTAATGACTCAATTAATGTTAATTATTTTTTACTTATTTTAATTATTATAATTAATTATTTAAATTAATAATTATTATTTTAATATTACTCATTTTAATTATTATAATATTTAAATGACTCAATTTATGTTAATTATTTTTTACTTTAATTATTATAATTAATTATTTAAATTAATAATTATTATTTTAATATTGTATATGAATATTTAAAATTAATATTTCATTTTAACCAAGTTTATTTTCACAACTATTGCTCATATGAAATTATTAATATAATTAAATATTTTATATGTAATAGATGGGATGATAAAGCAGCAAGGGAAATCCCACCTCAATCCAAGCATTACCCCCAATTTTCAAGGTAATGGGTAAAGCTTGAACAAGGCCATCACATGGCCTTCTCATTGGAATTCTCTCAATAGTAGGAGCTACCCAAACATGGGTTTGAATGGGTGGGGGTAATGAAGCCCATACCTAGTGCTTCATTACTCCCATCCAAACATACCCTCAGTATTTTCTAATGAAGAAAAAGCTAAGTGTTGATGAGAATGTTGAGTCAGATCAGGAGAGCAATATTGTAAGCCCGGTTTAGTTGCACATCTCTTTATAGAGGAGGAGTCTATACCAATCTTATGGGGTCAAGTAAGCTTCACTTAACTCTTGACAAAAGCACCAATGATATAGACAACAGGGGACCCATAACCCCAAAAGACCAGTCTCATAAGATGTAGTACATGTATGCTCATATACTCTTTCTCATAATATTGGACTAAACCATGCTTGCAATAAATATGCATAAAATAACGGTGCCTCAGACTAATAGCTAATTAGTCAATAAAATAATAAGGTAATATCCTAAATTTCAACTATTATCATTAAGAAAACAAGATATATAATCATTTTTAACATGTCTTCTAATTGAAATGTATAGCAACTCACAGAAAATAGTAGAAATACGCATGGTGAAATAAAGAGATGGAGCCGCATCCATAGTGAGACAAAAACGCAAACGCAAACGCAAAGATTTGATGACCATGATACTAACAAATACACTTATGAACAAGTTGCATATCGTGAGCGGATAATATGCATAGGCAAATAATACACAAAAAAAGGGTATTGTATGCAATGTGGACTACAGTCTTATGCCACTAATGTTATGGCCCTTATGGGCACACTTGGAACGGAAATAATTGTACACATTGTGAAAGGTCTGTATCTCATTTAACCGTCTTGGCATACAATGGCGATGGTTATAGCATGCCAATGGTTGAGATTGCTTAGGTCAACCTTGTTCTTAGACTATATTAACATAAAAGTAAAATATAATATTATGAAATCCATCATTAAACTTTAACATTATGGTAATGTGTGTATAAAATAACTAAGATATTGCTCAACCAATAAGTCAAGTCATAGAATAATATCTTAATATCTTAAATTTAAAAATAAAATAATCATCTCTAACAAAAAAAAATTACAATAATATAATAATTTGTCATTTGATAAGTTGTGCATGGTCTAGCTATTGAGAAAAGCAAAACCTGGGACTTGTGGGTTCTAAGCTCTAATGAGAAGGCAACAAATAACTTTATTAATTAAAAGTATTGTATAATACTTATTCTATACCTTGTTTAGTAAGAGAATAGTGATTAACCAAACATGGCGCTGCATTTCTTCATAGCACACTTCAAATCGTTTTAAAAACAAACATTGAAATGAAACGAAAGCACAAAAGCTTATATTGGCATTATTTTTTTTTTCAATCACCCCACGCTTAGTCATACACCTCACACAAATACAAAATTCTCAACTATGTCATGAAAAAAATTAAATTTTTTATCTTCCATATGAAAGACAATAGTTTTACCATTCAATTATTGTGTTAGTGGTTTTTTTCAATTATTAGTTGAGATGTCACTTTCCACCTTTTTCGCTACTCACCTAGCGTCCGCATGCACCATGCATAGGCATTTTTTTTTCCATTGTAGTTATTTTTTAAAAAAAAAAAGTTTATTATGGTAATAGAAAAAAGGAGAAATCAGTACTGTTTTGGTGCTGGCCACGAGAACGGTGTCAAATTGAGATAAACTCTCAAGATTGGATGTGACTCGAGTGTAATTGCCGTGAAAGCTAAGTAGCGAGATAAGGGATAAGCTTCCAAGAGAGAAACAAAATTAAGTGGAAAAGATTTGCAAAATAAATGAACCATCGTGTCATGTTCTACTGACAAACTTGGTCTCATTTGTAATAGAATTACAGTGTCCTCATCATCAGCCAACACCTGCACCGGTGTGTCCGGACTTGTAACCTAACACGTAATCAAATGAAAACGGACCAATAAAAATTATAATGTGGATAAAACATATAAAAGTCATTATCATAAGTATATTGTATAGATTCTCATCTAACTTTCTCCAATACGCTGCTCCTACCCTATATATGTATATATATTGGAATCTAATGTTGTTATTTGTAAGTAAGTGGGAGCCAGAAAACTTTTTTAGAAGGGGCCTATGAGCCTCAACCCTTAATTTAATCCTAGCCATTGATATTTTTTTTTAATTCTAGCCGTTGATTTTGTTTCAGTTTCAAAACCCTAGCCACCTCTTTGCCTCCTTTCGATTTAGATCGCCGTTAGGAAATGAGAAATACCTAGCCTCATCCTTCTCTCCTTATTTGCGGGTGGTGCTAGTAGCGAGGATGGGAGAAGGGTCTCGTCATCTATATATGGTTGATTCAGTGTTATTATTGAGGTAAGCATCCTTTTCCTCGGATCTTTAACCAAATTGTAGAATTGTTATTGTTGTTTTCTAGATCTTGATCTGTTAATGTCAAATGTTAATGATGGATGGGTTAGGTTAGCTTCTTGTTTGAGGAGTTTGAGATTAATTTGATATGTTTCAGATTTTATTTTTAATAATGGCAGAAACCCTTCTTTCATTTTAGGGGACTTAAAGGCAGAATTTGGAAGAGAGTAAAATAAGAAACTTGTAGAGTTTGATGTTTGCTAAGTACCTGCCAAATTTTAGAATTTTTTCAGTTGTATCCTGTAAGATATAGCCTTTGAATGCAAGTGCCTCGAGTAGGATTTCTGTGCAAGACTTTAAGCATTTTTTATTTGTTTTATGGTTTTTTTTTTTGAATTAGACGTTGATTTATGTATGAAAGTTGTAGATTTAGATATTACCTAAGTACCTGCAAAATTTCGGATTTTATACATCCGTAGTTTGTGAGATATAGCCCTATTAGTATAATTGTCTCGAATGATATTTCTGTACCAAACTTGAAGATTTATGGGCATTTTTGAAGAGTTTGAATTGGGTAAGGTGAAAAATAGAAATGTTGTTTATTATTAAGTTATCTAACTGTAAGTTAAATTTCATTGCTTTTGAAGTTGTATATTGAGAGATATGCATGTTTGAAAGGGATGCATATGAATTACAAGTCTGCATAAATAGTTGGAGATTCAATTGAATGGTATGCATTGAGTAGTGCTCTGAACCATGTGAATTTTTGATATGTCATAGCCTTGGCTGACTAATATCCTTAGAATTTATAATTTTGTGATTTGGAAAAAGATAGACAAACTTATGGTTGATTTAGTACTCATGGGTCATGATAGAATTTTAATATGACCATTTAGAATGGCTAAATGCTATTATACCATTGGAAATAATCCAATAGTTGGGAGAGAAAAGTGATAGCTTGACCTTTTGCATTTGTATCCTTCTTTAAATTTTCTTGCTTGTGTTAATTAGGTTTTTGATATCCTTGGAAATTATTCTCAAATATAGGGTATTCAAAGGAAACTTGTTCGATTTGGGATTTGAAGTTTTTGGGCGTTAATCAGGTAAGTAACAACATATAAATACTACTATATATACGTATTATTCGACATTTATTAAAATGATAGTATGATTTATTTTGTTTTTTTTTTTGAATTGTCAAATTATATATCAAATTTCAGTTATTTATTTAATTTCTACTATTTTATTTATTTTTCGTTTATTTGATATATCTTTCACTTCATTGAATTTATAAATAATTATATATATTTTTTTAATTATGTTAATTATTCATTTATTTGGAAATTGTATAAATTATCTCTTCAAGTTTGAATTCAAATAATTGGTTTAATTTGATTTAGTAAAAATGCGATCATGTGATTGCTAAAATTTTGCTTGGAAGTTGACTTTGTTTTTGCTCAATCTCAACTTTGATAGTTTGTTGTTTTGTGAATGTGAACTATTTTGACGTAGAAATTAGTCCCCAATTAACTATGCACTAACTCTGTCACTAGGGGTTAAACACTGACAGTGTCGACAGTTATTTTGTTATGAGACTGTAGTTTCGCACCGTTCCATCGGTGAAGAATAACGACCTGTGATATTCTGGCTCGAGTCACTAAGGGTAAACAAATGAACTCTGATATTTTTGTTTTAACCATAGTTATTGGGAGACATATACTGTATTTATCTGAATATCATGCTCTGTTGGATGTTTTTGTTTTATTTTAGAATTGTATTTTGCTAATTTTTCTGCTATATAATATTACTGATTTTCTTTTCTGAATTTTGAGACTTTTTATAATCCAATGTTTTTAGTGGTTGCTTACTGGGCTGTCAAACTCATAATCTGTTGTTGAATATTTTTTCAAATTAGAAGTTTAATAGCTCACCAAGAGTGAACAAGTAGCAAGCCTATCCTTGGTCTAGTTGAGATCAAATATTTGTTTGTTTTGTAAACTCTAAGATCTGTATTCTCGAAGTTTTGTATTTTTTTTTTTTTTTTGAAACTTGACTTTTGAAACTTATAGTATTATCTAATTGTATGTTCTGTTTTGTAATAGGTTCTAAAGCTTCGCATGTCTATTGTGCTATACACTATGCAATATGGGTGTGTGGCCGTTTGTCAGGGACGAATAAAAAAAAATATTATTCCATTTTCATACAAATTAATTTACTTCATTGAAGTTGCATCAATAGTTGATCTCTTAGATGATTAGGTTTCAAGATTAGGGAAAGAAGGGACGATTCAATGGCCATTAGGTTTTAGGTAAATTTTATAGCAAAACTCAACCACTTGAATAACATCTAGATAATCAATACATGTTTTATTTTAGGTAGAATACCCAGATCAGTCCCTCTATTATAGTCAAAATACCCTTTCAGTCCCCCTATTATTTTTCGTCCCGTAGGGATCCCTCTATTATTTTTTTTGGGAAAAAGCAGTCCCTCAACCTAACGCCCGTGAATTTCTCCGTCTGGAGAGCTGACCTGGCTTAAAGGTGGATTAAAAAAATGAATAAAATAATAAAAAAAATCAGTTACATCAAACCCCGATCCGATTTGACATTAAACCTCATCATTTAACTAACCTAAAATTTTGTTATTGGATCCAAATCCAAAATCCAGATCCGATAACCTTTATACCCATATTTGTTATTGGATCCACAACCACCAGGCTGAAACTCCACCGGGTTGCCAGCACACCCATCAACTTCGATCTCTGAACTCCGGCCACCATCACCCATATTTGTTATTTTGTTTTGGTTTTTATTTATCAAAAGAAGTTGCATCAATGAGTTGAATTGGATCAACAGATTTAAAGTTTCTGAGTCTCAAACACAGCACCAATGTATAAGTAGAATCAATAACAATATCTTCTGAATTGATCTCCATGAATTGCAGAGAAATAAGTAGAATAACAAAGAAGCGGGCAGAATAACAACGGCAATGAAAAGAATCTAATCAACAGATTAGAAGTTTCATTCATTCAAAGAGAATTACTCCGAAACAAGTAACAAACAAAGAAACAAAACAACAATGCTGCAACAACAAAATCAAATCAAACAGATTAATCAAAAGTGTTCAAACATGACAGCACCACAAACTCTCAGAAGCAAAACATCAAACATATAGTCTTCGTGATTTCCAGACCAACAAAACAGTCCAAAAGATCACAGAAATCCAAGCAATATTTACAGGCATTGCCTAAGAAAACACCACCAACTCACCAATAGATTATCCGGCCATCAAGGTCAAAGATGTACACAGATTGCCCCAGAGACTGCAAGATGTTCAAGTACTGTCTGTCTGAGAAGCTGGCGCCCGGAGGCGCATCACCGTCTCTGGAGCTCGGCTCCTTGCTCTCTCTCTGTAACCTGGACGAGAACGACGCCGAGCCTCTGCGCCACCCCATCGGACCATTCCCATCGAACACGTTGCTGCTCTTTCTCGGCGGCGCGCGCTGAGGCGATACAAAGTGTGACCGGGGCCGGTCGGTACAGCGCTCATCAGCGCCGGGAATGAGTCTCAGCACATCCTGCTTCAGCTTGGCTTGCCCAACCTCCAGCTCTTGGATCTTCTTCAACAGCTCTTCCGCTGGAGGAGTCTCCATGGCTGAACTCACTCCAAACTCGGATTTTTATCTTCAGAGCTGGACATTGGATTGAAAGCTTAGGAAATCAAACACAAAGATACTCATCAAGATGGTTTCTTCATGGTTTTCAGACCCAAAAAAGCGCTTCCTTTTCTTGAATTGATAAATAAAATACAACCTCAAATTGATAAATAAAAACCAAAACAAAATAACAAATATGGGTGATGGTGGCCGGAGTTCAGAGATCGAAGTTGATGGGTGTGCTCGCAACCTGGTGGAGTTTCAGCCCGGTGGGTGTGCTCGCAGCCTGGTGGAGCTTCAATGAAGGGGGAAGAGGGGGGAGAGTGCTCAATGAGGCTCTGGCCGGTGGTTGTGCTCGCAACCCGGTGGAGCTTCAGCAGTGGAGAAAGAGGTCGAGGAGAAGAAGGGGTATAAAGGTTATCGGATCTGGATTTTGGATTTGGATCCAATAACAAAATTTTAGGTTAGTTAAATGATGAGGTTTAATGTCAAATCGGATCCGGGTTTGATGTAACTAATTTTTTAATTATTTTATTCATTTTTTTAATCCACCTTTAAGCCAGGTCAGCTCTCCAGACGGAGAAACTCACGGGTGTTAGGTTGAGGGACTGCTTTTTCCCAAAAAAAATAATAGAGGGATCCCTACGGGACGAAAAATAATAGGGGGACTGAAAGGATATTTTGACTATAATAGAGGGACTGATCTGGGTATTCTACCTTTATTTTAAATAATATAATTGTTTTATTTAGATTTTTATTAGGAATGATTAAGCTTATCTTTTTTTAATTAATTTTCTTATCTTTTAAATATTTAACATAACTTTTTTTTCTTATTTATATCATTTTTATATAATTTTTATATTATATAAAAAAATCTGTAAAATGTTGCATTCTACTATATATATAAATATATATATATATATATATAGTCCATTTGAACTCATAATTATCTTAAATATTTTAGTAATTTCAAATAACCTCTCTTAGCCCAAACATCCAATACTTTTAAATATCAATCTTAATTCTGTTATTTTTTTTCAGTATATCTTGTGATTTATATCTCAAATCAATCTCGTTCCCCTTCCTTCTCATGCTGTCCCCATCACCTGTTGTTAGATCTACCGGGTGAAAACCTGTTCTGACGAGTTTCTCGAGCGCTATAAAGTGCATTTTATTGCTCGTGGCTTTAAGTAGGAGCATGGCGGCGACTATGAGGATACTTTTGCCCTAATAGCCCACAACGTCCAGCTCTGCCAACACTACCCGGCCACCTGCGAATAACCCCACCCCAGCCATCCGTGACCTCCTGCCCGCAAGTCTGCTTGTCCACCATCGCCGACTGCCTTGCTCACTAACCACCTTACCACGAACTCATGGACAACAATCCTTGATTTACTCGGCCTCAGCCATCCGTTCGTTACCGACCATCCTCCTTCTGTTAGTCAACAGCTATTCACCAGCTACTACCGGCAGTTTCTTTCCACTTTTTTCATTAAAATCCATCTTGCCGTCCGACATCCTCTTTCCCATTTTTTTTTTGTTTTCCACAAGAATCATGCTTTGAGACCTCTTCCAATGAAATCAAGACAAAATAGGTAGGGCCCATCTTGTTTGGAGAATGACACATGACACGAATTGCGTGCATGAACCGTAAGTGTACTGGCGTCGAAGTAATAATATACCCCGGTGAGTGGGTCGTCGTATCCATAGGGAGTAGTGATTAAAGACAAGAGTGATCACTATTTAGCTATGAATGAAATCTATGATGAGGGAAATCAATGTATGAATGAGTGCAAAGAAGAGTAAAAGAAAGAAAGAGAAGAATGCAAGCAAGAGTAAAGGAGATAACAATCGATGAGATAATGGGGCACCCGAACAATGCTCACCCTAGGACCAATGTTTCTAGTGCAAGACTAATATATTATACCTTCTAACTGATGTTTAATGAGTCGTGGATATCCTAAAGCACACGTTCCCAAACTTAAGGTCAACCGTGACTAGCCCTCTACACTATGCCCCGGTGGAGAGAATGCTCTCGACGCCTCACACTGTGTTGGACTGCTTGGGGTTTTAGGGATTCCAAGTGATAAACCATGTTCCTAAGTATAGTTCTAACCCTTTGGTTCAGGTGAAAGAACCCTAGCCTCAATTAAGCCCCAGCACTAAGATTCACTATAACCCTTCACTCTGTTGCTCATGCAACTAAGCCCCAGGGGAGTTCATCTCTTAGCACTTCACTCTACTTCAATGGCAAAGAACTCTTGGAATGCGGAGGTAGGATAAATCACGTCGGAAAGGAAAGGGGACGTTTCGCTACCTCTCGACTCACCCTCTCAACTCTCTCCAATCTTGTGTAGTTTAATCCTATAGAAGTTGTCACATCTTCAAAGGATAACCTAGATGACTCTCAACCCTAGTGTCATGTCTAAGGGAAAATTAATGCAATTAACAATCAAGATTGGAACTCAATTAAAAGCATCAATTAAGAAAGCATAATAAAAGTCATAGAAACAATATCATCCTAGGGTTTACAAGTCCGAATACCCACTAAGGGTTTAGCTCTCCATGGAGCTATGCAAAATCAACAAAGTGTTTGTATCAATAAGCATAGAAAACATGAATAAAACCCCTTTGTGGCCCATGTTGATGGTCTTGTGAAGCCGCTTCATCTTCTCCAACGAATCCATTGTTAAGCCTAGGGCACACCTCGCCGAGTCGATGCCGATGAAAGCTCCCCCAATAGCTATCTTCCAAAGGATGTTGATGTCGATGCCGTAGACTTGCTCCAAAAGCCTCCCAAAATCCTCTCCGAACCCTAGCCGCAAGCTCCTCTGAAGTTCGACGAAAGATAGATCAAAAGTCCCCAAATAAATCTGAAGTCACAGTATTTAAAAGGCTGAAATCGGGTATCCACACAGCTGTGTGGAATTTCTACACGTCCGTGTGGATTTTCTAAAAATCTGAATTTTCAGAGGGGCTGTGAACAGTTACTGCTACAGTGTTCATGCCAAAATTGCTCTCGACTTTATTTTCTACTTTTCCCCTTATTGATGAAATTCTTTAATGTTACACAAGTTAGACTTTATGAGTGTGACTGCTTTTGTGCCCCTCCAAATTATAGAACAATTTGAGTGAGGTTAGCACACACCCACAAGTTCATAACTGTGCCTTGATCCTTGCTTGGTCCAAGAAACTCCTCAACAAACGCGGACATGACCTAATTTTGTTCTTTTTCCTCTAACTCTTCTCCACAACCCTATATGAACAAAAGAACACAAATACACACGAATTAATGATAAAACCTGAGAAAAGTAATGCTCAATGTAAGAAAAGAATACTTCGTATTACTTATACACGAGCATTTATCGGAGAACTTTCCAAACAACTAATGACAACATTGCCGAGTCCTACCATCATATATAAAAAGAAAGAAGGTAGGGTCCATCTTGTTTGGAGAACCTTTCCCAACAACTAATAACCAAATTGCTCGGTCCTACCGATTTGTTCGTGCTAAGGGAACCCGTCTTTAGGCTTCCTTCACAGGGGGCAGTATTCTCGCTACCTCCTATTTTTCTTCTTCGGTGCTTCCGCCTATCGCTCCCCCTAGTATTTCTTTACTGGCTCCACCTCTTCTTCCAGCACCTCAGTTTACCCAAGAACACTCTCTACAGGCGTCTCCTACTCCTATGCCTTCTACAGATCAACAGTTTTTAGCTATGTTCTAGCAGTCCTATCTGCCAAACTCCACCTCCTCCACTGGACATGCGAGTTCCACTCAGGTTGACTCAGGTGCTTCTCTCCACATGTGAGTTCTTGTCCTCTCTGGCTTCTAGACTCAGGTGCTTCTCTCCACATGACCCTTAATGTCACTCATCTTCACCATTCCCATTCACCATCTCGTGTCACCCGTGTTCGCACTGCAGATGGCACACTTCTTCCTGTTTCCTCTACTGGTCATCTCTCATCTAGTGCTTTTTCAGTCCATTTAGTCTCTAATATTCCTCGTTTATCCATGAATCTTATATTTGTTAGCTAGCTTACTAATTATGACTATGAGGTTATCTTTGATTGTACCTTGTGTCATGTGCAGGATTGCAGTTGGACGGTGATCGGAGCTGGCCATCGTCATAATGGAGTTTATCACTGTTATAATACCATTCAATCTCATCATAAGTGGTATCATCGTCTTGGCCACTTATGTCCTTCTCGTATGTTTTGGTTATAAGCTCGGCAAGTAATCCAATGTCCTTATCCTTTGAGTGCGTCTCAGATTATTGCTCCTTTTGAGCTTATTTACTCTGATGTTTGGGGTCCCACTCCTTTTGTTTCTAAATATGGTCATCGTTATTATGTTCTTTTTATAGAGAACTACACTCGCTTTACTTGGGTTTATCTCATGCCTCACCGTAGTCAGTTATTGTCTATCTATCACTCTTTTGCCTCTATGATACACACCCAATTCTCTGTCTCTATTATGACCTTTCAGTTTGACTCTGGTGGTGAGTACATCTCTCAAGAATTTCATGCCTTTTTGTCTTCTAAGGGCACCTTACCTCAGTTATCCTATCCTGGGGCTCGTCCTCAGAATGAGGTCACTGAATGCAAGCATCGTCACTTCTTAGAGACAACTCATGCTCTTCTTTTAGGTGCTTTTCTTCCTCCTCATTTCTGGGTTGAAGCTGTTAGCACTGCTGTTTATCTCATTAACCTACAACCCTCTTCTCATCTTAATGGTCGTAGTCCAAGTGAGTGTCCCATAGGACACCTCCCCTCTATAATCATCTTCGTGTTTTTGGATGCTGCTGTTTTGTTTTGCTCTCACCTAGGGAAAGAACAAAGCTAACAATGGCACGAATCGCTTTGTGTGTGTGTACCGCAAGTGCACGGGTGTCAAAGTAATAAAATACCTGTTGAGTAAGGTAGTCGAATCCACATGGAATGGAAGTACTAGTAGTAACTACTTCTCTGTTATCTAGTTGAAACCAAGAATATGGTGGAATAAACTCAATCGCAAGAATAAGAAAGTCGCAAGCAAGCAAAAGAAAAATAAGGGAGATCTCAATTTACTAAATGTTTCTAGACCGAGTTAAATGAGTCGAGGTAATCCAGGAATAATCGGTTCCTACCTCTAGGCCATCGATACTAGTCCCCTACGAAGTCCCAGTAGAGAAATCACTCAATCTCAACACCTCACACCACATATGACCGCAATAAACTCTAGGGATACCTAAGAGTACAACCTATTCCTAAAGATAGATCTAACCCTACTTCTAGGTGAAAGATCTCTAACCCCCTACAAGGTCCCGACGGAGAAATCTCTCAATCTCACGCCTCACACTAAATATAGTTGCATAAAGCCTAGGGAATACGGAGATAGGACGCACTCAATCGGAAGGGAAAGGGGACACTCCTCTATCTCATGACTCACCCTCTCAATCCTCTTCAATCTTGGAGTTCTAACCCTAATGGAGACCTCTCTCTCTCACCAAGGCAACAAATCATGCAATACAAATCAATCACAGGGATTAATACGACATGCAAGCAATGAGAAAACAAGATTACAACTAAATTAAACTCAGATTTAATCGAAAGCATAAAGTAAATCAATACAAAGATATGATCCTAGTCACATGCCCAAATACATACTAGGGTTAAGCCCTCCATGGGGTTTATTACAAAGCGAAGAATAATACAATGAAAAGCAATGAAAACCATGGAAATAAACCCCCTTGAATTCGTGATGACGGCCTTGATGGGTCGCTTAACGTCTTGAAGGATCTCTCTCCGAAGCTAGGCTGCCAAAGGCTCCCTCGATGCTATGACGATGAAAAGATCTATCAAGGTTGGTGAAGAACACCCCCAAACTCACCAAAGACCTCTCCTTCAAACCCTAACCGCGTCATGCTTCAATTACTTGCATAAAAGTCTCCAAAGAATTAGGCAAAAGGGTTATTTATAGACTTAAACCGTGCTTGTCACGTGCCTCCATGCGACCGTGTGAGATTTCATGTGCCCGCACCAGCTAAAGAAAATCCCACATGACCGCGTGGAATTTTCACGAGGTCGCGCTCTTGAACAGTAACTTTGCTACATTACTGTTATAGTAAATTGCTACAATACTCTTTATAAACGTGGTCCAAATTCTCTTCTCTTGAGGCCACATGGTCAGGCACACAACCATGTGGTAAGTTATGAGAATTTTCTCATCGAATCATCATTTGGAAGCTATTGCAATCTTCACACAAGTAGGGACATAGGAGTGTGGCTGCCTTTGTGCCTTTCCAACCTACAAAATTGACTTGAATTCTCTTGGAAGTTAGCACACACCCTCATGTACATGAACTCCTCTTGTGTCTTCATCCTTATGTTGTATAAAAACTCCCAAAAATATGTCTTCATAACCTATCTTTGCTCCCTTTTCTTCCTTCAAGGCATTCACAACCTAATTGCACAAAAGAATACCAAATACACTTTGAGTGTGTTTGTTTGGCATGATTTTCTTATCCATGTAAAACCATATCCCATGCATCACAAAATCCATTGTTTGTTTGGAAGAACTTTATTTTCTTATAGCAAATCCAAATCCAACTAAACAGTAAATTTATGGGATTTTGTTTTACGGCCAAGTTGGCCGTAAAACAAAATCCCAAACTTTAAAATCCCTCACATGACTATCATGTGAGGGATTTATGTCTGAGAACGATGGGGACAAAGACGTGAGGATGATGGGGACATAACACAGGAAGCTGCTCTCTTCCCTTTTCTCCATCTTCCCTTTTCTCCATCATTTTTGCAGAGATCCGGTCATTTCCTCCTTGCATCTCCAGATCCAAAAATAGAGGCTGATTTCTTTCCTTTTCTCCATCATTTTGGCACTGATTTGGCTTGTGTCTCCATATCCGGTCATTTCCTTCTATCTTCTCCATATCCGGAATCAATCTAGCCATTCCAGATTATAAAATTTTTCTTGTTTTTTCAGTTATAATAATATGTTTCTCTGATATGTGCCTCCAAATCCAACCATTTCTTTGATCTTCGAAACCAAACCGTTTTGTCGTTCTCCTTCACCATAACTGAGCCGTTCTGGTTGTTCTCATTCTCCATAATAACTGAGATTAAAAAATATAAAAAATTCTAACTTGATGGTTCGATTATGGTGAAGGAGAAAGACCAAAACGACGGTGAAGGTGGCATCTATTCTCTTATTTAATATTATGTTTTGTAAATTTTTATTTTGTAACATAGTTTGTTTAACAAATAGATAAGATCTATTAGGTGGATATTTAAAATTATTATTTAAACTTTGATTCTGTCTAACCACTTCCTTGTATAAATCTTATGGGAGTGATAAGGTTAAATTAAAATATGAATATAATTAATAAAAAATTTATGTGATATATTTAATTTTATTATTAAAAATAATAATAATAAGTAGTGAATATATAATTAACTATTAAATTAAGTAATTATATACATAATTGTTTTTGTTACTGTTAGTAAATTCTATAGTGTATCTTATAATTAATTAAACTTAATAATTAACGAAAATAGGGTAATCTCACCATGGGTGTTCCTATACTAGAAATACATCCAATCAAACACATGTTTTGAAAATCCAAATTTACAAAACCTTCTAAACAAACACAAAATTTTGAAATTCAACATTTTCAAATACTACCAACCAAACACTGAATTTGACTCTCCTGCATTTTCAAATCCAAGGATTTACAAATACACTGTAATTGAAAATCCACTGCATTTTTAAATACAACTAACCAAACATCCCTTTTATGAGACATAAACTATGGTAAAAATGATGCTCAATGCATGTAAAAAATGTATAGAAATATGTCTACTCAAGCACTTATCAAACTCCTCCACACTTAAGCCTTTGCTTGTCCTTAAGAAAAACCAATCATTAAACTCATGGAAAGAAAAGAGAAGTGCTTGGCCTTAGGTTCACCAAGAGAGTACAAGAATAAAATTCTAAAATTATGAAGAGAGTCAAACACTAGATAAAACAATCAATTCTCTAGCAAACAATCCAATAAAAAATGAAAGTACTGAAGTCTGAACACGTGTGTGTGTGTGAAAACTCAACTAATGTCAACACTATGTTCACTACAAAGTTCATATTAAAAAAGGGACTTATTTATAAGCAACAAGAATAGGTAGTAGCTTCACACATTCTCTAAGGTAGCCCTTTCCCGAGCGGCCTCCTGAGTGGCTTTCACACTTTCGAGGTGGTAGCTCTTTCTACCAAAGGTGGCAGCTTTCACTCATCCTATTAGATAGCTCTTTCTCTCACTAGGGCATAGCAAGTATCTGACTTATGAGAGTAGCTTCATACAACATAAGTGATAGCTCTTTCCACCCCCCATATGAAAAACACAACTAAAATTCTAAAAATTTTTCTAATTTTTCTGATTTTTTTTTATAGAACTAATACCAAAGCATCCCAAAAATAATGAACTAAAGTAAGTTTCCATAGGTTTAATGAGTAAGACAAGTGCATGAAGTAGCAATCGGACAAAATAATTTCAAGAAAATTTGATGAAAACTAGAGCATGATAAACCTAATGTTTACAACCTCCAAAAACTAAGAATTAAACTCTCAACCCTAAGGTGAACTTTCATTGGCAACATAAGCATGATTATGAAAACACAAGTAAAAGCCATGTATAAGGCGAAGCCTTTCTGAGGATACAAGTCCACAAAAATAAAACGACACAAATAAAAGTATAAAGAAAACAAAAGATAGTCTCATGAGCGGGACGCCTCAAGCGTCGGCGTCTGGTGTTGGTGCTGCTGGTGAATTAGAATCGACATCCTCGTCTAATGTCTATTGTATATGATCAAGGCACTCCAGAATCCGCACCCGGTTCTCGAGGATGGTGGCTATAACATCTTCAAGTCGAGCTAGTCATTCGTGTATTCGATTAGAAGATGGACCAGGATCAGCTGATGAGACTGATGTTGCCTCTATAACCATGGGCTCTTTCTCAGGTGGTGCATTAGGAGCCTCAACAGGCTCATCATCATCAGATGATGACTCCACTAGCTCATATCCACCTGAACCTACATGCCTGACAATGGCCGTTAGCCGAAGAGTGACTAGTCCTAAAGGTGATGGGGTACAGACCCTCTCCTCACCTCTGACTGAATGGAGAAGACCCATCTTGAATAGGAGCCGAGTTATGTAGGGTCCTGCGAATAGTGCCCCTATCAGTAAGTATTGGCTTTGGTGATGGAGGTAGTCCGCTACAACGTACCCTAGATTGAGGGGATCTTTCTGAGTCATGGAGTATAGGTACAGTAGATCTAATGAGCTGAGTGCACCCGTACCATCTGTTAAGGAAGGTATGAATATATCTGTGTGCAGGTTATGAAAGCAGAGACCCCTTTGACTAGCTAGGATGATACTGATAGCCTTTGCACAAATCGTGAAAAACCTGGCTCGGAGTAATGCCCGTAGGGTAATCAGTAAGAAGTTGTGTATACTCTACGATGTCGACGTAATACTCGTCATATAAACCAAGCGACATTGCAAACTGGGTCAATGACATCCCTTGAGGCTGACCAAAAGCCATGAATTGAATAATGTCCTCCTTGTTGAAGTCTGTATCTGCCATGTCTTGATCGAATGAGAATGAAGAAAGAACCTTTAGAGTGATATCTCGCCTGACGGTATCATGAATGTAAAGAAGTCTGTCCTAACCCCCCACATTTACTAACTCTCAAACCTCATCAGTGAGTCCAATCTCCTCGAGTGTCTCCCAACAAAGGTAGCGTGAATGTCTAAACTTAAGCTTCTAGAGACATTCAAACCTCTACTAATGTTCAAGTTTGGTAAACTCGATCTCTGGTAGTGGGGTCATATTCCTATCTTGGTGAGGTCGCTTCTGTGCTACTTTCTTGGTCCTAGGTGCCATACCAGCGAGAAAAACATCAAAAGAAGTCAATTCGGCATGAATTTAATAAGTGCAAGGTGGAGAAATCGCTCAATCTTAACACTGACACAATATATGACCGCAATAAACTCTAGGGATACCTAAGAGTGCAACCGATTCCTAAAGATAGATCTAACCCTACTTCTAAGTGAAAGATCCCTAACCACCTACAAGGTCCCGGTGAAGAAATTTCTCAATCTCATGCTTTACACCAAATATGGTTGCATAAAGCCTAGGGAATACGGGGATAGGAAACACTCAATCGGAAGGGAAAGCGAACGCTCCACTTTCTCATGACTTACCCTCTCAACCCTCTTCAATCTTGGAGTTCTAACCCTAATGGAGACCTCTCCCTCACCAAGACAATATTAAATCATGTAATACAAATCAATCACAAGGATTAATACGACATGCAAGCAATGAGAAAAGAAGATTAAAACTCAAATAAACTTAGATTTAATAGAAAGCATAAAGTAAATCAATACAAAGATATGATCCTAGGGTTCACATGCCCAAATAACTACTAGGGTTTAGCCCAACGTGGGGCTTATTACAAAAGAAAGAATAATGCAATGGAAAGCAATGAAAACCATGGAAATAAACCACCTTCAATTCGTGATGATGGCCTTGATGGGCCACTCAACATCTTGAAAGATCCCTCTTCGAAGTAAGTTGGCGAAGGCTCCCTCGATGCTATAACGGAGAAAATATCTATCAAAGTCGGTGAAGAACACACCCCCCCCCTCCCCAAAACTCGCCAAAGACCTCTCATTCAAAACCTAGCCGCGTCACGCTTCAATCGGTAGCAAAAAAAGACTCCAAAGAATTGAGCAAAAGGGATATTTATAAACTTAAATCGTGCTTGTCATGTGGCTCCATTTTCACGCGGTAGTGTGAATAGTAACTTTGCTACATTACTGCTACAGTAATTTGCTACAATCCTCTTCAGAAACACGGTCCAAATTCTCTTCTCCTGAGGCCACATGGTCAGGCACATGTCCATATGGTAAGTTATGAGATTTTTCCTCATCGAATCATCATATGGAAGCTCTTGTAATCTTCACACAATTAGCGACATTGGAGTGTGACTGCCTTTATGCCCTTCCAACTTACAAAATTGACTTGAATTCTATTGGAAGTTGGCACACACCCTCATGTACGTGAACTCCTCTTGTGTCTTCATCCATATGTTGTACAAAAACTCACAAAAATATGTCTTCATAACCTCTCTTTGCTCCCTTTTCTTCCTTTAAGGCATTCACAACCTAATCGTTGTTATGATGCTCAATGCATGTAAAAATGATGCTCAATGCGTGTAAAACATGAATAGAAATATGTCTACTCAAGCACTTATCAAACAACCCAATCTGTTTCTTGTGTTTTTCTAGGATATAGCCTTAAGCATAAAGGTTATCGTTGTTATGATCATGTTACTCGTCATATTCACATCTCCCGTGATGTCACGTTTGATGAGTCCACACCTTTCTATGCTTTTCCTTCTACTACTGAGTCCCTATCTCCGTAGGTCCCTCTGTCCTTCCTTTTCCCTACACCTTCGACTGAGAATGCTTCCCCTGTGTCTTCCTCTCCTCCATCATTCGACTCTCCTACAGAGCTTCTTTCTCACTCCTCTCTTGATCCCTCTCCTCCTTTATCTATTAAGTCTCCTACAATGTCTTCCCTTCCTTCATCGCTTCCTCTTGCTCACCCGCTATTCATTTCACATACCATAGTCGAGTTCCCGCAAATCCTCCATCTCACCCAGTCATCTCTAACACCTCTCTTACTACGGATCCAGCTCTTGAGATACCATCTCACACTTATTCTTTACGCGATCGCTCTACTTTACATCCGTCTATCCATTATGGTAGCTTCTGCTAGCATCAGTGTTTCAAGTATCTTTGAGCCAGGTATTTACAAGGAGGCAGATCAGTCACCTGAGTGATGGATTGCCATGGCAGAGGAGCTTAATGCTTTGACTCAGACTCACACGTGGAATCTCGTTCCCCTTCCTTCTCATGTTGTTCCCATCACCTGTTATTGGATCTACCAGGTGAAAACCCGTTCTGACAAGTTTCTCGAGCGCTATAAAGCACGTTTTGTTGCTCGTGGCTTTAAGCAGGAGTATGACCGTGACTATGAGTATACTTTTGCCCCAGTAGCCCACAACACCTGGCTCTGCCAACACTAGCCGGCCACCTGCGAACAGCCCCATCCAGGCCACCCGCCACACCTGTCTCCCATCGTAGCAACGCCAGTCACTCATGACTTCCTACCCGCAAGCCGGTTCGTCCATTGTCCCCGACCGCCTTGCTCACCAACCACCTGACCACGATATCAAGGATCACGATCCTTGATCTGCTCCCCCACAACCATCCGTCCGTTCGTCACTAGCCATCCTCCAGCTACTGCCGGCAGTTTCTTTCCACTTTTTCATTAAAATCCATCTTGCTAGCTATCAGATATCCTCTTCCCCATTTTTTGTTTTTCCATAAGAATCATGCTTTGAGACCTCTTCCAATGACATAAAGACAAAATAGGTAGGGTCCATCTTGTTTGGAGAACCTTTCCAAACAACTAAAGGCAACATTGCTGAGTCCTACCATCATATAAAAAATAAAAGAAGATAGGGTCCATCTTGTTGGAGAATTTTTCCCAACAACTAGTAACTAGTGATCAAATTGCTCGTTCCTATAGACATATAAAACAAATACAAATATATGGTTTCTTATAGACCCCATTTTGTTCGTGCTAAGGGCACTCGTCTTCAGGCTTCCTTCACATGAAGGCAGTATTCTCACTGTCTCCCGTTTTTCTTCTTTTGTACTTTCGCATGTAGCTCCCCTGGCGTTTCTTCACCAGTTCCACCTCTTCTTCCAACACCTCATTTTACCCAACCACACTTTGTACAGGCTTCTCATACTCCGATATCTCTTGCAGATCAGCAGTTGTTAGCAATATTCCAGCAGTCCTATCTGCCGAACTCCACCTCCTCCACTAGACATGCGAGTTCCACTTAGGTTGCTCCATCTGCTTCAAGTAGTTTTAGTCCTCTCTAGCTTCTTAACTCAGGTTCTTCTCTCCACATGACCCTTGATGCCACTCATCTTCACCATTCCCATTCACCATCACATGTCACCTGTGTTCGCATTGTAGATGGCACACTTCTTCCTGTTTCCTCTACTGGTCATCTCTCCTCTAGTGCTTTTTCATTCCCTTCAGTCTCACACATTCCTCGTTTATCAATAAATCTTATATCTGTTAACCAACTCACTGATTATGACTGTGAGGTTATCTTAGATCGTACCTTGTGTCATGTGCAAGATCTCAGTGAGACGGTGATTGGAGGTGGCCATCGTTATAATGGAGTTTATGCGTTGGATTTTGTTTGTCTTCCATCTTTAGCTGGACCTGTTCATCACTGTTATACTGCCGTTTAGTCTCATCATAAGTGGCATCATCGTCTTGCCCACTTATGTCCTTCTCGTGTTCTTTGGTTGTAAAGTCGGTAATTAAGCAGCTCCAACATCCTTATCCTTTCAGTGTGACTTAGACTATTACTCCTTTTGAGCTTATTCACTCTTATATTTAGTGTCCAGCTCCTTTTATCTCTAAAGGTGGTTATCACTATTATGTTCTTTATATAGATAACTACACTCACTTCAACTGGGTTTATCTTATGCCTCACCGAAGTCAGTTGTTATCTATCTATCGCTCTTTTTTCGCTATGATACACACCCAATTCTCTGCCTCTATCACGACCTTTCGGTTTGACTCTGGTAGTGAATACACCTCTCATGCCTTTCGTGCCTTTTTGTCTTCTGACTACACCTTACCTCAGTTATCCTGTCCTCGGGCTCATCCTCAGAATGAGATCATTGAACGCAAACATCGTCACATCTTAGAGACGACTCATGCTCTTCTTCTAGGCACTTTTCTTCCTCCTCATTTCTGGGTTGCAGCTGTCAGTACTGTTGGTTATCTCATTGACCTACAACAATCTTCTCACATTAATGGTCGTAGTCCAGGTAAGTGTCTCCATGGGACACCTCCCCGCTATGATCATCTTTGTGTTTTTGGATGTCACTGTTTTGTTTTGCTCTCACCTAGGGAGAGAACAAAGCTAACATCGCAGTATGTTTATTGTGTTTTTTTGGGATATGGCCTTGAGCATAAAGGTTATCATTGTTATGATCCTATTACTCGTCGTATTCGCATCTCCTGTGATGTCTATTTTGATGAGTCTACATCTTTCTATGCTTCTCCTTCTTCCACTGAGTCCCCATCTCCCTTGGTCCCTTTGTCCTTCCTTTTTCCTACCGCTTCGACTAAGAATGCCCCCTGTGTCTTCCTTTCCTCCATTATTCAACCCTCCTGCTAAGCTTCTTTCTCACTCCTCTCTTGACCCCTCTCCTCCTTTATTTGTTGAGCCTCCTGTAATGTCTTCCCCTCCTCCCTTGCTTCCTCTTGCTCACTTGCATATTCGTTTCACATACTGCCGTTGGGTTCCGATCGATCCTTCATCTCGATTGGTCATCTTTGACACCTATCTTACTACCGATCCATCCCTTGAGGTACCATCTCACACTTATTCTTTACGTGATCATTCTACTTTACATCCCCCTATCCATTACGCTTCTGCTAGCACTAGTTTTTTAGGTGTCTTTGAGCCAGGTACCTGCAAGGAGGCAATTCAGTCACTTGAGTTGCGGATTGCCATAACAGAGGAGCTTGATGCTTTAACTCAGACTCAAACGTTGGATCTCGTTCCCCTTACTTCTCATCATGTTCCCATCATCTGTTGTTGCATCTATCAGGTGAAAACCAGTTTTAACAGGTTTCTCGATCGCTATAAAGCGTGTTTGGTTTCTCGTGGTTTTAAGCAGGAGTATGACCGCGACTATGAGGATACTTTTACCCCAGTAGCCCACAACGCTCGGCTTTGCCAACACTGCCCGACCACCTATGAACAACCCCACCCAGGTCACCCGCGATCCCTGTCGCCTGTCACATCACCACCAACCACGCGTGACCTCCTGCCCTAAAGCTGGCTCATCCACCGTCGTCGAGCGCCTCGCTCACCAACCACCTAACCACTAGCTCAAGGACCGCGATCCCTGATCTACTCATCCTCAGCCATCCGTCCGTTCGCTACCAGTCATCCACTAACTACTGCTGGTAGCTTCTTTCCACTTTTTTCATTAAAATCCATCTTGCCAGCCATTCGACATCCTCTTTCCCATTTTTTTTGTTTTCCATAAGAATGATGCTTTGAGACCTCTTCCAATGACATCAAGACAAAATAGGAAAGGCCCATCTTGTTTGGAGAACCTTTCCAAATAACTAATAACAACATTGGTGAGTCCTACCATCATATTAAAAAAAAAACAAGAAGGCAGGGTCCATCTTATTTGGAGAACTTTTCCCAACAACTAATGACCAAATTGCTCGGTCCAACCGATATATATATATATATATATATATATATCGGTTGGACCGAGCAATTTGGTCATTAGTTGTTGGGAAAATATATATATATGGATGGTTATAGACCCCATTTTGTTCATGCTAAAGGGAACCCATTTTCAGGCTTCCTTTACATGTGGGCAGTATTCTCGTTGTCTCCAGTTTTTCTTCTTCTCTGCTTCCGCATGACGTTTCCCCTGTTGTTTCTTCACCGGTTCCACCTCTTCTTCCAACACCTCATTTTACCCAAGCACACTCTCTACATTCTTCTCCCACTCCGATGTCTCTTGTAGATCAGTAGTTTTTAGCTGGACCTGTTCATTACTGGTATACTGCCGTTCAGTCTCACCATAAATGGCATCATCGTCTTTGCCACTTATGTCATTCTCGTATATTTTAGTTGTAAGCTCGGTAAGTAGCTCCAACATCCTTATCCTTTGAGTGTTTCTCAGACTACTGCTCCTTTTGAGCTTATTCACTCTGGTGTTTAGGGTCCCGCACCTTTTGTCTCTAAAGATGGTTATCGCTATTATGTTCTTTTTATAGATGACTACACTAGCTTCACCTGGGTTTATCACATTCCTCACTGTAATCAGTTGTTGTCTATCTATCACTCTTTTTTCGCTATAATACACACCCAATGCTTTGTCTCTATCAAAACCTTTTGGTTTGACTCTGGCGGTGAGTACTTCTCTCATGCCTTTCGTAGCTTTTTATCCTATATGGGCACCTTACACCAATTATCCTGTCATGGAGCTCATCCTCAAAACGGGTTTGCTGAATGCAGGCATCGTCATATCTTAAAGATGACTCGTGCTCTTCCTCTAGGTGCTTTTTCCCGCCTTATTTCTAGGCTGAAGCTGTCAGCACTATTGTTAATCTCATTAACCTACAACGCTTTTCTTACCTTAATGGCATAGTCCAGGTGAGTGTCTCCATGGGACACCTTCTCGCTATAATCATCTTCGTGTTTTTGGGTGTCCTTGTTTTGTTTTGCTCTCACCTATGGAGAGAACAAAGCTAACAACCTAATCTGTTTCTTTTGTTTCTGGGATATAGCCTTGAGCATAAAGGTTATCATTGTTATGATTCGCATCTCCCGTGATGTTACATTTGATGAGTCCACACTTTTCTATGCGTCTCCTTCTTCCACTAAGTCACCATCTCCGTCGGTCCCTCTGTCCTTCCTTTTTCCTACCCCTTCAACTGAGAATGCTCCCAATGTGTCTTTCTCCTCCATCATTCGATCATCTTCTAGAGCTTCTTTCTCATTCCTCTCTTAACCCCTATCTTCTTTTATCTGTTGAGTCTCATGTAATGTCTTCCCCTTCTTCCTCGCTTCCTCTTGCTCACCTGCCTATTCAGTCGGTCATCTTTAATACCTCTCTTACTACCGATCCAGCTCTTGAGGTACCATCTCACACTTATTTACGTGATCGCTCTACTTTACATCTCCCTGTTAGTTTCGCTTCTGCTAGCACCAATGTTTTAGGTGTCTTTGAGCCAGGTACCTACAGGGAGATAGTTTGGTCACCTGAGTGGCGGATTGCCATGGCAGAGAAGCTTGATGCTTTTACTCTGACTCACACGTGGGATCTCATTCCACTTCCTTCTCATGTTGTTCCCATCACCTGCTGTTGGATCTATCGGGTGAAAACCCATTTTGACAGGTTTCTCGAGCGCTATAAAGCGCGTTTGGTTGCACGTGGCTTTAAGCAAGGGTACGACCGTGACTATGCGGATACCTTTGCCCCAGTAGCCCACATGCACACTGTGTGCACTTTTGTTGTTGATGGGTTGTTCGTGGTTAGGTTCTTCATCAACTTGATGTGAAGAACGCCTTTCTTCATTTGGACTTAAAGGAGGAGGTTTACATGACTCCTCCCCCCTGGCCTTCGGGTGCCTCTGGGGTCTGTTTATCATCTTCACAACACTCTATATGGGCTCAAACAGGCTCCACAAGCCTGGTTTGAGCTGTTCATCACAGTAGTTGAGGTTGCTGGTTTCACTCCGAGCATAAATGATCCAGATAACATGATCCTTACTGGTGATGACTCTGCTTACATTATCTTTGTAAGCAGAAGTTGTGTGAGACTTTCTTGATGACTGATCTAATCCTGCTTCGTTACTTCCTGGGTATCGAGATCACTTTTCATCCTGATGGTTACCGTCTCTCTCTGCAGCATTATACTCATGACCTACTTGCTCGCTCTAGTTTGACTAATACCTGTACTACTGCTACACCGATGGAGTTACATTTGCAGCTTCGTGCTTCTGATGGGATTCCCTTATCTGATCCTTCTTGATATCGAATTATGGTTGGCCGTTTAGTCTACTTGGCCGTCACCCATCCAGACATATCCTATGCAGTTCACATTCTCAGTCAGTTCGTAGCACCCACTTCCATTCATTATGCTCATCTTGTTTGTGTACTACGATATCTCCGTGACACTGTATCTCGTGGTCTATTCTACTCACGCCAGTTCACTATTCAGCTGCAGGCCTATTCTGATATTCTGATCTACCTGGGCCAGTTCTCCTAATGATTGGGTCTCTGTCAATAGTTACTGTATCTTTCTTATATCTTCTCTTGTTGTTTGGAAGACCAAGAAACAACCTACCATTGCCAAGTCTAGCACTGAGGGTGAGGTTCGTGCGTTGGCTTCTACCATCCAAGAGATACTCTGGCTGCGATCGATTCTACAGGATTTTGGTGTATTGATCACCTCTCCTATTCCTATTCACTGTGATAGTACTGGAGCCTTCAGAATACTGCAGATTCAATCAAGCATGAGCTAATCAAACACATTGGTGTGGATGTACACTTCATCCTATTCAATGTACGTGCTCAAACTGTGTCACTTCACTATCTTCCTACAAAGGTCCAGGTGCTTGATTTCTTCAAGAAGGCACAGACACGTGATTAGCATCTATTCATGTTATCCAAACTCAAGACACATGATCCACCTTGAGTTTGAGAGGGGCGGGGTTTAGTTATATGTATGTATAGATGTATATGTACAGAGGTATACTTGTGTATATATGTATATGTACATATGTATTATTATTTCTTATATGTAAACCCAAGTTCACACATTGTAATTGGTTCAATCAATGAAGAATTGATCCATTTTCATATTCTATCTGCATTATCAAAATTATATTCAGAATATTTTTTTTATAAACTTTGAATGTTTCCAAAATATTTGGAAAATAGGTACTTGCAAGTCGAAGACATTCGCTCCTTATGGAAGTTCATTTGTCAATCTCATCAACTTGACCAAGATCTAAACAACACAAATAGAATGCATAATAGTAGGTTTTCTTCGCCCATATTTTATTATAAGGTGTATCTTGGTTCCGCCAGCAAAATTCAAAATTCCGGGGGTTTTGGTTTGCATGGTTATATTTTTTTCAACCACATTTATTTTGAAAAAAATATGCTGTTGTTGTTATTGCTATTATTAAAATACAAATTGTTTTACATTTTATTTAAAACCTATTTGTGATTTAAATTATTTAAAACTATTTGTTTTGGCAACTTATCCCTCGACTAAAGATATTCCACTTGTAGAATAACAGATTGTAGGCCGATCAAAGATTAGACATAAACGTAAGCACATTGATAAAAACCTTGATCCTATACGTATAATTTATGCTCTTTATATAAACAACCAGGCATTATAGAACTAATTGTTCAACACGGGTGGAAATATGTAATGTAAAAAAAGTGATGGATGTATTTGACTAATTTCTTTTTGTACTTGAATATAATTATTGTTGTTTAAATTACAAATAAATTATTCAACCAAAATAATAATAATAATAATAATAATAATAATAATAATCACCATTTTAAAAAAAATAAGTTTTAAAAAAATAATAACTTAAAATGATTTTAAAAATTTGACTTTTGTGATTTAAAAAAAATATATGTTAATAATAATATTTTTTAAAAATGGCTTAAATGCCAAGAATTTAAATAAATAATAATAATTATAACAATAATAACATATTTTCCTAAAATAAATGCGGTTAAAAAAATATAACTTTTTAAAAATTAATAATAACTTAAAAATTATTTAAAAAACAAAAATATTTTATTTTTTGATTTTTTAAAAGTGAAGAGTGTCTATAAAAAAAATTACTATTTTAATATTTTTAGAAAGTTCGTTTATCACTTAGGTAATGATTAAGCTTGATGTAATGCTCAAGATTGAAAAATGTCACTTATGTCAAGCCACGTTTGAAGATAGAGATGACAAATTTCATGGGTTTAGTAATTAACCAATGTGCTCAAATTCTAATGGAACCTGTGTATGAAACCCAATTATGATTTGGATTAAATTTGAGATTTAAAATTAGAACTGTTGTAGCTTATGTTTTTTGTCCCTGAAATGAAGAGTTTAAAATCTTGAATATTTAAAAATCTTTTAGTTTTTATGTGGTTAGTTTGTTTATTCATATTTATTTACATATCCTTGTAAAACATTTTTATTTAATATATTTTTGATATTTCTTTTTCATCAAAATTTTTTATAAGATCATGAACATAAATCAAATTGATATCTACATGACATTGTCCGTTGTGTCGTAGATCCTTAAACAAAGTTAGGATTCTAACTCTTCCAAATTCTCACAATGACAAAGTCTACTCAATATGGATTATGTGTGAATAAAATATTTAAGAACAAGTATCTAGTATTTTATAGGTAGAATACCCAGTTTAGTCCCTGTATTATACCTAAAGTGCCATTTTAGTCCCTCTAATATTTTTTATCCCTGTAGGATCTCTGTATTTTTCATTTCATGTCAAATGAGTCCCTCCCCCTAACGGCCGTTTGATTTTCCGTCTGTGAGGATGACGTGGCAATTTTTATGACTAAAAAATTGTTATAATATCTAGTTTAGTCCCTCTATTAGTGCAAACTGACCCTTTAGTCCCCTTATTATTTTTTGACCTTAGGAAGTCCCTCTAATTGAGGACTAAAGGGTCATTTTGAAATAATAGAGGGACTAAACTGGGTATTATACCTAAAAAAATTAATAAAAAAGGGCCTTCCTAAGGCCAAAAATAATAGGAGGAGTAAATGGTCATTTCAAAATAATAAAGGGACTAAACTAGGTATTATACCTTAATTTTTTACTCATGAAAAATGCCATGTCAGACTCATAGATGGAAAATAAGACGGGCGTTAGGGGGAGGGACTCGTTTGACACAAAATGAAAAATACAGGGATCCTACAGGGACAAAAAATATTAGAGAGACTAAAAGGGCACTTTGGGTATAATGCAGGGACTAAACTGGGTATTATACCTATTTTATAAATATATTTTATCAAAAGTATAATACATAATATAAGTATAACACATATTGATAGAAAATACAAAGATATGAACAAATAGAGTGTCCCTCATTAGAACAAACTAGCCCATATAAATACAAGAATGGTGAATACAAGAGTATGTATACTCAAGATGGTATATACATATAAACTCAAACTACATATATTACTTTGACACACCCCCTCAAACTCATAGTGGGTATGAACTGAGAGTTTGTCAACTAGAAACTGAAACCGAGAGACAGTATATGCTTTAGTGAAAAGATTAGCAGGTTGCTATATAGAGACGACATAAGGAAGAAGAATACCACTAGCAAGTTAATGATGATGAACAAAGTGAAGAGTGATCTCAAGATGCTTCGTACACTCATTGAATACAAGATTGGCAACAATTTTAATGGCACTCTGGTTATCACAGTATATAGGAGTGGGGGCAGAAATAGAGACACAAAAGTCCATCAATATTTGACGCAACCAAAGAACCTCTTTAGCAGCAGAGAACATAGCACCATACTTACCCTCAGCAGTGGAAAGCGCAATAGTAGATTATTTCTTACTTTTCCAAGAGATAAGGGAATCTCCAAGGAAAATACAGAAACCTGTAGTAGATTGTAGATCAGAAGCATCACTTGCCCAATCAGCATCACAATAGGTGCCAAACTCAAGAGAAGTCGTGGTAGAGAAAAGTAAAGAATGAGATATAGTGCCACGAAGATAATGAAGAACTCGTAAGAGGGCGACATATTGAGTAGAGAGAGGAGCACTCACAAATTGACTAAGAACACGAACAACATATGCAATATCAAGCTGAGTAATGGTCAGATAGACTAGAGCACCAACAAGTACACGATAGCGAGTGGGATCAAGTAGAAACTTACCATCAGAAGAAGAGTGTCGGTGATGCAGCTCAATAGGAGCAGAGACAGTGCGGAGATTAGTGATATCAGCTCATCAAAAAATGTCAGAAATGTACTTTTGTTGAGACACCAAGTAACCTTGACGAGAATAAGCAACCTCAAGACCTTGAAAGTAACGAAAAGGACCAAGCTCTTTTATTAGAAACTTGGTGTGCAATCATTGTTTCAAAGAAAGAACAGTATCAACATCATCACTAGTAATAACCATATTATCAACATAAAGAAAAAGAATAGTGAGGCCTTAAGGAGTCTACAGAGTGAAAAGGGCATAATCATTAGAGCTCTCATTAAAACCAAGAGTAAGAACCACACTGTGAAATCGCTCAAACCAAGCACAAGGAGCCTATTTGAGGCCTTAGATAGGTTGATGAAGGTGATAGACATGCTGAGAAAGATGAGAAAAACCAAAAGGATGAGTTATATAAATATCATCACAAAGATCCCCATGTAAGAAGGCATTAGTCACATCTAACTGATGAAGTGGCTAGTGATGAGCAACAGCAATAGCGAGCAGAAGATGAATAATAGTCAACTTGGCCACAAGAGCAAATGTATCCTCATAATCAATGTCATACTCCTCGGTAAAACCACGAGTAATAAGACGCGCTTTGTGATGCTCAATACTACCATCAACCTGGGTCTTGACTTAATAGGCCCATTGACAACTTGTAGGAGTAACACTAGACGGAAGCGGAACAAGATCCCATGTATGCATGCACTAAAGAGCATCAAGTTCCTCTATCATAGCCTATTGCCACTGAGGATGTTTCACTACCTCGCAATAGGATTGCGGCTCAGAAAGAGAGTGAATAGCAGCAAGAAATGCCAGAAAATTGGAAGAGTAGGTAGAGGAGAAAGAAAGGGCAGCGATAGCCCTTGTATTCAGAGCTATAGCTGAGCAAAAGGCACATAACAGAACAAGGAGAGAGTTTGTTTCGCTCAATGGTAGGTAAAAGAATAAAATAGGTGCAACGGAAAGTACAACGATGGCCATAAGAGGAAAGACATTCATATGGTGTGATGCTAGAAAGAGTGGAGGTAGGAGTGCAATTGGTGAGATAGATGGAAGTAAGAATGGCCTCAGCCCAGAAGGATTGAGGGACAGAAGAAGCGAAAAGAATTACACGTGCAGTGTCCATGATATGACGATGTTTGCGCTCAGTGACATTGTTTTGAGCATGTGTGTAAGGATAAGATTGCTGAGGAATAGTGCCGTGAGTGGAGAGTAATGTTTGGAAGAATGTAGAAAGATACTCAAGTGCCCCATCAGAGCGAAAGATCTTAATGCGTTTACCAAACTGATGAGTATATACCATTTGCCCAAATTGAGAGTAAATGGCAAGACCGTCAAATCAAGAACACATTAAATAAAGCTAAGTATAGCACTAGAAATCAGCAATGAAATATATATAATAGAAGAAACCACCAAGAGATGAGAGGGGGGTAAGACCCCAAATATCAGAGTGAACAAGATCAAAAGTAGATTCGCGTGCAGAGAAAGGAAGGGTAGTGTGTTTAGCGAGTTTACAACCCATGCATGGATGTGAAGGAAGGGAAGAAATAGAACCAAGACTATCTGAGCTTGTTAAGAGTTTCAGGCGAGAACTAGACAAGTGATCGAGGCGCTTGTGCCAACGATCAAAAGAGCACACAGAAGCGACAATGTTAGAAAAGGAAAGAGTAAGAAGATGAAGAAAGTCTAAGTGATAGAGGCCGCCAACTCTACACCCTATCCCAATCCTCTGGCCTATAAGATGGTCTTACATAGTATAAGTAAAAGAAGAAAGGTAATTGTGAGACCATGATCAGTGAGCTGATTAACAGAAATAAGGTTGAGAGCTATAAGCCGGGGACATGATGGACGTCAGGAATGTCAAATGAATTGGACTAAAAATGACCACACTGCATAACAGGATGAAAGCTCCCATCAACAGTGTGAACACTGGAAAAGGTGTGAGGCATAGAAATAGAGACTAGACTAGAGGTATCTATATTCATATGATAAGTGGCACCATAATCTAAAATCCAAGAGGAGGAAGACATTCCAGAGGCAATAGAAATAGCAGAGGAAACGCTGGAGGGTAGAGCGCGCTGCATAGCATGAATTTGTTAAGTAAGCTTAGCAACCTGAGAGAGAATATCATTAGAGGAAAGAGAAGCTGAAGCTGAAGAGGCAACATGAAAGGAGGAAGCAGGAGATCGAAGCAAGGGGCGAGATTGTGATGACTGCTGCTACTATCGTTACTAAAGCTTAAGACACTGACTCGTCATATGACCAGGACTTTTGCAGTAATGAAAGATAACATAAGATCTAGAAAAGGTCGATAAAGCAAGAGCTAGTTGCACAGAAAGGCTACAAGATACCCGAGATGAGTGTGTAGAGGTCAAGGCGAGAACTGTGTCTGGAGAGATAATTCATGGAGATAGTGTGCTAAGACGGGTCTCCTCAGCAATAACACTATGAATAACATCATCAAATGAGGGAAGAGGGTCCCGATTGAGCAGTTAGCTGTGAACAGCCTCAAAATTAGGATGAAGACGCATCAGGAATTCAAAGTTGCGCTATGTTTGATGAAGCAAAGTGCGAGTCTTGCAACATGTGCATGTCAAGCATGTAGACTCCTCCAAAGAATCAATCTGACACCACAGGGACCGCAAGTCATTGATATACTTCCTGACAGAACACTCACGTTGCTATACGTGAGTAAAGTCCTGCAAAATGGCATACTAACGAGTAGAGCTGGAATGCTCAAACATACAACCCAAGTGTTTCTACATTACATGAGCATGGGAAGATGTCCAATTTTCATACGAACATAATTCTCACAAGGCTAACATATAATAGTAATGGTACGGTGATCAGCAAGTTTCCATGATGCATCAGGTGTGGAAGGTTGGAGAGAAGTATGGTCGACATGACCAAGCAGATCCATACCAAGTAAAACAATGTGAATTGTAGTAAACCATTCTCTGTAATTGGAGTTGTTTAATTTGATATCTACTTGAGCTAGGAAATGTGGAGAAGAGGAAGAGGAAGCCATAGATTTTTTTTTATTTTTTTATTTTTTATGGACTGAGGACTGTTAAAAGATATCTTAAAAAAATTAAGGAGCTATAAAACAAATTTTGGGAATTAGAAGCTAAAAAGATGGGCGTGGAATTTCGTGCCTCTCTCTTTGTTTTTTTTTTCTTGTTTTTCTTGTTTTTATTTGTTTTGTTTTGTTTTTTGTTTTTTAATAATTGTAGGTAGTGTCAAAAGAATAAAGTCCGTGGGAAACTTAGAAAGGAAAGTAGCCTAATTTGGGAACTTGAAATGTTGAAAAAGGAACACCTGGAATTGCATGCTTGTCCACCGGTCAGCTGGCCAAGGAAAGTCTATTGGTTCATCGGTTTGCGAAGCGGTCGGTTGTTCATCTTGGAGGGTGATAGAGCTTGTTGGGGCTTGTCTATAGCAAGGGTTAGACGATGATTCAACCAAACAACTAAAAGAAAAAAAAGGAACAAATCAAAACCAACCCAGATCCCTTCTTTACTGTTGCACCGACAACGAGCTTGATCGCTAAGGAAGAGGATCTCAGTGTGGATGAAGCTGGGGAATGGGTCCGAGAGTGGGACAAAGCTCGTTGAAGAGCTAACAAAGACCAATTGGAACACAATTCTGGCAAGATCGACCGACATCTGATACCATGATAGAAGATACAAAGGTATGAACAAATGGAGTGTCCCTCATTTGAACAAACTAGCCCATATAAATACAAGAATGGTGTATACAAGAGTATGTATACTCAAGGTGGTATATATGTATAAATAAAAGTATATGTATTACTCTAACACATATTATGGTATTATCAATAAAACTCAAAAACAAAAACTAAATTATAAAAATAAAATAAAAATAATTTAATTGATAATTATTTAAAATTTGGCGAAAAATATACTCGACATGCTTCAAACTACTGTTCACAAATGAATCAAACAATTATCTAAATTTTTATTTTAATGATGCTCAAATAAGTGAGAGTGGAATTTTTGGATATTTTAACTTTGACGGGAAAAACCATACTCCGTTCGTTTCTTTTTATTTGTCATAATTAACCGAATCTCACGTACCAAGGAACTTAGTTATTTCACAAAATTTTATAAAAAAATAGTTATCTTTCCAAAATTACCCCTAATTTATATCTTCACATTTCTCTCTCATATTTAATTCCAACAAGAGAGTTGAATAGAGTGGTAAGTGTAATTTTGGGAAAAAGATAATAAATGCTTTTTTATGTTAGAAAATGACAAATAAAATGGAACGCAGGGAGTACTTCCTTATTATCCATCATGTCTAAGATCTGCTTAGCATATTGATATCCAAATTAAAATAGGGTCAAAAGCTAGTTTTAGTGCAAGTAATAGGAAGGGTGCTCGATCAATGATAAAGCAACCTAACCCATAACATCCCAAAGAGATGCATATATTTAAAAGACATAGGAGACAAAGGAGGTCCATGTAATCCAAATACAAGAGATGGATGAATCTTCAACAACATTGCACCAAAAGAATCCGTTGAAGGTAGGAAAATGACTTAAATTCTACTTAACTTCCCACATTTAATTTGCATTTTTAAAAAAATTATAATATACTATTACAATTTTATAATTTGCAAGCATATAATATATCACTAGAATTTTTTTTCATAAGATTTTATAATTTTTCACTTTTAACATATAAATATTTAATGTTCATTTTTCATTAGAAGAAAGTTACTGTTTAAAAACAGAATATTAGAAATGGAATTTATTTTGTTTGTAATTTCAACCGATTAACAATGGAATAACAATCGTTTTAAATATGATTTTAATAACAACAGCTTACAAACGGTCATTTAAAAAATATGATTTATTAAAATATTAGAAAGTATCCGTTTCTAATAGAAAGGGACTACAAACGGATTAAAAAAATTAATATTTTATTTAAATATTATTAAATATTAGAAAATATATGTTTCTAATAGAAAGGGACTATGAACGGATTAAAAATTAATATTTTATGTAAATATTATTAAATATTAAAAAATATCCGTTCCTAATCCATTTATAATAGAAAGAGACTAGAAACAGATTAAAAATTAATATTTTATTTAAATATTATTAAATATTAGAAAATATCCATTCCGAACCCATTCCTAATAGAAAGGGACTACAAACGGATTAAAAAATTAATATTTTATTTAAATATTGTTAAATATTAGAAAATATCCTTTCAAAATCCGTTTCTAATAGAAAGGGACTACAAATGTATTAAAAAATTAATATTTTTATGTAAATAATAATTAATATTAGAAAATATCAGTTTGTAATCCATTTCGAATAGAAAGGAACTAGAAATATATTAAAAAGTTAATATTTTATGAAAATATTAATTAATATTAGAAAATATCCTTTCAAAATCCGTTTCTAATAGAAAGGGACTACAAATGCATTAAAATTTTTATGAAAATAATAATTAATATTAGAAAATATTAGTTTCTAATCCATTTCGAATAAAAAGGAACTAGAAATATATTAAAAAGTTAATATTTTATGAAAATATTAATTAATAATAAAAAATATCCTTTCAAAATCCGTTTCTAAAAGAAAGGGACTATAAACAAATTAAAAAATTAATATTTTTATGAAAATAATAATTAATATTAGAAAATATCTGTTCCTAATTTGTTTCGAATAGAAAGAACTCGAAACGGATTAAAAAATTAATATTTTATTAAAATATTAATTAATATTAGAAAATATCCATTTCAAATCTGTTTCTAACAGAAATGGACTAGGAATAGATTAAAAAATTAATATTTTATAAAAATATTTATTAACATTAGAAATCATCCATTTCCAATCCGTTTCTAATAAATAGGGGCTTGAAATGGATTTAAAAATTAATACTTTATCAAAATATCAGTAAATATTAGAAAATATCAATTTCTAATCCATTTCTAATTAAAAAGGACTTGAAACGGATTTAAAAATTAATATTTTATCAAAAATTATGTGAAAGGTTCATTATTTTATAATCATAAAATAAAATAAAATAAAATAAATGAATATTATGATAACCATTAAATAATTGGCAATTTAAATAAATATGTTGTTATTTATTTCTAGTTAATTCCATGCTTCGATTTACCTAAATAAAATAAAATAAAATAAATAAAAAATGCAGCAAGAGATCGTTACCAATATATATATATATATAGAAAATGCAATAATAGACCATTCCATCTCTCCGTTCCTCAGTCTCCTCCATTAATGACTCATTTCCTCTGTCTTTTTCGCCGTCTCATCTTTCAATACCGCCAACTCATTATCTCAAAAATGACCTCCTGCCGATGTCCCTACTTCGTCATCTTAAGCGGTTGGTTTGATAGGGTAAACGTCTTCTAGATCTTTATCATTATGACCTAGGCTTTTCTCTAGGGTTTTATGACCGCACCTGCTCGAGCCTCCATCCAATCCAATCTAAATTCTCTCCGTTTCGGTATGGTATTTCGATTCTATTGATATTCTCTCTTATTGTTCCTAGGATTTTTCCCCTTGTTTCTTTGGTGTGTGTTGGGGTTCTAGGGTTTGGGTTTTGATGCACATGGGTTCCATGTATGGGAGTCGAAGCTAGAGGAGCAGATTCTGCTATGGAGTTTATTGGTGTCATGTATTTTGTTGAAGGTATGATGGGTTTTGATTGTATTTTAGTCCTGATTTGGAATTTTGGAAGTATGTTGATGGAAAAATGGATGTTTCTTTGTTCACAATCCATTTTGGAATTTTGTTTATTGTTAGTCTTCCAGTCATAATCCATTTGTGTTCTGTTTATTGATCTTCTTGATGGTCATTCTTTCTATTTGTTGATACCTGATTTTGTCCAAAACCCAAAGCCTAATAAAGGTTAAGCACATTGATGGTATGGTACCAGAGGTTCAAACTAATTTCAAATTTCTCATGAGATGGTGACATACCTCTTGTGTGCATGTACCGTAAGTGTACGAGTGTCAAAATAATAAAATACCCAGTTAATAGGGTAGTCGAATCTAGAAAGAACGGAAGTATTAGTAGTAACTATTTCTCGGTTATCTAGTTGAAATCAAGAATATGGTGAAATGGTCAATCACATGAATATGAATGTCTCAAGCAAACAAGGAAGAGTAGTAATAAGGGAAATCTCAATCAATAAAGAAAAGGTACCCAGGCAATGCTCCCCCTAGGATCTAACATGAAGCGCAAGACTTACAAGTGCTTCTAAACCGAGTTAATCGAGTCGAGGAAATCCAAAAATAATCGGTCCTTTCCTCCAGGCCACCGATACTAGTCCCCTAAGAGGTCCGGGTGGAGAAATCGTTCAATCTCAACACCTCAGACCACATATGACCGCAATAGACTCAAGAGATTCGTAAGAGTACACCCGATTCCTAAAGATAGACCTAACCCTACTTCTAGGTAAAAGAACCTTAACCCCCTACAAGGTCCCGGGGGAGAAATCTCTCAATCTCATACCTCACACCAAATATGATTGCATAAAGCCTAGGAAATACGAAGATAGGATGCACTAACCGCAGGTGCTCACATCATATTTCTGGCTTGGTTCCTGGATGTCCACATCATATTTCCGGCTTCCATGTCACTCAATTATAACCGGAATCCTTCAATTACCCCGTCAGAGAAACAAAATTAAAAATTTGTGCTCATTTTGATAAAAATTGAAAGTTAGTGTTCAAACTGATATAAGGTCAAACTTAGGTACTCACTAGAAAAATTTAAACCCCTCTTCTCTCTCGCACCCTCTTCTTGTTCGCGTTTTGGCCCTTTCTTCTCTCTCGCTTGTGCTCCATTGGGTGGTCACAGTGTTAGCGCGAGAATCTCCGGCATTTCTCTACTTTGCATATCCTCCGTACTTCTCTTCTCCCCCACCATTCCTTCCTCCGCCCTCGAGGTATTGCTTCTCTTCTGATTTCTATGTTTTTTTATTCTTCTTCATCTTGTCTTGCTATGGTCGCTTTGATCTCACCTTCTTATTTCCTTTTCCTTTGTTAGGGTTTCAACTCTTGCCTTTACTTTCTTTGGACTTGTAGAATTTCCTACGTAAACTTTGTACCTCCCATTTCAATAATTCAGCAGTTACTGAAAGGTCTTGAAGGTGCACTGGTTTCTGAAGGATGGTCATACCCATCAATCAATTACAAACAACAGATGTGCTATTTCTGCATGTTGTTCAAATCCTAATTAATACTTGACTCTTTGAGAGATTCTACAGAGTTCAACAATTACTCAATTTACTAAGACAAAATAAAAAAGTCTACACTGCAAGGATTTGATAATTCTCCAAAAAATTATATAATGAGTTTTAGACAAGGTCTGGTTATGGGTCTGGATATGGATCTGGATTTGGAGGTGGACATTGGTGATCAAACACATTTTTGTTAGCTGATTGAAGGCCTGCTCGTATGAAGTTGAAGTTGAAGCTAATTCCAGATTTTGCTAGTTATTTATGTAGTTATTCTGTTTTCAGTTTCTTGTTTTAGTTTGGTGTCTAAAGTTTGGTTTAATTTCTGGGTGTATTAGTTGCTTTGTGACTAGTGGTGTAGAGAGTGTGGATAGAACAGATGGACGGCCAGGATAGCTCAATCTGGGTAAATGGTTTTAGTTCTAGGCATGATATTGTGTTTGTTTGGTTGGTGTTTTGTTTAAAGTCTATGTTGTTTGGTTTTCTTAGAGAGAGAAGTGAACAACAGCTAAGAGATTTGAAGGTTTGGGAACTTTGGTATTTTTTCTGAACTTGTTTTCATTCTCAATATCCAGATTCACTGTTCTTCTTTCTCAGAAGTCTAACAGTGGTATCAGAGCTTGGTAGTAAGGAGTTTGAGTGTGTTGGAGTGTTTTTGTGAAGGTGTTTGTTTATTTGAGTTTGAGTGTTGTATGATCAACAGGTTGTATGGCATCGAGTTCCAACTCCAACCCTGATGCAGTTATTTCATCTTTGCCATTTTTTAAAGGAGAGAGCTATGATAGGTGGAGTGTTAAAATGAAAACACTCTTCCGATCATAAAATATATGGAGTGTAGTAGAGGATGGTGTTCTCAAGGAAGGGACAGAAGCTCAAGTGCTGGAGAGTAACAAAGATGATGCAAAGGCCTTACATTTGATTCAACAGTCTTTGGAGGATAGTATCTTTGATCGAATTGTGAGGTTCACAACTGCAAAAGAAGCTTGGGATTACATTCAAACTGAATATCATGGATCATCTCGGATTGTTTCAGTAAGAAGACAAACTCTTAGGCAGAAATTTGAAGTCTTACAAATGAAAGAAGAAGAAGGAGTGCAGCAATATGTTTCAAGGGCAGTGTCTCTTGTAAATCAAATCAAAGGTTTGGGTTATGATTTAGAAGAGAAGGAGGTTGTGTCTAAGGTGATGAGGAGTTTAACATCCAAGTATGATCATGTGATTATTTCCATTGAAGAAGCTAGAGATGTTGATAAGCTTCCTTTAAATGAATTAAGTGGAAGCTTGCAAGCTTATGAAGCCAGATTGAATAGATTTGAAGATCAACCTGCAGATAAGGCTTTGTATGTAAAAGGGGAGGCATCAAATAGTGGTGGTTCTCAAGAGAGTGAAGACTGGTCTACTGGGTTTACTAGAGGCAGAGGATTTGCAAGAGGTAGAGGAAGATATTTCAGAGTTAGAGGAAGAAGTTTTGATAGTGCAAGAGGAAATTTTGATGATACTAGAAGTACTTACTCAGATGATCAGAGACAGTTTCAGTCAGGTCAACAATATAACAGAAGAGGTCAAAGGCAGTTCAATAGACCACCAACTAGTCAAAGGGGTGGTAGAGGAAATTATCAAGATGTTCAGTGTTATAATTGTGGAAAGTATGGATATATCAGGTCTTATTGTTGGTTAGGAAATAGATCTCAAGATAGAAATGCAAACAGTGAAGGAGATCAGAATTCAAGTGAGTTCGGCAGTATGTTTATGGTGCATAATTGTGATGTGCAGTGTGAACAGGAAAAATCTTCAATTTGGTTGTTGGATAGTGGAAGTTCTCATCATATGACAGGTAGGAAGACTTTATTCAAACAGCTGGATGAGTCTGTATGTCAGATAGTGAAACTGGGAGATGATCAGGAGGTGCAACTGTGCAAGTTAATGGGAAAGGTTCAGCGGTAGTAATTCTTCAGGGTGAAGAAATTAAATTAATACATGATGTGTATTATGTGCCAAAACTAGCACATAATCTATTGAGCGTTGGGCAGTTGGCCAGTAGTGGGTATGTAGTCAGATTTGGAGAAAAGGAATGTGATATAATGAATGCAAACTCAGGTGATACATTGCTAGCTGTGAAAAGAAATAGTAACAACTTGTATCCAGGGCATTTTCAAACACAGAAGTTGCAAATATGGCAGTGAAGGAAGAAGAGTTATCTTTGCTGTGGCATTATAGATTGAGGCATCTGAATTTTCAGGGATTGAAAGTTCTTAAGCAGCAGGAAATGGTAATTGGTTTGCCAAATTTGGAGCAGTTCAAACATTGTGAAGCTTGTGTTTATGGAAAACTGGCAAGGAATCCTTTTGTGGGAGGAAAATCATGGAGAGCTAAACAAAGGTTGCATTTAGTTCATGCTGATGTTTGTGGTCCAATGCAAACTGAGTCTTATGGAGGAAACAGGTATTTTTTTTTTGTTCATTGCTGATTATTCTAGATTGTGTTGGGCTTATCTTCTGAAGTACAAGCATGAAGTTTTTTCATGTTTTCAAGATTTTGTTGCTCTTGTTGAAAGACAAACAAATCAGAAATTGAAAATATTAAGAACAGATAGAGGTGGGGAGTTTCTTTCAAGGGAATTTAATATGTACTGCAGTAGATTGGGGATTAAACATGAACTCTCAGCACCATATTCTCCTCAACAAAATGGAGTGGCTGAAAGAAAGAATAGAACGCTAGTGGAGAAAGCAAGAAGCATGATGAAAGCCAAGAACTTGCCATTAAAATTTTGGGCAGAAGCAATATTGACTGCAACATACTTGTCAAATATTTCTCCTACATATGGTGTGCAAGGACAAACTCCACATGAAGCTTGGTTTGGTCTAAAACCTAAAGTAACTCATTTGAAGGTCTTTGGGTGTCTGGCTTTTCCAAAACTAATTACACAGAATTTAAGGAAGCTTGATGAGAGAGCTCAGAAAGGTATTTTTGTTGGTTATAGTCAAAATTCAAAAGCATACAGGATTTATATTCCTGATTCAGGGAAGATAGTTATGAGCCGAGATGTCTACTTTATGGAGGACAAGTGCTGGCAGTGGGATGAGAAGGCAAGCATGTTACAGGATGATGCAGGAAAGAAGTCAGTCATAGTTGAAATTTCTGGCAGTGGACCATCAAATGTATCAAATAAGGATACGTTAACATCATCTAGCTCTGAGAGTGATGATACACCAGACACACAGACAAGGCAAGAAAGGGCATCAAGTGTGGATGAATCACCAATTCAAAGAGTGAGAGCACTCAAAGATGTGTATGAAAGCTGTACATTTGCCTTGCATGTTTCAGATCCTGTAACTTTTGATGAAGCTGAAAAAGTAGAAGTGTGGAGAAAAGCAATGGCTGAAGAAATTAATTCTATTGAAAAGAATGGTACTTGGAAACTATGTGACTTACCAGCAGAAAAGAAAATGATAGGAGTAAAGTAGATTTATAAGACTAAATTCAAACCAAATGGAGAAATCGATAAGTACAAAGCTAGACTCGTCGCTAAAGGATATACTCAAGAGTATGGAGTGGATTATGAGGAGGTTTTTTCTCCGGTGGTGAGACTGGATACAGTAAGAATGTTTTTGGCATTTGCAGCATACAAAGAGTGGCCAATTTTCCAATTGGATGTGAAGTCTGCATTTCTTAATGGAGTGTTGGAGGAAGAAGTCTATACAGCTCAGCCAAGGGGGTTTGAGGTCCCAGGCAAAGAAAAGATGGTATATAAATTAATTAAGGCTTTATATGGTCTAAAACAAGCCCCTAGAGCTTGGTATGGGAGGTTAGACACTTGGTTTCAATCATAGGGGTTTCAAAGGAGCCAAACGGAACATACTTTGTATAAAAAGGTTGAGGAAAATGGAGAACTTCTATTGGCATGTGTATATGTTGATGATCTACTTTATATGAGTTCATCCTTACTAAAAGCCGATCAGTTCAAGGCAGATATGAAAAGAGAATTTGAAATGAATGATCTAGGTGTCATGAAGTATTTTTTGGGCCTTGAAATTAAGCAAGATAAGGATGGAATACATATGTCTCAAAGGAAATATTTGGAAGACTTGCTGAAGATGTTTCACATGCAAGGGTGTAAGCCTGTAAGTGTCCCAATGACTCCTGAGACAAAGCTGCAAGTGATTGGAAAGTCTGAAGAGGCAAATGCAACTGTTTACAGGAGCTTGATTGGTAAGTTGCTATATTTAACTCATTCAAGACCTGACATCATGTTTGCAGTTAATTTGTTATCCAGATTCATGTCAAAGCCTACTAGAATTCAATTTACTGCAGCAAAATGTATTCTCAGATATCTTGTTGGAACGTTAGATTATGGTATTCAGTATGATAGAGGTGCTAATTGTGTTCTAGAAGGTTTTTCTGACAGTGATTGGAGTGGAGATTTAAATGATAGAAAGAGCACATCAGGTTATGTGTTTAATTTGGGCACAGGAGCAGTATGTTGGTCATCAAAAAAACAAGAAGTTGTGGCTTTGTCAACCACAGAGGCAGAATATATGTCTCTCTGTTCAGCATGTTGCCATGGAATCTGGATGAGAAAGATTTTAATTGATTGTGGTATGCAGTATGATGCTCCAATTACAATATGGTGTGATAGTAAATCCTGCATTGATATTGCCAAAAATCCAACTCTTCATGGAAGAACCAAGCACATTGATATTAAGTTTCACTTTATCAGAGATTTAGTGGCAAACAAAGAAGTCAATTTGAATTTCTGCAGAACTGATGAACAAGTAGCTGATGGCTTAACAAAATGTTTCAATTTTCAGAATCATTGAAGATTCAGAGAGCAACTGGGAGTTTGCAGCCTTCAAACAAGGGGGAGATTGTTAGCTGATTGAAGGCCTACTCGTATGAAGTTGAAGTTGAAGCTAATTCCAGATTTTGCTAGTTATTTATGTAGTTATTCTGTTTTCAGTTTCTTATTTCAGTTTGGTGTCTAAAGTTTGGTTTAATTTCTGGGTGTATTAGTTGCTTTGTGACTAGTGGTGTAGAGAGTGTGGATAGAACAGATGGACGGCCAGGGTAGCTCAATCTGGGTAAATGGTTTTAGTTCTAGGCATGATATTGTGTTTGTTTGGTTGGTGTTTTGTTTAAAGTCTATGTTGTTTGGTTTTCTTAGAGAGAGAAGTGAACAACAGCTAAGAGATTTGAAGGTCTGGGAACTTTGGTATTTTTTCTGAACTTGTTTTCATTCTCAATATCCAGATTCACTGTTCTTCTTTCTCAGAAGTCTAACAATTTTGAGCATGGGTGAGCCTGAGTGTTAATTCTCTATATATCTTTTTTGCTTGCTTTAGTCTTGGAGATTATATATATATATGTCTTTGTTAATATCCTATTATTGAATAAAGAATCCACCATGTTATGGTGCATGTTTAGTTTTATTTATGTACCTCATGTATGTTTTGAGTTATTTATTGTAATTTTATTTTGGTTAATCCGAGAAATTATATATATATATATATATAGGTGTGTATTTGAATAATTTAAAAGGTTTTCATTTTGTTTTTTCTGGGTGAGTTGGCATGCCATGTTAAAGGCTTTGTTATGTTAAAGTTTGAATTTAAATTATTTTTTTATCAATACATTCATATCCATTCATCAGTCAAAATAATATACTCTAAAATTTCGTTGCAGCTACACCTGATGTAATGAATATAGATGCTCCATTTCCATATATACCTGACAAAAAGTAGGATGAATTTGTAGTCTTGGACGGAAGTTTATAGTATAGGTCTGCAAAGAGGATGAATTTGTTGAGTGATGGTAGAAGGCCTTAGTGAGTACAATATCAAATTTGGATAATTGGTCCATAGAAAAATGTGAAGGTCTAAGAGTACAGGGATAGGAATTGTAATAAATATCAAGACCGGTTATAATGGATTATTAGTGGGTACATCTTGTACGTAGTAGATATGCACTAGTAGTTGGTCGAAGGTTGTTTGACATTGGTGAGACTTAAGTTTGATTTAGCTCTTAATCCCTTTTGAAGAGCAACATGCATATAGAAAGCTATTTGCTTAGAATGTAATTGAAGGGCAAGTGGTTTGTATAAGAAATGAAGCTCATAAGCTGAATACTTAAGGCAAGTGACTAAACTAAGATTTTAATTAATAAATCACATCATGCTAGCAAGACAACATCTTAATCCATATGGCAAACCCGGCCCAGTTTATTTGGGCCTAAGCCTTGTTTTCAGGTTCAAAATAAAATCCATTTCCATCAAATTCATTAACCCAGAAATATTAGCTATGCAGTTCCAGCTATGAACTAAATTAATGGAAAATTCTATATTTTCTATCACAGTAAAAACAAATTATCAACAACTTGGTTTGGGCACATAATTATGCAGGCAATATTGATTTAAAAAGCATATATAGAAACTCTAGTGAGCAAACCACCATGATGCAAATCAGAGAAAGCTCTGGCAATAACATAGACAAATAGTTATATTCCATTAATAAAGAGACTTTAGCTAATAAATCAATATAACTTCAAAAGATTAAGAAAAGCAAAAGCAGATTGTTCTTTTTAAAGCAGTCTAATATGTCTTCATGGACCATTTCATTCAATCTGTAGTTTTGGAATCTAATAAAGCACCACTACAGCCTTCAGTCTTAAACATGGGCTTTAAGTGGATGTCCTTTTTCTTTGTTTTATGATCTAATAACACAATCTCTTCATATTTGAATTTACTTCCCAGATTCCGTAAGTACAATGAACTAAACTTTTCTCTACTAAGCATTCAAACTTAGTTGTAAAACAATTGAGAGGTTAATTAAAAAGATTCACATAACTCCAATGGAAAAGCCAAAAGCAAAATCTTTTCTTTATCTAGAAATAACATTGACAAAGAAGTGCTTTAGGTGGCTTAATTAATGTCATTGGTATTGAATAATTTATTCAATTGGTATTTATTTATATACCTGTGTATCCGTGTATACAAACGGATGATAATAGATAGATAGGTTGATTGATTAATTAATTTCCTATCTGAGTGTGATTTATAGATTTCATGTTATTATAACAATCAATCTTATATGAATATGATGAAGATGATGAAGATATTGATTAATAAATTTGACTTATAAAGGTTTGTTGCTATTGCACAATTTGTATTTATGTGTTGAAACCAAATTAAAAAATATTTTATTTGTCAATTTTAATTTTTATTAAGTTTTGAATAACACTATAACATGTGTATGGCAGCTAAATGTGGCCTCTTACAAGACGTGGTAGGCCTCATAGAGTAGAAGGTCCAACTCTATCTAATCCAAGCTCAAGCCACTCTATAAGCACAAGGCCTACTCTAGATCATGTACATGATGGGTCTACTTCTGATTCTGGTTAGAATATTTTGTAAAATATTCTGGTTAGAATATTTTAATAATTTAGGAATTCAAAAGAATGTTAGAGGTAGTGGTGTCAAACGGGCTTGCCCGGCCCGGGCCCACTACAGCCCACGCACTATGCGTGCCCGAGCCGGCACTGCCCGCCAACTACCAAGGTCGGCCCAGCATGTGACCCAACCCAGTTATATTAAATTTATATTTTTTATTTTAAACCCTAAAAATATAAAAAAATACCCTAAAATTGTTAAAAATATAAAAAAATACTCTAAATTCAAAAACATAGAACTAAAAGCCTTATTGACTAAAAAAACAAAATATATACCAAAAAAAATTAAAAAAAGAAAGAAAAACTTGTATTTGTCGTGTCGGGCCAACAACGGGCCGCGGGCAGTGCCGACCAGTGGGCTGTAAATCCCTAGCCTAGCACGGCCCGGGGTTTGGGCCGTGCCGGGACCGGGCCGGCACGGCCCGTTTGACACCACTAGTTAGAGGTCATTCAAGGCTTGAGGGATTATGGAACAATGATGGGAACTCAACAAAAAAAGGTGGTCCTTGTTGAGAGTTGTTACTCTAAACCACGACCAAGTCTGCAGAATTTGACTACCAACATACGTTGCATGGAGGAGATTCGGCGCTGTCCTGATTGGGCGTCACAAGGAAGTGCTGGGCTGCGATTGGATAGCCTCTTTATCTGTTTACTTTTTAATGCTCGTGTGTTGAGTCAGAAGTCCTAAGACCTTTTGTTTGCTCTTTAATTCTCTATATATTGAATTGCTTTTCCTATTTTGATGTTAAGTCTTAATATACATTAAGCTTCAGCTATCCAGTATAACTTATGAGATCCCAGTGTTCATCCTAATCAAAGATACTCAGGAGGCTCAATCCGAGGTTTATGAATGTTGTTTATTCTATAATTGAAGCCAAGAACCTCTCTACCATCACAATTGATGAGCTCAGCAGCTCATTAAGGAGCCATGAATCTTTGCTCAATTTGGCGGGCGAACAGGAGGAAGAAAAAGCTCTACATGTTAGATTCTTTCCACCAAGAGAGCATGGAGGTTGCGGTGGAAGAGATCGTGGCCGAGGATACAGAGGGAGAAGATTAGGACGAGGGTGAAGTTGGAGCTTTGAACAACCTCATACACCTGATGACAACAAACAACACAAGGGAATTCAATGCTTTGCATGTAAAAGGTTTGGGCACATAAAATCTCAATGCAGGTTCAAGAATAAGGAAGCAAATATTACAGAAGAAGCTAAGGAATCTGACGAACGACTGCTATTTATGGCCTTCAGTGAAGATGCAAGTGAAGGAGAAGGAACATGGCTAATTGATTCAGGTTGTTCTAACCATATGTCAGGTAACATAACACTCTTTCAACACTTGGAGGATGTCTCAAACCAAACTATTAGGTTAGGAGATGGTAAAATACTGAAAGTGGGTGGAGTTGGCTCCATTACTCTATGTTCATGTTATGGAAAGACACGCACTCTAACAAATGTGCAATTTGTACCTCATCTAGCACACAATTTGTTGAATGTTATGCAACTAATGAGCACTGGATACTCAGTGGAATTCGCAGGGGGTGAATGTGTCATCAGGGATGCAATCACCAAAGCCAAAGTCACATAAGTGAGTATGACCTCTCACAGACTTTTTCCTCTTGAAGCAGATGATGTGGAAGCAGCAAATGCTGCTCAAAGAGAAGAAGAACTATCTGAGATATGGCATAAATGCAATGGTCATCTGAATCAAAGAAGTCTCAAACACTTGGCAGAGAAACAAATGGTTGATGGCCTTCCGGTGATCCATAACATTGATCCTTGTGAAACCTGCTCAATGGCCAAGCAGACACGCGCTGGTTTTCCTATTGGGCAAGCTAGGAGATCAAATGATCATCTTGAGTTGGTTCATGGTGACCTAGTTGGTCTGATGCAAAGTCCATCAATCGGAGGAAATTTGTACTTTCTCTTGTTAACAGACAACTACACCCGCCACAATTGGGTCTATTTTCTTCAACAGAAATTAGACACTCTAGAGAAATTCAAACTGCTCAAGCTCTTTGTCGAGAAACAATTCTTTTTGCCACTAAAATCCCTTCGCACGGACAGTGGTGGAGAATTTACAAGCAAGGACTTCAAGTCATTCTGTGAGCTCAACGGAATTTGGCAACAGCTTACTGCACTTCGATCTCCGTAGCAAAACGGAATCGCAGAATGAAAAGATCGCACTGTGAACGAGATAATGTGAACAATGTTGAAGGAGACGTCGATGCCCACAGAATTTTGGGCTGAGGCGGTGAGTACCGCTATCCATATCCTCAATCGATCGCCAACAATAGCGCTTGAAGACCAAACACCACATGAGGCGTTGACAGGGGCGAAGCCAGGTGTGAAGCACTTTAGAGTATTCGGGTGTTTGACTCACTCCCTCGTTGACCCATAGCAAAGGCGGAAGCTTGATTCCAAATCCTCTCTCGAAGTCTTCATTGGATACTGCGACAACGCCAAGGCTTACAAGATCTTTGACCCACTCACAAGAAAAGTCAAGGTCAGCAGAGATGTAAAGTTCTTTGAAAAGAAGAAGTAGGGATGGTCGGGAGATGCTGACTCAGTTGCAAGAAATTGTGTGCCATCTAGTGATGCAAATGAAGAAGCAGTACTTGATCAAGTTGAATACTCTTCGCCACATAATCCGTCAGATGGACAGCTGAACACACTTCAGGATCATAACAACTCATGTACTTCATCTCCTTTCAACCCAACTAAAGATGATGATCCATCGGCAAGGTATAGAAACTTAACTGTTGTAGACCCTATATCATTTGATGATGCTGCGAAGGACTAAGGTTGGTGTGCTGCTATGCAGGAGGAGATGGAGGCAATTCACAAGAACAAGACCTGGGAACTAACCATCCTGCTAGAAGGAAAGAAGGTCATCGGCTTGAAGTGGGTATTCAAATCTAAATACAATCCTAATGGAACAATATTGAGAAAGAAGGCAAGGGTAGAAGCCAAGGGTCATAGTCAGGTTGAGGGCATTGACTTTGACAAGATGTTCTCCCCGGTGGCTCGGATTGAAACAGTTAGACTATTTCTCGTTGTTGGAGTTTACAAAGGATGACGAATTTATCTGCTAGATGTCAAATGGCATTTTGAATGGAGAATTAATGGAAGAGGTCTATGTAAAGCAGCCTGAAGGTTTCAGCATCAAGGAAAAAGAAGATCATGTCTACCGGCTTCATAAGGCACTCTATGGTCTCTGGCAAGCACCGCGAGCATGGTACAGTCATATTGATGCCTATTTTCATCAAATGGGATTCATGAGAAGTACCAATGAGCCAACGGTGTATAGGAAGACCATTGCAAACACAGAAACCTTGCTTTTATGCCTATATGTTGATGATATTATATATATGGGAAGCTCAGTTGAGATGCTGAAACAATTCAAGGAGAGCATGATGAACGTGTTCGAGATGTCAGATCTGGGACAGTTAAAATATTTCCTTGGCTTGGAGGTGATTCAATACAAAGATGCTCTATTCGTCTCTCAACGGAAATATGCAGAAGACCTCTTGAGCAAAGCTGGGATGCTACATCGCAATTCCATTGCAGGACCAATAAATCTAAATGGAAAGCTACACAAAGAGGATGGGTCTAGGAATGCAGATTGTATCAAATACAGGAGAATTGTTGGTAGCCTTCTCTACCTTACCCACACTTACCTTGACATAATGCACACGATCTCTGTTGTTGCTCATTTCATGCAATCTCAAACAAAGCATCAGTACGGAGCAGTCAAACGAATCTTGCAATATGTGAGTGGTACTATTGGGTATGGATTGCATTATGCTAGGAAAGAACAGTTTAAGCTCGTTGGCTACTCTGACAGCGATTGGGGAGGATTGTCGGAAGACCATCGGAGCACCACTGGCTGGACTTTCTCTCTTGGCTCAGGTGCAGTGGCCTGGTGTTCCAAGAAGCAACCAGTGACAGCCTTGTCAAGTACCGAGGCGAAGTACATCTTTGTTACCTCAGCTGCATGTGAAGCCGTTTGGCTGTGACGTCTACTGGCAGACATGAATGAAAAGCAAGGGAGTCCTACAGTCATTAAGTGCGACAATAGCTCTGGAATCTCTATAGCCCGTAACCCATTTCACCATAACTGAACGAAACACATTGACACCAGATACCACTTTATCCGTGACTTGATTAAAGATAAAGTTATCAACATTGTCCACTGCAGCACCCATGATCAGGTTGCAGATATTTTATAAAGGGACTCCTGAACGGAAAATTTGAATTTTTCAAAAATGAGCTAGGAGTATGAGGTTCAGAGCAAGGGGAGTGTGTTGAGAGTTGTTACTCTGAACCATGACCAAGTCTACAGAATTTGACTACCAATATACGTTGCATGGAGGAGATTCAGCGCTGTTCTGATTGGTCGTCTCAAGGAAGTGCTGGGCTGCGATTGGATGGCCCCTTTATCTATTTACTTTTTAATGCTTGTGTGTTGAGTTAGAAGTCCTAAGTCCTTTTGTTTGCTCTTTAGTTCTCTATATATTGAATTTTTTTTCCTTATTTTGATGTTAAGTCTTAATATACATTAAGCTTTAGCTATCCAGTATAACTTGTGAGATCCCAGTGTTCATCCTAGTCTTAATATACATTAAGCTTCAGCTATCCAGTATAACTTGTGACAAGCAATGGTTAAATTATTCAAGGATGACATGAAGAAAACTTTTGAAATGACGGATCTAGGAAGACTACATTATTTCCGTGGGCTTGAAGTGAAACAGAAGAATGATAGCATCTTTATCACTCAAAGAAGATACATAGATGATATATCAAAGATGTTTGCCATGGAACATTGCAAGTGTGTTGCAACCCCTATGAACGTGAATCAAAAATTTCAGTCAGAGGATGGAACAGGTCAAGCTGATGTTAGGATCTACAAGAGCCTGATTGGGAGACTACTGTACCTCACTCACACACGCCCAGACATTTCTTATGCCGTTGGGATATTATCCAGGTTCATGGCAAATCCTAGCAAACGACACTTGGGAGCTGGGAAACAGTTGCTGAGATATTTAAGTGGAACCAAGAATCTGGGCATTTGGTATTATAAAGGCTTGGAGTGCAAATTACAGGGATACTCTGATAGTGACTGGGCAGGCAGCGTTGATGACAGAAAAAGCACCTCCGGCATGTTGTTCAATCTTGGAATAGGGGCGGTGTCATGGGGGTCCAGAAAGCAGGACATCACTGCGCTTTCAACTACCGAAGCTGAGTATGTAGCGGTGAAAACAGCTGCTTGTCAGGTTGTATGGCTGGGAAAGGTGCTGGAGGATTGTGGAATGAAGCAGGAGGGTGCTACGTCGATTCGGTGTGACAACAAGCTGACAATTGCTATTGCAAAGAATCTGGCGATGCATGGAAGAACGAAACACATCGACATCCGTTTTCACTTTATCAGGGACTTGGTCTCAACCGCAATTGTTGAGTTGCTGCATTGCAGCACCGAGGAACAAATTGCTGATATATTCACTAAACCATTGAGTGTTTAGAAGCACAATTATATGAGGAGCAGGCTTGGCATATGTGATTTGAATCAAGAGAGGGTGTTGAGAAGTGATTCATAAATCACATACATGGATGAAGTGTTAACCATGAAGCTGAAATGTGATTGGCTGCTACTTATTTAGTATGTAGTTTATGCATGAGTTTGTGTGCATGGTCCATGTTACTATTTCAGTGTCATGTCTTGTCTTTTATTTAATTTTTGTTGTACTGAGTCAAGGGTATTGGATGTTGTGTCCAAAACCTTGGTAGTGGAGTCATGTTTGGTCAAACCAAGTCTTGTAAAAGCACTCCATGAGTGCATATGTTATTCAAGTGAAGTTTATCCTTTGCAGCCAAGCCACACTGCATTCTATCTCACTTCCTTTCTTCAGGTTAGCAACCCATCTTCGAGCAACAGAATCTACATGATTAATAATAGTACATACTCAATGTGACATATGCTGATGTCCTCTCCAAAAAGCATCTCTATATGCCTGAAGACTTGTTTCTGGTTTGTTGAATTATTTGTTGATACTTTATTTGTGGTCTAGGTGGGATAGTCCCTATTTTACTTGCTATACAAATATTTCTTGTATCCTTCATGGTTTAAATATTTAATAATCTCTGGGAGGACTTTTCATATATGATATCTTTTGGGTATTTTTTACTCCAGTGATGGTTAGTGTTGCTAAATCTTTTGATGCACCTATCAAGGTTAGCACTTTGTCTACACTTGTTCATCTGTGTTCAGGATTTGATGTTGGAAATAAGAGCTACAAGAGATGCATTCAAGTAATTAGTACAATAGTGATCTCCCTAAACCCTAAACACCATTCTCTTTGCTTGGGCTTGGTGATAATGTAATCCCAGTTTAAGGCTTTGGCTTTTGGATTGTTATTTCTCCATTATGATTTATTGGATAATTGCTCCTTATTCACATGGATTTTTTTCTATGCTTGTCAGGTGTTAATTAGTAGAGAGTTTTGGAATGCAATCTTTACCAGCTCAAGAAAGATAAAGGAAAACCTTGCTTTTGTAAAGATGTATTTCTGAATACAAATTATGAGATTTTGTATACTTTGTAAATAAAAATATTATTAATTTTAATGTTGGTATTTTTTACAAATTTTTAGTTATGCATGAATATTACAATTGTAGATGTTGATTTTTAATGATATGCATAACAACTATTAGTAAAAATTAAATTATTATTGTATTTTAGGTTGTGGGAAAAAATATGAATATATGAAATAGTGGTACTGTTTGGCTGATGTTGTACCTACAGCGGGAGAAAAATCTGTCACTGTAGGCATCAAAAGCCATACTGGGATGTGTGATGCAGAAGGCTTCCGTCCCAAGGACCGATTGGGAAGTTATCCCCTTCAACTGAATTCACTTCTTAATCTTTTGGTCTTCCCTTTTTGGTCTAACGGGATGAGAGTTTAGCCGCTCCATAATCCGCTCTTATAAGCTATAACCGTACATTTCCGCCACAACCCCTATTTTGATAGTGGATTTAGTGGTAAATTTAATGTCAGCCATTATGGGATGTAGTGGTAGATTTAAGACCTATAGCAGTGGATTTTTCCGCTCTATAGGTTTTTTTTTTTTTTTTTTTCTAAACGTAAACGACCTTGATGAAGTCATTCTAGGAACACGTGTGATTACAAAGCATCATATGCTTTTACTTTATTTATTATTTTTTATTTTCAGAAAAGTGGGTCTACTTTAGAACGGTAAATTTGAATTATTATTATTATTATTTCCCTTTTACCCCAATGAAATTAAAAGCTATCCCAAATTACAGCATTACTGACATGATTTTTTTCCTTTTGGTTCATGCTTCAATAAACTTGGAGGGAGATTCATTAGCTGGGGGGATCAAATTTTATTTCTTAATTATAGCTACAAAAATGATGAAAGTATGTAATAAATTAGATAAATTAATCGAGACTAACTAACTTTAAGCATATATAAATATATCATGAATTACCAGCGCCACATCTGTCATGCATGTTGCGTACGTGGAATATGTCATAAAACGATTAATTATCTTTAAGAGTAGCAAAATGACATTTAAATAAATTTGTTATTCAACTTCGCACATGTAATTACATTTTTACCAAAATTTTGTAATAAAATATTACAAGTTTAAAATTTGCAAACATATAATATATCGCTAGAATTTTTTATATAAGATTTTATAATATATCACTCTTCACATATAAATCTTTAATGTTCATTATTTTTAGTTATTTTTAACTTAAGCTTAAATATTTAATTTTGATAATCAACGCGAGTTATTTAATTTAAATATTAAATTGTAACAACTACTATTTTGAATAATAATATTTAAAAATTATAAATAAAAAATTATATATCATTAAATATAACTGATTATTTTTACATAAATAAACATCATTTATTTATATTGAAGCAAAAAAGTAATTTTACTACAATCATTCTCTTATTTTTTTCATTCCCAATCAAATGTGTTTGGTTTCATTTTTATTCCTATTTCTATTCTTAGCTATTATGTGAATCAAACACCTCCCACTTAATCCTAACTAATTTAATCTCTAACCATATAAATTGTGATTTATTTAATTTTTTTTAAAAAAATCTCTAACCATACACTTCGATTTAAAAATAGTAAAGTTGTTTTCAATATTTGCCTTAGACCTTCTTTGAAGAAAATGTGGCATACACCCTCAGTGGAGTTAGACCTTTTCCAAAAGTAGTTTTCAGTCATTTTTAAACATTTCATACAATATCAAAGTTGATCTCGGCGGAATCACTCCACTCACAACTATGGGATAAATTTTTTGAGAGGTCACCAAACTTTGGACTTTTTTCAATTTGCTCACCAAACTTTAATTTGTATAAAAAAAGTCATTGATATTTGATTTATCTTCACCGATAGATCACCTGGGTGCTTCCAGCCCCCCTTTTTGCTGATGTGGCTGCCGGAGGAGGCTAATTAGCACCCACATCACATGTCATCTTACCAACATGGCTATCCTAGTCATGTATAATATTCCACGTGGACTTAACTCGCCACATCACCGGGAAACACTCCACGTCAGCAGGTCTTCTTCATCTTTCTCACAAGAAAGGCAAGAACACTATAGGAGGCCAACGGATGTCATGGCGAAGATCGCCGCGCACAAGGACTAAGGTGACCTCTCGCATGATAGGCTAGGAAACACTCCACATCAGCGGGCCTTCTTCATCTTTCTCATTAGAAAGATAATAACACTGTGGGAGACCAATGGTCTTCTTCATCTTTCTCATCAGAAAGGCAAGAACACCGTGGGAGACCAATGGGTCTTCTTCATCTTTCTCCTGATATTCCACAATAAAATGGACCAAAGCAGCAAAAAACCAGAATGAGGATTCTCATTACACCATCACAAACCTGAGAACAATAAGAATAATCCTTTACTAAATGAAAGTTTACAGGAAACCCTATCATTAACCTTTTTTAATCACTAACTTAACTATGTTTATTTAGCATCAATAATCCTTTCTCCAAGTCAATCTCCAATTTTCGTATTTTCTCACTGAAGAGTTAAATCCTCATAAAAAAACCACATAATTTGATTCTGTAAATAGTGATACCACAATTAATTCTACCACTAATTTTTTAGAAATACATATACAATGACTAAAATTAAGATTCTAAAAACCAATAATCATTTCAGAAATCAACATATCTGAGTTCATAATTAGGTATCTTCATGAAAATTGCCAGTAAAACAACAAAAATTACAACTTTAATAGCTAAAATGTTGATTATTATCAGTTGTTTACATAAAAACAATTGATTGGTTTACATGTTCAATCCAACAACATAAATGATAATTAATTTCATTGTCCTGCATAATAGAACCGATAGAACTGATATTTGCCAAAAATCTCTATTAACATTCAAAGTTTGTCTGTCCTGACATAAAAGTGACAATAATTTCAAGGATTCATGTTTGTGAAGCTAGAATTGCCAACCTACAAAATAAGTGTGACTTCACAAAATTAATCCTTTACTCATGTAAAGAATTACAGATTTTCTTAAACCAAAAATAAAATAAAATAAAAAATAAAAAAATAAAAACACTAGCTGAATTTGCATTTTGCTCCATGTTGCATACATTTGTAACCCATTCAAGAGGGCCTTCCATAGCTCCCACTAGAAGTACCTCCTGGAGGGACCCAAACTCTCCTCTTCTTTGTAGCATCACTGTCTTTGTTCTTCTGTAATGTTTTCTTTGCAGCTTCAAGATGGCCTTCCATAGCATCTTTTTTTTTTTGTTTTTTGCCTCCCTTTGTATGAATTTTTTGTCTTCCCAGCCTATTTCCATATAGAGGAATTGTGCAGGTGGATTGACCCTGATCAATTACATTAATTAGCCACAGAGTAATGTTAAAAAGAACATAAAAGAAAATAAAAAAAGTGTTAAGTAGTTCAAACCATCACTTGTGATATTGGCTCTTTAGAGCTTGGTTGCCGTGATGCACTTGAGTGGTGTTGATCACCTTTGATCAATGAGTCAACCTTTAATACCCATGCAATAGAAAATAAGTGACCCTCATCATAAAATTTTTAAAATGGTGGAGTTTAAAAAATAAACCAAGAAACAAACCATTGTGAAATGCTCCTCTAGAACTTGTGAATCAATGCCCTCTGTCGGATCCTCTTCCCATGCTGCATTTTGTGTCTCATCTATAGTTTTATTTCTCTCTTGGCATGTACACATGATTAATCTTCAATTAGTGGCTGATCAAATAAGACTAACAAAATGCAAAACAGAATAGCGTGCAAACCCTTTGCATTGATCCATTGTATCTTTTGTTATGTCCTTTAGCACCACAAATGTTGCATGTCATTATAACTCCTCTTGTGCTAACTTTCCCATGAGTGTACCCCTTGTTGTCTTCATCAACTTCCCTTCTCTTCATTGTGGTCTTCTTCTTGCCCTTTCTCCTGGTAGCTGATTGAGGAAGAACCATGGGTCCCTGATTACTCTTAAGCCAAGAGTCCTTATCTTGAGTGGGATTCAAAGTGTGTCTGTAGGTGTCTAGGTAAGTACTGGCCTTGTAGAAATCATCTAGAAAGTCTTCAGGTCTGTCCTTATTGTAGTATATGACTGAAATGACATGACAACAAGGGATACCCGTCAACTGCCACCTTCTACATGAACAACTACCCTCATCCTTATTTACTACATTCTGCCCATCAGGTCCTAAAACCTGATACTTGGCCACCCTGACCAAGTTGTTGTGTAAAGGAAACTTTGTTCCTTGAACTTTTCCAATTTTTTAACAATCCTAGGGCAGTGAATAGATGTGACTCTTTGCATTGCATCTCTTCTTCTCTGTATCCTTATCATTAGTTGAGTTCTTATCATTTCATTCATTGTTACAATCCCCTTAATCTTGGCCTCTAAAATGTGCCCATTGAAGCATTCACACATATTATTCAAGAGGATGTCACATTTAAATTGTGTTTGAAAATGTGACCTAGTCCAATGATGTGCATCAATGTTTTTCATGTATTGAAAGGCACCTTGGGACATCTCTCTCAGGTTGTTCATGCCTTTATCAAAGGCAGGAGGGTTAGTGGTAGTGGCACAAGCCCAAAGCTAATCTTTAAGAGCTTTTCCCCTATAGGTTTTTCTAAAATTTATATGGATGTGCCTAACACAATATCTGTGCTCACTGTAAGGGAAAAGTTCTTCTATAGCAGGAATTAGGCCCTATTCATACCCAACACCCACAGACACATTGAATAGAAAGGAGAAATAATCATTGCAATACTAGCGGCAAACATAAATAAAGAATAAATTAAAGAAGGCATCATGCAAAAGAATCTGAATCTGAATTACATAATTGCATCAAACAAACAATAAAGAAGATACTAAATCACATGATCATACAGACATTCTATGCTTACTATTATTACATGATCAATGGTTCCAAACAAGTTTACATTCTATACGTACTATTACATACAATAAAGAAGATGCCAATAAAACAAATTTTCATGGACATTAATAAAAAAAATTCAACTGCATTAGTTACTTTTTCAACAGAACATTAGTTAATTGCATATACATAGAAAAAAAAAATACATATATGCATTTTCTTGGCTTGAAGTAGCAATCATTTGCAGGCCAAGTAAATATAAACAAATAGAACATTAGTTAAATTTCCAGAACATTAGTTAATTTTTAACAGAACATTAGTTAATTGCATCAAGGTTAATTTTCAACAAATCTAATCAAAGTTAATTGCATGATCAATAAATTCTCAACAAAACATGTGAGCAAAACATGTCAACAGAAATTAATTTTCATCCAACAACCAAATTTGCATGATTAATAAAACAAAGGAAGTTAGAAAAAAATGAGCTTACCTTTTGCCTGTCAGTCATGAATGCCCAGTTAAAGCTATTTGTGATTTCCAAATCATCTGCCAATAACGCCATGAACCATTTCCAATTTTCTTTATTTTCTTTACTCACAGTGGCCCACGCAATGGGGTAGATGCTATCATTAGCATCTATCCCCACTACTGTCAGTAGCTGCCCTCCATAAAGCCCCTTTAGAAAGTGATAAGTGCTTGATTATACATGTTTTACCTACTTGTTTTACATACATTGAGCATCATTTTACCATTGATTATGTCTCATAAAATGTATTTTGGTTTTCTTTTATGCAATTAGGTTGTGGAAGTGTTAAAGGAGGAAAAGGAAGCAAAGATGGGTTATAAAGACGTATTGTTGGGAGCTTTTGTACAACACAAGTGTCAAGGCACAAGAGGGGATCATGCACATGAGGGTGTGTGCCAACTTCCTTAAGAATTCAAGATGATTTGTGTGATGGAAGGGCACAAAGGCAGTCACACCTTCATGTCCCAACTTGTGTGAAGATAGTTAAAGCTCTCAAATGATGATTCGAAGAAGAAGAAATCTTATAACTCACCATATGGACGTGTGCCCGACCATGTGGCCTCAATATGAGAGAGTTTGGATCATGTTTATGAAGAGTACTGTAGCAAAACACTGTTCATTTCACTGTAGCAGTACTGCAGCAAAATTACTGTTCACGCGACCGCGTCAAAATCTCACGCGACCGCGTGGAAATTCTGCAGCCCACGCGATCGCGTGGAATCTCACGCGGTCGCGTGAAGACACGTGACTGGCGCGATTCAGACTTATAAATAGGCCGTTTCGCCGATTCTTTTGATATCTTTTGTGTGCCTTTTGAGAGAGGAAGCGGCTAGGGTTTGAGGAGGAGGTCTTTGCCGAATTGGAGGGCCGTTCTTCACCAACTTTGATAGTTCTTTCCTCCGTCATAGCATCGAGGGAGTCATTGGCAACCTAGCTTCGGAGAAGGATCCTTCAAGACGTTGAGCGACCCATCAAGGCCATCATCACGAATTCAAGGGGGTTTATTTCCATGATTTACATTGCTTTTCATTGTGTTATGTTTTGCTTTGTAATAAGCCCCATGGAGGGCTAAACCCTAGTAGATACTTGGGCATGTGAACCCTAGGTTCCGATTCATGTATTGACTTTCTTTATGCTTTCTTTTAAATCCGAGTTTATTTGAGTTTCAATCTTGTTTTATCATTGCTTGCATGCCTTATTGATTCGTATGGTTGTTTGGTATGCTTGATTTGTTGCCTTGGTGAGAGAGAGGTCTCCATTAGGGTTAGAACATATGAGATTGAAGAGGGTTGAGAGGGTGAGTCATGAGATAGTGGAGTGTCCCCTTTCCCTTCCGATTAAGTGTTTCCTATCTCCGTATTCCCTAAGATCTATGCAACCATATTTGGTGTGAGGTGTGAGATTAAGAGATTTCTCCGCCGGGACCTTGTAGGGGGTTAGGGATCTTCCGCCTAGAAATAGGGTTAGGTCTAATTTTAGGAATCGGTTTCACTTTTAGGTATCCCTAAAGCTTATTGCGGTCATATGGGGTGTGAGGTGTTGAGATTGAGCGATTTCTCCACCGGGACCTTGTAGGGGACTAGTATCGGTGGCCTGGAAGCAGGGACCGATTATTCTTGGATTACCTCGACTCATAGAACTCGGTTTAGAAGCATTTAGTTAGTCTTGCACTTCATGATAGAGCCTAGGGGGAGCATTGCCCGGGTATCTCATCTTCATTGATTGAGATCTCCCTTTATTTACCTTTTGCCTATTCATCTCTGGTATTAATTTCTATGCACACTAGATCACCACAAAATCACATTGGTCATTAGGCTAGATTGCAGAGAAGAAGTAAGTACTAGTAGCCCTGTTCCCTGTGGATTCGACTACCCTACTCACCAGGGTAATTATTACTTCGACAACCCGTGCACTTGCGGTACACACACGCAAAAAGGGTGTGTCAGAAAGCATCCATCCAATGAGATCACATGCCTGCAACCTGCCAGAAAACCCTGTCTTAGGGGTGCCTGGCAAATATACATTGCCTGAAACACCCCTACATCACATTTAAATTTTATGGTGGACCCTGGGTGGGTCCTCAACAACTCCAACGTATAATCATATAGCTTCACCATTTGACTCTCTTCATCACCATCTATAAGACTTTGACACATACAACAACATAGATGAACTGGATTAGTTAATTGTATACATCACACAAAAACTTACAAAAAAAAAAGTGTTACTAAAAAAAAAATCACTAGGCATATAACTTACCTTAATGCAATGCATTTAGCCTTATATGCCTTCAATCTACTGATGTCCACCTCTTGATGGGTCTTCACTGCTTGAATAATACCTGCCATCTTCCAAGAAGGGTTAGCCCTGAATTGTTCCAAATAGGCCTTTGCAATCCAAGCAGCACTGACATGTCTGTTGTTATGGTCCCTTGTGCACTCATGTTTTAAATTACCTGACTTTATTTTGCACTGTGTTCCCATCACTAATGAAGCCCATAGATAAAAAGGGCATCTCCCACTACAGCATATAAGGTCTTCCCTAGCGTTTTTATTGACATTTACCGGCGTTAATAAACGCCACAAAATCACTAAGTGGCAACTCAGGGAAACGCCGGACCAAACGCCGGGCATTCTAACGTCGCTGAAGGAGTGGCGTTTTTCGGTCAAACGCCACCAATTTGCGGCGTTTCGCCAGATAAACACCGTCAATATTGTCACCACATCTCGGATTAATCCCCGGATTTACCGGCGTTTTTACTTTTAAACGCCGGAAACATAATTTTGTATTAGGTACAGTTTATGTTTTATTGGCGGCATTTAACCAAATAAAACGCCACCAAGATTCCGGCGTTTTTGTTCATAAACGCCGGCAAATTAATTTTGTATAAGCTTCAGTTTCTGTTTTATTGGCGGCGTTTTTAATATAAAACGCCACCAAAGTTCCGGCGTTTTTGGTCATAAACGCCGGCAAACTAATTTTGTATAAGCTACAGTTTTGTTTTATTGGCGGCGTTTTTAATATTAAACGCCACCAAAGTTCCGGCGTTTTTGGTCATAAACGCCGGTAAACGTATTTTGCATAATGTTGCACAGCTTGAATTTCATCACCCATCATATTACAAAAGCCTGTATTCATACAAAAACACAATTTCCATGCTAAAAAGCTCCAGAACAAGCATTTTACTGTAATTGAATATTCACATTGCTTCATAATTTGAACCACAAAAAAAAAGAAAGAGAGAAAGCAGACAAAAAGATGCTTGCACACATATAAAAAGATATATTCAAGTGGACATGAGTAGTTTTTAGAAACAAATCAAAACTAGTTGGATTGATGGAAAATGCAGGATTTTCTTGAATTACAACTTGGTTCTCATTCACTGTCTCATCAGCATGCTTTAGTCTTTGATTGAAATGCACACCCACCTGTAATAAACAAAATAAACTAAATAAGCACAGTGAATTAACTTGGTAGATATGCTTTACCATAAAAGAGATAATTAACTTCCTTAGTGATTGATATCAAAGAACTAGAGAGGGGAATCCATGAAAGCAAGCTTCTAGACTTCATTAATAAAGCAACAAGTGGAAGTTATGATAAAAAATAAATAATTTGAAGGCCTAATGCAAGTGATATAAAATAAATAAAAGCTCCTAATACAAAGAATTAATTAAGGCCCTTAATATCTTCTTAATGTTTGGCTGTATTCATGTTAAGTAGAAAAGGTCCCATTAAGCCTAGTGATAGTTGAACTCTAACAATACTAGATATATGAAAAGAAAATTCCTTCCTTATTTGAAGTTCACACTTTTTCTATCCCTATAAAATAAAAATAAAATATGCTCCCATTTAATAATTTAAATGATATATATATATATATATACAAACCCCTTATTTAAATGAGCAAAAACATTACATATAATCAAAATTATCCCAAGTTTATTTAGTTCGAATCTATAATTCCAACAAGTGGAAGTTATGCTTAAAGTGCAGATTAAATCAACAAGAATCTAATGATCATTCATCAATTACTGATTGCATCTTGAAAACCTATCATCCAAAGAATACTAAGATAATCAATTCTACAAAGAATGATCATGACGAGAACATCATAGCTGAATGCTAAAAACTAAAGCCAAAGTTTTCCAAAAGTATAGTCATTTTAATGAAAGCATTGAACCTTGCTCTTAAGTTTTGTTTTAAATTTAAAATTCCTACAGGAATCACAGAAGAGAAAAAGCTCTTCACCAAATAAACCCAAACAATATTCTTGTGAATATGATTCCCCATGCACAAATATAGTTGGCCACAATATATTCTTAATTTGGTTATCAAAGTTTGCATGCTAATGTTCCATTTCCACCTACAATTTTTATTCTAAAAGGTACATGCAAAGTGGAATTTGGAAAAGACATGAAGCTTTCTACATCAATGAGAACACTGCCCTTTCAATTATAAATACCTGAACATTCATCTGTCTTGATCATCAAACCTCCTAAGAGTGCATTAATGTTTTGGAGAAGCCTGATCCTGCAAGAATACATGTAGAGTATTATATACTATTCATAAACACAACATTATATACATATTTAATGTACAAATACCTGAATATGCACACTAGACCCTGCTGTGTTAGCCTTAGGGGTCTGAGATCCAGTGCATTGATTCTGCAATAATTACAATTACATGGTTAAAATATTTAAATGAAAATAATAATACAGTATTAAAAGCTTGCTATAAGATATTATGTACACTGGTTTAACTGTTTCTCTTGTCTTAAAAATAGAAGAAGAAGATCACATAAATACACTGGTTTAACTGTTTCTCTTGTCTACTTCCAATCATCGACACATGTAATTATGTACACTGATAGAATATTATGTACACTCCCATTCAGAGAACAAGAACTACAAACTAAATTAGATCAAATAAGAATAAATGTCATCAAAACCTAGAAAAATAGAACTTTTCATTATAAATTGCAATTCAAGTTTGAAATACCTGCGATTGGGAAGATGATCCACCTATGGTAGGCAGGGGGATAGCGGCTCCTGGGAATTACTGTTGCAAGAATGTATGCAGTGCATTGTAATTAGCACGTTCTCGGCCAAGCTCATCTTCCATCTTTTGGAACTTTTCATCCATCTGTTGGCGAAGTTCTATGCACTCAGATGAATGATCACCACATGTTGCGGGACGACGACTACTTGAATGGCCATAATACTGTGTGGGCGTAGGACCCAATCCAAGCCCTCTTACTCGGCCATGTCGCTCTTTCCCAATCACTTGAGTCAAAATCTCTATTTCAACCATTCCCTCATCCCCATCTATTGAGTCATATTCAGCTAGTTTTTCATTTGCCTTTTCCTACATTTATGTAAAAGTCTTTTAACAAATGTCATTTGTGAAGAAAGTAATAAAAGAAAGGAAAATGCCCAAAGACTTAATACCATAATGTCTTCTGTCTCCTTATTCAAATATGATCCATCTTTTTTAGTATGGGTCGCTTTGAAAAACTCAAAACGTCCTATTTTCTTTCCACTTCTAAGCTCCTAAATGATGAAAATATAGATTAGCAATGTTAACAGCAAATTAAAGCATACTCTTTGGCAAAAATCATATATAACCAAGTATTGACTCTTGAAAGATTTAGCAATTTGTTACCATTTCCTTTTCTTTTCTTGCGAAACTTTTTGAACCAGAAGTGTGAGTGTACTTTTGTTGCTTTCTCGATGAAACCCCAACTTGTTCTGATTCCTGCATAATAACATGAACATTATATATTACACATATAAGATAACATGATTATTACATTTAAAATAAATAATATATTTGTCCAACCTCCCCTTTCCTCGAGTACCAAAAGTCAACTAATTCTTCCCATTGCCAGTTAATGGTCCCTTCTGGACGCTTCTCTTTATTTGCTTGCAACCCATCTTCTCTTTTGAAATATTTTTTCTTCAAATCATGTTTGTAGTCCCTCCATTTCTTTCCCAAAGACTTAAGCACATAGTCTTTTGGGATTTCAAGAACAAAGCGCATCTATTTGACAACCAAAAATAACGCAAAACTAAATATTATAACCTTAATAAGATTGTTTTGTAAATAAAAAGCGTCTCCTGCATAACACTAATGTAAGCATAAAAGTATACCTCTATGAAGTTTAATAGTTCGTCCTTCAATGTTTTCGGCACTTTATGCCAACTCTCATAGTGAAGGCCAATCTTCTGGCTAGAGCGAGCGATCATACCCAAGAATGAAGAGAACAATTGTGCCTCAGGCCCAATTGGTTGTCCAAGCCGTTTTGCACTGACTAGCACTTTCTCTTCTGGAGGCATTGCCCACAACTCCTTCAAAGTTGTTCGTCCTCTTCCTTTATGGTGGCCAACATTGTCAACTACAAGAATTCATATGCCCATTTATCAAGACAAACTGGTTTAATCCATTAATGAAAAAATTAATTGAGAATTCAATTGCACAAAATACCTGTGTTTACATTAACCACTCCACTGGTATTTTCATGTATGTTACCATGGTCTTGGTTGTCATCATCTCCATTGCGGTTTGAATCAGTACCTGACGAATGAGTTGAGGTGCGAGGTTGAACTTCAAGCATTCGAGCAGATGAGGTGCTAACTTCGTTAGATGTAGCAGCATTTTGACTTGTACTTGTTTCAGATCGGATTACTTTCATAGCCTTCAATTTCAATCTTGGCATCTTGATGTTGTCTACATGTCATCATCAAATTTTCTAAGAAAATTTGCTCCAAGAAATTCAAACATTCAAACATATCATTGTGAATTTGTCTAAGCATTGTGAAACTTTAAGTTTTTGAATTTGTTATATTTTGAATTCAAACATTCAAACGTATGGATTGGTTTTGACCAACCAATCTTTCAGAGATTCATACACGGCAAAGTTGAGACCAACATATGGAACCTACGAGCATAATTTAATATGCTTTCAAAATAACTACTGCTGTATTGTCGACCATCCAGCAAGACATTATTTCATAGTCGAGAAGAATTAATATACCTGATGCTATGCAAAAATGAAGCATGGACATGTTCACGCATCTAAAAAGGCAGATGTAGTAGTTTTACCCACACACACACACACACACACACACACACACACATTACTTTGTTCATCATTGCTCCACCAACAGTATGCATAAAAACCATCTGATGTCTAAGTTTGTTTTTATCATTGCTTTATTCATCATTGCTCCACAATAGTAAGCATAAAACCATCTGATGTCTAAGTTTTTGCATATTGTTAATGCAATGGAGGGGTAAGTTCATTGTACCATATCTGTAATACATGGAGAATGCATCATACTTTTCTAAGATTTGGTTAAAATTGATTAATAAACTGTTCTGTTGATTAATACCAGATCTGTAATACATGGAGAATGCATCATATTGTCTAAGTTTTTCTATTCATGCTGTCAATATATCACTTTCCTTTACTGTTCAATTTAGATGATGATAATAAACTGTTCTGTTGGTATTCAATTTTTTATTTATTTAAGACCTTCAGAACATGCCTTAATTTGTGGAAGTATGTCATAAATATACTAACCATTTTAGTCACCCAAGTGAACTCTATCTATGAACTGTTATGTTGCTATCTTAAATTTAGTACAGACACAACATTAAAATTCACTTAATGGCCAATACAGAACAGAAACTGACCAATAGACATGAGCATTCATTGAAAATACATTGAAGCCTCACAAAAATGGAAACAACAACTCTTTGGAAGTGGATAGAAAAGAATTCAATACTTCCACTTGAACATCCGACATTAAAATCCTCACAAAAAATAAAATAAAATAAAATAAAATATAAATAGGAACATTGATCATACTAATCATTTGAACTTTATTTTATAACTAGCAGGAACGTTGTAACACAAACTCAAAAAATCACATAATATAGAGAATAGACCTGCACAGAGAAACATGCCCTTCACTGGCAGCAAACAAAAACATCACAAAAACTAATCCAATTCAAAGCTCTATGGCATAATATGTGTGCACTTTATTAGGAGTTTCTTATGCAGAGTATGAAGTTGTTCCATTTTTCTTATGCAGAGCATAATTTAAAATGCAAAAGAAAAAACTGGCACAATTCAGTCTCACGAACCTGGTCAATGCACAGCAGTTTGACAGCTAAACAGTTCAAGCAACTCCAACAATGCTGAAAAACCTGGAAAAAAAAAAGGTCAGAAACAATCGGTTAGGGAAGATAGGAATATTCTTTAAATCTGGTGGGGCTATGTCTTTCATCATTCAAGCACCACGAAGGACAAATGTCAACTTAGATACCTCACTGTTTGATCACTGTATATTCCTACAAGCAGAAAATCTCCAAGCTATCTAGTACTTCTTAGGATCTGCAAACACGAGTAGTCCAAGTCATTACTCATCATGCAAATTTATGAAGAATCAAAACAGAGGCACAATTAATTCAAGCAATAGAAAATAAATAATAGATCCTAAAGAGATAATTTTTTAGATGTCAAAAGTATCTTCTAGTTATATAAAAAGAACGTGAAATAATACTTGAGCATTACCAGATTAAGGAAGATAAAATACATGTAAAATTTGAAGATATTTTGTTCAAAGATAGTGTCATTTTCACCACTTATACTAAATCAGAGAAATCATGTGCTTGACAATAATAGACATAAAAAAGGACCAAACATAAACCAAGATAATGCATTAATATAATAACTAAAAGTAGGTAGTAAAGAATTTAACTTCTTAAATGACGCCTTTTTTGTTCACCTTATGTTTTGTTCATTATGTTGCATAGACATCCTCATTGACATCTTCACTAACCCATTGCTCATTATCATTAGAAGATAAAATCCTTTCACTACTAGTAGGAAAACAATCGGTTTGAGGACCACTTTCTGTCGATTCATCGCCCATGTCATACACTTCCCTAGCTTGATTGCGTATCACAACATACCATCCAGATTCGGTGGGATCCTTACTGTAGAAGACTTGCTTCACTTGTGATGAAAATACATAAGGCTCATCAATGACATGAGCACCGGTGTGGATTAATCTTGAAAAATTCACCATTGTAAATCCATGTTTATCTTTCTTGATACCTCGGCTATTAGTAACATCAGCCCAATCACATTGGAACAACACAACTTTGAATTTTTTAAAGTAATCTAGCTCGATAATGCCATTCAAAATCCCGTAATAGTCAACATTTCCTTGCACGGGGTTAGCATCACTTGCGCTAGCATAACTCATTGTTGAAGAATTAACAAGGCATCCGGAATTTTGGGTTCTCCTTAATCTCTCACGAGATTTGGTATGGAAGCGAAATCCATTGATGATATATCCTTTGTATCGCTTAACAATTCGGTTTGGACCTTGTGCAAGGAACCTAACTTCTTCAGTCACATCTCTTCCACGAGAAACCTAGGAAATTGTGACAATATATGTATGGAATTAAGAATTGATGAATTTATATAGCATTATGATTCTAATTTTTAGCACTTACAACTTCCTCCAACCATTCATGGAAGGTCTTAGTGAATTGCATATCCACATCACGAGCGGTTGAACGGCGACCACGCATTTGCTGTCTCAGGATATTCTTATACTCACTACAATTAATTGGAATACAAATTTTTAACTTATGTCATACAAAGTAAAAGACATGAAAATGCTTCACTTACCATTGCAGGGTGAGAGTAACGTCATGGTGTAGTAAGACATATCGATGTGCTTGTGCCAATGATTTAGCATCTAATTCTGCTACTTCAAATTTGCCTATTGGTTGTCCATGACTATGAAATAAATAAGGTCCCCCGAGTACCTCATCATGAACTTCAACCAAATTCCTTGGGGGTTTATCAAATATTGTTCCAACATCCTCCAGATATCAGGAACAAAAAGTCACACATTCCTCTGCCAAATAACCTTCGGCAATAGAACCTTTAGGGTATCTCTTGTTGCGCACATAATTCTTTAACTTCAACAAGAACCTAAAACATGTAGGTCGTGTCACCAAAAAAATAAATTTAATTCGTACTAATTCAAACTACGACTATAGTAAAAAAAGGTTACCGTTCAATTGGATACATCCATCGGAAATGGACAGGTCCACCAAGTTTGTCTTGCAATGGAAGGTGAATAACCAGATGGACCATTATAGTGAAGAAAGATGGTGGAAAAATCTTCTCTAATTGACATAGAACCATCGCTGCCCGATATTGAAGTTTTTCAAGATCTTCAACATTGAGAACCTTACCACAAAGAATTTTGAATATATTGCAAAGCTCGGAAATGGAACACATCACTTTTTTTTATGATGATGAGCGTAAAGCAATTGGAAGCAAATCATGGAGCAAGATATGATGATCATGTGATTTTAGAGAATGCAGCTTCCGTTCTTTTTGGTTAACGCATCTTGATATATTTGAGGAATACCCATCCGGAACTTTAATGTCCTTCAAAACTTGACAAAAGACATCCTTCTCCCCTTTTGTCATTGAATAAACAGCAGGAGGCAACCTTGTTCTTCCATTAGGAAGATATTCAGGATGTAGAACATGACGAATTCCCATATCCACCAAATCAAGTCTGGCTTTCAAGTTGTCCTTTGATTTGCCATCAACATTAAGAATGGTCCCAATAATATTTTCACAAACATTCTTCTCGATGTGCATCACATTTAGATTATGCTGCAGAAGGAGATGCTCCCAATATGGTAAATAAAAAAAAATACTTCTCTTTTTCCACAACTCTGCTTCATGTGATTCGTCTTCTTCCTTATCCATTGCACTATCTTCTTGAAAATTGGATTCTTGCCTCTGTCTTTTCCTTGAGCTGCTACAAGTCTTTGATTTTCTTAACCTCTCTTTCATTCGTTTCCCATAGCTATATTGCACATCATTTAACATCAACAAGATTTCTGACCCACTTGTAGATATAGGAGCCTCACATGCCTCGAAGGTACCATCAAATACATTTTTTTGAAGCCTATATGGATGATCTTTTGCTAACCACCGCCGATGTCCCATATAACAAAACTTTTGTCCATTGGATAACCATCTTGACGATATTTCTGTAGCACAACAAGGGCAAGCGTACTTCCCCTTCGTGCTCCAACCAGATAAAATTGCATAAGCAGGGAAATCATTTATTGTCCACATTAGAGCAGCTCGCAAATTGAAATTATGTTTCTTTGATGCATCATATGTCTGAACGCCAACCCATAGTTGCTTCAGCTCCTTGATTAGAGGTTGCAAGTAGATGTCAATGTCGTTTCCTGGACCATTAACTCCAAGGATAATCATGGATAAGAGGAAAGAAGATTGCTTCATCCCTTTCCACGGTGGCAAATTGTAAGGGATCAACACCACCGGCCAAGTACTGTAAGAACTACTTAGTAACTTGAATGGGTTAAAACCATCAGAAGAAAGTGCGAGCCTAACATTTCGAGGATCAGAAGCAAAGTCTGGATATCTCTTGTCAAACATTTTCCATGCTTCAGCGTCAGCAGGATGCCTCAGACACCATCTTCTGTACGACCATCAGTATGCCAAGTCATATCTCCAGAAGTCCTTGAGGACATGAATATTCTCTGTAATCTTGGGATGACAGGAAAATAACGCAAAACCTTCGCTGCTCTTTTGTGAACCATTTCATCATCATCATTAGAAGAGTGGTTAGATTTAGTGGACAACCAACGAGAAGTGTCGTAAACAACACAAGCTTGGTGATTTTCTTTATCCTCCCAGTAGAGCATGCAATCATTAGGGCACGCATGAATGTTTTCATATCCAAGTCCTAAGTCTTTGATTACCTTCTTAGATTCACGACTATTTGTAGGAATGGCAGCGGCTGGGAAAAATTCTTTCAAAAACTCAATTAGGCAATCGAGTGCTTTCCCAGTCATCCCACACATGCATTTTAAGTGGAAAAGGCAAATGCAAAAATACAACCTGGAATGCTTCGAACCATCATAAAGTTTTTCATTCATATCTTCAAGTAACTTGTAGAACTTTGACGCTTCTGTAGAAGGTTCTTCCTCGCCTACCACATCCTGCCCTTCGTCTTCATCATTCTCAACATTTCCAATATTAGGTCCAATGCCCCCATCAACATCATGACGAATGTTGAAAGCATCACGTAACAATTCTTCCATGGCACCATGGCTACTATGAAAGGTTGAAGTAGGATGAGCGGAGCTCGGAGGCATTGTAATTGTGTCATCCAAATTTGATGTTGAAGAAGGAGCACGCTCCCCATGGAAGAACCAGCAAGTGTAACACCGTATAATTACATCACACAGTAAATGTTCTTCCACTACTTCTCGCGTGTGCCAATGAACATTCGCACACTTTACACAAGGACAAACAATCATGTTGTCCTCACTTGACTTATCAAATGCAAACTCAAGAAATGCCTCCACTCCTTCTGCATACTCGTCAGACAATCTTGATTCATGTATCCAACTCTTATCCATCACTGTGTTACCATCAGTGAAGTTAATACAATGCTTATGATATATATATATATATATATATATCTTAACAGGAAAAACAAAGAATAATAATAATAATAATAATAATAATATTATTATTATTATTAGTATTATTATTATTATTATTATTATTATTATTATTATTATGGTTCATATAAAATTTGTATTATGGCCAATAAATAAGAGTGTTGTTTTGCCATGGTTGATCATCTTGATCATCTTGCAATTACTGAATACTAATCACCATGGACTCATCAAACACACTAATCCATGTTTTGATCACGGAGCTTTACAGGTACGATATATACTAAAATCACTGAATCATATTTAATTGCTGATTTGTAACAATTGTTGCCTTTCTCCATATCAAGATTTTGTTATGACTTAATTGTATAACCACCAAATAGGAAAGATCAATTTGAGTATCTGCTAGGGGTATCTGATGAAGTGGTTGCAGAAAGGGTGCATATCCAATAAATGTACAAAATATTACTGCAGGTTTCTCAAGAACAACACGAATATTAAATAAAGAAGCGTTATAGTCCATTTTTCATCTCTATTAACTCATAAATAAATTGCTTATCCAAAATCACACTGAATTTCTTAGGTTTGAATTTGATAATTTCATCAACAAAAACAGGATTTTTAACATATAGCAGATCATAAAAAAATTTGCTAGGGAACCAATAGATAAAATCAAGGCAGCAAACTGAAGATTTTAATAACAAACACAATGTTATGGCCAATTTCTCCTATCAAATCAATGATAACTCAAATGCAAATTCTTATATTCCAAACCAGGACTTGATGGTTTCACCATCCAGACAAGATTTTTCAAACTAGAAGTTGATAATTTTATTGAAAAGCCATGCATGTTGTTTTGGGTAGTCTATTAATTAAGCTTGTGTTTTTGACGTTTTGATTTTAGAGTCCATTGGTTTTAGTTAGTTACAGAAACTTTCGAGGTTTCGGATCATTCTAATTATCTTTTCTGGACTTTGGGAAAACCAAGGTTTCTATCCGGCCCTCACGTAGAACTTTGTGTTGTAACCACTACACCATCACTTTCAGTCTACCTCATGCATTGTCTATCTACCAGTTATCAGGTCTTTTGACCTTTTCATATTATTCCCAAGATACCCCCTCTTTGTCTGATGGTTAGTATATTTGTTTCCAGGGTACTATTCCTGCCAGCAAGTCATGGAAAGGCTCAACTCCAGGCTGTACTTGCAGAACTGCTACATAATGAAGGAGAATGAAAGGCTTAGGAAGAAGGCACAACTACTAAACCACGAGAACCAGGCTCTCCTGTCCGAGCTCAAACAGAAATTGACCAAGTCTAGTGCCAGTCCCAACCCAAATTCAATCCCAGACCTCAACCTCAGCCCAGCTGCAAACAAGACTCCGAATGCAAACAAATAGGCATTGATATACGTCTCAAGGAATGATGTCTTTATCGCACTCGATATTCTGTTCAGATGTAATCGTTTGAGTCTCGACTCTCAATGTCAGTCTTGACTCTTATGTATTTGGCTCTGGAGGCCAGTTAATTTAGTATATCTGATATCTTTCAGAAGAGACTATTTCTGTCTTCTTATGACTGGACCACAACGACTAGACTAATTCTACTGGTCTTGGTCTTCAGAATAAATATAGCAGGAGAAAAACTTAAAATCTGTGAAATCTGTGAAGCTAGAAAATCTAAGACTTTTACACATTGCAAGGTAATATTAGACCTTCTGAACTACAAGCATCAGATATTATAGAGAGATTCATATGCTGCATTTTACTTGGACAGAAATATTAGTGTTAACTACAAATCGAAATTTCTAGTAGATTGCAAGAACTTCCACTGGAACATAGAAAGCAAACTTTGTTGACATTTTACCACATCAGTGCTAGTCAAATTATTTTTAAATCTAATTAAAAGAAAAAAAATCTACAAGTTAGTCTACCAGAACAAACTAAACATGGAAATTTTTTCTATAGGCTTAAAATGCTCGACTAAATGGAATTAGTACCAAATACTAGAGTACTAATCAATTTTGCCACCACCAGAGTCTTTACTTGAACATTATGATCATCTTTTTCAATAACTGCACATAATTATGGAAAAAATACACATGCTATTATAAAATATTTAGAAGTGAACTTTCAACTAAGGGATTAAGATTCAGTTAAACACATAAAGATAAATGTAAAGCAATTTAACCAGTTCAAGATTCTACTTAAGTAAATGGATGAGATTCAAATAGGGACCTTGAAAATATCCAGCAGAGGAGAATACACCAGTTCTCAGGACATTTTGGCCTTAGCGAAGAATACACCAGCAAATAAACCTGGTAAATATCCAGCAGAGGAGAATTTGCTTAGGAAATTGAGTTGATGTGATGAAAATATAAATTAAGCAGGTAAAGATGCAAATTGGAGGTGCTTTACCGAACAGTATACTAAACAAGTTTGGCAAGCTCACAGGGACCTTGAAGAGCAAAATACCACAGATTGATATCGGAATCTTGTTTAATGATCCCACCAAACTGCAAAGACAACATAAGTCATTCACCAAACTGCAAAGACAACATAAGTCATTGCAGTTTCACAAACACCAAGCAACAGCACAAATGGATAGACAATGCAAAGAGGCTAAGAAATATGGATTTGGCTTCTTGAGATCACGTGTTTCATGCACTTGTGTCATCATAAGTATTTGGAACTGTAGTGGCAGCTTTGCTTCTAAGAGAAAGCTATACAACACTTTTTATCTGTATATATGTATGTGTACTTGGAACTGTAGCATACATCAAACTTTTTTACAGCTCTGCTTCTAAGAGAAAGCTGTACAATACTTTTTATCACTATGTGCGTTATTTAGATGGAAATTTGTGTTAATACTCCTATTCTGTGCATCAGTTGGAGTCTATTTTTGTTCTTTTTTGTTTCTCAGATCCAGAATACAAGGTTAAAGTGGAGAGATCAAATTTTTTCCACAACCAATTGTAAGCTATTTCTTCATGTTTTAGTTGCAGTGAATCCTTTTCATGATGATACCTAGATAGTGAGGAAAGGGATTTTCTTCACATATAAATCTGAGTTACACTCTGTGGAGATATCCTAAAGACTCTTATGCTGAAAAAGTTGATGATGTTGAGGGAAGAAAATTGATTTTTCATGCTAAAATGTGCATGGAGCACAGAACATACTAATTAAGAGTTGTTTAATATCTTCTAATGTACATAGGACTATAATAAAATTCTTCTAATATAGTGAGAACTCACAAGAAACAAGGCAACATAGCAAATAAAAGGAGTACAAAACAAATCATACACCTCTTTGATCTGCTGTGAAGAACTACATTACTTTATTGAAATCAAGATTTATTGAAATACGATCAACACCTTTATTTAGATTAGCAACAAAACTAACACAAGATAATTAATAGATCATTAGCTATAACTGATCATGAGATACATATATATACACACACACACATATATTCGTATGTGTATATGTGAATTTTTATACTATTTTGACTTAAAATGTCTACTTGCTTTCATTCCAAAAAATTAACTGTTTATCTTGAGCATATTTCAAGTGTATTGTTCTAACTCTTAATTAAGATCTTTGAACCAAATTTATGCATGCAGTCATGATGATACTAAGGCCCCTTTGAGAAATAAGAGCTCACAAACTACTCAACAAGCATTATATTCAAAGTAACATATGACTATAAACTGATCAACCAACTCATTAAACTTTGGAATGCAAGCATTGCATGTTGATATATGTATATATATATGGTGCTTACACTGCTAAACAAATTAACTGTACTTCAACTATGAAAAACTGTTTGATGTAAATTGGAATCTCATTCAGTTGTGCTTGTGATTTTATACCTGCATCATATTAGATCAAATATGTTTATTGAAATGAACTCATATCACATGCTGCATATAATAATAAAAAATAATTTGTTGGATCAAAACTGAAATCCATTAAATATTTGGATCTGTGCATGGAAAACATGATCACATATTAATCTCATTTCTTTAGACCATTCCTTAGATAAACACATTTCCTTCCTCCATTTTTTCGCCAGTGAAGAACACTAATGATATGATAACTTATGAATCAATGTGCTATTTATAGTTAAAATCAAAAGTTCTAAACGGTACACATCTAGCATAAAGTTCACTTATATTGTTTGATTAATCACTTGAAAAGCAAATACTTGCATATACTCTGAATTGTTGATGTATTATTGAGCAAATATTCATTAGGCAAATGACGAATAGTCATTAGGCAATCTATTAATGAACTCTTTTTTTTTTTTTTTTACTTTTTTTTGGAATGAAAGCAAGTAGACATTCTCAAACAAGTTGATGAACAGAGACAGCCTTAGACATCCCTCATGCATTTCATGATCTACCAAAAAGGTAACTCTAAAAAAAATCTGATGAATGTCAAGCTTCAACAAATCTTATAAACATTATAAAGCAGCACATGAAGCTCATGAACAGGGGAAAAAGCCACAAAAACTCAGATTGAGCAGCAATCCGAAAATAAAAAAAATAAAAAAAAACATCCAACAAGATAAACAATCCAAGAAAAATATAAGAAAATTAGTACTTGAAGGGCTGAACACCTGCAATCCGAGAGCAATCCGAGCGTTCCGGCAATGAAATCGAGATCGATCACACAGAAAATCCTAAAAAACTCAGATCCACAGGCAAAAACATTAATACATAGAACTTGTTAGAGATCGCAATACGAGGAAAACAAGATTGATACCTTTAATTTGGACTGTAGAGAGGCTCAGGGATTGAGCAGCAAGGGCCGGCGAACTAAACCCAAGCCAATGGAAGTGCGCAGAAGAGGAGATTTAGATGCGGAGGATGGGGATTTGGATGCGGAGGATGGGGATTTGGAGGACAACGATGGAGATTGATTTGCAGGAGATCGAGAAGACAAATGGAGCTTGAAGACAACCAGTTAGCTAGGGCAAGGAGCGAGAAAAATAAAAACCTCCCCGGCGTTTTCTGCAAACAAACGCCGCCATATCAAGGGATTTGTTTAAAATTAAAATTATTAAAGTCGAATTTTCCCGTCGTTCTCAAAAAGCCCGCAGAAGCCAATATATTCCCGGCGTTTTTAACGTCAAACGGCGCTAAAACCCCGTTGATGTTGTCAAATTCTTCGCGCCATCTTTTTCCACTAGCGCGGGAGTGCACATTACCGGCGTTTAAACCATAAACGCCGCCAATGGATAAACCACACCGGCGTTTCTTGCATAGAACGCCACTAGGGTTCAATTCTTTCATCCAGATAGACCTTTTGTGGCGTTTTACAATGAAAACGCCGTCTTATTTCCAGCGTTTATGAAAAAGTCCGCCAACAAAATGCCGCTAAAAAGCCATAATGCTGTAGTGTCCTTTTGTAGAACGCCTTGCACATTTTCTTAGAATTTGGTCTAAAGTTCATAACATACCTGTTCTTGATTCCATAATTTTTTACTGCATCCTTGAACTGCTTGAAGCTCCTAAACTTCATTCCAATTGCAAATTGGGGGTTCTTCATGTCACATTCTTCATTAAATTCAGAGTACTTGGACTTTTTAGATACCAATTTGATAAGTGCTTATGTTATAGTAATACGAAGTATTATTATCTTACATTGAGCATTACTTTTCTCAGATTTAATCACTAATTAGTGTGTATTTGTGTTCTTTTATGCATTGAAAGGTTGTGGAGAAGATTTGGAGAAGAATGAAGCAAGAATAGGTTATGTTCGCCATTGTTGACGAGTTCTTGAACCAAGCAAGGAACAAGGCACGAGTTTAGACTTGTGGGTGTGTGTCAACCTCCATTGGAGGAGCACAAGGGCAGTCACATTCACAAAAGTCTAACTCGTGTAGCATTGGAGAATTTCGTCAAAGAAGAGAAATGAAGTAATCGACATAATCTACCATTGATTGTGTGCCCAATTCAATGGCCTCGATGAAGAACGATGAATTCGGGAGCATTTCGGCTAAGTACTGTAGCAGTACTGTAGTAAAAATAATGTAGCGAAAAATACTGTAGCAAGCTACTGTTCACTGTTACCGAAAATCAGGATTTCAGAGAGTTCACACGGGCGTGTGGAAATTCCACACGGCCGTGTGAATTAATTTTCCAGCAGGTCAGAAACTTCACACGGGCGTGTGGAAATTCCACATGGCCGCGACTGTAGCAAAAGCACTGTAGCAAAAGGCTGTAGCAAAGTCACTGTTCACAGTGCCGAAAAATCACGATTTCAGAATTTCCACACGGCCGTGTGGAATTAAGACACGGGCGTGTGGAATTCCTGGTTTTTCACAGGGCCGTGTGGAATTAACACAGAGGCATGTGGAACTCCGATTTCTACCCGATTTCAGCCTATAAATAGCCCTTTTTCAGATCTATTTGGGGACCCTCCCCTTCTATCACTTGGATATCTTTTGGGGGGCTTTCGGCTAGGGTTTGGAGAGGTTCTTGGAGGTCTTTGGAGGCGATTAAACGGCATCGACATCGACATCCTTTGGAAGAAAGCTATTGAGGAAGCTCTCATCGGCATTGATTTGTCGAGGTGTGCCTTAGGCTTGACAAGGGATTCGTTGGAGAAGACACGCGACTACACAAGACCATCGATACAATCTACAAGGGGGTTTTCTTTATGGTTTTCATGCATATGTTCTTAAACTATTTATTGATTTTGTATTGCTCCATGGAGAGCTAAATCCTAGTGGGTATTCAGACTTGTAAACCCTAGGATGATATTGTTTCTATGACTTTTATTATGCTTTCTTAATTTAATGTTCTATTATTGAGTTCCAATCTTGCATGCTGATTGTATGAGATTTTCTCTTAGCCGTGACACTAGGGTTGAGAATCTATTAGGTTATCCTTTGAGGGTGTGACAACCTCTATAGGATTAGACTACACAAGGTTGGAGAGGGTTGAGAGGGAGAGTTGTGAGGTAGCGATGTACCCCTTTCCCCTCCGGTGTGGTTTCTCCCTACCTCCGTTTCCTTGATTCATTAGCGGTCGAGATAGAGTGAATTGCTAGGTAGATAAACTCCCCTGGGGCTTAGTTACGCGAGTAACAGAGTGAAGGGTTGAAGTGAATCCTACGCACTGGGGCTTAATCTAGACTAGGGTTCTTCCACCTGGACCAAAGGGTTAGAACTACACATAGGAACAGGTTTTACCACTAGGAGTCCCTAGAACTTAATGCAATCCCACGTAGTGTGAGGCTTAGGTAGATATACTCCTCTAGGGCTTAGTTGACAGGTCAACGAGAGTCAAGAGTCGTAGTGAATCCTAATGTCGGGGCATAGTGTTGGGGTTAGTCACGGTTGACCTTAGGTTTGGGACCGTGTGTTTAAGGATATCCTCGACTCAATTAGACATCAATTAGAGGGTATAATACTAGTCTTGCACTATAAGCATTAGTCTTAGGGGGAGCTTTGTCCGGGTACCCCATCGTTATATCGATTACCTCTCCTACCCTCATTATTCTTCTTGCACTCTTTTATTTTCTTTTACATTTATATATATATATATATATATATATATATATACTTCTTTCATCATCGACTTCTTTCATAGCTAAATAGTGAGAACACTTGTTTCTGAACACTATTCTCTGTGGATACGACTACCCACTCACCAGGGTATTTTTATTACTTCGACAACCCATGCACTTGCGGGGTACACACGCAAGGGGCGTGTCACAAATCATCCTCATCAGTCGAAGAACATGAGTGTAACTCATCAGAAACTGCATGGTCAGAATTTATTTCAACATCACTTCCTACTCTTGGAGGTTCTCCACCAACATGTACAATAACCCTAGGGATTGCAGTATTCTCTCTACCTTCATCATCTGAATCATAACTAAAATTATAGTCAGAGTCATAAAATTCACTGTTTGCTTCTTCATTTTTATGTTTATTATCTTTTCCCATCCGAATCAATACACCTTCCAAATCACTGTCTTCTTCATGCATTTCCTCTGCTCCATGGTCTTCATCATATCCAACTGATCCTTTCCCATGGTCATTAACATCTCCACTTTTGCCAAAATTTGTAATCTTAATACATACATATATCTCCCTGTGGAATCCACACTTTCTGCCATTGTTAGGGCATCTATGTCATTATTTATTTCCCTTAGGCCCCTAGATTCATTACACCTATCCAAGCACCAGATACTGCAACCATCAACATCTAAATTCAATTCCCTAGCCATGTTAATCAGTTCAATCCTGGACATTTGATCAGCGCAGCAAAAGTCCACATATCCTGCTAAACCTTCTATGGCACCAATCATATAATGGATTCTTATTGAGAACAACTCAGCATGGGGCACTGAAATGAAAGTAAGTCCAATGTTATATATGTGTATGGTTGTCATATAGAGTAACCTACAAAAATTCAAGCAAGCATTGCAAAATCTGATGGTAACCATTGTAAATAAATTCTATTTATGTACTTAAAAGAAAAAAAAATACATCCCCGACACAACACCTACTTCCATTTACTTAGTTTGACACACATTTCTCCACCTGACAAAAGCATACCCAGTGCCATTTGTTATTACTTTTAGCAGATACAATTATCACATTTTATTTATTTATTTAAAATAAATTAATTCTTCTAGCTTTCAGGTTGTTATTGATTTTAACCATTGCTGTGATATAAATCATAGCACCTAATTCAAGTCCCTTTTCTTCACTAGTGGTGTTAGTAAAGAAAAAGACTAATAACTAGAGACTTTGTGTTCATTATAGAGTAGTTAATGATAAACAATGAAGGGTAAATTTCCTATTTCTTCTATAGAGGAATTAGTGGATGAATTGAATGGGGCAGTGTTCTTTTCCAAACTGGGTTTGAGATTAGGGTGCCATCAAATAAGAATTCATTAAGAAGACATTAACAAAATTGCATTTAAAAGACATGATGGCCATTAAGAAAATGTGGTAATGGCATTAATTAGTAGTCCTACTTTCCAAGGTCTTACGAACGAAATTTTTAGGTTTTATTTGGGAAATTTGTGCTAGTTTTCTTCGAGAACTGTTTAGTGTACAACACACTTTGAGATAATCACTTGAAGCATTTGGGCATAGTTTACAATCTTAAAAGTCACCTATTGTTTGCTAAAATCATTAAGTGTACTTTTACAGTAAAAGTTATTGATTATTTGGAACATTCAATCAATGAACATGGGATGGAGATGGGTAAGAAGAAAATAGAAGCTATTCTAAGTTGGCATGTTCTAAAGCTAGTCAAGGAATTGAGAACATCTCTAGGATTAACTAGATATTATAGAAGATTCATCAAAGGGTTTAGAATTATATCAAAACCACTGGCTAAAATGCTTAAGAATGGTAATTTCAGTTGGAGCAGGGAAGGAATTAAAGCTTTTGAGAGGCTTAATTAGGCAATGGTAAGTGCACCTATACTAGCTTTACCGGAATTAAAGCTTTTGAGAGGCTCAAAGCAATGCATGATGGTAATTTTAGTGGTTGAATAATTCTAAAGCAGAATTCAGAAAAGTTGGCAATAACTGATTTATAATTTACAACAAGATCCTTGTTCTAAGCCTCATGATTCTAAAGCATATTTGTATGTAATGATCCGGGGTTCTGAAAAGTTGGTTGTTTTGCTCATCACATGGATATAATCTCCAAAATTGGAATCACAATCCAAATAATACATCCTTTCCAACAAATGCTTGACAAAAAAAAAAGACAACAATATCCAATAACCTAGATACTATACACCAAGTTTTGGTTAATGAAAGGTATACACAACCATAAAGAGCTTTGATAACACAACAACAACAACAACAATACCAGTTAGTTTATAACCCACTTCCCAATTGTTTATACTCATTTAGCCTTTCCCATTAAGGACCCAATCATAAAAAAAAAAAATATTTTTTTTTATTAATTTGGGTGGTCCTTGAAAAAAACAATAACCCCACTCTTTGAAAGAATGTTTACAATTCAAGCCAAGTTGGCAGGGAAGGGTGAGAAAATTATAAAAAAGCCCCTCTTGCCTAGAGTGTGCCATATCACATTTTTACTAAGAAAATTTTCAACCTCACTTTTCATATCATTTATTTTGCCTATTTCAAGTTGCATAAAGATCAATTTATTTAGTTTCATTGTTTCCTATTGTTTGTCTTGATGTCCTTTATGATATTCTGAATAAAAGGATTTAAGCTTCACTAGTTACTTTCACATTTTGCATTTTTTAGCTTGTCTTGTTAGGGACCACAACTAAGGATACAACTACTTTGTTTAAATCAGACAATACAACGACATTCACTTCAATAATCAAATGGATTATCTCCTTTATAAAAAAAACCCCAAATGGGAACACCATCCATCAACTATATATGTCTTTGAATATAATACATGAGTTCACATTTTGTACTACACTGTAAAAAAAAAAAAGAACAAGATCTACATCTCCAAGATTAGGGTTTATGAAGGGGGTCTAACAATATTCCGATGCTAGATCATCCACAGATGCGCGTTTTTCCCAATTCACATCCATCACCACTAATTGAACTTTCCTTGCTTGCTCACAATAAGGACGAAAAACTCTAGCGTCTTCTTCCTCCTTTGCACCGTCTGTTAAGAATGGTGCTAGGGTATGCAAAGTACTTGGAAAATCAACGGTGGAGAAAGAGTCGATATTCTAGGGCATTCCACCTGAGGATGGTGATTTCTTGTCATTAGAAAACGGTGATGTTTGACCTGCTAACGGGGAGTGTTTCCCGGTGATGTGGCGAGTCAAGTCCACATGGAATATTATACATGACTAGGATAGCCATGTTGGTAGGATGACATGTGATGTGGGTGATGATTGGCCTCCTTCGGCAGCCACATCAGCAAAGGGGGGCGGGAAGCACCCGGGTGACCTGCCGGTGAAGATTAATCAAATATCAGTGACCTTTTTGATACAAATTAAAGTTTGATGAGCAAATTGAAAAAAATCTAAAGTTTGGTGACCTCTCAAAAAATTTATCCCACACCTGTGATTATGAAGTACCGCATGCTTCCACTTCATTTATTATTTCATATATAGTTTCAGAAAGGTGAGTCTGCATATGAATTTGTAATTTTTTTTTTCTTTTTTCTCTTGTGTGCACATTTAAGTGTATATATATATATATATATATATATGAAATTAAAATCTAATCCCAAATTACAGCATTAGCTGCATGATTTTTTTTTTCTTTTTAGTTCATCCTGTGGAGAGTGTTTTATTAATATTATTTATTTATTTGTTTATTTATTTTTATTTTTTCTGAGAAAAGAGTGATTCATTACTTAAAAGATAATGAAACGATATACAATGAATTTCAAACTACTTAAATAACTTCAAGAATATATATATATATATATATATATATATATATATATATATATATATATATATATATATATATATATATATATATATAATTATTGTTAACCATTGGACAACCCAATGGTATGACACCAAAGGGTAAAAAAGGGAGATCATGGGTTCAAATCCTTCACCGATATTATAGGTAAATCAGTAAAATACGTGCACTTACAAACTTTTACAAGCATAACCGGGCAATCACCACTGAAACTTACACATAGAAGTGCACCAAATTCTACAAATAAGCTAATACAAATACCTATATATATAGTTTATAAGTTCAAGAACATGAAAATCAAACATGCCATCATATATTGTACTGATTTGGAAAAAAATCAACTGTCAAAAGATATTTACCATTTTTTTTCAAGCAACAAGTCTGTTGGTACGCTATCCCAACATCTAATTTCAAATTGATTTCAATTTTAGATTATCCAACCCACCAACATTCTGGGCACCACTTGAACTTGCACGACCACTGTCCCGGCTATATACTACTCACTCTTTTGCTTGACTCCATGTTTCTATGATAAGAAATAGGGAGAAGTTTAGGATTTCAAAACATTAGTTGGAAAGTAAAAAGAGCTTAAGCATCAGCAAGGGGAAAAAAAAAAGAAGGGAAAAAGGGCTTCGCTAACTACATGCATGCTTGACAATGGCAGTAGCACTAATGTGGTAAGTTGCCAGTAACATGGCTTATCGTATTAGTATGTCATTAATTAAAACGTAGGCATTGATAATCCACGTTAAAAGAGAATAATAATTAAGTTAAATGAGACGCTTGAATTTTTTTAATTAGGTGATAAAAATAAAAGTTTACCGTAATTTAATTGTGATATGTGTTTGTTTTCTTAGTTATAGCTGAAAAATAATGAAATGATATATACTGAATTAGATAAATCGATCAAAACAAGTTAAATAACTTAAGAACATATATATATATATATATATATATCATGAATAACGAGCGCCAGACATCTTGCATGCATACCTCATACGTGGAATGCTTTCTTGTATCTTATGTCATGAAACACTAAAACACCTTTAAGAATGTTTATGGATGTCACTTGAAAATTGAATAAAATATAATTAAAAGTTGAAAATTGTAATGTTATGAAAAGCCTTATAAACAACATCTAGAGTAACAAAAACAATGAAATGGAATGGGTTGATGTTGAAATTCTATCAAAATTAAATAGATAACATTTGTTATGGCAAAGCTGAAGTTCAATGAACTCCATGTTTACAACAAAATAATGATATGTTTAATTATAAAACAAACCAAATTAATCTTCATGGCAGCAAAGAGCTCTGCATTAATATTATAAAGCAGAATATTATAATAAATGTTATTATAATAAATCGGGTTGTAGTTTAAATGCAAAACTTATTTCATTATTACAGAAAATAATAATAACATTAAGCACACGCCTCTAAACCAAACATAGTATTTTTTTAGGGAAAAGCTCAGAGAGCTAATTTTATTGAAACAAGGGAAAATTACATAGTTTAGGGTTACAGACCAAGAACAAAATACCAAATACAAGGAAACAAAACAGAAAACTAAACACAAGAAGAAAAAAAAAATTAAAGCACAAAGCCAGAAGTTTGAATAGCTTTCATAAGCCAATGAGGTAGCTCCCTACCCTAAAAATACAGAGTGAGCATATACAAATTGATGGCGTGAGTTGCGAGTTTGAATGCAGGAGATGCCCAGGATTTCGGAATGTAGTGCAAGCCCGGCCATCTTGCACTATGCAACAGATTGTTAATGCTAAGAAGCCAAGGTTGAAGCCTGTTATCACCATCATGATTGAGGGAAATCACTTTGCCAGAATCCGGATTCGTGATGAAAAATGTTTGATCAAAATCCCCACATCCATCACAGCTTGAAGGGTGAGGTTAGTCACTAGCAAGTCAGCCTTAGCATCACTCAAAGCATGAACGGGACATGCACCTGCCAGCAAAAAAGAGTAATTAGAAGAAATGCAAAGAAACCCGACACCACCTACCTCAGAGGCTACATTCCAGAAACTGGTGATAAAAAGCAACGAGCCATCACACAATGAAAAGTTGTTAAAGATTAGACTCATGCCAAGAAGGCCAGCATGCACGTTGAAAGAGTCCTTGGCATGAGCAATGGCACTAGAAGCAATAGCCTGATAGGAAACAAAAGAACTCCAAAAAATATTGTCACATCTATTCTTCCAAATGTACTAGGCTGTGGCAGCAATGACAGCCTGAACATAAGGAGAAAGACCTGCGCAGATAAGCCACTTGCCAGAACAAAAGCCCGCTGAAAATGATATAGGAACATTAAGCTTAAGGCTAACTTGGCTCCAAACATCTTAAGCCCTGCAACATGAGGCCAATAAATGCTCAATCAATTCATACTCAAGATTACACATGACACATGGGCTATGGCGACCCAAATTGATGGAATGAAGATATTCAATAGTGTTAACCTTGCCCTTGAAGACAAGACAAACAAAGTGCTTAACACGAGGAGCCACCTTAAGATCCCAAAGGGCTTTCCAACCAATCCAATTATCATTTAAGCATTGAAGATCATTCAAGTGCAAATAGACAGCAGCTAAGAGATTGCAATTCGAGGGCTTAGGGGTCCAAATCCAGTGATTATTACCAGTAGCCTCAATATTCCCCAGCTTGGGAATAAATAGATCCAAGTGACTACCAAATAACTGCCCCAGCATATGGAAGTCCCACGATCCCTCAACACAGAAATCAGATACATTCAGAGATTCCAAATCAAACTCGGAATTACAGAAATTAGGGAATAATGACAAAGGAATCTCCGAGCACCAAGGATGATGTAACAGAGACCTTTGATTAGGGTTCACCAAGTTAATTCTCAAAAAAGATTTAAGTTTAATAGCAGAATAACAAAGTCCTCTGTAAAACCAAGAACACCCAGTTGGAATAGAATCCCACCAAAAATTTGAAAAAACCATACTTAAGATACAGAATGTCCACCCAAAAATACTCATCATTATTAATATATTTAAAAACATTTTTGTCCAAGCGACCGAATGGATGCCCTTTCCATTGTTACTCTTACTCCAAAATAATCTCCGAACAATTCTATTGATCTCTTGGAGGACAGAATCATACACAGGATAAACAGATAGATAATAGATAGGAAAGAAGAGCAAGGAAGAATTAATAAGAACAACTTTGCCAACTGGGGAGAGTTTGGAAGACATCCATCTAGAACAGCGGTGCTTGATATCTCCAATGAATAAATCAAAGACAACCTTAGCCAGGCGCTTAGGAGATATAAAAATGCCTAGGTACTTAAGAGGAAAAGAAGCAGTAGGGAAATTGAGAATTTAACAGACACTCTTAGCCACCCGCTTATTGATCCAAGTTGGAAAATAAACACCAGATTTAGTGGCATTGGGTAACTGACTAGAAAAGCTACCAAAATAATCAAGACATAACTTAATGAACCTAGCAGCTTTTCTACAGGCCCTAGTAATAATCACCAGATCATCGGCAAACATTAGATGGTTAAAATTAACTTTGAGCCGATTATCAAAACCAGGGATCAACTCAAGACGAAGGGCATAATTCAGCATGGTGGTAAGATTTTGAGCCACCAGGATGAAAAAGTAAGAGGATATGGGATCTCCCTGATGAATGCCCCTTGTGGATTGGATCCAGGGGTAGGCTGGCCATTAATGAGAAAAGAAAAAGAAGGAGAACTAATACAGGACTTAATCAAAGAGATCCAAATAGAAGGGAAAATCATTTTAGTGAGAGTAGCAAGAATTACACTCCAACTGATGGTATCATAAGCCTTTTCCACATCTATCTTAATTAACATCCTAGGGGGTTTCTACAATCATTTTCCAATGTGTGTACTACTTCTTGCATAGTAATAATATTATTGAAAGGGCAACGGCCAAAACGAAACCAGCCTGTTCTCGCCTAATAAGATTAGGGCGAACAAGCTTCAAACGATTGGCCAAAATTTTAGAAACAATCTTAAAACAGACATTGCACAAAGAAATAGGCCTATAATCACATATAAAACAATGACTAACTTTCTTAGGAATAAGAACAATAAATGTTTTACCCCAAGAAACAGGCAAAGTAGGGTTAGCAAAAAAATAACTGATAGCTTCAAAAAGATGATCACTAATATCATACCAGAAAAACTAATAAAATTTCGCATTAAACCCGTCAGGACCCAGACTTTTACCAGACGGGAGTTCAAACACAGGCAATTAAACCTCCTCCCTAGTAACATCACCAGTAAGGAAGTCACCATCCAAAGAAGATAACTGGGGAAGATCATTAGGAAGAGCATTAAGAATATCAGAAAAGAAGTCCCTAGAAGAATTAGACCAAAGATGGGAATAAAAGTTCATGAAAGCATTATCGATACTAGCATGGTCAGAGAATACATTACCAAGCAAGTCCCGAACCTGAGTAATGGCATTGAGGTGATTGCGAATACGAGTGGAATTATGGAAAAATTTAGAATTAGAGTCACTTGCACAAACCCAGTTCAAGTACGCTTTCTGGGCCCATTTGGAAGTATTTTTTCTCTCTAAGGCGGCATGCTTAGCTTACATTTCATCAAGCAATATATGGGAATCATCATCAAGAGCTTCAAAGAGTTCCAAAGAGGCAATAATGGACTCAGCATGGTGAATGTTAGAATCTAGATTGTTCATACCTAACGAGTCCAATTAAGAATGTTAGCATGAGATCGAGAAAGGAGATGATTAAAGCATGCAAAGGGTTACCATTAGGAGAAAAGTTCTAGGCATTGCAAACAGCATTATGGCAACCAATATATTCTAACCAATAATTAATAAAGTGGAAAAGGCACCGAAAATACCTACCAGATAAGTTAATGGAGAGAAGTAAAGGGGCGTGATCAGAAAAAACCTTCGGAAGATGCCTAAAAGTATAGTTACTACAATTCGTGGACCAGTCCAGGTTAATCAAACCTCTGTCCAGGCGGGCCCAATGTCATGCAGTTCCTAACTGCTTATTACACCAAGCCTTATGAGCATAATAGTGGAAGGATCCACCCTTATGTTCATCCCTCGAACAGATGGTATTAAAGTCTCCGATGATGAGCCAGGGGACACAAAGAGAGGAAATCCTGGAGAGCTCAAACCACAAAGAGCATTGAGAGTTAAGCCGAGTGGGATTATAAATAATAGAGATAACCTAGTTACCCATATGGTTGGAAGAAATGATGAGGTAAAGAGCTCGCCGAGAGATAGCTACTGGGGAGACCGAACCTAAAGTTTTCTTCCAGGCAACCATGATACCCCCAGAGAAGCCTTCAGAAAGGATCGCAGTCCAATCCCAAGAAGGAGGAAGACGCCAATAAAATCTACTGACTCTGTCCTCGTTAGATCTGGTCTCTGTAAGGCACATCATCGAAAGATTGTGTTTCCTGATGAGCTTAAAGGCATAGTTAGTGGTATCTCGCGTAGAGATGCCCCTACAATTCCAACAAATAAGATTAAACGAATTCATAAGAATAAAGAGAGTTAAAGAACCAACTAATAACAAAATTAGAAACATAATAACGAGTAGATCAGTCAAAGAGATGAAACCAGACAATGCCTAAGCACCCTTTCTGACAGAATCAACTCTACCCTTCTTGAGGGAAAGCATAGAGGCTTGTGAACCTTTACAAACCTGGGCTTCTCTTCTAGTTTCCGATTGACTCTGAGCAAGGGTCATCATATCATCCGGCTCCATCTCATCAAGCATCTCATTACCACTGTCCCTAAGGGATCCATCCGCATCATCAAGCTCGGCATCAGGAGGATCACCTTGAAGGGCAGTGGAGAGGCGCTCAACCAAGATAGCATGAAAGGAACTAGATCCATCTATGACCTAAGAGGGAGTTGAGGGGAAAGAGACCCTAATGACAGGAGGCGGCGAGGAGGTTCGAATACTAGTAGGGGAATGGGTTTGTTTCTCAAGATGAGGGATAGGTAAGGAGTGGGGCAGAGTGACAGACTGGTGGCTAGAGCAAGCGCCAAGTGTCAAATCCAGAGCCAATGAGGAGTTATTCCGAGGCAATAAAGAGTTAGGGTCCCCAGGAAAAGTAGTATTGGAAGACACGTCCTGAGATAAAAAAGAATTAGGGTTCCTAGGAAAAGCACCGTTGGTGTCCCGAGATAGGGTAAGCGAGTTGTCGTCACAGAGAACCTTCTCCAGCAGAGAGATGTCAGCAGGTGTAGTCACATCAACACTAGGAGGCTCTAAGCGAGGGGCAAGCTAAGCAATGTGACCGCCCCTGCCTCTCGCTCTCAACCCGCCACATGTGCCCCAAATGCCAGAGCCCCTGCCATCTGTCTCAGCGGGGTGGTTATCGGTTGCCTCATCCATAGTCATGTGACTAGCACGGGGCCTATCATTGCGACCACAGCCGTGGCCACGCCAGTGAGACACAGACATCTAAGGGCCAAAGTCCGACGCCGAGGAGGAAACAAGAGGCTCCATCGAGATATCAAGGCTAGGAGGATCCGGGTTGGAACCGTCGAGATCCATCATCCGAGCAACTGCATCCATACTCTGCCTAGAGCTTACCGCCGGCCCCCGCTGAGGATGAAGGGGTGGATGGGCTCCACCATTTCTAGTTGCTGCTACTCCAGGACATGAACTCAAACTATGACCAACCATCCCACAAGAATAACAAAAAGTAGGCAGCCGTTCATACAAAACTAAAACAAAAACACGATGAGTAGAATTACCAACCCAAAAACAACGACATAGAGGTTTAGAAAGATCGATCTCAATACAAACCCTAGCAAACTTGGAGTAGGTTAACGAGATAGTAAAATCATCAACCTTGAGGAGATGACCAAGATGAGCAGTGAGCGATTCAAGCGAGTCACCATCCCAGAAGTCCACTGGGAGGTTGTGGAGCTGAACCTAAATGGCCACCGTATTGAGCTTGGCGAATGCTTGCTCAAAAAACTGCTTCCATGGAGTTAGCTGGAGAATGATTCCATTGATGGACTAGGGTCTATCTTGAAGAAGCTTCTGCATGACGGAATAAGAACCACAACGGATAAGAAGGAAATCATTAGGAAGGTCAGAGATACAAACCTCCCCGAGTCCAACACACTTAACCATCAGTATCTGCTTCACCTGCTCAAAGGGCGGGGGTTTACCAAAAAACTTGCCATACAGAGAGTTCTGAAACTTCATACGAGCTCGGCTAAGGACTACATCATCGACCATAACTAATTCAGACGAGGATGCTTTGATTTTGTTCAAAATCTCTGGATTATGGAGGGGAGAAGAAGCGAGAGTACGGGTGGCCTGTGAGGCAATCTGAGCCCAAGACCTAGAGGGCTGCTACCCTGGACGGTCGCTCAGCTGTCCCCCACTTGCCATGGCAAGGGAGGAGCAAGGGATCAAGGGAGAAGATGAAGGCGCAGTGGAGAGTATAGATGATGACTTCTTGATCACAGGAAAGTTTGAATGCCAAGTTTGTTACAACAACTTATCTCTCTATAAATTCATATGTAACTCGATCTCAAATCAACTTATCTTTATTATAAAACTCATCAACAATCAAACAAAGTTAATGCCTATAATAAAGTGCTCCATAAGTGTGTTGCTTGCAGTGTTAGTAAAGCACATAAGCTTTTCTTCAAAAAAATCTCTAAACCAAACATAGTTGGGACATACTTGGGCAGAGCAAGTGTTAGATGTGATTGAAGATAACTAAGTTGCAGAGAAATGCAGTGATTTCAGGTGTTCAGGGTGCTGTGATTGTCCTGGTGGAATTAATGTGAAGTGAAGAGTAATAGAGTCATTTCAGGTGTTTGAAAAGTAGTTGAAGTCGTTGAAGAATGAGAGGGAGACATGAACGGTTCTGATGAATTTGATCAAGTGGTGTGGTTTAAGTTTGAGGCAGAAGATGGCTTGGATTGTGCTTTGAAGGGACGGCTGAGATTGAAGCATCTAGGAAATGTCATTAGTTCGAGGCAAGGGTATGGTTAAGCAGTCGAATCCATTAGAATTCAACACGTAGTAGCGTGACTCAGCTAGCCCATTTTTTTTTAGTCACTGAAGTTTGTTATAATTTTTTTTGTTCTTATGATATGTTTTTTATGTTAATGCTCACTTGTATGATTTTTCCTAAAAGACTAAGTTGTTTTTGATCCTTTCCTTCAATACAAAAGTTGTTCCTCTTGTGATTGTCTATCTATATAGTGTTTATCAGCAAGAAATGACAAATGTTGAATATCACTAGAGCAAGACTATAAATATATATATATATATATATATATGACATATTCGATAAAGTTAATCATCATGCAATATTAACAATGCGTGCATGGAGTGGGCTTTCCATGGTAGCAAAGAGCTCTGCATTGGAAGAAAGATCCATCTCCATCCCCTCCACTGCCTTCAACTCAATCTCATTTACCAAGTTGGCCACCAGGTACTGAAGTAGAAGCACGGCCATGTCCGAGCCAGGGCAGATCCTCCTTCCGGCTCCAAAAGGCATCATCTTGATATCTCTCTTCCCACAGTTCACGTCCACTCCTTCTCCTTCCCCTCCTGCCATGAACCTCTCTGGCCTGAACTCCAACGGATCCTCCCACACTCTCCCATCCAACCCAATGCTTGTCACCGAATAATTCACCACGGTGCCCTTGGGTATCAAGTACTTGTCCATGATCACGTCCTCTTTCACGCTATGGGGAATCAGGAAGTGCGCCGGCGAGTGACGCCGCAAAGCTTCAAAGATGACTGCTTTTAGATATGACATCCTTTGTGTCTCATCCTCCTCAATTCGTCTCTTTTTGTCTCCCACCACTGACCTGATCTCTTTCCTTAGCTTCTCTTGTATATCTTGGTGTTTAACAAAGTTTGCCATTATCCATTCCAAAGCTGCAGCAGCTGGCCAGATGCTAGCATCTAGAAATTCAGAGATGAAGTTCACAATATCCTCTTCACTTAGCTCTCTCATATTCCCTGCACTGCCTGCAGGGAGTTTGAGTTTGAGAAGGGAGTCCACGTACGAGATCTTGTCATGAGTATTCTTCTCTCTTTGTTTGCATGCTCTGATTATGGGAATGAGAAGCTCCTCATGAGCTTGCCGGAGTTGTTTCAACTTTCCGAACCTTCTCCAGTAGAGCAGCAATGCTGCCTTGGGCAACAAACCGAAAACATAAAGATTCTCCAAAACCCCTAACAACTCCAGCTGCATGTTCTTGATCCTGTCCACCACCTTCTCCTCAAGAGTCACACCGAAGCACAAGGAGGTCATCAAGAAGGAAACGCAGTGTTGGATGCTGTGAATGGGGACAACGATGCCACCGTTGGCCACAGCCTCGTTCTTGAGACGCTTGAGGAGTATATCAAGGGCCATGCGTTGGACGTGGGCGCTTGACTTGGTGGATTTGCATGGGTGGATGACCTCCGAGACGAGGTTCCGGCGGAGGAGACGCCATAGATGGCCATGGGATGTGTTGTTGATGGAGTGAAGGTTGGGGTTAAGAGCACTGGTGGATAGTGGCGGGGGCCGGTCTGCGAAGACCTCACCACTCTGTATAAGAGATCGGCGTGCGAGGTCCCCGTCCATGATGAAGATGACTGGACGAGGACCAACATAAAGGGTGAAGATAGGCCCATACTTAGCACGTAGATGGTGAAGAGTGGGTTCAAAGTGGGAGAAGGGCTTTGTGAGCCATAGTAGGTTGCCAAGTATTGGGATTCTTGGAGGGCTTGGTGGTAGTCTTCTTCTTCTTGTTTCTCTTTGATTAATGAGCAATGCAAGGGAAATGGTCACAAGGATGTAGATGAAGAACAATGTTGCCATGTCTGAAGATATGTGAATTTGAGCTTCTCCGTGGCACTTATATAGAAATCTTGATAGGAAGAGTAACGTCATTACATTGCTGACTTATTCTTTATAGTTTGTGTTTGAAAATTCATGTTAATGATCTCAGTGGAATTTGAAAAAAGTATAGAGAAAATAAGAAATGGAAATGGTTTTTGTACTTATTAATTAGCAGTCCGGCAGAGGACTGCGAATTTGGCAAATAAAGTTTAATGGGATCGATACTGTTTTGGATGTGAACTTTTAATATAAGTATAAGAAATTTTTATATTTAATTGATTGTTTTACAATAGTCAAGCTGTCAATGAATAATAGGATTACAGATGGCATTATCAGAATTATATTCAGAATATTTTTTTTATAAACTTTGAATGTTTCCAAAATATTTGGAAAATAGGTACTCGCCAGTCAAAGACATTGGCTCCTTATGGAAGTTCATTTGTCAATCTCATCAACTTGACCAATATGTAGAAGATGTTAAGTCCCAAATATGGTTTAATTCCCATACGAGTGCCTAGCTCATATATTAATGAAAATTTTGTTTGATTGAAGAGAGAATTTACAAAATTTACTTCAACAATAGTTAATTTATTTAATTGTTATAATTAATTATATAAATAAATAAATGATATTCTCATAAAATAATTAGTTATGCAAATATCATAATTAAGTATTATTTAAATATTAAATATTTTAAATTAAATATCATAGTTATATTTTGAATATAGCTCTTCCGTGATTATTATAATTAAATATTAAATTAAATAATTTATTTGAATTATTGTCCACTTTAATTATAATAGTAGTATTTTTTTTAATTTCATGATTCATTCCAAGTATTAACTACTTTTAATTATTATAATAAGGGTTTTTTTCCAATATAAATCTCATTTTTTGTAATTGTTAAAATAATTCTATGTAAAATTTATTTTCCAATATGGGTTTTAAAATATCACATCAAGCCTATTGATCAATGTGTGATGAGTGGACCTCTTAAAAATAATAAGATATTAGCTTTTTTTTTCCATGGACAACTTTTGTTTTAAAAAATCACAAAAATAAAATATTTTTGTCATTTTAAAAAAATTTTAAATTATTATTAATTTTTAAAAAGTTTTTTTTTCAACCGCATTTGTTTTGGAAAAAAATATGTTGTTGTTGTTGTTATTAAAATAGGAATTGTTTTGCATTTTATTTAAAAGCTATTTGTGATTTAAATTATTTAAAACTATTTGTTTTGACAACTTATGTCTGGACTAAGGATGATTCTACCTGTTGGACAACGGACTGCAGGCCGATCAAAGATTAGACATAAACGTAGGCACATTGATAGAAACCTTGATCCGACTACATATAATTTATGCTCTTTATGTAAACAATCAGGCATTATAGAACTAATTGTTCAACATTGGTAGAAATATGTAATGTAAAAAAAGTGATGGATGTATTAGACTAATTTCTTTTTGTACTTGCATGCACTTATTGTTGTTTAAATTACAAATTAGTTATTTAACCAAAATAATAATAAAAAATTACCTAAAAGTCTCTGGATAGTTTCAAACTTCTACTGCAGTCCCTCTGACATTTTCATTTCCCATTAGATCCCTCCTTTTTTAAGCCAAATTCTCTTTAGTCCTTGGTGTTACTTCTGTCAGTTAAGTGGATGGAAAATGTCACAAATGCCCATGTACCCATGTGAGATGAGAAAACGCAAAAGTTGAGTTTTCCCTCCAAGTCACCTCACATTTAATGGAAAGTGTGGTCATTTCGGATAATTTTTTGGGGAGGTCACCGTGTTTTGACCAATTTCCACTTTGGTCACTATTTTTCAATTTGTATCAATGAGGTCATCGGAAATCAATTTTAATTCAACGGAAGGTCACTCTTGGTTTTTCGGCGAAATTTATCTGATGTGGCAACCGGAGTTGCCACGTCATATTAAATTAATTATTTCTAAGACCCAGTTGGACTGAACACGTCAGCTGCGGTCCACGTCAGCCTAACTTATCCCAGTCAGCATCCCAGTCAATTGCCAAGTCATCATCTTCATCTTCCTTCTTCTTCTTCCCTTCTTTAAACTTTCTGATTTTCAGCTGAATTACGGGAAAAGGATTCAGTGCTTTTCCATAGGTTAGCGCCGACGAGGTGGCGAAGCGAGCAAAGGGAAGGGTTCGACATGTACAGTCATCATCTTTTTTTTGTCCTCTTTTAACTTCCCGATTTCCAGCTGAGCTAGGTGAAAAGAATTCAGTGCTTTTCCACAGTTTAGCGCCGACGGGGTGGTAAAGCGAGCAAAGTGAGGGCATCGTCAATCAGAGTTGGAAGCTAGGGCATGTTTAGAGGGAATTCATAGGGAATGACTATATAATTTATTTTTGAGTTTTTTTTTTCATGTCTGTATGACCCATCCGGCCTTGTGAGCAAGGTGAAGAGAATGGCCAGTTGTGCAGTGATTATTCTTTTTTTTTTATGTTTTTGTGCACGGGATTGAGATATGTATACTGTCAATGTTATTATGGAAATGGAAAAAAAAATACCAAAGAACTATCATTGTTATAGGTTTATAGCATTGTGAAATGTAATTGAACATAATGGTTTTACTCTGGATGTTTAAATGGTTGCTATCAAATGGATAAGTTGCTGCAGATTCAGACTATTGAAATGAATTCAATTAAAAAACCTGATAACAAAGTCAAAGCTGGATGCATACAACTAGTTTCTGCATTTTACAAAATTGGATGCATACAACTAGTTTCAATCCATTAATAACATAACAAAATTGGATGCATACAACTAGTTTCTACAGTTTACAATGGTATTTTGACAAAGTCAACAAATCGAAACCTGGACAATTTTTACACAATTGAGAAAGGTAACAAAGAGAAGAGGACACAGTTTTTTCAAAACCAAAGTTAAAGCTGCCAGGTCCCCACTGCAGTGGCACATACACAATTTTAAAACAAAAAACATGCATCACAATGCGGCATCAGAAATATTTAATAAAGTCATCTTTATCGATTCCCAGTTGAACTGCTCCCTGCTTGTTTCTTGGAGATGAGTTGTTTTTTTCCCAGCCATTGTCACAGTTGTTTCCAGTTTTGATCTTCCATCACCAGTTGCTGTTCTGGGGAAGTTTTCATGACTGATTTGACTCCCCTATAGTTTCCAGACAATCAATTTACCTCAGAAATCAAGAAAGTAATTATAATTTTAAGGAAGAAAGATTTCATCAATTACCTGTGTCATTTGTTCAGTTGTTTGATTTCCACTTCCAGTAGGTATGTGGACATCATGTGCTGAATTGCGGATGTCCTGGGGAGATTTTTTACATGTCAGTAGTAATTAAAAATAGTACACCACTTGCCTTAGGTAGGTGATTAGTAATAAACAAATGGCCTATTAAAGAAAAATACCTGTGGGTGTATGGTGGGTGTCTCTTCTGCAGGAATGTCATGTGGCTCTACTGATTGTGCAGAACTCAAAGGAAAGTTTGTCTGACCAGGTATGTCCCTCATCTGCAACATGTCATTACAGTAAAAATGCAAGGATATATCATTGCCATATCAACATGTCATTATAAGTACATCAATTTTAAGTTGAATACCTCTACAGTTTGAATGAAATGATCTTGAAGTACTTCTGGATCAATTGTGTCCATGGGATCTATGTGATGTCCAGCATGGTCCTGGACACCTTCGTTGGCTGCATTTTCTTCAGGATCTTTATTTGCATTTTTCACTACTTCCTGACCAGGTTGTTCTTATTCTGATTCATGTTCCTGCACATGTACATTACCTTCTTGTTGTTTTTCAGGAACTTCATGCTGTGAATGAACTTGTTCTGATTCATGATCAACTTGCTCATCAGGCTCTTCATCTTCAGGATCTTCATCAGCATCTTCATCACAATCTTGATCAGTATTTCCAATAACCTCATCTATACTTGCTCTGTCTGCTGATTTCTTCTCACAAGTAGGACCACCTATCTTAGATACCTTCACATACATGCTTATATGTCTGGTCGGACCCACATTTGAAGCCATTCTAATGACATCTGAATCAGTTCTTATTCCTATCACACCACTCATATTTTCACAGACCCAAAAACTGCATCCCTCTGTGTAAATGTTCAACTCTCTGGCCATATGGTCAAGCTTCAATCTGGATAACAAATCAGCATCACAGAAATCTACAACACCTGCCATCCTATATTCACTCCTATTTTCAATGTCACCCATCCCATAGAGCATGTGTATTGAGAAATATTCAGCAAATGGTACTGGACAACATCAATGCAAAAGGTGTTAAAAAATTTCATCATATAATAATAACCCTAAAATACAACCCATTCAGAATAATTGGCAACCCATTCAGAATTAAGTAATTTCATAACCTATTCACAACAAACCTAGTCCTAAACATGAGCCTTAGCAACCTGAGTTAATAAATAAATAATTTCACATATGCTTGTTATCAATTAACTAGAAAGACTTACCTATATTTAATTCAAAAGACTAACTATATGAGCCTTGGCAACCTAAGCATCATAGAATTTATTTAAAAAGACTAACTTATATGAGCATCACAGAACAAATCTAGAAAGACTTAATTATATATACTTCATTAGAAGTAAGGTGTTTTGCCTACAAATTAAAATTACATACATTTTGTCCACTCTAAGCATCTCAAATCTCAAATTGTAAAGTACTGATTCATCACTTAAATTTCCAATTCACATCCATTCAGAATTAGGTAAATTGTAAAGTTTGATTCATCACAAGAGAGGAAACCCCTAAAAAATCTACATCATGCGAAACTGCAATAAAAACAACTTTGGATGTAAATTACCCCATAGAAGCCAACTTTAACATGTTCTTTCACAAACTTCTTAAAAAAAATTGAACGCCTTCCACATATTTAATTACAGAAACACATTCCCACTGGCGCTTCATCATGCTCATATCAATGTAACAAAACAAGGAGTAAAATGACTTACAGTATAGTGGAGCTTCATACTGCGCACGTCTTACCCGCCAACTGCTCGCCATGGTCTGGAATGATGGCCGCTACCGCCTTGCCCTAACACTAATCTTGGAGGAATACACATCTTAGACTTCCTCCCTCCCTCTTCCTCTAACCGTTTCTCAGCAAATCACCGGTGATCACTTCAGCTGAACGAGCGGCTTCTCAGATACACTGCTGTAATTTAGGGATTGTGGGGTCGGGCTTCTCACAATATAAGGGAAAGAAGATGATGACTTGGCAATTGACTGGGATGCTGACTGGGATAAGTTAGGCTGACATGGACCACAGCTGACGTGTTCAGTCCAACTGGGTCTTAGAAATAATTAATTTAATATGACGTGGCAACTCCGGTTACCACATCAGATAAATTTCGCCGGAAAACCAAGAGTGACCTTCCGTTGAATTAAAATTGATTTCCGATGACCTCATTAATACAAATTGAAAAATAATGACCAAAGTGGAAATTGGCCAAAACACGGTGACCTCCCCAAAAAATTACCGCATATCTTCCAATGAAGCTTCTTTGTAAGAAAATAGAGGATATTTCACTCCTTCTTATTCTCATTCTTGCCATTCTTGTTGAACTTCTCCTTCTTCATCTTGATTGGGTTGCCGAAACTTGAACTTCTTCTTTCCATCTTGTTTAGTTTGCAGGTTGCAGTGAAGATATCTACGCGTAAGTTGTTGTTGTTGTTGTTGTTGTTATTCTTCTTATTCTTCTTCTTGTTCTTCTCATTCTCCTTCTTTTTCTTCATGTTCCTGTCATTTTGCATTCTTGTACGTCTGTGGAATATAACAAGCTTCTTCACTTTTGTCATTCTTTTGTGGATGTGGATTCTTACAAGTTTTTTGAAATTTCATGCAAGCGTCATCAACAATGGAAACTTTCTCCGCAGTGGTGCGATACAAAGGAGAAGGACATGTGCTTCAATTCATCATATTAAGTTCATGGGAGTCAGTCATGGGTAAGATATGTGCCCGTTAGGCCCTAGATGTTTCTTAAGTGACAGTAAAGTTCATAATGCCTGACTCATACAAAACTCTGTGCCCAATTGAGTCTGACACGGATTTTCAACGCATGTGTCATATAAACCATAGTTTCAACAAATTTGTTGCGAACATCATCATCGAGGAAGCAAGTGTGTTTGCAGATGAAAACTCGGCCTTCTTAATCCCATCGTAATACAACAATGACTGTTATTGCTTGTTACTTGTCTTTTATGTGTTCCTGTGTTCTAGATATCGGTCCTGTGAATGATAATTATTTTCTATGTATTATTATTGTTTCCTATGTATAATATATGTTTCCTGTGTATAATATATGTTTCCTGTGTATAATATTTATTTCATGTGTATTAATAACTGTTCCGGTGTATAATATTTGTTTCATGTGTATTAATAACTGTTCATGTGTATTTTGTGCTTTTTTTTTTTTTTGCAACGCAGAGAGTCCTTGTCAGACAACATAAACCCCAACGGCGATACTTTTCTCTACCAGCATAATTCTTCTGGGGCGCTCAGTATTGCCTGGTGTACCGATACACATGATGGTTCCACTTTAAAAGTAGGCCAACAGTTTGAGAATGTAGACCACTTTAAAGATTGCCTGCGAAGCATAGCTATAAGGAAAAATTTTGACTTTACATTTATGAAAAAATGAGAAAATCCGGGTGACTATAAGGTGTGCTGCTCCGGAATGCCAATGGCGAGTGCATGCTTCTAAAGAGGGAACTCATGACACGTTCCAGCTGAAGACAATGCAAGAAACTCATATTTGCGGTGGAGGCATTGGAACAACAGCGCATCCAAAAGCAAGTAAGAAGTGGGCTTCTAAACGTGTCATACATAAATTAAAAGAAAGACCATTGTAAAAAGATGTTGACATACAGAAAGACATATAGCGTGACCATGGTGTTCGTCTACTGTACAAGCATGCTTGGATGGGGAAGAAGGTTGCCAGGTCGGTGATTCATGGTAGCGAGGTTAGTAGCTATGATTTACTTCTATGGTATGCGGATAAAGTATCCAAGACAAATCCTAGTAGCGTTGTCACCATTGACAATGATGGTGAGTAGTTTAATAGTGTTTTTTTTTTCATTTGGGGCTTGTTTGTTAGGGTTCAAGCATAGGTGCAGGCCATTACTTTTTATTGATGGAACCCATTAGCTGGCCAAGTATGGTGGGATTCTGCTGGTGCAACAGCGAAAGATGGCAACGATGGTCTATTCCATGTAGCAATATTTGCTATCATCTACAACGAAACTGATGAGAAATGGACTTGGTTTCTTGCTACTCTTGGTGAGGCCTTGTACGGTCAAGATGACTATGATAAAATTAACATTCATATCAGATTGATCCAAAGGTCTGGTGAATGCCGTCATGCGAGTCTTTCCCTCATCACCACATGGTTATTGCCTATGACATTTGGAGGCGAACTTCATGAAGACCAACTCTAACCTCGGTAAAGCTTTGTGAATGCAATGCTGGGCAATAATCGTGAAAATTGTGTACGCATATACCTTGAAAGAGTTCGATGATGCAATTAGTGAACTTGCATGTATATTAGCTGATGCACACAGTTGGTTGCTGAATAAGTGTGACATTGATCATTAGTCGAACTTTTTATTTAAAGGAATGTGATGGTGCGAGACGTACTCCAACGTGGCAAAATCCTTCAATGCCTGGATTAAAAAGGCACACCATCTACTAGTAACAAGCATAGTTGACTCAATCAGGTTAGTTCGTTTCTATGTAATATATATATATATATATATAAATATATATATATATATATATATATATATATATATATATATATATATATATATATATATATATATTGCTGAGTATTATGTAATTTTCCTAAGTAGAATATGGTGTTACTGTGTATTAATATCTATTATTGTGTATAAATAGTGCTTTTTGAGTATTTATTTATGTTTCAGTGTATATTGAGTACATTTTTGTATAAGAATATATACATTCTTGTGTATTTATTTCTCTTTCCATGTATATTATGTTTCCTAAGTACAATATGGCTTGCCTGTGTAACATTTGTTTTCCAAGTTTAAACTTATGAATATGTTGTCCGAAAGACGCGAACAATCCAATAGGTGGGATACACACCTCTGCCCTGAAATATGAAACATGGTTAAACAAATCGTTGATGGCAGTCGTTTCCTGAGAGTGGGTCGCTTCACTGAAGACATGTACGAAGTCATTGATGACAACAACAATGCAATCAGCCTCCAGTTTCTTGGATGCTCATACAGAAGGTAGGACATACATGGCCTACCGTGCAAGCATACATGTGCGGCAATCATACAAACAAATATGAATGTCCATTCTTACGCTGACGATTAATTCACAGTGGAATGGTATCGTTGGGGGTATGCGAATCCAATATCAAAGAAACAATCAGGCTATCCAAGAAGAAAGAGAATAGATTCACAAGCCTTCGATGTCCACGAATTACATTGTCGCCGGTACCATCAAGCTGGACATAATCATCGATCATATAATGTAGTTATAACGGACTGAGCATGTTAAACTTCGTATCGTACTTACCAGGATGCCCTCTCGAAAACCATGCTACCCTTTTGAACCTAACGCCAAAACTAGAGAACATACTTGATAATGGAGGACGCCCGATATCTGTTGCTGTTACAAGAGGGGCAAATCCAGAGGCGGTGACCGTGAGTCAACCCTCTTTCGTTTTGCATCTTCACGGTCATACTCGTCTATACAAGCTCGCAGATCACGGAACTCTGTTAATACTTGTTGCAATAACCGCTGCATTTCATCATCACCTCCCTGAACCTCCTCCAGCCTCTCAACCGACAACTGTCGGAGGCCAATTTTATCAAATGTGGTTGGGGGGAATTGATCCCGAGCTCGCTTCTTTGCTGGCTCAACTCTTGCTTTTTCCCAGCAGTCAGGGGTTTGGTTGGTTATTGGGACTTCCTTTTAGAGTCGCTCGGTTCCGACGATCTATAGGTGCTTGTCTTTGGGTATGCTTAACATTACCAACTAACATATTGTCTTCGTCGTTAGCTGGCAGAAGATCGGAGAACTGATAAGCAAAAATAAAACATTGCAACGTTAGCAGATTATACGCAGATACTCTATAATATACACATAATACAGTTAAATATACACAGAAACCTTAATTTTTACACAAGAATATGATATTATACACAAGAAATTAATAGAATACACAGGAAAATAATATTATACACAGGAATTAAGTAATATACACAATAAACCATTATTATACACAGAAAATAACTCATTCCTCCAAATTACCAGACATTTTAGACAGCAACAGAAATAACTTACTTGTTTTCCTTTGATTGATTTCAATAGTGGCTCGATAGACGCCACTTTTATGAAACTGGACTCCTCGTAACACATTATACGGGATGTCTAGCCTAGTCGTTGTTTCTTCACACTGCCCGTTACCTCATAAAACCAAATGATCAAAGCAATGGAGAAACCTTTCAAATACCCTGCGCTAGTGCACTTCCTTTTATACCGAAGTTGGACACGGGCGACTGTCGCACATGAATGTTGGCTATCATCCACATGTGAGTAGCATGTGTCTAGGCATAATGGCCGAGTGACCCCAGATCGTCGGTGTATCTTGCTACGAACGATGCCTCATTCAGACAAGTGTTAGGGAACATGATCGTCATCATGAAGTACACCACCAGGAGCTTGACAAAGGTCTCCTCGTCACCGTGTTGTTTGCTGCGTACAATTCTGAGTAGGTTATCTTTAATTACGCCTCGATGAAGATTGTGCATTTTATACAAAACATTTTTCTCAAATTTTGATTCAACTCTCTCGTGCTTGAAGGATACAGTATCTCCATCGCAACGGAGACCTAGGATGAGAGCGACGTCTTCTGCTCTGAATGAGAGCCTGCTTTGTCCTATCTTAAACCTTTCGCTCTTCTTGTAGTACACCTGCAACACCGCGTAGAGAATCCCTCTCTCTTGCAACACGGGAGCAACATCCTTCAAATGGGCAAATGGCGTCCAGCGGAGGATCTCCCAATGGCACCTATTCATTTGTTTTTTCAACTGTGCAATCATTCGACAACAGGGGCCAGATAACACCGAGCGTTTACAAGTGTTGTTGTCATCTTCTCTTCTATATAAAAAATGTAAATATAGAGTCAATCACTGAGAGGTGAACATAATATTATACACAACAGACCACAAATTATACACAGAAAAAGCGGCAAACTTTATAGAGGAATGTTGATATTAACAAAGGAATCACACAATATTATGCAGGAATGTCTTCTCACCTTTGTGCTGCATTTTTCCTTTGAGGTAAGTCGCCAATCTTTCATAGAAAGCCCTAGCCGAAGATGTTCCCGAACAACTGAAAACCAACGATGGAAGTCGTCGGAGAATTTGAAGATGAGGTTTTGTAAGAAAGAAGAGAGCGGAAAAAAGGATTTCAACGGCTTTCAGCGCAATAAGAAAGAGGCGAAAGGTTGTGGGCTTTGGGCGAAGATAGGGTTTCCAAGGAAAAAACAGGGTTATAATCGTCATTTCAGCAGGTTGAAATGATGTGAAATTAATTTTTCTCAAATGTTTTGTTAGAGGGGCCTTGGCGTAAGTAATATCACAGCATTTGAAACGGCTCCGTTTTCTCCGTCAACTGCAAATGGGTTGAAAAGTAAATAAACCAAAAAGGAGGGCCCTATGGGGAAACTGAATACTTTCAAGGATTAAATGGGATTATCCAAACTTCTCAGGGATTTTTGGGTACTTCCCCGTAATAATAATAATAATAATAATAATAATAATAATAATAATAATAATAATAATAATAATAATAATAATAATCACCATTTAAAAAAACAAGTTTTTAAAAAATAAAAACTTAAAAAGATTTAAAACAAATTGACTTTTGTGATTTAAAAAAAATAATATGTTAATAATAATAATATTTTTAAAAATGGCTTAAATGCCAAGAATTTAAATAAATAAATAATAATAATAATAACAATAACAACAACAACAACAACAACAACAATAATAATAATAATAATAATAATAATAATAATAATAATAATAATAATAATAATAACGTATTTTCCTAAAATAAATGCTGTTAAAAAATGTAACTTTTTAAAAATTAATAATAACTTAAAAATTATTTAAAAAACAAAAATATTTTATTTTTTGATTTTTTAAAAGTGAAGAGTGTCTATAAAAAAAACTACTATTTTAATATTTTTAAAAAGTTCATTTATCACTTAGGTAATGATTAAGCTTGATGTAATGTCCAAGATTGAAGAATGCCACTTATGTCAAGCCACGTTTGAAAATAGAGATGACAAATTTCATGGGTTTAATAATTAACCGATGTGCTCAAATACTAATGGAACCTGTGTAAGAAACCCAATTATGATTTGGATTAAATTTGAGATTTAAAATTAGAACTGTTGTAGCTTATGTTTTGTCCCTGAGATGAAGAGTTTAAAATCTTGAATATTTAAAAATCTTTTAGTTTATGTGGTTAGTTTGTTTATTCATATTTATTTACATATCCTTGTAAAACATTTTTATTTAATATATTTTTTATATTGTTTTTTCATCAAAATTTTTTATAAGATTATGAGCATAAATCAAATTGATATCTACCTATCTAATAGATCCTAATACAAAGTTAGAATTCTAACTCTTCCAAAATGGCATTTTACTGATGGCTTGTTCTCCCTCTACCAAATTAGCTACGCAGCCAACATTTGCTTTAGTCTCTATATGTGGTGACATAAGTCCTCCTTACAACTCATGAATTAAAAATTCTCACAATGACAAAGTCTACTCAATATGGTTACGTGTGAATAAAATATTTAAGAACAAGTATCTAGTATTTTATAAATATATTTTATCAAATCAAAAGTATAATACATATTATAAGTATTATACATATTGATAGAAAATACAAAGGTATGAACAAATGGAGTGTCCCTCATTAGAACTAACTAGCCCATATAAATACAAGAATGGTGTATACAAGAGTGTGTATACTCAAGGTGGTATAAACATATAAATACAAAGTATATGTATTGCTTTAACACGCCCCCTCAAACTCACGGTGGGTCATGAACCGAAAGTTTGTTAACTAGAAACTAAAACCGAGAGACAATATATGATTTAGTGAAAAGATCAGCAAGTTGTTGTGCAGAGACGACATAAGAAAGAAGAATATTGCTAGCAAGTTAGTGATGATGAACAAAGTGAAGAGCAATCTCAAGATGCTTTGTACGCTCATGGAATACAAGATTGGCAGCAATTTAATGGCACTCTGGTTATCATAGTATATAGGAGTGGGGGCAGAAATAAAGACAACAAAGTCCATCAATATTTGACGCAACCAAAGAACCACTTTAGCAGTAGAAAACATAACACCATACTCTGCCTCAGTAGTAGAAAGCGCAATAGCAGATTATTTCTTGCTTTTCCAAGAGATAAGGGAATCTCCAAGGAAAATATAGAAACCAATAGTAGATCATCGATCAGAAGCATCACTTGCTCAATCAGCATCACAATAGGCGCGCAACTCAAGAGAAGTCATGGCAGAGAAAAGTAAAGAGCGAGATATAGTGCCATGAAAATAATGAAGAACTCTTAAGAGGGTGGCATAATGAGTAGAGCGAGGAGCACTCACAAACTGACTAAGAACACAAACATCATATGCAATATTAGGCCTAGTAATGGTCAGATAGACTAGAGCACCAACAAGTGCACGATAGGAGCAGGCATAAGCTTACCATCGGATGAGGAGTGTCGGTGATGCAGCTCAATAGGAGCAGAGACAGTACGAAGATCAGTGATATCAGCTCGTCAAAAATTGTCAGAAATGTACTTCTGTTGAGACACCAAGTAATCTCGAATAGAATAAGGAACCTCAAGACCTAGAAAGTAATGAAAAGGGCCAAGATCTTTTATTAGAAACTTAGTGTGTAATCATTGTTTCAAAGAAAGAACAGTATCAACATCATCACTAGTAATAATTATATTGTCAACATAAAAAAAAAGAATAGTGAGCCAGTGAGCCCTTGAGGAGTCTGCCGAGTGAAAAGGGCATAATTATGAGAGCTCTCAGTAAAACCAAAAGCAAGAACCACACTACGAAATCGCTCAAACCAGGCATGAGGAGCCTGTTTGAGACCATAGATAGCTCGACGAAGAAGACAGACAAGCTGAGAAGGAGGAGGCATATAAATATTATCATAAAGATCCCCATGTAAGAAGGCATTGGTCGCATCTAACTAATGAGTGGCCAGTAACAAGCAATAGCAGTAGCGAGCAGAAGTCGAACAATAGTCAACTTGCCCACAGGAGCAAATGTATCCTCATAATCAATGTCATACTCCTGGGTAAAACCGCGAGGAACAATACACGCTTTGTGATGCTCAATACTACTATTGGACCGGGTCTTGACTTGATAGGCCCATTGACAGCTGATAGGAGTAACACTAAACAAAAGCGGAATAAGATCCCAAGTATGCATGCACTGAAGAGCATCGAATTCCTTTGTCATAATTTGTTACTACTGAGGATGTTTCACTGCCTCATGATAGGACTGCGGCTTAGAATTATAGTGAATAGCAGCAAGAAAAGCCTGAAAATTGGAAGAGTAGGTAGAGGATAGAGAAAGTACGTATCTTCAAGACAGATAACATCGCCAACACTTACTTCACCACACAAAAGAATCTCTCGCCAAGGCAAGTTCACTGGCAAGAGTTTTTCTTATGATAGGCATCAGTCCTCACCAACGGATCATAATCGGTCCGAGTTGGCATTTGACTATCAGCCTCAGTCATCTCGGCGGATCGCCAAGCGCTGTGCCAGCAAGGTGAATCCTACCACGCACAATCTGGCCAAAGAACGGCGGAGGTGATGGGGAAGACAAGGTATAGTATAGCCAAGATGGCGGGCCATACGAGGAAGTATACAGACCAAGGGAAAATAACCCTTAGAGTTCCAAGCTGGTGACCGAGGGTGGCGAAAGTGACGCCACAAGTCTAGAAGGAACCACACAGAATGTGCAACAGGGATGGATTTCATGGGATGAGATGTCATCTGAAATCACCCATGGAATGGGCAATGTGGGATCTCCACTTGGCAGAGAAGTTAGAGTTCCGCCTCACTTCCTTACTTGATTTAGCTGAAGCTAGGCTATGATGACTCTACTTGACTGGATAGGGCAGGTAATGCCCACATACGGGGGATTTCACTCGCGCAGCCGAGAAATCCTAAGCCGGAAGAAGGGAGGACGAAGCAAGAAGAATCAATGGGTATTCTTCTTAGTCAAATTAGAAGTGCTTTCAGACTTAGAGGCTAGTTGGAAAAGGGTTTCTACCCTTTAGCAGTTCGAAGATTTGATTGCGGACTTCCTTAGTTCCCATCCGACGAGGGCGTCGAACTCTCCCGGTGGGGGAGGCTTGTTACAGGGTTTTTCGGCGTCACACCCTTGGCGTGGGCATGACACGGCCGAGAAAGCCGGGGATGCTTATTTCATCACCTTAGACCGATTTCTTTGCGGTCTTATATTTTACTCGGACATGATCGGTGTTCATGACCGGGAGCGGAGTGGTGACTCGCTCGACTTATGACCAAGACTTAGACTACAAGGAGTTATGATTTATACCGTAGGAGCAGATGCATACGGGCGAAAACTATCTCTCGATCAGTCAGGGACTACCAAGACATCCCTAGCGGATGCGCAGCGGTTATCTGGTGCTGTGGACAAAGGGGAGACAACCTTTAGCTAGTGGGAGACAAAGTGGGGAGCACGCAGGACCAACAAGACCCGATAAATAGGAGGAGAATTCGGCTTCTTCCTCTTGTTTTGGGATCGGCTTCGTTTGGTAGCTCCTGGACAAGGAATTCCTCAAGAAGCGTTTGTCCACATCCACTTGGCTTGGATTCTCTCCCAAGGGCTATATAGGAGCTCTCCCCCTTCATTTGAAGACATCTCATTCTTCTCTGCTTATTCTCCTCATCAGGAGCTCATTCAAGAGAGCTTTGTTCTTCTCTTGTAACCTTAGTGAACCAATGTGGTTCTAGAGTAAGCCTTGAGCATTGTCTTGTCCTAAGTTGTAATAGCTTCATTTCTCATCAATAGAGAGTTTACTTTTTCTCTCTTATACTTGGTGTCATTCTCTCATTTTCCTTCATAGTTGTAGCATTTGTTGGCTTTCCTTGGCCGTTTCTTGGCTTCTTGGGCATTAGGCTGACTTGCGTGGTGTAAGTGTCGCACGGTGTTTATATCACATTGGATAACCCTGTGTCACGAGGTGGTATATATGAATAAATACTATATATATATATATATATTACTCTAACAATATTATGGTATTGTCAATAAAACTCAAAAACTAAAATTAGATTATAAAAATAAAATACAAATAAATTAATTGATAATTATTCAAAATTTGGCTGAAAATATACTCCACATGCTTCAAAATATTGTTTACAAATGTATCAAACAATTATCTAAAATTTTATTTTAAGGATGCTCAAATAAGTGAGAGTGGAATTTTTGGATATTTTGACATTGACGGGAAAAACCACACTCCATTTCTTTTTATGTGTCGTGGTTAACAGAATCTCACGTACTAAGAAACTTAGTTATTTCACAAAATTTTATAAAAAAATTAGTTATCTTTCCAAAATTACCCCTAATTTATATTTGTCATGCCCCGACCCGCGGAACCATAGGCACAACAACCGCCGTGACGATCCTGAGGAGGGATATAGCACCACTCAGCCCTCGGGACACCGCAAAGCTAAACAACAACCTGGAAATCCACAAAATTTCACCAAAACACAGGAGTGGAAGTAATAACAACAATGATGATGTACAACAGTAAAGAAGATCACAAATGTACAGGGAAGCTATAACAACAACCACAAGTCTTAATACACCAGAGTGTGAAAGTTGAGATAGATATAAAACATACAACAAGGTTCACTACAAACTAGTGGATCCATAAGTTAAGACTACATGTCCATGACCAAAAAGAAACATACATGAAATAGGAAAGATACACAGAAGATAGAGCAGCAACAAATGCCCAGCACAGTGCGCACCGCTTCACCTACTACCTGCAACAGCCTAGGAGAAGAAAGAGGGGTGAGCAACTTGCGTTACTCAGTGAGGGGAGACTAGCAAAACCTCACCAGAAGCACCGATAACAAAAATAATAATACAACAAAAATAAATATTTAACCAAAACAAGATAACCATTCATAACATAATTATATACGATAGCAATCTTAGCATAGCATAATAAAAGATAGTGTTAAGAAACCCTTCTTACTTGAACAAGATTATAACAACTTAAATCCAATAAAAATACTGAACATCGGTTCAATATATAAAAAGAATGAGTTAAACATCAAACAAATCATCAACTTCCACTCATAAAGCTCAAAATAATTTGAAACCTCGGCAACGTGATAAGAAAGATGAATATCAAATAAATAATGCTAGATCGAATTTATGGGAGATTGTCATCCGTAGAATACAGCTGAGCTTCGCCCCCTCACCATAAATTCAGGATGACAACAACAGAGAAATAGAAAGGTTAAATCTCGAATCAAATACAAGAAATTCCAGTTCGAGAATACTCAACTCTTGAGTCAAGTCAAACTTGCGGGAGACTGTTATCCTAGAAGTGACAGTTGGGCTTCGCTACCTCACCACAAGTTGGAAATGACCCAAGGTAAGTAACTCAATGGAAATAAATCACAAACACAGTATATAAAAAAAAATACCCAACAACTCACCCAGCACGAAGTGGTCTAAAAGCATCCCTTAGCCTTCGCCGTGGCCACGGCAAGATTCAGGGCCGTCAAGGTGCTCATGCCCTTAACGTTGACTGACCGGTACATTTGTTGGTAACTCTAGCTTCCCAGTGAGTGTCCAATCAGGGCTCTTCACTCCCACCTGAACTGGCCCTCGTAGTAAATAATTAGGTCTACCACGCCACCTCAACAGGCTAGCTGTGGAGACCGCCTACCGTAGTAGGGCATCACCACACAACCCATTAATAAACACAATACCACATGAAGCACAAAAGCCAACAATTACCTAACAACAATAATACCTCCACATTTCCACAAGGAAATGCTAAAGAACACAAAAGAAGTTCAAGCTTTTAAACACATAACGATGAACAAATCTCAATACAGGAAACAACATGAAAAACCTCTCAACCATTCAAAATGAGTTTCAAGCCTAAGATTTCATAAAACCAAAGGTTTTCACAACAAATCCCAAGTTCACGCAAATCAAGGATTTCGCAACTTTAATGAAGCGATATTCTAACACAACTAGGACGTTAACAAATCAATTATCAAATAAGACATTCAAAATCATCTCAATAATAATTATCATTCACCAAAATGCCAAACAAGTATAAGTTAAGAAAACTCTACTTAAAACATGAAATGAGTGTGTATGGATGTAATATAAGTGTGTGTGTGTTTGTGAATTTATATCTAGCTATCGGCATTCATCCTATAAGGCTATGCATAAATATCCCACTCATTGAATTGGCGATTTGTCTCCCTCGCCTCGAGCCAATGCGTCTTCTCCTTGCCAAAGCACCACAACAACAATGTTAGCACAAGCAACACAAGGAAACCCTAGGTTTCCCCTAACAACAACCCTAACCATCTCTAGGGTTTACTTCTCTAACCCTAGAGGCTACCAAAGGGATCCTAAGGGTTAAAGCCTCACTCTCTAACCCAAGGAAACCAAGGAAACAAGGGGAGATCACCGGAGCTACAGTAATTCAGGGATCAAGGTGATGAAGGTTCAAGGATTTCATGAAGTCAAAGCCATACATCTCAATAAAACCAATCATCACAAGATTTACCATCAAAGAGGAAGAAAAGAGATAACAATCAAGCTCTCAAAAAGGGGTTCACAATCAACCCTAACCATCTCCATCAAAGAACCAAGAAGAAGGAACAAAAGGATGGGAGTTTACCTTGATCCAATGAATGAGCAACTTGAAGAACCAAGATTCAAGCTCAAAAATCCCTTCTAGATCAGCCTTAGAACCTCAAGGAAGGATGGAGGAAGAGAGGAGAAGGAAAATAGAAGAACCTGTGAGAAGGAAGTTGAAGAAACGAAGCCCAAACGAGCTCTTTATAGACAAAAACCCGCTGGTGTGCGAGTCATGTGCGGCCCCGCACACCAGCCGCACACCCCTCTGCCTGGGGTGTGTGGCCGTTGTGCGGCCCCGCACACAGGCCGCAGAAAGGGCTGTGCGGGCTGTGTACAGCCCGCACACCTCCTATGTGACCCGTACACTGCCCGAACACCCTTTAAAACCCTTGAAACTCGACCTAAAACCCTTGGCAAACCTCACCAACTCAAAACAAAGAGGAACTTACCCAAAACTTCAAACCAAAAAACAAGCAAAGGCCAAAAACACCAACCTACGCAAGAAGGAAAAACCCGAAATATTACAATATCTTCACATTTCTCTCTCATATTTAATTCCAACAAGAGAGTTAAATAGAGTGTTAAGGTTAATTTTGGAAAAAAGATAATAAATGCTTCTTGATGTTAGAAAATGACAGATAAAAAGGAATAAGGACTTGTGATAGATAAAAAGGAAAGAAGGGAGTACTTCCTTATTATCCATCATGGCTATGATCATCTTAGCATATTGATATCCAAATTAAAGTATGGCCAAAAGCTAGTTTTAGTGCAAGTAATAGGAAAGGTGCTTGTTCAACAATAAAGCAATCTAACCCATAACATTCCAGATAGATGCATATATTTAAAAGACATAGGAGACAAAGGAGGTCCTTGTAATCCCAATACAAGAGCTGAATGAATCTTCAACAACAATGCACCAAAAGAACCCGTTGAAGACAGCAAAATGACTTAAATTCGTTACTCAGATTCCCACATTTAATTTGCATTTTTTTTTAAAAAAGTATAATAAACTATTACAATTTTATAATTTGCAAGCATATAATATATCACTAGATTTTTTTCATAAGATTTTATAATTTATCACTTTTAACATATAAATATTTAATGTTCATTTTTCACTACAAGAAAGTTACTGTTTAAAAACAGAATATTAGAAATGAAATTTATTCTGTTTGTAATTACAACCAATTAGCAATGGAATAACAATCATTTTAAATATGATTTTAATAACAATGGCTTACAAACAGCCATTTAAAAATATGATTTATTAAAATATTAGAAAGTATCCGTTTATAATAGAAAGGGACTACAAATGATTAAAAAAATTAATATTTTATTTAAATATTATTAAATATTAAAAAATATCCGTTCTTAATCCATTTATAATAAAAAGGGACTATAAACTGATTAAAAAAATAATATTTTATTTAAATATTATTAAATATTAGAAAATATCTGTTCCTAATATGTTTCTAATAGAAAAGGACTACAAACAGATTAAAAAATTAATATTTTATGTAAATATTATTAAATATTATAAAATATCCATTTCTAATCCGTTTATAATAGAAAAGGGCAAAGAAACGGATTAAAAAAATTAATATTTTATTTAAATGTTATTAAATATTAGAAAATATCCGTTCCGAATCCGTTTTTAATAGAAAGGGACTACAAATGTTTATAATACAAAAAAAACTAGAAACGAACTTAAAAACTAATAGTTTATTTAATATTATTAAATATTAGAAAATATCCATTCCTAATCCATTTATAATAGAAAGGGAATACAAACAGATTAAAAAATTAATATTTTATTTAAATATTATTAAATATTAAAAAATATCCGTTCAAAATCCGTTTCCAATAAAAATGGACTACGAATGTATTAAAATTTTAATATTTTATGAAAATAATAATTAATATTAGAAAATATCAGTTTCTAATCCGTTTCTACTAGAAAGAGACTAGAAATGGATTAAAAAGTTCATATTTTATGAAAATATTAATTAATATTAGAAAATATATGTTCCCAATCCGTTTCTAATAGAAAAGGACTATAAACAGATTAAAAAAATTAATATTTTTATAAAAATAATATTTAATATTAGAAAATATCCGTTCCTAGTCTATTTCACATAGAAAGGAACTAAAAATGGATTAAAAGATTAATATTTTTTAAAATATTAATTAATATTAGAAAATATTCATTTGAATCCGTTTCTAATAGAAAGAGAATTGAAACAAATTAAAAAAATTAATATTTTTATTTAAATATTATTAAATAATAGAAAATATATGTTTCTAATCCGTTTCTAACAGAAAGGGACTAGAAATAGATTTAAAAATTAATATTTTATGAAAATATTTATTAATATTAGAAAATATCCGTTTTCAATCCGTTTCTAATACATAGGGGCTTGAAATGGATTTAAAAATTAATAGTTTATCAAAATATCAATAAATATTAGAAAATACCAATTTCTAATCCGTTTCTAATTAAAAAGAACTTGAAATGGATTTAAAAATTAATATTTTATAAAAAATTAGGTGAAAGGTTTATTTTTTTATAATCATAAAACAAAATAAAATAAATGAATATAATGATAACAATTAAATAATTGGCAATTTAAATAAATATGTTGTTGTTATTTATTTCTAGTTAATTTCATGCTTTGATTTACCTAGAAAAAGCAAAAAATAAGATAAATAAAAAATGCAGCAAGAGATCGTTACCAAAAAAAAAAAAAAAAATACAGTAATAGACCATTCCAGTTTTCCGTTCCTTAGGGGGTGTTTGGATGTCATGATTGGAGTGGGAGTGAGGGGGGAGTGGATGTTTACCCATATTTGGGTATACATCATTGGGATTGAGGATGGATTGTGGGGGGAGTGGGACTCACCCATGTGAGTGAGTCTCACTCCCCAACAATTGGGGGGATTGCCCAATCCTTGGGCAATCCTTGATGTGGAAAAAACTTATTTGCCCCTAGGTTATACAAATATTATTTTCAATGTTATTACAAATATTTATTTTGATAATTAATTAGAACAAAATTGTAGTATATATATATATATATATATATATATATATATATATATATATATATATATATATATATATATATATATATATATATATAAATAATTAAAAATAAATCATTATTATATATACATTATCATTTATATGCATGAGGGGCTTAGGTGTCATTTAATCATATTTACTTCCTTTAATTTTAATTATAACAAAAAAAAATCATTATATTTAACACCATTAATTAATAACCATTAATTAATAGATAATTAAGGATATTAATATTTCATTCCGAAAATTAGAATGAAATTATAGTATAATAAAATTAATTAATTATTTTTTATAATTAATTAGTTACAGTTTATATATATATATATATATATATATATATATATAATTAAAAATAAATCATTATTATATATACAATATCATTTATATGTATAAGGGGCATAAGTGTCATTTTATCATATTTACTTTCATTACTTTCCCCATTCCCAATAAATTACACTCTCCAAACCTTACCAACCAAACACATTCTTCATTCTGACTCCTACTCCATTATCCCTCATATCACTCCCAATCCACTCCTCCCCCAATCCACTCTTGACATCCAAACACCCCCTTAGTCTCCTCCATCAATGACCCCTTTCCTCTGTCTTCTTCATCCGTCTCACCTTTTAATACCGCCAACTCATTATCTCAGAACGACCTCCTACCGATGTCCATACTTCGTCCTCGTAAGCGGCTGGTTTGATAGGGTAAACATCTTCTGGATCTTTATCATTATGGCCTAAGCTTTTCACTAGAGTTTTATGACCGCACCGGCACGAGCCTCCATCTAATCCTATCTAAATTCTTTCTGTTTCAGTATGGTATTTCGATTCTATTGATATTCTCTCTTGTTGTTCCTGGGATTTTTCCCTTTGTTTCTTTGGTGTGTGTGTTGGGGTTCTAGGGTTTGGGTTTTGATGCACTTGGGTTGCAGGTATAGGGGTGGAAGCTGCAGGAGCTAATTCTGCTGTGGAGTTTATTGGTGTCAATTTGTTGAAGGTATGATTTGTTTTGATTCCGTTTTAGGCCTGATTTGGAATTTTGGAAGTATGTTGATGGAAAAATGGATGTTTCCATTCATTCTATTTGTTGATACCTAATTTTGTCTAGAACCCAAAGCCTAATAAAGGGTTAAGCACATTGATGGTATGGTACCAGAGGTTCAAACTAATTTTAAATTTCTCATGAGATGGGTAGTGGAAACTCATCTTGATTTAAGAGTTTTAGATCTTTGATAGTACTTGTTAGACATAAATGGCTAGAAAAATAAGTTGAGGTCATGGCTTAGAAACAAGCATAGTGATTTAAGTTAGAAACATGAATAGATTTTATTGCATGATTTAAAGTACTGTGAAGTTATCAAAGGCTTTTGCCTAATGTTTAATGTTAGTGACAATGAACAATGGTCCTTCAAATAAGATTTTTTTAGTTCCAATTCAGAGCATAAGTATTAACCTAATTGACAATACATGGATTTTCTTTTAATTAATATTTGTGGTTTCATTATTAAGGCATCTACTCAATGGAAGATAAAGAATTATCATCTTCACTAGAATGTTAGATTTTAAATTTATGTTTATCCTTAGGTTAGTATTTTAAGTATGCTTGTGTTTTTCACAGGATTGTGCATGTATGATGTAAACCAAGAAGAAGCTAGTCCTTTATGAATCAAAGACTAATAATACCAAATGAGAGAAAAGAACTAACTAATGATCTTCAATTGAAATGACTTGGAACAACAATCCAACAAGATTAGGAAATGCTCAATATAAATACCCTGGCATCATAATTGTGCATAGCTTGTTTGCAATTATAGAGATAATAAACAATTGGATTACGATTGAAGAATATCAAAGAGAAATATCCATCATTGGCTTATCCCTCTAATTTTCTTAACTCAATCAAGAAACAAGAATGGAACTTTATCTCAATCAAAACACAGTGAATAAATTATAGAATCCAATGACAAGAAAGACGAACCCCAAAATATATATTACCACTTGAGAGGTATAATTAATGATGGTATTAATTGCCACTTCAGAGGTATTCTAATTTTCTTCATGGTTTATTTGTTATTGATGGTATTATCTTTTGTGTATAATTAATGATTGATTTTCTCTAGTTTCAATGGTGTTTTTTTCACTGTTTCTATTTTATTGCTCACTTTGCTTTCTTCGGATGTTTTCTTTATGGTATATTAGGTTGTTGAAACTTTTGTAATCTTAAGTGCAAAGAAGTGCTAGATTAGAAGCCAAAATAGAGGAAATATGAAGACAAAAAATTGAAGTAATTTTCTGAGTTTTTTTGCTTTTTTCTGCGTTATACCATTATATCATTAATTCAGTATAAATATTCTTAGTCAATATTTCCCTTTATTTCATGGTGGGCATTTTCATGAATACTACTACTATATATATATAGGTGAGTCAATGGCTTTATTATTTATTGGTACTTTGGTCATATCCTAAGAATATGATAATTGTGTCATCTTTGATCACCACCAACGAATTATGTGTTGCTTTTTAGTTCCTTCTGATATGAATTTGTATATGTTTTGATATAACGGTACTTGTTTAAGCAACATGAGAGGGCCAGGTCGCAAAGGAGGTTCAATCGATCAGTTGAGGCATATAGGTTCACCCACAGATCAGAGGAGGCACCCTGTGCATGGTGAACATTATGACAGTTTATCTTTGATAGTTGTAGATCATGATGTTGACTTATAGTTATATTTTGTCGTATACTTATTATTTTGTATTGAACATATATACTTAAACATTTCTTTTTGTATGAACTGATGAATTTATCTTATTTATTGGTATTCTAGGTTTAAAAAAAAATTCATGTACCAGGTTAAAAAAAAACAGGGATACAATTTTTATTTTATTTTATTTTTTTGACTTGATGGATTAGAATGGATTAGAAACAAAAACACTTTTGTTTCTAATGGGCCGAAACAAAAATAAACAAAAAAAATATTCTGTTTGGAATCCATTTCTACTTTTTGTAACGATAACAATTTCATTTCAAATTAGTTTCTAAATTCTAAAACAGAATTACAACGGAATTTAGAAACAAATTTGCAACATACATTATTCCGTTTTAATTTTTCAAAAGTTAGAAACATATTGGTTCCCATTTCTAATCTATTTCTAAATTTAGAAATGGAAAATTTTCCATTTTTGTCTAAATTAGAAACAAGGGTTTTCGAAACAGATAAATTCTGTTTCAAATCCGTTTCTAAACTGAATTAGTAATGGATTGGAAATGAAAACTGTTGTTTCTAAATAGTAATTTTCTTGTAGTGTTTAGTTTTCAACTTATTGTTAGCGCTTGTGATATGAATTTTGTTTAATATGCGCAACTTGTAATTAAATCAATAAGTATTCAGATAAGTCCTTTATAATTCCCCATGTTAGTAATCTAACTTGTAATCAAATTAGTACTCTTGCTTGTAGTCAAACTAAGGCCTTTTTAAACATATCTTAGGATTTTTATTATTATACATAGGACTTTCGCAAACTGAGCCAGCACACTTTAGGCCACTATTTTACTCAAATTTTCAAATTTACTCAAATCTCTCTCCTCTTTCACTAGCTGTTTTTCTTAATTTTGGGCTTTGTGATGCAAAATTGTTTATTCTTGTCTATTTTCATTTGCTATTATCATACATTCATTATTTCTAACAAGCTCACATCAAAGGAAATATCCCACAAGTTTTAGGTTTAATCATGATAATGGCATCCCCTTATTGGATCGCAAACCTGATTTTTAATATAGTAAGTTAAGATGTGGGCTATATACTTAGCTTGATTTAATTTGGATGATGCATTATTAGATATTGATCATATACTCTCATCATTGTTAATAGAGGAGAATCAATGTTAATGTAGAGATCGAAAACTTCGTCTCAAATTCATCTGGATCTATCAAATCAAGTATTGCCTGGGAGGTCTTGAAAGAGAAAACCGCAAATTCACTATATATGATTAGAATATTTTGTAAATTTATATCGTTCACTCATAAATTTAGTATTTGAGATATCTTTTTAATAATTTTTAGGAATTCAAAAGAATGTTAGAGGTCATTCAAGGTTTGAGGGATTGTGGAACAGTGATGGGAACTCAGCAAAAAAAGGTGGTCCTTGCTAATAGTAGAGGACAACCAGTTGCTAATATCGTCTTTGATGCATCTGTTTTGGTTAATGTTGCATGATGCATCTGTTTCAATCTACTCTATATTAAATGAATGCTTCAAGTTTTGCTTCTTAGCTACCCTTCATTAAATGAATGTTTTAAAGATAGGTTAAAGAACTTGTCAGCTTTTCTACTTGTTTCATAACAAACCAGTGAATACTTGTTAAGAACTTATCTTTGTTTGGTAACTCACCTATTTATGTGCATTGCAATTAATGTTATATGCAACAAAATGAAATGTCTTAGCATAACATTCTTGCTATATGTTTTGTTATTTTTAGATGCATGTGTTTGCCATTAGCAACATTTGCTTAAAATTTTCTCAGCTCACTAGATTTTAAAATGCATACTATAATGGACGGCCTCGGCGCGGCACAACTCATAATGTTGTGCATGGTTAACATGGTTTTACAATGTTGTGCATGGTTTTGTGTTTGTGGACTGTGTTGATCTTATTACTACTACTTTTACTTTTATCATAAACCAATGTTTTATCCATTAATGTTTTTCCTTTTCAGGGAAACATTATTACCCATGATTAAGCATTTTCTTCCAAAACAGTGGAATGAGAACGTCATTGTATGGCATCTTCCATATTTTCAATGTATGTATTTGTATTTCCACTTCACTTTCTATTTACATGAATCTCGTTGTTCATTTTAATAATATAAATCCAAAAGACGAATTTAGAATGTTTAGCTGACATGTTATGAATGCATGCGACCTTTTTGGGTTTAATTTCTTTAGACAGTTTAATGTATATCAAGCATTGATTCCACTTTTATTTGGATAGCATGTTTGCTTGGTTATCTTTTTAACCACTTTTTGATGCCTTGATTGCTCACTTGCTGCATGAGACTAAGGTGATATGATTAAAATTGTAGTCGCTTGGTGAGTGGAGATTTTTATAGATGGTAGATAATGAATAAAGGTGGTAAAGTATGCCATGCATAAAAAGAAGAGTTCCTATCATTTTCATGTTAGAAAGATTATGAAAAAAAATCTTAAAGTTATTTCACACTAAAGCTAATGTATTTATAAGTCAAGAACATCTTTTGTTAGCAACCATGCCATTTTCTTATTTTTATCACTCTGACCAGCAACAGAAACATATATTGTACATTCATCTATGTATGTTAATAAACTATTGTGCAATTCTTTTAATTGAAGACTCAACCTACACAATTCACAACTCCCACCGGCCCTCATTTATCATATACAATGTCAGAGAAATGTTATGGTATAATTGTGTCACTTAAGAGCTTGTAATTAAAAAAAATGGCTCTCTTTCCTGGAATCCTTGTTTGGAATCAAGTTGGATTTATTATGGCTTTCATGCAGCTGCTTCTGTGGGGTTCACCAAGTCTCAGGTTGTTGCTACAATTCTTAGGACATTTTTTTGTGCTTGGTATGCTCCACAAAAGCATTGGCTTGCAAACAACATATTGGGGATTGCATTCTGCATTCAGGTTTGGTTTGTATTTTAAATGACAGATTCAATTGGTTATGGATCTATTTCAAAGTGCCTTATTTGCACCATTGAATACTGCGAATGCATCACAGAGAATATGAAAATGAATTTTTCCTATTGATCTTATTGTTATCTCAATTATCTTTTAAAAATTTATATGTCGTTGTATGATTATTTTTGGAATGATTATATAACAGAAGTCATTGCTTATATATTTTGCAGGGAATTGAGATGCTGTCATTAGGCTCATTCAAAATTGGTGCAATTATCCTAGTAAGGGAATATCATTTGCTTACATGCTTTTTCCTTGAGATAGTGCTTTTTTTGTTGGCTAGGATGGCCTGCTTCCATTTCATATTGGTTTTGCTGTCATTAGCTTTGTTTGTCTTATCTTTTGTGTTGCATCGTATCTGCATGATTAACAGTAGTACACACTCAATGTGACATATGCTGATGTCCTCTCCAAAAAGCATCTCTATATGCCTGAAGACTTGTTTTCTAGTTTGATGAATTATCTGTTATTTATGATCTAGATGGGATAATCCCTATTTTACTTGATATACAAATATTTCTTGAATCCTTCATGCTTTGAATATTTAATAATCCCTGGTATGACTTTTCATATTTGATATCTTTTGGGTACTTTTTTTTTTTTTTTTTGAGGGAAAGAGCTCATAGAGCTATTTTATTGATAAAACAATAAAAGGTTTACAGAGTTAAAAGATTACAACCCAGCAAGAAAAGCAAATTACAAACAAAGAAGCAAACACAAAGAAGCAAAACACTAAAACAAAACAAATCAGGGGATTTAGCACATGACTCCAGTGATGGTTAGTGTTGCTAAATCTTTTGATGCATTTATCAAGGTTAGCTCTTTGTCTTGTGCATCTGTGTTTTATGACCAAGAGATCACTATTGTACTAATTACTTGAATGCATCTCTTGTAGCTCTTATTTCCAACATCAAATCCTGAAAGACCATTCTCTATGATTGGGCTTGGGGTATTTTGATCCCAGGTAAGGCTTTGGTTTTTGGGTTGTTATTTCTCCATTATGATTTTTTGGATAATTGCTCCTTATTCACATGGCTTTTTTTCTATGCTTGTCAGGTGTTAATTAGTAGAGAGTTTTGGAAGGCAATCTTTACCAGCTCAAATTAGTAGAGAGTTTTGGAATGCAATCTTTACCAGCTCAAGAAAGATAGAGGAAAACCTTGCTTTTGTAAAAATGTATTTCTAAATACAAATTGTGAGATTTTGTATTTTTTGTAAATATAAATATTATTAATTTTAATGTTGATTTTGTTTACAAATTTTTAGTTCTGCATGAATATTACAATTGTAGGTGTTGATTTTTAATGATATGCATAACAACTATTAGTAAAAATTGAATTATTATTGTATTTTAGGTCGTGGGGAAAAAATATGAATATATGAAATAGTGGTACTATTTGGTTGATGTTGTACCTATAGGGGGGAAAAATTTGTCACCGTAGGCATCAAAAGCCATACTGGAATGTGTGACCGTACCAATGACCTGCTAGGAAGTTATTCCCCTTCAACTGAATCACTTCTTAATCTTTTGGTCTTCCTTTCTTGGTATAACTCGATGATTGTCTAGCCACTCCATAATCTGCCTCTATAAGCTATAACCGTACATTTCCATCGCAACTTATATTATGATAGTGGATTTAGTGATAAATTTAATATCGGCCACTAAGGGATGTAGTGGTGGATTTAAGACTAGCAGCAAATTTTTCCACCACTATAATTCAATTTTTTTAAGATTAACGACCTTGGTGAAGTCACTCTAGGGACACGTGTGATTACAAAGCATCATATGCTTTTAATTTGTTTATTATTTTTTTATTTTCAGAAAAGTGGGTCTACTTTAGAACTGTGAATTTGAATTATTTTTTTATTCTTTTACCCCAATGAAATTAAAAGCTATCCCAAATTACAGCATTACCGGCATGATTTTTTTTCCTTTTGGTTCATGCTTCAATAAACTTGGAGGGAGATTCATTACCTGGATGGATCAAATTTTATTTCTTAATTATAGCTAAAAAATAATGAAATTATGTAATAAATTAGATAAATTAATCAAGGCTAACTAATTTTAAGCATATATAAATATATCATAAAATAATTAATTAAATATCTTTAAGAATAGCAAAATGACATTTAAATAAATTTGTTATTCAACTTCGCACATGTAATTACATTTTTTACCAATATTTTGTAATATAATATTACAAGTTTACAATTTGCAAACATATAATAAATCGCTAGAATTTTTTTATATAAGATTTTATAATATATCACTCTTCACATATAAATTTTTAATGTTCATTATTTTTAGATATTTTTAACTTCAGTTTAAATATTTAATTTTACTTTAAACAATTCTTCAACTCTGATTTTATCCCGTCCTCTGTCTCAAATATCTGGACAACCTGGCTACCTTCCTTAAATTCTAGCCATCGAAATCTTTGTGATCTCAGTTCACGAGCAATCTTCTGGAATTTATGGGTGGAACGAAATACTAGAATTTTTAAATTAAACCGTTCTTCTATTCACTCAATACTCTTTAAGACTGCTAACATGCTTCTTTCCTGGCTTAATGCAGCTCCTGAGCCCCATCAGCATGCAACCACAGAGGCATCTCAGAAAATCAAGCGTTCGCTCAACTTCTTGAACACCCGTCAGACAGGATCTTCCGGAGACGCAGGGCACAACATTGATCGGGAGTAATCATCCTCTTCTTTCAGCTCGGTCTGACCTCTGACTCCAGACGGCTGTCTTCGCAGACCTAGCTTTTATTGTCCTTCCTTTGTTCTCTTTTTTTCCTGTTTGATGTATCCCTCACCTCTGGTGAGTTCTTAGTCTTTCTTTGGTTGTTCGGTTGTTCTTTCTTTTGAGTCTCTCTGTACTCTGTACTGTTCCTTTCTGTACTGTTTTTTTCTGTTTCAATAAATCAGTGGTTTATCCACTTTTCTCAAAAAAAAAAAAATTAATTTTAATAATCAACACGAGTTATTTAATTTAAATATTAAATTGTAACAACTACTATTTTGAATAATAATATTTAAAAAAATTATAAATAACAAATTATGCATCATTAAATATAACTCGTTATTTTTACATAAATAAACATCAATTATTTATATTGAAGCAAAAAAGTAATTTTACTACAATCATTCTCTTATTTTTTTCATTCCCAATCAAATGTTTGGTTTCATTTTTATTCCTATTTCTATTCTTAGCTATTATGTGAATCAAACACCTCCCACTATATTCAATCCTAACTAATCTAATCTCTAACCATATAAATTATGATTTATAGAATTTTTTTTTTTAAAAAATCTCTAACCATACACTTCGATTTTAAAATAGCAAAGTTGTTTTCAATATTTGCTTTAGACCTTCTTTGAAGAAAATGTGGCACACACCCTCAGTGGAGTCAGGCCTTTTTCAAAAGTAGTTTTCAGTCATTTTTAAACGCTTCATCCAATATCAAAGTTGATCTTGGTGGAATCACTCCACTCACACCTGTGATTATGAAGTACCGCATGCTTCCACTTCATTTATTATTTCATGTATAGTTTCAGAAAGGTTATCTGCATGTGAATTTGCTTTAGACCTTCTTTGAAGAAAGGTTTTTCTGTTTTCTCTTGTGCACATTTAAGTATATATATATATATATATATATATAATTACTAGCGCCACATCTAGCATGCATCTTACATGCATACGTGGAATGCTTACTCGTATCTTATGTCATGAAACAATAAAACATCTTTAAAACTGTTTATGCATGTTTAAAACAAATAATGATATGTTTAACTATTAAACAACCCAAATCTTCAAAAGATGATGATCTCCAAGCTAAATTTCAAAAGATAATACTTGAGTTAGAACTATTTGAGACAATTTTTTTTTTTGACTTTACAAGTAGATGTGCATTACAGGCATGGAATTGCAGCCGTGCGGGTCTATTTCATAAATACTGTTGCTTGAAGTAGGCATGGCAAAAGTCACGTAGCTTATAAAGCTTGTGTTGTATATGGCTCATATATAAGGGTGAATAGGCAGATGCTAGAACGGAACGGAGCGACAGAGTGCAACGTATCGTAGGAGTGGACAGGGGTATTTTGATAAATTGTACTGGGTAGGGTTTGTATATATTTTCATATAATATGTAACCCTAATTTAATTCTAATAAGAGAATCGACATCCACTCCGCTTCTGAAGATATTGTAGGCATACTCTGCTGAATTTCGTTAAATCTCGTATTTTTATGTGATTACTTTCAGGTTTTCTTTTTTTGATCATTGTTCTATCTCTCAATAGCCTGTGATATCTATTTCATCATGCCTTGATGCTGAGTGCCTTTCAAATGGTTAATCACACTTTTAATCCACTGTAGAATGCCTGGCATGATTGATCATATAACCACATGACCACAGACTTTAGAAAAATAAAAGAGCTTTCGCGAAATTTGTCCCTTTTTTTTATTATTATCAAAATAGTCATGAATTATTTTATTTGTCAAAATAACTTTAGGGCCATCACATCAATGCTCAGTCCGTGTTGACTTGGCCGGTTATTTAAAAAAAAAAAATTATTGATTTTTTGCATTTTAACCCCTCATTTTTTATAATTATTTAAATAGCTTATTATAGTTTTTTTAACCATTTTTTAAAAAATTGCTATCAAAATAGAAAATATTATTTGAAATTAGAATTATTATTATTAACTTGAGAATTATTAAAACGGGAGTTAATTATTTTAAATTATTTTATTAATATTTGACCCAAGGGCGGGCCCTAACAGATAGGATGCCATCGTTATCGAGATGGCCCCTATGGCGTTATTGCTAGATCACTCAATCACCCTAGTGTGCTCCGATCAAAGTCATGATCCATACGTGATTTCATCAATAAAATAATTTAAAATAATTCCCACTATAATAATAATATTTTACTACTAATAATAACAATAATTTTAAATAATTCCTACTTCAATAATTGCCACTCTAATAATATTCAAAATATTAATAAAATGATTTAAAATAATTTCTGTTTTAATAATTTTCAGGTTAATAATAATAATTCTAATTTCAAATAATGTTTTCTATTTTAATAATAATTTTTAAAAAAAATTGGGTTAAAAAAACCCACAAATAAGCTATTTAAATAATTATAAAAGAGATGAGGCTCAAAATGCACAAAACCAATAATTTTTTTTTTTTAAATACCTAGTTAACAACTCAGTCAGTATTGAGTGGGTATTGATATGATCAATGTTTTGAAACCCGACTTGGGGTATGACCCGGGAAGGCTTCCGGGTCATGGGTCGATGGTCGAACCGGGTTGACCAGGTCATAAATAATTAAATATAATATATATTTTTATAAGTTTAATAATATATAAATATATATAATAATATATTATAAATTAATAAAAAATTAAAAAAAACAATACAAAAGTTCAACAAACAAAATTAACAAATAGTCTTCCTTAGAATTTATAAATACCAAATTAATACCCTAAATAAAGTTTTGAAATTTAAAATTTTAGAGTTTTAAACAATAAACATATATTAAATCTGGGTTGACCCGGTTCAACCGGGCCGAGTCGACCGATTCACTGAGTACTCGGCCGGGTCAACCAGGTTAACTCTTTACCTCGGGTTTTTATGTAATCCGACCTGGTTATTTGGCCAAGTCCGGTTGAACCAGGTTAAACCGGCCGGGTTAACCCAGGTTTTAGAACAATGGATATGATGGTCTTAGGGCCATTTTGAACCATTTTGACAATAATAATAATAAAAAAAAGGAGGGCTACATAGGGAAAAAGCTCAAAATAAAATGAACAATCAAAATTAGGCAAATCAAGAACAACATGCAAATCTTTGCACATACAAAGTCAACATACCAAAAATAATCACTATAAATTTTAGAAAAATAAAATGAATAATTGATTAGCTCCTAACTATGTGTACATTTCAGTAAATATAAGGGTTGTACAAGTAATAAAGAGTATCTAAGGGTATAGTAGGGTAGTTAATCCCTTGAAGGTCGGCGCTCTTAGTATTAATTTGTCTTCTATTATCTAGCAAATGAATTAAATGATGATTGCTAGATTATCTGAACTAAAAGACAATAATAATAGAGACAAACATTGATGGCGAGATCTTGTGCAATATTAAATTTGAGATGATGGTACCTTAAACATTAATCCCCTTAAGACTACCTCGCAATTGAATTCATATATTAGATAAGTGTTGAGTATTCTTCGACTATGGAGACTCCTAAGATAGACTAACCTCCTTCTCAAGGCAGTTAATCCCCAATCCCATATGACGACTTCAATTGCCCCACAATTGCATTAAAGAAGTTCATTGAATCTAGCTATTATGTTTAACCCTAATCCGAAGAGTTTGACACCATACACCTTATCTCTAGGATTGCAGTCACCTTCTACCCTCTATGTTTTGACTTATACATTATTGATTTCTTAATCCTAAAAATCCTAATCATATAATTTAGAAATATATCTAAGGATCTCACACAAACAAAAATAAGCTTTAAGCATACATAGAAGATTCACAAGAACACATCAACTAGTCAATACTTAGAAAGAAAGAAATCAACTACAAGTTCATCACAAGGTTCATCAATCTGAGGCACCAATAATGGTTTAATATATCTCTGATATTAAAGAAATCCATAACACAATTTATAAGTTGAGACATGATTGAAAACATGGAAAAACTCCTTATTGGTTCTCTATTTGTGGATGATGGATTCCCACATCGCAACAGTCGACATTTTTTAATCTTACACCTAAAATGCCAATATAATAACATCCACTGGTCCTCGATTGTCTCCATTAAATCTCTAATTAAGACCCAAGCCTTCTCTTGAACCTTGGTGAGAAATCCTCTTCAAGAACCTAGTTCTCGGATTTTATACTATAGGAAATTAAATTGATTGTGCACGCTGTGCTTAGTGTGTGCTTAGCCTATACTCTTTGCCCTAGGTTCTCGTAACTTAATTCTTCTTGATTTCAAGTTTCTAGGAATTAGCATAATAGGGATGCAAGTGTACATGCTGATCGTGTAATAATAATGTGTGTAAAGAAAGATGTTAGTCCACAAGGAAGAATAAGAGTACTAGTAATAACTCTAATTTCGAAAATTGGCCTAATTGATAGAGTGATGTGTGTGTGAAGAAAAAAGAATAAAGTAAGAAATACGGAAATACAACAAGAAAGAATCAGGGGAAAGAATGATGTCCATGCATAGCATTCCTCTAGAGTTTGATAAAGTGTAAGACAAATATTGTCTATGTATGCAATCCTATTTGAGTTGAGAGGTTTTCAAGATTATATTAAACTCCTTGGTAGAGTGTGAAGAGTAACTAAATCAGTGCAGATCTGTACAGTCATCCACACAATCACATTAGCACTCTATGAAATCTTATTTTGGGCTAATGAGAATATTTTAAGTAGGAAATCCCTTTTATGAGGAGAGATTACCCCTAAACCAAATATAGAGTAAATATGCGATTTCTCCTAAAATATACTCCACATGATTGCAAAGAGCACGGAAAGACTCATTAACTCACTCGGGATAATTGAGGGAGATGGAGTCTCCAAAGTTCCCTATGTCTAGGCTTACTCACAATTCACTCTAATCATGGCATGTCTATACTAGATGGGAGCTTCTTCTTATCACAAAGCACACCGGATATATATGACAACTAGGGCTTACTCCACAATAGCAATAAAGTATTTAAACAAGCAATTAGACTCAAATAGAATGGATTGCAATAAAGTAAATAAGTAAATTACATGAATCCAACAACCAATGTTAAAGAGTAAATCCTAGAGTTCACTATGCCCAAATATCTACAAATTAGCCCTCCATTAGTAGAGGGCAATCATTCAACAAGCAAGACATGATGAGAGTCAATAAAGATATAAGGAAGTGACCGTAAGGAGCTGGAGAAGATGAGTCACAAGCTTTACAAGATCACTTATGGCCATAAATCCCGTCTATAAGGTTTTCTCTTTGTATTACAGTCCATGTGTAAGAGCTAGACCGTAAGTTTCACTGCGCTGTCCCTTGCGACCGCTCTTATAGGCATAAGCTCTAGTCGTAAACTCCTATGGATGATACTTATGGATATCCTTACGGGCATAAGCCCTGCCTGTAAGATCCTATGATTTGGCTTTGAACTTTCCCTTACTAGCATAAGCATTCCTGCAAGGTTCTCTGGAAAGTGCTTAAACTGCCTGTAAGCCACCCAGTTTGCCTTGTCTTTGTTCAGTCGATGACGAGAGAGCTTCAACTTTTTTATTTAAGGTCTGGAATGCTTCTTTTGGTTCTCCCTCATCTTTAAATACTGTCGGAAGCCTGAGAATGTAAGACATACTAGATTTAGCATCGAATCTCATAATATATATAATCCTAATACAAGCCAAATGAGTGTACAAAATGATATAATTAAAATACATTAATGTTGTACACTCATCACAACACTACCTCTTAACATGCTAGTGCTCTGAGTGTGCTTAGCTCCCATGCTAATTTTATGACAGCTCTTTAGAGAAAATAAACTGCCTTAAGCATGCACATTCTCTGGTGGTGCACTTCATCGTAATTTGTGCATTTTTCTCAATTCGCTCCTTTTTGTTCCAATTTTCATTTTTTTGTCCTGAATACTTGAATACCTGCTCATTCACAATAAAAACCAAACTAAGCACCATAATAGCATAACTTCTGCTAGAAAACAAGCTAAATTCACAATTTTATAATATGCAAATAGATATATTCATGCACTCGTCAATAATCAAGTGAAGATATCAGACCAAAACTACATGATTAATTAAGTGGAGCATTGAAATATGAAGCAATTGACCCAACCTACTTCATGAAATCACACACACACACACACACACACAGATATATATATATATATATAGTTTATAAGTTCAAGAATGTGGAAATCAAGCATGCCATCATATATTGTACTGATTTGGAAAAAAATCAACTGTCAAAGGATATTAACCATTTTTTTCAAGAAATAGGTCTGTTGGTACGCTATCCCAACATCTAATTTCAAATTCATTTCAGCTTTAGATTATCCTGCCCACCAACATTTTGGCCACCACTTGAACTTTCACAACCATTGTCCTGGCTACTAATCACTCCTTTGCTCGACTCCATGTTTCTATGATAATAAATAGGGAGAAGTTTAGGGTTTCAAAACATCAGTTGGAAAGTAAAAAGGGCTCGAGCATCAGCAAGGGAAAAAAAAAAGGGGGAAAAGGGCTTCGCTAACTACATGCTTGACAATGGCAATAGCACTAATGTGGTAAGTTGCTAGTGACGTGACTTATCATATTAGTCTGTCATTAAAACGTAGGCATTAATGATCCATGTTGAAAAAGAATAATAATTAAGTTAAATGAGACACTTGAATTTTTTTAGTTAGGTGATCAAAATAAAAGTTTACCGTAACTTAATTGCCATATGTGTTTTATATTTCTTAATTATAGCTGAAAAATAATGAAATGATATATAATGAATTAGATAAATCGATCAAAACAAGTTAAATAACTTAAGAATATATATATATATATATATATATATATATATATATATATATATATATATATATATATATATATGAATAACGAGCGCCAGACATCTTGCATGCATACCTGATGCATAGCCAAATGCTACAAGGGTAAAAGATTCACAAACTTGGGGCGATGAAATGCTGCGAAAATTGGAAATGATCTATCATTGATCGATGTCCACAAACGGATACAGGATCTACAACTCACCACCCTCCAGATCTGCCAGGATACAGAGTTGAGGGGTTCTTTCCTCAATGGCTTGCAAAACCTTTAAAGAAAAAAAATGAGGAAAGGGGCATAGCCTCCTACTCTTCAAACAAAACAATCCCCCTCTTTTTGGTCTACAAATCAAGTATATGAACCCTTGGAACAACCCTCCAAGCATAGGGAAACTAAAAGATAAACAAGTATTAAGCTAACACACACTTAAGGGATAATTAATACTAAAGAGAGTATTGCAGCAATAGAATGTAAAAAAGATTTCTAGAAACCAGTCAACTTGATAGGTCTTCAATCTAGAAGCCATAACTCCTTGTAGGAACACCCAATTAAGATGAAATTTGTTGGGTTGGCAACTAGATTTCATTGGATTTCTAGCCATGGGTTATATGCATCTTGTGGACTACACAGTTGCTACAGTTTTCAAGAATAAGTTCACCAAAAACTAGGTGTTCCTTTGGGGAGTCTGCAATGTCCAAGTGCTCAACACTTGGTCTTTTTGACTTTGCTCCGGAATCAAACTCCCTTGGTTGAAGAAGACTCGTCCTCGAGTCCAAATTTTCATGTGTTCCATGGTAAGGAGAAAGACCAGAGCCATTAAAAGTTTTAGAGACTTCATATTCTGAAGGAAGGTCAATCTCATAAGCATTCTTCCCGATTCTCTTCACCACTTGAAAAGGACCAGCTGCTCTTACCCTCAATTTATTGTACTTCCCTGGAGGAAACCTTTCTTTTCTTAGATGAACCCAAACAAAGTCACTTGACTTAAACTCAACATATTTGCGATGCTTGTTAGCTTGTTTGCAATATCTCGCATTCTGCCTCACAATATGTTCCCTTATCTGAGTATGCAACTTCTTGATTTGGACAGCCCTCTCACTTGCTTTACTGCTGAAAGAATAAGGAGTAAGGAAAAGGTGTTAAGTCTAATGGACCACTAAGATTATGCCCATAGACAGCTTCAAATGGACTGCACTTAATAGATTGATGGATGGAGTGATTATAGACAAACTTAATCTGTGGTAGCAATAAATCCCACTGTCAAACATTCTTGCCCATAAAACTCCTGTGAAAGTTTCCCAAACTCCTATTAGTAACCTCAGTTTGTCCATTCGTTTGGGGATGAGCTATTGTGCTAAATTGCAATTGTGTCCCAAACTTCCTCCAAAGTGTACGCCAAAAATGACTCATAAACTTCGAGTCCCAATCAGAAGTAATTGTGATAGGAATTCCATGCAACCGCACAACTTCACCGAAGTACAAATCAGCAATGTAAGAAGCATCTGCAGTTCTACAACAAGATACAAAGTGGGCTATTTTAGAGAATCGATCTACTACTACCATCACCGAATCTTTATTCCTTTGAGTTCTTGGTAATCCGATTACAAACTCCATGCTAACATCTTCCTAAGGGGCTTGAGGGACTGGAAGAGGAGTGTACAAACCTGCATTCCGAGAGTGACTCTTAGCCACTTGACAAATGCTACACTTCTTTACATGTCTCATTACATCCTTCTCCATTTTTGGCCAATAAAATTTTTCTTTTATAATGGCAAGCGTTTTGTTTCAACCAAAATGTCCTCCAAGGTTACTGTCATGGGCCTCCATTATAATAGCATCTCTCACAGAGCATTGAGGAATACACAAGCAATTCCCCTTGAAAAGAAACCCGTTCTGCAGAAAAAACTGTTTGTATGGCCCTTTTAAACAATTCTCCCAAAAGGTACCAAAGTAGGGATCATCCTTGTACAATTCTTTTAAAACTTCAAATCCAACAACATTTTATTTGAATAGTGGACAACAATGTGTGTCTTCTACTCAATGCATCAGCAACTTGGTTTTGAGAGCCGGCCTTATTCTTGATGAAAAAACTGTAAGCCTGCAGAAATTCCACCCATAATACATGACATTGGTTCAACTTATGTTGGCCATTTGTAAACTTTAAAGCATCATGATCTGAAAAAAGTACAAAGGGTTTGGAAGGAGATAATGACTCCAATGACCCAACGCACAAACAATCACATAAAACTCTTTGTCATAGGTAGAGTAGTTCTTGAGGGAATCACTTAACTTCTTAATGAAAAATGCAATAGGCTTCTTCTCTTGACTCAAAACAGCTTCAATGCCAACACAGGAAGCATCACACTCAACCTCAAAAAGTTTGTCAAAATCTTGAAGTGAGAGAACCGGCACTTCAGTCACCTTCTTCTTTATGAGTTCAAAGCTCTTATGTGCTTCTTCTTTCCATTTGTATACACCCCCTTTCATACATTCTATAATAGGAGCAATAATGGTGCTAAATCCCTTGATGAATCATCTATAAAAGGACGCAAGGCCATGTAAACTTCTAATATCATGGACAGATTTTGGTTGCGGCCAGCTTAGAATGGCTTCTAGCTTACTCAAGTCCATTTTTAATCCATCTCTAGACACTACATAGCCTAGGAAAACAAGGCTAATAGAGGAAAACTCACATTTCTTAAGATTTGCATAAAGCCTTGGTTCCCTTAGGGTGCTTAATATCTTATAGAGATGATCAAGGTGTTGCTCTTTATCTTGGCTATAGACCAAAATATCATCAAAGTAGACAACAACAAACTTTCCAATGAAAGGCTTGAAGACATCATTCATTAGACGCATAAAGGTGCTCGGTGCGTTGGAAAGGCCGAAAGGCATGACAACCCATTCATAGAGGCCATCCCTTGTTTTGAAAGCCGTCTTCCACTCATCTTCCTCCCTCATCTGTATTTGATGATAGCCACTACAAAGATCAATTCGTGAGAAGATAACAACAACGTGTAGTTGATCTAAGAGGTCATCTAATTGAGGAATGGGATAGCGATAATTGATGGTAATCTTGTTTATAGCTCAACTATCAATGCACATACACCATGTTCCATCCTTCTTTGGTACAAGCAAAGCAGGGACAGCACAAGAACTCTTGCTTTCTCTCACAAAGCCTTTAACTATTAGTTCTTCAACTTGATGCTACAACTCTTCATGTTCCTTCGAACACATCCTAAAGGATGCCTTATTAGGAATCACTAAACCAAGAACTAAATCAATACAATGCTGAATACTCCTCAAAGGCGGGAGACCTGGTGACATTTCTTCGGGCACCACATCAGCAAATTCTTGAAGAAGTGGAAGCACAATAGCAGGATGCTCACATTGTTCTTCATTAGCTTCAAGCATTACAAGGATGTATCCTTGCTTGATATGTTGTAACTCCCTCAAAATTTCAGATTTAGAGAGTAAAGCTTTCTTCATCCCTTTTGAAAGCTTCGGGTTGGCATCTAATCTTGTTGGAACCAATACAATCTTAACATCATCTTTGACAAAACTATATGTATTTCCAAGGTCTTCCCAAAAGTAAGTGACAAGCATCCATTGGCACAACATCACACATGACTTCATCCTTATATTTTCCACTAATTGAAAATTGGACTAGACATCATTTACTCACCTTCATTTCCTTCTTCTTTTCCAGCCAAGTAAGCCCATAAGGATGTGGATGGTCCTCTATTTTTAGCTGCAACTTGTCCACCATGTCGCTAGAGATAACATTTTCAAAACTGCCACCATCTATAATCACATTGGAAACTTTACCACGACAAGTGCACCTAGTGTGGAAGATGTTGTGACACAACCAATCATCCTCTTGTGTGCGTTGTACATTCAAACTTCGGCAAACAAGAAGTTATCCTTCATCTGCATGAACTACCTCTTCCATTTGAGAACATTCAACATCATCTTCATCGGACCCTTCCTTAATTTCTTGTTTGACAAGAGAAGTTAATTATCTTCTGATTTGGGCAATCTAATGCAATATGATCATATCCTTGGCACTTGAAACACTTTCTTGAACTTGTATTAGGAGGGCCTTGTTGCTTAGAACTTTCACCCTTATTCAGTGACCTTGGAGGAAAGGCTTTACATTTTTAGAAGGCCTAGAGGTTGAAGAACTCCCTTCGTTAAAAGAGCCTCCCTTGCTTAGAGGACGAAAACCACTTCCGCAAATTTCTTTTAGTTGTCGTTCAACCCTCATAGCAAGCTTGCAAACATTCGAATAGGTCCAATATGGCTGCAGCTATACCATATGGCCTATTTCAGTCCTCAATCCTCCAAGAAATCGAGCAATAATTTGCTCTTCAGGCTCCACCACATCACATTTGATTATCAAATAATCAAATTCAGCAGTATATCCTTCAATAGATAGATCATTCTGTTTCAAATTATGAAGCTTAAGATAGGAATCTTGTCGATAGTTTTCTGGTAAGAATCTTCTCTTTAGTTCCCTCTTTATCTTCTCCCAAGAATGAATAGGGTGTTTCCCTTCTCAAACTCTCTTCCTTTTCAAGTTTTCTCACCATAATCCAGCATACTTTCATAATTTTAAAGCAGCAAGCTTTACCTTTCTATCATCAGATACATCTTTAAAATCAAATACTCTCTCAACAGTGTGAAGCCAATCTATGAACTCGTCAGGCTGCATTCTTCCTTCAAATTTTGGAATATCAACTTTGATGTCAAATTCCTGCCTACAGACTGCACGCGCTTGGTGGCGATTGCTAGGGCCGCTGCCTTCTCCAGAACTAGAAGAAGAATAGAAGGGATTCTGGTCTTCATTGTCACTATTTTCTTGATCTACGCCTACATCACCTTGTGGTCATTGATCTTGTTCCAGAGATTGCAATCTTTGAAGTTGTTCTTAAAGCTATTGCACTTGTCTTCTCAGATCTGCCACTTCAACATCATAGACACTCCTTTCACGGACTGGTGAAGTAGCAACATTAGGTATACGACGATGACAATCAGCCATCCGAACCTAGGCTCTGGTACCACCTGATGCGGAGCCAAATGCTACAAGGGTAAAAGATTCACAAACCTGGGGCGATGAAATGCTATGGAAATTGGAAAAAATCCACCACCGATCAATGTCCACGAACGGACACAGGATCTATAACTCACCACCCTCCGGATCTACTGAGGGATACAGAGTTGAGGGGTCCTCTCCTCAATGGCCTGCAAAACCTTTAGAGAAAAGAACAAGGAAAGGGGCACAGCCTCCTACTCTCCAAACAAAACAATTCCCCTCTTTTTTGTCTCAATTGATTTCAAGTTTAGATTATCCTGCCCACCAACATTCTGGCCACCACTTGAACTTTCACAACCACTGTCCCGACTACTACTCACTACTTTGCTCGACTCCATGTTTCTATGATAAGAAATAGGGAGAAGTTTAGGGTTATCAAAACATCAGCTGGAAAGTAAAAATGGCTTGAGCATCTTCAAGGGGAAAAAAAAGGGGGAAAAGGGCTTCGCTAACTACATGCTTGACAATGGCAGTAGCACTAATGTGGTAAGTTGCCAATGACGTGACTTATCATATTAGTCTGTCATTAAAACGTAGGCATTGATGATCCATGTTGAAAGAGAATAATAATTAAGTTAAATGAGACACTTCAATTTTTTTTAGTTAAGTGATCAAAATAAAAGTTTACAGTAATTTAATTGCCATATGTGTTTTATATTTCTTAATTATAGCTGAAAAATAATGAAATGATATATAATGAATTAGATAAATCGATCAAAACGAGTTAAATAACTTAAGAATATATATATATCATGAATAGCGAGCGCCAGACATCTTGCATGCATTCCTCATACGTGGAATATATGCTTACTTGATATATATATATATAACATGCAAGATGTCTGGAGCTCGCTATTCATGATATATATATATATATATATATATATATATATATATATATATACCTCATACGTGGAATGCTTACTTGTATCTTATGTCATGAAACACTAAAACATCTTTAAGAGTGTTTATGGATGTCACTTGAAACTTTAATAAAATATAATTAAAGTTGAAAAACGTAATGTTATGAAAAGCCTTATAAATAGCATCTAGAGTAACAAAAGCAATGAAATGGAATGGGTTGATGTTGAAATTCTACCAAAATTAAACAAATAACATTTGTTATGGCAAAGCTGAAGTTCAATGAACTCCATGTTTAAAACAAAATAATGATATGTTTAATTATAAAACAAACCAAATTAATCTTCATGGCAGCAAAGAGCTCTGCATTAATATTATAAGAAATGTTATTATAATAAACCGGGGCTGTAGTTTAAATGCAAAACTTATTTCATAATTATAGAAAATAATAATAACATTAAGCACACGCCTCGAAACCAAACATAGTTGGGACATCTTGGGCAGAGCTAGAAATGACAAATGTTGAATATCACTAGAGCAAGACTATATATATATATGACATATTCGATAAAGTTAATCATCATGCAATATTAACAATGCGTGCATGGAGTGGGCAAGTTAATCATCATGCAATATTAACAATGCGTGCATGGAGTGGGCTTTCCATGGTAGCAAAGAGCTCTGCATTGGAAGAAAGATCCATCTCCATCCCCTCCACTGCCTTCAACTCAATCTCATTAACCAAGTTGGCCACCAGGTACTGAAGTAGAAGCACGGCCATGTCCGAGCCAGGGCAGATCCTCCTTCCGGCTCCAAAAGGCATCATCTTGATATCTCTCTTCCCACAGTTCACGTCCACTCCTTCTCCTTCCCCTCCTTCCATGAACCTCTCTGGCCTGAACTCCAATGGATCCTCCCACACTCTCCCATCCAACCCAATGCTTGTCACCGAATAGTTCACCACGGTGCCCTTGGGTATCAAGTAGTCGTCCATGATCACGTCCTCTTTCACGCTATGGGGAATCAGGAAGTGCGCCGGCGAGTGACGCCGCAAAGCTTCAAAGATGACTGCTTTTAGATATGGCATCCTTTGTGTCTCATCCTCCTCAATTCGTCTCTTTTTGTCTCCCACCACTGACCTGATCTCTTTCCTTAACTTCTCTTGTATATCTTGGTGTTTAACAAAGTTTGCCATTATCCATTCCAAAGCTGCAGCAGCTGGCCAGATGCTAGCATCTAGAAATTCAGAGATGAAGTTCACAATATCCTCTTCACTTAGCTCTCTCATATTCCCTGCACTGCCTGCAGGGAGTTTGAGTTTGAGAAGGGAGTCCACGTACGAGATCATGTTATGAGTATTCTTCTCTCTTTGTTTACATGCTCTGATTATGGGAATGAGAAGCTCCTCATGAGCTTGCCGGAGTTGTTTCAACTTTCTGAACCTTCTCCAGTAGAGCAGCAATGCTGCCTTGGGCAATAAACCGAAAACATAAAGATTCTCCAAAACCCCTAACAACTCCAGCTGCATGTTCTTGATCCTGTCCACCACCTTCTCCTCAAGAGTCACACCGAAGCACAAGGAGGTCATCAAGAAGGAAACGCAGTGTTGGATGCTGTGAATGGGGACGACGATGCCACCGTTGGCCACAGCCTCGTTCTTGAGACGCTTGAGGAGTATATCAAGGGCCATGCGTTGGACGTGGGCGCTTGACTTGGTGGATTTGCATGGGTGGATGACCTCCGAGACGAGGTTCCGGCGGAGGAGACGCCATAGATGGCCATGGGATGTGTTGTTGATGGAGTGAAGGTTGGGGTTAAGAGCACTGGTGGACAGTGGTGGAGGCCGGTCTGCGAAGACCTCACCACTCTGTATAAGAGATCGGCGTGCGAGGTCCCCGTCCATTATGAAGATGACTGGACGATGACCAACATAAAGGGTGAAGATAGGGCCATACTTAGCACGTAGATGGTGAAGAGTGGGTTCAAAGTGGGAGAAGGGTTTTGTGAGCCATAGTAGGTTGCCAAGTATTGGGATTGTTGGAGGGCTTGGTGGTAATCTTCTTCTTTTTCTTTGATTGAGGAGCAATATTGCAAGAGAGATCGCCACAAGGGTGAAGAGGTGCAATAATGTTGTCATGGCTTGAGGCCAGTTAATGAGCTTGAGCTTCTCTTTGGTGCGTATATAATATACATGAACCACTGAAAGGTTGGACAATAGTGTCACATCGAGGACCACATAGCAGGTGTTGTTGATCCCTGATGATGTGATAGATGCTTCAAACTTACTTATTGTGTGCACTGGTCCTTAATTAATTAGATTGCTTAGGTGCTTCAGATGGCATATTTAATTAGTAATTTTGTAATGATTGGTGTTAAGTCCCGTTTGTGCAAATGTGGACAATAATGTCACTTTTTGCTTTTGTACTCATTATATCACTTGGGCCACTTGGCGGATGGTAAGGGGTGAAAACCTTCCAATGTCTTCTCATTGTGTTTGCTTTACCCTCTCCACCGCCAACAGTACTCTAAGGTCATGTCGTTGAAAGCCGGTAGTGTTCAGACAAAATAAATTTTTTGAAAGATTACCAACCTTTCTTTTCTTTTCAAATCACTCGGCTTTAATTTAAAGTAATTTGGTCACTCACTTTTTGATTTTATAACACCGGCAGGTCACCCATTTTTTTCCCGATCTCCCTTATTTATGTGGCTACCGGAGGGAGTGAGTCAGGGTGTTCTTGACACGCTAGATGGCTTAGCTGGGTATGCCATGTCACCCAAAGGGGGCACCGCATCAGCTTCTTCTTCTCTAAGAGAATTTTGGTTTTGTAACACTGAACCAGTGACAACGGAAAGACAAGGGTGAGATGTCCAGGCTAGATCAAGCTGAGAAGCAGGAATGGATCTCCGAGCATCTTTTGTTTTTTTTTTTTTTATGCCCTAGCTGTGAAGTTTAGATTCCAGTGTGGTTCAATGTAAATAATTGGAAAGAATGAAGATTAGATTCTATTTAATCCTTGTTAAAACCCTAGCTGAGAAGTTTAGTTTTTGTGCAATCATTTTTAAAACCCTAGCTGCGTTATAGTGATGAGTTCTTCATCTAGATGAGCAAGATTCAATTGAAGTTGCAATTGTTTATCTATTTCTTAATTGATTTGTCTATCTATTTAATCCTAGTGAGACAATTGATCATCTAACAATGTTTAGTCTATCTATTTCTAAACTTCTGATTTATTGAAATTTTATTTTATTAGAGATTAAACTGTGGGAAATCATCGAGTATTGGTAAGAAAAAAAACACAGAAGAGCCTATTGGTTGTAGGTGTAAAGGCTGCTAAATGTTTTAAAGAGGTGCAGTTATCTTCCAAACACTACACCATATAGGACATTCCGCGGCGTTTTTCCAGTAATTTAGCGGCGTTTTTAAACGTCGGGAAACTACCAACCGGCATTTATGTAAAACGTCGCCATTAGCGCCGCTAATATTAATGTCGGTAATTTAGCGGCGTTTTTTATGATAAACGCCGGTAATATGGCGGCGTTTTAGTTATAAACGCCGGCTAAAAACGGTGGCGAAGTAATATTGTAAGTCGTCACTTTGCCGGCGTTTATTTAAATAAACGCCGTTGTTATTGCGGCGTGTATTTGGATAAACGCCGTCAAACGCAGGAAAAAAATTTTTAGATAAAATGAGAAATAATGGTGTTTCAATGGGAAAACGCCACTAATTTAGCGGCGTTTAATAGTATAAACGCCACTCCTCTGGCGGCGTTTTTAAGTATAAACGCCGCGAAAGTAGTGGCGTTTTTCCATTGAAACGCCACACGTTGTTCTAGCTTTGAAATAATGTTACTGCTTGTTAACGGCGTTTTTTTGAGAAAACGCCACTAAAATAATGCCCTTTACACAGATACTAGTCGCATTGCCGGTTTTTTTTGTTATAAACGCCGCTAAATTTATTTTGCATACAATTCCTGGATTTTTTTAAAATTTATTTATGCTTATTTTTTACAACAAACAATGGTAGTACACAAACACCTGGAATTAACCTTCAAAATAACATTCACATACAGTCATTTATACACACAAACACAATTCTTGATGTTCAATAATTTAAAACAAATTACAAGTCACAAACGTCTTCGATATTAGTAAATAGTTAAGTTTGTGATTCTTGTCGTACTCCAAATAATACAAACGAAAACAAACATAACTAAAAAACCTCCATAGCACAATGCATATATGGCACTACTGATCTCCCGAAGGTTGATCCTGCAATTAAAACAAATTATGACAAAAGATTCCAATGATTTTAAAATTATAACAAAATAGATATAAATACAGTAACATTGCCGCTTTCGAATTACCTGTGACTGAGAAGTCGAGCCAACTATGTCAACTCCAGGGATATTAACTCCAGGAAATCGAGTTTGCAAAAGCCCAAGAAGAGCATTATATCTAGCACATTCTTGTGCACGTTCCTGCTCACGCTGTGCACGTTCTTGCTCTCGATCCTCTTTCAATTGTTGCATTTGTTGTTCCATTTGATGAAATCGCTCAATAAACTCGCTTGATTGAGTACTTGAGGCAGTAGAAGTTCTGCTAGTCGTACCCCCATAGTAACTTTTGAGCGTTGGACCTAATCCAAGGCCTCTTACTCGCCCACATCGTTCTTTTCCAATGACTTCGGTAAGAATTTGAGTTTCAACCATTTGCATATCCTCATCCACTGTTTCACATTCAGCTAATTTCTCATTTGCTTTATCCTATATATATTGAAAAAATATATTATAAAGAAATAATATATTTTCGCGGCAAATGACGAATTAAGAAATACTTATGATATAATTATTACCATAATTTGTTCAGTTTCTACATTCATGTGAGATCCATCCTTTTTCGTATGAGTTGCTTTAAAAAATTTGAGCCGTCCTACTTTTCTTCCACTGTTAACCTCCTACAAGTGTTTAAACAAAAAAAAATTGTTTGAATCACAAACATGAAGAGATTGAGTTTAACACATCATTAAAATAAAAAGGAAAGTATAAACAACATTTATAACTCAAAGTAAAACAATTTAATTATTAATAAATATCTGCTTACCATTTCCTTTTCCTTTCTAGCAAAGCTCTTCGACCCAGAGGTATGAGTATATTTTTGTTGTTTTCTATTAGCAACCCCAAGTTTCTCTGAATCCTACATAATGACATGTACGCTGACTTAGAAATAATAAAGATATTACAATTTTAATAAAATAAGTAAAATAACTATTCATACCTCTCCTTTATTTGAATACCAAAAATCGACTAATTGTTCCCATTGCCATCCAATGGTTGCATTTGGATGCTTTTCTTTGTTCACTTGCAAACCATCTTCCCTTTTGAAGTGACGCTTTTTCAAATCATTTTTATAATCTCTCCATTTCTTCCCCAAAGACTTTAGTACATACTCTTTGGAAATTCCAAGAGCAAATCGTAACTATTTGAAGATATTATAAACATTTTAGTTTATTAATGTAACTTGATGTTTATATATTTATAAAAACAACATTTGAACAAATAAAATATGTGGGTTTACCACAATAAATTTGAACAATTCATCCTTAAATGATTTTGGCACTTTATGCCAACTCTCATAATGGAGGCCAATTTGTTGACCGGTTCGAGAAAGCATGCCGAGAAATCCAGCCAATAGTTGTGCTTCGGGCCCAATTGGTTGTCCCAAATGATTTGCACTCACCATAATCCTTTCTTCTGGTGGTAATGACCACAAGTCCTTCAAAGTAGTTCGGCCTCTTTTTTTTTATGTCCATTACTATCAACTGCAATAAGTTACATATCAGTAGAAAATTACAACATCAATGCAAATATAATACATTATGATTGAAATTGAAGATATGAAATGAACCCGCATTTAAATTTTCTGCTTCATTAACTGCGGGAATGTTCTCTAATCTGGTAGTATTGTTTTGGTTTGCCTCTTGTTCATTGTGATTTGAATCAGCTGACGATGATGGAACCGAGCAATGAGGTGCAACCTGAAGTGTTGAAGCAGATCTGTTCGAACCAAGAGGTCTTGATGGATTGGAGTTGCAAGTGTTGCTCATTCTCGCACCCACACCAGCAGCAGCGTCACCCCTAGTACTATTATTTGGAGCATTATTTGTACCAGGATCTGACACGACCATTTTCATGCACTTCAATTTTAATTTCGGCATATTTTCTGTTATCTGCATCATATAAAAAAAATGTTACAACATTTTGAAGAAGACATTTATTTGACATATCATAATGACACACACTGTAAAAAGCTTGATAGCATAAACTTTGTTAAACATTTGCAAATTACAGAAGAAAAAATGAATATTTAGATGACAAAAATGAATATGGAACCAAAATATATTCATTAAAAATAATGTTAACCCTACAATAAATAAACTTAATAAGTAACATTTTGCATGCCTCGTTAATTTTTTTTCATCCTCCCTGATCTTGTGTGGCACAAACCAGTTATGTAATTGGTAATATATTAATATAGTCACTGAAATAACAGAAAAACAATTGTTTCATATGAAACAGGAGTAGCAATTGTGGTAGTTATAGGTGGTATATATATCAATGGCCATTTTTCAATCCGAGGTCACATATATATATAAAGTCTGTGCAAAAGTTGAAGTTACAAGTTCCACTTGGTTTCGCACAGTATGTGAACTGATACTGCACAGAAAGCAAGGATACAACGTTATCAAATATTTGTGTGAAATATTTGATAACGTTGTGGACCTACCTCATATGATGCATTCCTCTCAACTATTTTTTGAAATTGGATTTTTTTACTCTATTATCTATTATCTGGTAGTTGAAATGGTTTGCATATTCACTGTAACCTTCATAAAATATCCTAGAATATGCATTAATTAATTAATTCATGGATTCACAGTTATTTTAATACATGAACATCAATTTAGATAGTAATAAGTAACTATGTTTGGGTATATTATTATTATTGATTATAAATCAATAATACATAATCTATCTATCTATCTATTGTGTAAATATATATATTTATCAATTTTTCAAACTAAAAATGGCAGCAATACTTGGCCACAGATATAGTCATGCTACTACAGATTGATGAAAAGAATGTCTCTTTTGATGCTCGATATGAAACGGCAATTTATTTACTTGTTTTGGTTTTGCTGTAAACCTAATGTGCCAGGATTATAGATGTATGGTTCTGTATTTTGTTAGATTCTAACTATGCCTATTGCTACTAGTATCAGCTAAATTGCTAATTCATTGGAAGTCCACTTTGTTCTGTTTGATACTTGGTATTTGAAGATGTTGCCCATTTTAAATACTATTTCGAATGGATTGTGTTTTATCAGAATCTGTCATTTTTTTACCTGAATCTCTAGTGCCTAAAAATGCTTGATGTTCATCCATTTTGTTACCTGAATCTCTGAAGGTTTACAAAATAATAGCTTTTCACTGATAAAAACTTCAGGTATGGCATTAGACTTGTTTGGTTATTAGCCAATGGCCATTTCTGTAGCCATCATTAATTGCAATATTGGAGGCCAATTTAATACACTTTATCATGATATTTTCTAGGCTTGGTGTCATTGTCGAAAGATAGTACTCTAATTGAGGATCACCACTGCTTGGAATTTCATAATGTCTTATAACTTACAAGCTAATAACCTGGCAATTAAGCCATTTATCTAACTTATCATGACCACAAATACTTGCGCATATGCTCATCACTTGAAATTTTCAATCTGATCTAATAAAGGATTAGCTTCATACAACACAGATAACTCAAAAGAATAGACTACATCACGTCTATCATAAAACACCTGACACCAACGCAGAAAAATAAATAAATCGACCTGCAAAGCTGAGTAAAAATTCGAGAAACTTTACACTGAAAATAAAAGAATTTGATTCAAGAACAACTCTATCAAACAATCAACGAAAAAAATGAAGTGTGCACAAGAAAATAGAACTGCTTAAATAGAACTGATTAACCTCTGCCAAGATCACTGCAGTCAGAACGTAAATAAATTGCAAGAATGTAGTCATGTGTTTAACCTCTGGCGAGATATTTTCGGCCAAGAGGTAGAGCCTATCAACATACATCTTTATATTATTTATTTTACAAGTCTGTATGAACAAATTTTGGTAAGAATATCTATTGATGTGTGCATGTGCACATGCTTTTAACACAAATGCCTTTTAGTGAAATCAACATCTCTAATCTATAAATTTAATTGCTACTGATTTTCTATGTGGTCATTGTTTTTTTAAGAAATATGAGATATATTAAAACTTTTGACTAATATATATGCCAATCTCTTGTTATCTAAGAGTATTCACATGTTCAATTGTAAACAGTTGAATAATTGAAAGTGATCTCATGTAAGACTACTCTTTACGAAAATTATGTTGCTAGTGCCTAACATTTTCTTACAATGTCACTCTTTTTATTAGTGTTTCAACTGGACCATGCATGCTCACTTAACTTCATTAGTTGGTTTACAGAGACATTTCAGGCATTGGAATGAACTATAATGGAATAATATGGAAAAGCTCTGACAACACAATATACACAAACATGTTAACCTCACTGACTTGGGAGTTGAGAAAAACTATCCATCTAATGTCATGTATTTGTTTACTTTATTTGCAATTAACTCAAGTTAAGCTTTTCTAACAGAAGATACATACATGTTTGAGTAGATGTGTCCCTCCTCCTTGGCACCTTCTCAATTACTTCTCAAATGCAGAACAACCCTATCAAACAATCAACGAAAAAAATGAAGTGTGCACAAGAAAATACAACTGCTTAAATAGAACTGATTATCCCAGTTTCGTCAGAACCTACATATATAAGTACATGATTTTCCTAGGAAACATGGAAGGAATTAGAACTGGTTAAAAAATGCTTGCCGACTGACTTTAATCAATTCACAAGAAAATCCAACCTGAAACAAGTCACGCCTATCCTTGCTTCCTAATTTGACTCCCTTTTCCAGAAGAGACGCAGGAATTGAACAGCCAAATACCTGAAACACATTGTCAAATTCTTGTCAGAAGGTTTTAAACTATTTAGGTTGTTGATTGTGAACAGAACAAAATTATATAAACAATCAAATTGAAAGTTTTGAAAAACAGACGTTAGTAGGCAGTCAATGAAATTCTGAAACACCGAATCCTCAGTACATTTGATGAACACAATCGCAGTTGCTGCTGCTAGTGCTGCTGTTCTTGGAGAATATAAAAGTTCTGATTTTATTAATGCAAGAGATGAGAATTGGTTGCTGGGAAACAGAAAAACAAGTAAACAGAAAAACAGCTTTCACACAAACACATAATTAATTTAGACCAAACCAGGAATCTGAAGAAAAAACGAAAATTTTGGTGAGTTTTCTGGTTATGGAAAGTCTTAAATGTTTTTTTTTTCCTTTATTTATTGAGTGAAGAGTGGGGAAGGGGAATGCAACTTGGGGAGAGGAAGAGATCCCAGGAGGAGGGCAACTACATGAGGGGCAGGCTTGGAACTAGCTTCCTGTCCCATTTTTCAATCAGCCTAAGCAACCTTTTCAGTCTGGTCTTTATTTTGCTCAAAAAGATTAGTTTTTATGTGTTTCTTCTATGGCTAATTCTCTTGGTTGTTGTCAAACAGAATATACTTACATGTTTGAGGAGATGTGTTCCTCCTCCTCGATAACTTCTTAATTACTTCTCGAATGCAGGAAAAACCTATCAAACAATCAACAAAAACCAAATCACTACAACAAGGTGAGATTTTAACAAATGAAATAGGACAGACCAAGTCTGCACTTGGTCTTTAAGACTTTTACAAGTGTTAGAATATGAAGCCACTCAATAAAAGACAGTATATATATGCCAAGAACTGAAGGTCATACATACAAGAACTAACCAAGACAGCCTTCTGCATATGAGCAGTCAAGATAGTATGATGCTTCCCAGTAACAACCAGACAACAACCTGCATATATTCAAGATATTAATGGACAATATATATAAGATCTTTCAATCAATTAATAAAATAAGAACCAAACAACATTAAAGAGGCACCTTGGTATGAAGAAATATTTTAATGAAAACATTACATTAAAGAAACTCGGTATGAAGAAGACATTACTAACAAGATATGGCTTACCTTTCATTGAAGTAATTAAAGTCAGTGAAATTGGTATAAGGCATTAGTAAGGGTCAAAACTCATAAATAAACTCATCAACATCTTCACGGGCCCATTGACCGTCATAATTATCATTGAAGTTACTCTCATAAGAGCAAGGGAAACATTCAGTCCGAGGTCCATCATTTGTTATCTCATCACCCATGTCATACACTTCTCTTGGTTGATTACGTATCACAACAAGCCAACCCAGGTCTTTGGGATCTTCAGAATAAAAAACTTGCTTCACTTGAGATGAAAACACATAAGGCTCATCGAGGATATGTTTGCCAGTGCGAATCATGCGAGAGAAATTTACCATTGTGAATCCATATCTATCTTTCTTCAGCCCCCTACTATTATTCACATCAGCCCAATCACAACGAAACAGCACAACCTTGAATTTGTTAAAGTAGTCTAGCTCAATTATATCATTTAACACCCCATAGTAGTCAACATTTCCAACCAATGGATTAACATCCCTAGCACTGGCATAGCTCATAGTTGAAGAAGTAACAAGACATCCAGAATTTTGAGTTTGCCTAAATCTTTCTCGAGATCTAGTATGGAATCGAAATCCATTAATGATGAGTCCTTTGTATCTCTTGACAATCCTATTTGGACCTTGCGCAAGAAATTTAATTTCTTCTGACACATTTTTCCCGTGGTAAACCTATACAAGTGACATGAATCTATTTTTAAAAATACTAATAAAGAATTGTTCAAGATATAAGATTTGCTAGTTGCTTACCGTTTCTCCCAACCATTCATGAAAAGTTTCGGTAAATTTCCTATCGACATCACGAGCATTTGACCGTCGACCCCTTGTTTGATCTTTCAAGATATTTCTATACTCACTACAAGTAATGATATATAATAAATGTTAAAAACTTCTAACACACCAAATAAGAAATGTGAAGTGTTTATCTTACATTTGAAGTGGTTCAATAGCTTCATAGTGAAATAACACATAACGATGTGCTTGTGCCCATGATCTATCATCCAACTCTGCTACTTCAACTTTCCCTATTGGTTTTCCACCACTTTCAAATAGATATGAGTGTGGAAGTAGGTCATGATGCACTTGTGTTAAATTTCTCCCAGGTCTATCAAATATTGTTTCAACATCGACCAAATATCTAGAACAGAAAGTTACACATTCTTCTGCTAAAAATCCTTCAGCAATAGATCCTTCAGGATATCGTTTATTCCGCACATAAGATTTTAACTTGAGCAAAAACCTAGAACAAAATTGTTACAATTGTTAACCTATACAAATTTGATTGATAAGACATTATAGTAAATTGATGTTTTTGTGAAATAATACCTCTCGATTGGATACATCCATCGATAGTACACAAGTCCACCGATTTTGTCCTCCAATGGTAGATGAACAACCAAGTGCACCATTACAGTGAAGAATGAAGGTGGAAAAATCTTTTCTAAGTGACACAGAGCTAATGCTGCTCAATATTGAAGGTTGTCAAGATCTTCCACCTTAAGAACTTTACCGCAAACAATTTTGAATATATTACAAAGCTCTGAAATGGCATGGATCACTTGCGGTGACGTAGATGACCTCAAAGCAATTAGGAGCAGATCATGCAACAATATGTGATAATCATGTGATTTTAAAGACTAAAGTTTTCAATCCTTCTGATTTACACATTTGGATATATTTGAAGAGTAAGCATCTGGGACTTTTATAGTCTTCAAGACTTGAAAAAATAGGTCTTTCGCTTTTTTTGTCATGGAGAAAGAAGCGGGTGGTAGTCTTGTTTTGCCATTAGGAAGATATTGAGGATGAAGCTCTCGACGAATTCCCATCTCAACCAAATCAAGTCTGCATTTTAGATTATCTTTCGATTTCCCATCAACGTTCAGAATTGTTCCGATAATATTTTCACAGACATTCTTCTCAATGTGCATGACATCCAAGTTATGGCGCAGAAGGTTGTGCTGCCAATATGGTAAATCGAAGAAGATGCTTATCTTCTTCCACAAAGCTGTTTCATTTGTTTCCTCTTCATGTACTTCGTCATCATTAGTATCTAGGTCAATGTTGGACACTTGCCGTGGTCTTTTCTTCTTCAAGTTGTTTTTGGCTTGCTTTCCATAAGTAAATTGCAACTCTTTCAACATTAAGAAAATATCAGATCCAGTAGTAATTGAAGGAGCCCCACTCATCTCTATATTACCATCAAACAGATGTTTTTGATATCTATATGGATGATTATGTTCTAGCCACTGCCGATGTGCCATATAACAAAACTTCTGCCCATTAGTTAACCATTGTGAAGAAGTTTCCGCCGCACAACAAGGACAAGCATATTTTCCTTTAGTGCTCCAACCTGATAAATTTGTGTATGCAGGGAAATCATTAATAGTCCATAATAGGGCAGCCCGCATATTGAAATTTCTCCTTATTGATGCATCATACGTCTCTACGCCAACCCATAATTGCTTTAACTCTTTAATAAGAGGTTGTAAGTAGATGTCAATATCGTCACTAGGACCTTTGTCTCTAGGAATAATCATTGACAAGAGGAAAGAACTTTGCTTCATCCCAATCCACGGTGGCAAGTTATAAGGAATCAACACCACTGGCCAAGTGCTATAAGAAGTGCTTAATAATTTGAATGGGTTAAACCCATCAGAAGAAAGACCAAGCCTCACATTTCTAGGATCAGAAGCGAAGTCGGGATATCTTGCATCAAATGATTTCCATGCCTCAGCATCAATAGGGTGTCTTAACTGTCCGTCATTGGTTCAACCATTAGCATGCCAGATCATATCAGCAGAAGTCTTACTTGACATGAAAATTCTCTACAGTTGTGGTATTAAAGGAAAATACCATAAAACCTTTGCAGGTTGCTTGTGAACGACTTCATTGTCATCATTCAAACGTTGCTCAGAATCAGTGGACACCCAGCGAGAATGACCACACATATGACGAGATTGTTCACCTTCGTTGTGCTCCTAATACAGCATGCAGTCATTTGGACAGCTATGAATTTTTTCATACCCCAGACCCAAATCCTTAATGATTTTCTTCGACTCGCGACTACTTTCAGGAATAGCCGCCGAGGGAAAAAATTCTTTTAAAAATTCAATCAAGTGGTCAAGGGCTTTGGCAGTCATCCCGCACATGCATTTCAGATGGAAAAGTCGAATGCAAAAGTACAATCTAGAATGCTGCGATCCCTCATAAAGTTTATCATTCATATCTTGAAGCAATTTGTAAAACTTTGCCGCTTCTTTAGAAGGTTGTTCATCAACTTCTCTAGGAGCTTCACCTCCATCATGCACCTCAACATTGAATTCATCAGTAGTAGATGGTAGATCCTCGTTATCAACTTGATGGATGTTGAAAGCATCCCGCAATAATTCTTCCATGCTATCTGGTCTTATACGAGAAGTTTGGGTGGGAGGATTAGAGCTTGATGGAGTTGTAAATGTGTTTGACGTCTTACGGGTAGGTGATGGTACACACTCTCCATGGAAAAACCAACACGTGTAACCTTGTAGAATGGCATCACATACTAGATGTTCAAGCACTGTCTCACGTGTTTTCCAATGAATATTCACACACTTTATGCAAGGGCAAATGATCCTATCATCTTCACTTGAGTTGGCAAACGCAAAATTGAGAAATTGTTCGACTCCATCTTCGTATTCTTGACTCAATCGTGACTTACGCATCCAACTCTTGTCCATTTCTGCTTAATATAGGACAAAATTATTTACATTCTTCTAAAGTAGAGCATATTTCGCCTTAACAAATTAAGACAAAATTACCTCCAATTTTTGGATTTCTTCCTTTCTCCTTGCTTCTCCTTTTTTCTTCACTGTTGTCACTTTCTCTCCAAATCTAGCAATCAAGATCTACAGGTCATATAACTAGGTTAGTTAGAAGATTCACTCTAGGTTCCTTAGGCCCACAGGAGAAGTGGAGTATTTTTTTCATTTATTTTTCATTTGGAGCAGGGATTGTCTACTTGGCAAAACGTGAACCAAAATGCAAGAGAAAGATTATAGATATTGAGGATCCACAATGTGATAAGATCAAACAATGCAAAGGATCACTATAGGAAAGGAGTGATGTCATATTATAGTTGTATGTTGTTTCCTACCTTTCTCTACAGGAATTAAGCTTCAAGAGTCAAAAAAAATTCCCACCTTGGAAATGGAATCCTTTGGACAATTATGGAAAAAATGGATATAAAAGACATTAAATCATGCATATATATATATATATATATATATACAAAAGAAAAAAATAGCCAAATACTAAGGGTAAAAATGACATTTATGGTCATTTATATAAAATCCTAATGTACGTGCAAAAGGTTATTGAACCGGTGACAAATAATCAATGAGACCAACTCATTGATTATAACTCACATGCTTTCAATCTAGAAAAAGTGAAGAAGAAATAAAATATAAATAATCAATGAGTTGGTCTCAAATAAGTAAATAACTCACTCATATGTTAAAAAAGTTCTGAAAAACAGATAAGGCAAGATACTTTAAGATTACTAAAGAAATAAGCAACACAATATATAATCCATCAATTGAAAAAACAAAAACAATGACAAAGAAAAAGGTTCCAAACCTTAAAATAAGATAGTTGACTTAGATGAATAAGATATTATCCTATAAAATTAAAAGGTATGACCTACGTACCCAAACTATGAGAATCACCTTGAAATTATGTTGGCGTAGTTAGTGGTCGTATTTTTTTTTTTTTAATTTTTTCACTTTAAGAATATCATATAATTTTTGAATAAAATTAATTTTATAATCAATAATGCTTATATCATCAATGTGATGACTTTATTTTTTTGGTTAAATAAGTATAAAAAAGGGGGTCAAATTTAGGTATTGTAACCCCAAAATCAATTTCGCAAATCAATTTAAAATACTAAGAAAAGTCATTGTCTTATTTTTAGTAATCTGTAATTATTATTAAAATGAATCATTACCTAATTATTCATGCATATATCTTAAGATGGATGGTCATCATCTAACAAAGCCACAACTAACTCAACGTCTACGTTTTACTCATCCATAATAATAATAATAATAATAAAAACCGTTCTAAGTCGAAGTCTACGTTTTAATAAAGTTGGAAAGTTATAAAGTTGTAAACATTTCTAAGTTCATGTTAAAATCTGATATAATCAACAGATAAAACAAACATAAACATGGAGAAATTAAAATTGGTATAAAAATGAAATTGAAGTTTATTACCTCAATAAAAATAGTTCAAGTAATATCAACTTTCACAATCAACAATACCTGCAGATATATTTAATTTTAAAAAGTATTATTATCTCTATACATATCTCTATAAAATATATTTAAAGGACTAACTAATTAATGGCCAAAACAAAAAAAAAAAACATAGATAACAATCACAGTAGGTATCACTTTCTTAACAACAAATATGTTCCGATTGATGATTGACAATTAGCCATGAATTGAAGAATATATGAACAGGTTTGATTTAGCTGAGAAAAGCCGAATATCAGATTGAATAGGACAAGAAGAAGCAGACAGATGGGCATGGAGGATAAGTACAAATAATTGTGGAATTGGAGACACTAGAATTAGGCAAACATGAGCACTTGAAGGAACAAAAAAAAAAAAAAAAAAAAAATTCAATGCTTTGAATGTAACAGACGAGAGCAAAAGCTGGAAAACCGAAAGTGATGATGAAATTCATTCACAGGAAATAAAGTAAACTAGACATCCTACTGATAAAATGCTGGTTCTCAAGAGAACAAAAAAGTACCAAGAAACAAAGGTAAAGTAAATGAATTGACTGAAATTGGAGACAGACAAGAAATTCTTAAACAATGTTTTGTCCTCAATCATGGTAATTTGCAAGAAGAATGTTTTGATAGAGAATAGCAGAAACACTGTTTCCATCTTCCAATTCATTTCCTATCTGTTCCTTGATGATTTAGTCCTAAACCTGAACATTTTTTTTGCAATTAAATTAAAGCAAGACAAATTACCAATCATGAACAATTGCTAAAGATCAATAAGATTCTCAGAGAGAAGAGATGAAGAACAAAAACATTTTGATCAGAAACACTGCCTCCAACTTACAATTCATATAAAACTCTATACTCAAACCCATCATATGAATGAATAATCAAATGCATAGAAAAACATGATACCTGCTACATTGCTGGCAAAATCTCTGTTCTTGGCCACCAACCATAACAATCTGAGTTTTGGAATGAACTTCACAAACCTTATGCCTCCTGTGATAATCTCTACACTTACTAAGATCAAACTTACAACCATCAACCAAGCAACAAGCAATCTGGCAATCTGGCCAGCATTATTAGGTGTTCGACAATACTAAAACTCCAATAATTAACTGAAAGGGATTAATAATTTGATAATAAAAAATTATAATTATAACAATTGGAATTCAGATAAACAATTACGTATATCATATAATGCACAGAAGGACTGAACAGAAACAGATACATATATATCAGAAGAAAAGCATGCATATATAGAAACAGAAAAGCCAAAGAAGATGTTTTATGTCGGCTAGAACTTGAACTCAAACAACATCCTATAAATCAAAGCAGGAGAAAGTATATATGATAATTATTAAAGAAAGCATAAACACAACAAAAAGAGATTACCTTGATGGAGGAACAGAAGTCCGGAAACGATTTATCCAAACCAAATCCCTAATCTGCAAACCTTTACGAAATCCCTTAATTCTTCCCAAATGAAACCCCAATCAACTAACAAAATCAAAAACAAGAAAACCCCAAAAAAAAAAAAAAAAAAAACTAAATCAACAACAGTACAACATGAAATTCATGATCAAATAACATAAAGGAGGAAAACGATCACCTACCGAATGAGGCAAAGGAAGTTAGAGAAAAAGGATGGCGGAGAACGGCGGTGTGGAAAGAGCGAAAGGAGAACGTCAACGTCGGTGTGGATAGAGAGAAGGTGACCGGCGGTGTGGATAGAGAGCAAGGATAAGCGCGGAGAGAGAGAGTGAAAGACGAAGCCGGCCACCAGTTTACATAAACACTTTACCGGCGTTTTAATAAAACGCGCCGCCAAATGTAAATTATACTGGCGTTTATTTACATAAACGCCACTAATGAATTTTTAATTTCCCGGATAAATTTAACAAAAAGCTCGCCAATACATAGGGACGTTTATTAATTGTAAACTATGCCGCCAAATCAAAAACATTTGCCGGCGTTTATTATTTACACGCCGGTAAATGAAATATTTATATTTCCTCGGGTTTTCTTCGATAAGGTTGTAAATTACTTTCCGGCGTTTATATCCCTAAACGCCGCTAAGTAAAAATAATTACCGGCGCCTAATATGTAAAACGCTGGTAATTAAAATAACTTTTCGAGTGAATTAAATCCTCCGAATTCGCAATTTTATTTGCCGGCGTTCATCCCATAAAACGCCGCTAATTTACCGGCGATTCCCAAAATCAACGCCGCTAATGTAAATTTATTTTCATGCGATACCCCTTGACATCATTTGAAGAATATGGCGGCCTTTATGTCAAATAAATGCCGCAAAATACCAAAATGCGGCGGCGTTTTATATAAACGCCGCGAAATAAATGCCACAAAAGGCCTACTTTGGTGTAGTGAAAGTGAAACTAACAACAAGAGTTTAATGAATACAATCAAATGTTGAAGACATGATAGAGCAAATAATTGAATCATTGAATTAATGACCATTCTCCAAATTGTGCAAGTTGGTATTAATGACAGTTTAATGAGATTTCTTGCAAACAATCAATAAGAAGATGAATTGTTTTACAATTGAAACTGATCTGCTTTACTGAATTAATACCACAATTCTGAGCATAACACTATTATATGAAATGGTAAAAAGAAGCAAATAAAAGAATTCCAAGAGGTCAAAACATATACATTCATTGAAACTAAAGGAGTTTGTTTGGGTACAACCCCATTGAAGGACAGAAATGGGGAACTCATTCTAACACTGAAACAAAACTAGATAGCAGCAGTGATGCCATTTGTTGTGTTCTTGTACACAAATAGATAGTTTGTTGTCATTTAACAAAATTATACAGAAAAACCATGACACCTATGATAATGGTAAATCCTCAAGGAGCTTTTCTACTTACCCCACTTCCTATAATAGGTGTCACACCAGGAGGAATCCGTGCCCTTTTTTTCTTTGCAAGCTCTTCTTCCTTATGCCTTTATTCGATTTCTTTTTCTTTCAGTTGGGGCTTCAGAGGATTGAGTTTTGCAACAGCAGAAAAATTTCGTTTGCCATGTTACTGTGCCTTTAAAGTTGAGCAACCTTTGCTTCCTTACTATAGCCTCAATTGCGGGTTGTGTCTCAATGGGGTAAGTCTCCATAGCTGGGTTAATGACCTTGGACAAAGATTAATGTATTTGGTAAGCATGTACCATTTTGAACTTTTTTAGTTTATACTAACCTGTGAGCTGGGTCTATCAAATGTTGATGGTGATGTATGAGTGGTGCCTAAGTTATTCTGGGTGCTAGTGATGGCAATAATCCCCAAACCCCAACCCAACCAGACCTGGCCAAACCAGAGTTTGACGGGTATGACCCGGTTTGACTGGGTTTTAGGTCGGGTTCAGGTAAAACCCAACTAATATAAAACGGGTGCGGATGCGAGTATGGGAATCCTGATACCCGACCCGAACCCAACCCAACCCGAAATTCAATTAATAAATATACCCAATTATATATATATATATATATATATATATATATATATATATATATATATATATATATATATATATATATATATATATATATTCAATTTCTTTATTAGGGTTTTTCAAATTCCCATTCTATGGTGTTGAATTTTTCTATTTTGTGTTACTTTGAACATTTATTTTCAATTTCTATTCTATGTTGTTCATTCAAACAAAAAAATCCATGATTTTAGATTGACATTTTTAATTTTACTTTGTATTTTAATTTTATTTTAAATATTTTAAATAGGATTATGGTGGTGCGGGTATCCCCGCGGGTACCCGATTACCCGATTACCCGTTGGATGTGGGTGTGGGTTGAGGTTTTGAAAACCCGTTGGGTTCAGGTTTGGGTTCGTGTATGGGGGCGGGGTAGCGGGTGCGGGTACGGGTATGGCAAAACCCGCACCCGACCGGACCCGTTGCCATCCCTACTCGGTGCTTCTGCCTATAGATGAAAACTTTTAAGCAAACATGACAAAAAAAAAATAAATTAGCTATCATCCAAGGCAAAAAAAAAAAAATTAGGGCAATCGTATTACAATAGTGTGAATCACTAAAATGATCTTCCGATACCTGTGGGTCAATGTGGTCCATATGATTTTCCTGGCTTGGTTCACCAACCTGTGACTAATGCTGCTTCATTCCCTGCCAGACAGAATGTGAAGTAAGTATAATTAAGAACATGGCAACTGATACAATTGAATCAAAAAATTTATTTGAGATGCTATCTATACCTGTGATCCACCATGGTATCTCTTGTTGTGGCCTTTGGCATAATAGATGTTGCCTTTCATAGACATATCTTTCCTGCTAACCCTAGCATTAGTGAAGCCCATTTGTGCTTTATCCACCTCTCTCCTCCTGAGCATAGGTTTTCTGCCTCTTCTCTTGTTAACTGGTTCTGGAGTGATCATGGGTTCCAAATGACTCTTGGGCCAAAATTCTTTGTCATGTGCAGGATTCAAGGTGTGCCTATATGTCTCCAGGTAAGTGCTTACTTTGTAACAGTCATGTAGATAATTTTCAGGCCTATCATTGTTGTAATAAATGACTGAGATGGCATGACTGCAAGACACCCCAGTCAGCTGCCATCTTCTACATGAACACATGGCCTCATCTTTATCCACAACCAACTGTCCCTCAGGTCCTTACACCTGATACTGATCCCTTCCTGACCATAGTGTGCTATAAAGGAAGCTAGACTACTTGATCTTCTCCAATTTCTTAACTATCTTAGGGCAATGCATGGATGTTATTTTTCTCATTGTATCCCTTCTTTTCTATATCCTAACCATGAGCTGGGTTCTAAGCATCTCATTCATAGTTATAATTCCCTTTGTCCTAGCCTCTAAAATGTGGCTATTTAAACTTTCGCACATGTTATTCAAAAGTATGGAGCATTTGAATTGTTCCTGAAAATGGGATCTACTCCAATGCTTAGCAGGGATCTTCTTCATATAATCAAATGCACCTAAGGACATATTTTTTAGAGTGTTCATGGACCTTTCAAATGTAGGGATGAAGGTTGTTGTTGCACATGCCCATACTTGGTCCTTTAGAGCTTTGCCCTAAAGTTTGCCCTAAAATTTGTGAATATATGCCTAACACAGAATATATGTTCACATCTAGTAAATAATTCTTCTATTGCTGGTAGCAAAACCTAAGTTGGAGAATTATTGGCACACCATCATCCCACACACACAAATAATTAAGCAAACATGGAATCAAAACAGGATAAAAAAAAATTTGATTAGTTTACAGTAATAAAAATCAAGTCTTAAAGATAATTAATAGGACAATAAGCTTGAAGATAATTAACAGGGCAACAAGCTTGAAGATAATTAACAGGACAATTAATTATACAAAAGACATGCTCGCACATAAAGGAAAAGTTATTAAACAAGCTTGAAGATAATTAACAGGACTACAAGAAAAATCTTCATTGCATCCAATGGGAATTAATTCACCTACCATGAAAACTGAGTGAGCGAATTGTTTCGAACTAAGGTTGGGTGAGCAATTTGGAAAAACAAGCTTAGATGAACAATTTGGAAAAAAACCAAACTTAAGTGACATAATTTTTTGAAATTGATGTAGGGTGACCAATTTAAAAAAAAATAATACTTAGATGATCTACTAGTGTAATCAAGGCATGATAGCATATAATAATGATTATAAAGGATGGAAGGAAAATTAATTCCACAACCAACAAAATGTCAGCAAGACAGAAAGAAACTCTTCATTGCATTCCATCAGAATTAATTCAACCAGCTAAAAAATAAATAAATAAAAGAGTCAAGGCATAACAGTGACCAAATTGTTTCAAATTGATGTTCGGTGACCAATTCAAAAAAGTAATAAAACTTAAGTGACCTGCAAGTGAAATCAAGGCGTAAAAGTGACCAATTTATAAAAAAAAATTTAGGTGACCTGCCAATGTAATCAAAGGACATTCAACAAATTCTTCATTCCATTCAACGGGAATTAACTCAACCAGCTTAAAAAAAATAACCAAAATCAAAGGAGGATAGAGTGACCAAATTGTTTGAAATTGATGTTGGGTGACCAATTTGACCAAACAAGTAAAACTTAAGTGACATGCAAGTGACTTGGCTAAAAATTAAAAACTGAGTAACCAAATTATTTCAAATTGATGTTGAATGATCAATTTGGCCCAAAAAAAAAAAACTTAGTTTACCTGACAATGTAAATGATTTCATGATTACATACGAAAGAAACTTAATTTAACAGGCATGAAAATTCAACAAAACTCTTCATTCCATTCAATTGGAATTAATTCAAGAAAGCTTGGTTGACTACAAGAATCATGCCACTTGTTGACTTCTCATACAGAAATTAAAAAAACAATCAACAATGTTTTCATTCAAGTAGCATTGATGAATTGTGAACAAAATGCCCTAAAATTCTTCATACCTTCCGCCTATCACTCATGAAAGCCCATTCACTATTGTTATGTATTTGAAGGTCCTCTGCCAAATGCTGTAAAAACCATCTCCAGTAATCTTTATTCTCTTTCCTTACAGTTGCCCAAGCAATGGGATAGGTGCAGTTATTTGCATCTTATTCCCACTGCTGTCAACAGTTGGGCCCCATATATTCCCTTCAATAAACAGCCATCAACTGAAACTACCCTCCTTCATCCTGCAAGAAAACCCTCCCTGAGTGGTGATAGGCAAATGTGCATTGCTTGGAATTATCCTGCATCACATTTCAACTGGATAGTTGATCCAGGGTGGGCCTCCAAGGGTTCCAATCTGTAATCATAAAGACTTGACATTTGTGTGTGCTCATCACCATCTATGAGCCTTATCACACACAAAAATGACAAGTAAGTATAATTACTTGGCATTAATGTAATGATGGGAATTAATTTTAAGATATGAATATTAGACAATGAAAAGTAACTTAGTTGACTGAACTTACTTGATGGCAATGCATTTTGCCCTATATGCTTTAATTCTGCTTATCTCCAACTCCTGGTTGTTTTTGACAACCTGAATTATCCTAGAAATCTTCCACGTAAGGTTTGTCCTAAACTGCTCTAAATATGTTCTCGCAATCCATTCGACATTTACATGTCAATTGTTGTGCTTTCGTGAACACTCGTGAGTTAGATGGCCAGACTTAATCTGTATTGTATTATTGTCCTTGACCATAGGAGATTCCCACAAATAAAAAGGGCATTTTTTTTACAAAATGCCTTGCACCTCTTCTGGGAGTTGGGTTTGAAGTTCATAACATATTGATTTCTAATCCCGTAATTTCTCACTGCTTCTTTAAATTGTTTGAATGACCTAAACTTCATTCCTATTTCAAATTGAGGGTTCTTCATGTCACAATCCTCATTAAACTCTGAATATCTAGGCTTTTTACCCTTAATTCCTTCTTCATCTGTGGATGAGCATGAGTTTAATTCCTCGAATCCTATTTGCTTTGAATCAGATTCACCTTGTTCTTTCCCATGGTTTGGAGGTTCACCAGCCACAACTACCACTGTTCTTGCATTCTTTGTATTGTCCGTGTTTTCACCATCAGAATCATTGGTAAAACTGTAATCTGAATCATAGAAATTACCTTCTTCTTCTTCTTCTTCTTCTTCTTCATTATTCTTCTTTTTCCTACCAAAACCAACTAGTTCATTCTCGAAATCACTGTCTACCTCATTTATATCAGCATCATCATCAACATCATCATCATAATCATCATCCAGCTCTTGTATATCCACTTCTGCCTCCGAATTAGCCATTTTAGCACTAGCAAATCTAGCTCCTTCAATAGATCTAATATTGTCAATCCTAACAGAGATATAGACCTATCTTGAAGAGCCTACATTGTTTGCCATGTCTAGTGCATCTAAGTCATTTTTTATCTCATGCAACCCCTTGCAACCACTTCTTATGTCTAGCCACCATAAACTACAACCAGTAATATCTATATGAAACTCCCTAGCAATGTTTAGTAGCTCAATCTTTGAAATTTGATCAGCACAGCAAAAATCTATAAACCCCACAAATCCTTCTTCACCCCCTTTTCATATTGTAGTTTTATGGTGAACAAGTAAGCAGTGGGAACTGAAATGGAAGATAGACTTGGGTTATTTATTTCTGACACAATTTCACAACATATGAAATGAGTTACATGCAATCAAACCATGCTCAGAACACCAGTAAAAGCAATGTGAAAGTCCACTACCATGATCACAAGCTTCTAGCAATGTAAAAATAATAATAATAATAATAATGCATCACTGACTTAGCAGGAAAAGTCAATTACCATTATCAAAATAACACCAAAAGTTAAATAAGATAACCAAGGTCACCAGAACAAAAAAAAAAGTAAGAAAATTAACCAAGACAGATATTGTCAACTAGGTTCAAAGAACAAACAACGCAAGCAATCATCAAAAGAAAATGAGAAAGTTAAACAGAAATTAAGTATGCTTATGCTAACCTTAAAAAAAATAATACACCTATAGATAAGATGTGTATTTAATTACCACTCATAGCATAACAAAAAATCAGAAACACCACAGCAGTGGTAATGTGCAATTGTCAAAAACAAAACATAAAAAGGCATGTGAAGCTCATCTGAAACTTGTTATGCTGCCCATGCCAGCCTTTGCCCCACTTTTTCATGAAGAAATCCTAGCAAAGTCAACCAACAAAAAAAAAAGACCAACCAATCAAACAAAAATCAATACATCATACAAAATAGAGTAATAAATTCAAAGCAACAAACAAAGCCACATGAGAGGAATAAACTAACTTATTAAGCATTTTCTAGTACTTCTCTGTCTAAGACCACAATAAAAGGCCACAATATCAAGCTCATCACAAGAAAATGAGAAAGTTAAAAAGATAATTAAGCATGCCTTCTGCTTACCTTCAAAACAAAATAAAAAAAAATTAAAAATAATGCCCCTATTGATAAGATGTGTATTTAATTATCAGCCATAGCAGAACAAATAGACATGAATACACAACTTAGCAGACCAACTGCTAATAGGCTTGGGGAAAAAAAATAGAAACACCACAACAGTGTTAATGTATTTTTGAAGAAAAACAAAACAAAATATGGCATGTCAAATTTATCTAGGAACTTGTTCAGTTACCCATGGCCAACCCTTGGCCACTTTTTCATGAAGAAATCCCAGGGAAGGTCAAACAAACCAAAAAAAAAAAGTAAAAAAAAAAAAAAAAAAAAAACCAAGCAATCAAACAAAAATCCATACATCAGACAAAATAGAGTAATAAATTCAAAGCAACAAACACAACAACACGAAAGGAATAACCTAACTAGTACTTCTCTGTCTGGGACCACAATAAAAGGCCACAGTATCCTTATTGGCATATGGAGATAGGAAAACATTATCTCTATCCAAATAAATTATGCCATGGTACCTAACAAACATCATTGAAGTAGCAGCCATAAACCCTACAATTATAAAGGCCGACAAACTTAAATCTTTGTCGGCATATGTTTAAACCATACAAATAAATTATGCCATGTACCCACAAGACACCTTATAATTATCTCCTTAACCTAAAAAACCTCAATGACAAAATCTAACCAATAATATCAAATCCAACCATGTTTATATGCCCTAAAAACTAATGTTATGCAAATCTGGGAAGTCTAAATTAAAATTTAACAAAAAACCCCAAAGTCAATTGGTTATGGTTTCAAGTAAGGACTTATAATACTCTGGTGCTTCAACACCTGCTGGCCTTTTTTTCCCAGTTCACCGCCATTGTTGCGAAGAAAACTTAACTTGATCACAGCTTGCTGTGGTTGAAATGTTGTGTCGTGATAAGTGCTCGTGTTATAGTAATGCGAAGTGTTATTATCTTGCAATGAGCATTAATTTAATCAGATTTTATCACTAAAAAGTGTGCAATTGTTTACTTTTGTGCATTATAGGGTTGTGAAGATAAAATGAAGGAAAGGAACGAAGTTAGGTTGTGTTAGGCGCTGTTGGGAAGATTTTCGGACTAAGCAAGGAGTAAGGCGTGAGCATAGACTTGTGGGTGTGTGCCAACCTCCTTTGGAGGGACACAAAGGCAGTCACATTCACAATAAGTCTAACTCAGGCCAACAAGGAGAACTTCACCAATTAGGCGATTCGAAGCAATCGACACGATCTACCGTTGATTGTGTGCCCAATTCAACGGCCTCGATGAAGAACGACGAATTCGGGAGCGTTTTCGGCACAATACTGCAGCAGTACTGTAGTAAATTACTGTAGTAAAAACACTGTAGCAAGTTACTGTTCACAGTCGGCCGAAAATCAGTTTTCCAGAATTTTCACACGGGCGTGTGGAAATTCCACACGGCCGTGTGAAATCCCGATTTCAGCAAATTTAAAGCCGCGATTCCACATTATAAAAGCCCGATTTTGAGACTTTTTGAGACATCTTTTGACTTAATTTTCTCCTCAACTTTGGAGAGGGCAGCTAGGGTTTTGGAGAGGACTTTGTGGAGGTTTGGAGCGCATCATTGGCATCGTCATCGACGTCCGGCGGCCGCACAAGACCACGGCCACACCATACGCAAGGGGGTTTTCATCTATGTCTTTACTTCTTGTTTTATTATATACATTGATGAACATGTATAGCTCTATGAGGAGCTAAACCCCTTGTGGGTATTCGGACTTGTAAAACTCTAGGGTTATTATGTTTCTTTGACATTGTTATTATGATTTTATCTTGCTATTGTTTTCCATTAGATGTGACACTAGGGTTGAGAGCAATCTAGGTTTTCCTTTGGAGGTGTGACAACTCCTATAGGATTAGACTCTTTAAGATTGAAGAGGGTTGAGAGGGAGAGTTGTGAGGTAGCGATGTACCCCTTTCCCCTCCGGTGTGATTTCTCCCTACCTCCGTTTCCTTGATTTAATAGTGGTCAAGATAGAGTGAAGTGCTAAGTAGATAAACTCCCCTGGGGCTTAGTTACGCGAGTAACGGAGTGAAGGGTTGAAGTGAATCCTATGCACTGGGGCTTAATCTAGACTAGGGTTCTTCCTCCTGGACCAAAGGGTTAGAACTACACATAGGAACAAATTTAATCACTAGGAGTCCCTAAAACTTAATGCAATCCCATGTAGTGTGAGGTTTAGGTAGATGTACTCCCCTGGGACTTAATCGTGCGAGCGATAGAGTGAAGGGTTGTTGTGAATCCTAATACCGGGGCATAGTGTTGGGGTTAGTCACGGTTGACCTTAGGTTTGGGACCGTGAGTCTAAGGATTTCCTCGACTTAATTAGCATCAATAGGAAGGTATAATAGCATAGTCTTGCACTAGAAGCATAGATCCTAGAGATAACTTGTCCGGATACCCCACTTCATTAATTGTTAAATCCTCTTTAATCTCTTTTCTTGCGATTTCTAATCTTTCACCTTTCTCTATTTAATTTCCTGTCTTTAGTATAATTGTTCTCGCAATTCACACACAAATCGATTACTACTTTTCCGTACTTCGCATAGTTTTAATAGTGAAATCTCGTATTCTAACTCTCTATTCCCTGTGGATTCGACTACCCTCTCACCGGGGTAACTTTTATTACTTCGACAAACCCGTGCACTTTCGGGGATCCTGTCATGTTGCTGCTTAACTTTGGGACAATCTTCAGATGAAGTTTAGAAAGCCCTAAACCTAAGGAGAAGAAGCTGCCTATTTGATCACAACTTATCCGAAGTCCATCTCTCGAGAAAGAAGAAGCTGCCCCCTTCGCATTATGTGGCGTGTGCTGCTTGAGCTAGCGAGCTTCACTTGATGTGGCGTGTCTTACTAAGCCATCTAGTGTGTCAAGAGCAACCTGACTCACTCCCTCCGGTAGTCACGTATGCAAGAGGGATCAGGAAAAGACTGGGTGACTTGTCGGTGTTATAAAATTGAAAGTTAGTGACCAAATTGCTTCAAATTGAAGCTGGGTGATCAATTTGAAAAAAAGAAAAAGGTAGGTGACCTTTCAAAAAATTTACTTGCGTTTAGACAATTATATTTGATTTTGTTTTGGCATGTATAAAATAAAGGTTCTCAAAGCTAATACCTCATTAATCAATCAAATCACATGGCAAAACAATAACATAATATCGTAAATTTAAACTATGATAACATTATAAGAAATATATGATTTTGAATGGTAAATTTGGTACAGAAATAAGCCAACAAACTGTGACAAACTAATTTTGTCACTGTTTTTAGCACGGCAATGTAATTGTGCCTATAGAATCGCAAAATTGTGCCAACATTTGTCTCGGTTTTCACTAAGCCGTCACAACATTTGTCACTGTTTTTGGCTTGGTAGTTGTTACGGTTTTTGTTATAGTTTTTGGCACTACTTTGTTTGTCACAGTATTTTGTATGGTTGTGTTTGTCACAGTTTTTTGGTATGGTTTCATTCTGCACTGTTTTTGGCACAATTTTGTTTGTTATGGTTTTTGGCACGATTAAATTTGGTGCAGTTTTTGGCAGGCTTTTCGTCACGGTTTGTTGTAAAAGAATTGTTTAAATTTGGCATGGTTCACATTCTTTTCCATGGTTTTAAATTTAGCATGATTTTTTTTTAAATTTTGAACGGTTTTTGGCACTATTTTTTTCGCAGTTCTTTGTCACAAAATTTGTCACGATTTTATTAATTCTATGAAAAATATAAATTTGTACAATATGAATTTTATTAGATACAACCTAAACTTATTTAATTATACATTGCAACATACATTTCATTTTACCAAAATATATTTTTCAATATTTCTAAAATAAATAAAATGTTATTACAATCATAATATTATAACAATTTGCAATCTAACAAAACACCACAAAACTCCAACATGAACCCTCTACATCTACATCATTATTAACCCTCTACAATATCCTCGAAATCTTGAAGAGAATTATCTGTAGAAGGGAAAATGCAAACTCTCTTTGGCATCGAGGAGTGCTCATCGACATGTGTTTGTGACTCTCTTATCGGTGTTTGTGGGGCATGTGGTGTGCGAGCAGCAATAGGCATGCTATAGAGGTCAATATCTTTCACTAGAAGTGAGGCAAGCAATGATGACTCAAATAACTTGTGATGAGCCAACTCAGCCTATAATCGATCATTGGCCTCTGCGAGAGACCTAAAAAGCTCCGCCTGCAACTCCTTAACTTTGTCATGAAGTTGAGCTTCAGACCCAACTCGATCAGACTCGTTGCACAAACAAACAGCCACAGACCCACAGGGTATAAACCCAGTAGATCTACAAGTCCTTGGAATCTGACTCAAATAAACCGATAAAGTTACAAAAGTACAGAGTTCAAGAAATACAACACAGTCTAGGGATATTGGAAATCCGAAATACAAAACACAAGATCCAAAATAGACAAATACAAGGACTCAAATTCTACAACAAAGAATAACATCATCTACTCGCAGCTTTTTTTAAGTCCATACTGGTCTACCACTCTTGATCTGAAAAAAAAAATATTTGAAACAACTTTATGAGCTTATTAGCCTAGTAAGTAATCCGCTGAAAAATATTTAGGATCCATGAGTTTTATAAATCATAATTTCAAATATCGAGAATAATTCAGTGTTCAAACTTAAATTAAATAGAGCTTAAACAAATACAAAATAAATAGTCCATCAGAGGTATAGGTCCAAAGTAATACCATATTTCAAAACTACAAATTAGAAATATAATAAATTGCCAAATATATATGACCATTTAAAGTACCGTCACATAATGCATTTGAATAAGGGAGGTGAATGTATCATCTTACTGTTATGTGATGAAACAGTAAAGCATTCTTTAATACTGTTTGATTAATTTCAAATATAAATAAAAAAATAAAATAGAAAGACAAAAAGCATATCAATGACATCGAGAGTGAGAAAACAATCAGATGGCATGCATTGATGTTGAACTTCTACCCATAAAATAAAATATTAAAAAAGAAAATAGCATGGCATAGGTGAAGTTCGACTAATATTATCTCCATGTTGAAAACACAATAATGATATGTTTATTAAACAATCAAATCTTCAAAAGATAGATGATGAGCACATACAATGAATGATGTGTAATGTGTGTTTACTATTATTTTTCTTTTTCTTTTCTTTTGGCCAATAGAGGTGGAAGAGTTTAATAATGAATCAACAACATACAATGCAAATGAGCACATACACGAGTCCTTACCTTGAGTTATTGGGATCCGTACAGAGAGTCTAAATTTTCATAGAGTTAATACCTCTACATGGGTTTTAAACTCGCACAGCTTTCTTCTTTCTCCTAAGGATCCTAGTGATGAGTGTACAACATTCATATATTTTATATTAATTTGTACACTCATACGGCATGTATTAGAATTATATAGTGGAATTCGATGCTAAATCTAGTGTGTTTCACATTAACAAACTTGGGACAGCACTTCAAGATGAGAGAAAAGCCAAAAGAAGCATTCTAGACCTTAAATAAAAAAGTTAGAGCTCTCTCTGCATCATTTGAATAAGGATAAGGCAAAACTGGGCGGCTTATGGGCAACTTAAGGCCGTAAGTAGATTCTAGAGAAACTTGCGGGCATGCTTATACCCGTAAGGGGGATTCAGAGCCAAATTAGAAGATCTTACAAGCAAGATTTACGCTGGTAAGGATGCTCATAAGGACTATTCAGATGAGCTTATGACCACAACATACACCTGTAAGAGCAGTCACAAAAAGCAACATAGTGAAGCTTACGGTCCAGAGTTTACGGCGGTAAGCTGGACAGTGACATAAATAGAAGACCTTACATATATGATTTATTATCATAAGTGTTCCCGTAAGGCTCATAACTATATTCTCCAGCTCCATTACGGCCACACCCTTACACCTGTAAGCACCCCATAAGCAATTGGGTATAAATAGAACTAATGAGAATTTTTAGAGTACTTTTTCAATTTTGTTTTGAACAATTCTTGGAGGTGAAGTTAGGGAAGAAAGGAGGCGAATCTCCAGCACTCAAGAGGCTATTTTAAGGGAGATTCGGATCCACATTCAAGGGGGCTGAAGATCATAGCCATCAAGCTCACCTTGGTGCTTGCGTGAAAGTTTTCCTACGGCTTCTCGGGCGATACTCCGTCGGCACGATTGCGAAGAGGGTTTTCATGTTTTTCATGTCTCATTTTATTATTTGTATCTTGAATGCTTGTCCTCCTTTAATGGAGGGCTAGTTTGTAGTTTGTATCTTGAACTCTAGGATTTATTTCATTAACATTAGTTGTTGGATCTTTGATGCTTTAATTATTTTCCTAATTGAAATCACTTCTATTTAAATCTAATTGGGTGATTTTACTGAATGATTGCTATTATAGTGAAAGCCCCCTAGCTTTCATACATTTGATGTGCTTGGTGACGAGAAGAAATTCCCACCTAGCATAGGCATGCCGTATTTCGAAAGGATTGTGAGTAAGCCTTTGGCTAAGGTACTTTAGAGATCTGGTCTTTCTCAATCCTTCCGAGTGAGTTAGTGATAATCTCCGTGCTCTTTACAATTATGTGGAGTAGATTTTAGGAGAAATCTCATCTCTACTTTATATTCGGATTAGGGGTAATCTCTCTCTCTCTCTATGGGGAAGAATATCTACTTAAGAGATTGTCAATAGCTCACAGTGAGATTTCATAGAATTTTAATGCGATTGTGTAGATGTCTGTATCAGCTCTACACCTATTCAGTTACTCTTCACCTGAGAAATCAGAGTTTAGTTTAATTCTAAAAACCTCTTGGTTCAAATAGGATTGCAAACTTAGGCAACCTTTGTCCTGTACCTTATAACCCTAGACGGATACTTTGCCCGAACATCTTTTCTTCCCTTGATTTCTCTCCGGTTAACTCTGTACTTCTTGCTTTTATTCCCTTTTATTCACACACACACCATTCGATTACTTAGGCTATTTTTTTTAGAAGTAGGGTTATTACTAGTATTCACTTTCTTCCTCGTGGACCGTGATGGATGATTATGTGATATGTAAATTATGCAAATATATAAACCTATTAATATGCAATTAATACTATAATTGGTCCATGATATCGCAAGTATATGGGTTGTCAAGTAATACTTTGTAGCTGCACACGAGGGTCATATTTCCCAAGGAACAGCGAGAGGCTCCTATTACTTCCTTTTCACTTAATCAATAGCCTAATTGTTTACACTCTTTCTTTAGTTTACTTGTACAACACTATTAAAAATACAATTGAAGATATTGTTAAGCACACTTAGAAGGAGTTGGGAGTATGTACTATAGTTATCTTAATTATTAATTATAATAGGCATTAAGTGACAATTAGTCCCAATAAGCCATGGCAGCTAGGCCTAACTCACTAGAAACTTAAGATGGAATCTCTTCCACCCCAGCCTCCTGTGTTTCCCTTAAGTGCGAGAATCCCACGAGAAGAGACCAATCAAACTCTAAGCCTAAGGGTAATCAATCTCTAATCCGGAAACCTAGCTATGCCTAACCTCTTAGAACAATCATTGATCTATCATGGCATGGGTGTCATCAACATGGGGGCATAACCTCCTTATCCACATGGTGTTGATACTTTGGACTTACTAACCATTCACACAACTTCTGGAGAGAACTCATCTACTAAACCCATTGAGAGCAGCCCATTTTGATTTATTAGTAGCTATCTATCTTTTTGTACTTCATTTTCAAACTTGTATTTCTTTTATTCTACTTTTTGGACTTGTTTTGGTTCAATTAGCAAGGGAAGTCCCATGCTAAACTAATGTTTTGGTTTGTTTCATTCCAGTATTTACTTATGCTTTTTTCAGTTTTTCTTTATTTGGTATTTTCTAGCGTTGAGCTACACTTGTGTGCCTCATTTTTGTCTCTTAGGGATTTTGTGGATGAATGGAAATTGGAATACACGTTGAGAGCAGGAACATCACTCTCCGTGTTCAAAAAAGCTCAATAACACTCATCCCTATTTTTAGTAGTCCTCTTCAATTTTGTTTTTCATGCATGTTATTTTTACATTGGGGACAATGTACTATTCAAGTGTGCCAGAGGGTTTTACCTGTGTTAATTGTGATGATTGCATGATTTAGGACGATCTATGATTTTTTTTATAGGAATTCCTAAGCCTAGAGGTACATGTTTGTGTTAGTGTCTTTATTTTGAGCTTAATTGTAGTCCCATTCTTACTTTCGAAACCTAGGTTCGATCACATCATCCTAAGTTTGGAGCCACTTGATGACTTACCAGGAGAGAAGGCTACCTTTAGGGTGTATAGGGTGTATGAAGCTACTACCCACTTAGTTTAGTCAAAATAAAGTTTCTGTAGACTAGGTCGATCCAATAGCACATGGGCACACAAATTAGGTTTTACACACACACACATGGTTCTTGAAGTAAGAGTGTAGTCTTTTATTCGAGAATTCTTGATTCTTGCATTAATTTCCGATAGTCCCTCTGTGCTTTGAAATTTTCTATTCAGTTGAGATCAGAGATCATGCACTCATCTTCTTTTTTTTTTTGTGAAAGTTGAGCATGATTGCTTGAGGACAACCAATGATTTAAGTGTGGGGGTTTTCGATGAGTGCATTTCATATCATTTTTTATATACCTCTTAATTATATTTTTGCTCATCTTCTAAGCATTCTTTGTTTTATATTCAATGTTGTTCTTGGTATATTTTGTTTATTGTGTAGAATTCTAGGGCTCAAAGAATTAGGAGTGAAATCTGAAGAAAAATTGGTAAAAGAACATCATTTTCTAATTGTTCAAGCCAAGCACCGCCTAAGCATGGTCGTACTCCTTCATAGTGTGCTTATTGCTTACTTCAGGAGAGCTGAGCAACAATGCAGGCACAGGTGTGCTCCAAGGCAAGCACAGGCAAAGCATGGATGTGCTTCCTCCCTATGCATTTCTTTGGATTTCAGGAGTTCTCTCCATTCAGCTAAAGCACACTTTCTGTCTCTTTCACGAATGCACTTATGCTAAGCACGAGCAAAGCATGACTGTGCTCTCCTTGTGTATTTCTCTGCCTAGGCACTTAGCTTATTTTCACCAAAGTATTAAGAAGAGCACAGCTTAAGCACGCCTATGCTCAGGCCGTGTTGAGCCCGAAAAGTTTCTTTTATTGCCCAGATCTTGGTTTTTTAAGTGAGAGCTTGGCCAGAGTTTTTATCTCCATCTTTGAACAATCGTTAGGGGTTAAGACCAGACTTTACCACACCTTCTGGGGAGACTAAGATAGCATTGGAGGTGCATCTAGGAAGTGAATCTAGCCAACCTAAAGATTTTCTTGGGTTAAATTAAGAGGAGGAAATCATGATTTCTCTTTATTTTGTATCCCTTTCTCTTTCCCAGTCGTATGAACTCATGATGGGCTAACCATTTCATGATGCCGCTAGCTATGAGCCTTGTTACTTAGTGTACTTTGATTTACTTGATTTTTCAATGATTATGGAGTTTTATTGTGTTCTTATGTTAAACCTTGTGTTGTATAACTTGATGTGCTTGAATTGTATAGTTGTAGTTGTGAAACTCGACGTGTGTGTTGATTGTTGTAGTTGTAGTTTCAATCGTGTAATTGCAAAAACTGACGTGTGAGAGCGCCATAGTCACAATTGCAAAACTCGACGTATTGGAAAGACATAGATACAATATTGCTAGTGAGCACACGTAAGAACCTTGTATTGTACCTAATAATCATTGGAAGCAAGTTAGTACAGTAATGCGCTTGGGAATTAGTAAGGGGCATTACTTCTCATTGATTGCACACTTTATCTATCTTCACAAAATCTTCTATCCTTCTCGATTATTTTACTTTAGTTATTTCACAACTAGCCCATTATTGACCAACTAGAGATTAGAGGAGAAATCATTACTGAAAGTCCCAGTCCCTATAGTTCAACAACCCTATTCCCTCACAGGGTACCACTTTATTACTTGATAGGATCCATGCAATTGCGGAAAGCGTACATAACTTTTCTTGGAGGCGAGGTTAGGGAAGAAAGTAGGCAAATCTTTAGGGTTTATAGGTAACTTTTGGAGGAGATTTGGATCCTACATCAAAGTGCGAGAGATCGTAGCATCAAGGTCACCTTGGTGGCATTTACGGAAGCTCCTTTGGAGTTTTTTCGTAATCTATCTCTGCCGCGATTGAGAAGAAAGTTTTTAGTCTACATTCATTCTCGTCGTGTCTTGTATTTTAGGGACGCATGTGTACATGCCGATAGTGTAATAAAGTGTGTGTGAAAGCAAGATGTTGGTCCACAAGAAATTAAAGATTGAGAATACTATAGTTTTGAAAATTAGCCTAACAAATCAAGTGTTCTGTGTGAATAAAAGAAAGTAAAAGCAAGAAGTATGAAATAAAACAAGAGAGAAATCAGGGAAGAAAACGATGTCCGGGCATAGTATTCCTCTAGGGTTTGATAAAGTATAGGACAAAGGTTGACTAAATATGTAATCCTATTTGAACCAAGAGGTTTCCTAAATCATACTAAGCTCCTCGGTAGAGGGTGAAGAGTAACTGAATTAGTGTAGAGCTGATACAGTCATCCACACAATCGCATTAACACTCTATGAAACCTCACTATGGGCTAATTAGACTCTCTTAAATAAGTAATCTCTCGTATGAGGAAAGATTACTCCAAATCCAAATACAAAGTAGAGATATGATTTCTCCTAAAATCTACTCCACATGATTGCAAAGAGCACGAAGACACCCATTAACTCACTCGGGATAATTGAGAGAGATGAGGTCTCCAAAGTACTACCCTATGTCTAGGCTTACTCACAATTCCCTCTGATCGCGACATGTCTATACTATGTGGGTATTTCTACTCATCACAAAATGCATCAAGTATGATAACTGAGGCTTTCGCCATAATAGAGACCAAGCATTCAGACAGACAATTAGATTTAAATAGAATGAATTGCAATAAAGAATACAAGTAAATCACATGAATCCAACAACCAATGTCAAAAGACAAACCCTAGAGTTCACGATGCCTAAATATCTAATAAATTAGTCCTCCATTAATGGGGATCAACAATCCAATCCAAATGAAATAAAATTCATGAAGAGATTAATAAAACTCCCTCAAAGCTTGCAATCTCCTTCGATGAATGAATTTTGATAAGTGCTTGAATGAACATATTTTTTTTATGTGTTTTACATGCATTGAGCATCATTTTTATCATGTTTTATGTCTCATAAATTGTATTTGGTATTCCTTTGTGAAAATAGGGTGTGAAGGTCTTGAGAGAAGAAAAGGAAGCAAAGATAGGTTATGAGGCACATTTTGGGAGTCTTTTGTGCAACATAAGGATCAAGACACAAGTGGAGCTCATACACATGAGGGTGTGTGCCAACTTTCAAGAAAATTCAAGTTATATTGTGAGTTGGAAGGGAATAAGGGCAGCCACATTCTCATGTCCCGACTTGTGTGAAGACTTCAAGAGTCTTCCCAATGATGATTAGACGACAAGAAGGCTCATAACCTACCATGTGGACGTATGCTTGTCCATGTGACCTCAAGAGAATAAGAGTTTTGTATCCTTGTTCATGCAAAGTACTGTATCAAAACAATGTCAGAGCACTGCAACAAAATACTGCTCAAGTGATCGGGTGAAATTTCCACCCGATCATGTGGGCAATTCTATAGCCTACTCGGGCTGGTGGAGGCTTACGCGGTTACGTGGAGGCATGTATCAGGCCCAATTTTAGATTTTAAATAGCATTTTTGCCCTATTATTTGGATATCTTTTGTGCTGCTCTTGAGATGTGAGGCAGCTAGGGTTTGAAGAAGAGGTCTTTCTAGCTTAAGAGATGTTTTTTCACAAACTTTAATCGTTCCTCCTCCGTCATAGCATTAAGAAAGCTACCGGTAACCTTAGCTGCAGAGTGGATTCCATCAAGATGTTGAAACTCTCCATCAAGGCCATCAGGGCATATATAGGGGGTTAATTTCTATGGCTTTTATATACTTTCATTCATTAATAGTTTGTTTTGTATATTGCTCCATGGAGAGGTAAACCGCTAGAGGGTATTTGGGTTTGTGAACCCTAGGATTCTAATCTCGTGTGGATTTTCTTTGTGTTTCTATTTAACCCTAGTTTGGTTGAGTTTCAATCTTATTTGCCCAATGCTTGCTTGCCTTATTGATCTTATGGTTGTTTGGTTTGCATAATTTGTTCACCTTGGTGAGAGAGATGTCTCCATTAGAGTTAGAACCTCAAGATTGAAGAGGGTTGAGATGGTGAGTCATGAGATAGTATAGCATCCCCTTTCTCCTCCGATTAGTGTATTCTATCTCCGTATTCCCTAAGCTTTAAGCAACCATATATGGTTTGAGGTGTTAAGACTGAGAGATTTCTCCATTGGGACCTCGTAAGGGGGTTGGGACCTTTGACTTAGAAGTATTGTTAGGTATATTCTTAGGAATCGGATACACCCTTTGGAATCCCTAGAGTGCTATGCGGTCATATGTTGTGTGAGGTATTGAGACTTAGATTTCTTCACCGCGACCTCGTAGGGGACCAGTATCGATGATCTGGAGCCAGGATCCGATTATCTTAGGATTTTCACAACTTTACCTGCTCATTTTAGAAACACTTTGCACACTTGATACCTAATATCTAAATCCTAGGGGGAGCATTGCCTAATACCCCTTTTTACTAATTGAGATCTCCCTTTATTTTACCCTTGCATATTCATCTCTGGTTTTCATTTCTTCGCACATTAGATCAACACATCATCCCATTGATCATTAGGCTAGATAGCAGAGAAGCAGTTAGTACTAGTAACCTGTTCCCTATAGATTCGACTACCCAACCCATTGGGTACTTTTTTACTTCGAAAACTATGCACTTGCAGTACACACACGCAAGAGTTGTGTCAAAGTTCTTCAAAGAGTCCCCAATATCACCACTGAGATCTCTCCGCAAACGTCTTCCTTGAAGCTTTGAACCTTTGTTTAATCTCTTCCCCTTGCTTTCTCCTTTCTGGACAAGATATGCAATGAAAAACCCCCCAAATCATCACCCAAAAGGCGGTAAAAAAATAACGAAGAAATCAAGGGTTCTTACAGTCGTAAGGTCTCTTTATGGCCCAATGCTTACCGTGGACCCCACTTGTTTTAAGCTTTTATTTATTTTAAAGTTTTGTTTTAAAGAAAAGGCTGGACTTTTTTGAAAACTTCTATCCTATGTCTCCCACGTCTCCCCATGTCTCACTCATGACCTCTCAACCACATCCACGCCTTCTAATCGCATCCTACCTTTTTTTATTAGTATGAAACTAAGAACCGGCGCCTTCTTCCCATTTACGTTGCTTGTGGTTTGCAAGGATGAATTCTTTTCTCCGTTAGGGCTCATCAGAGGTAAGGATCTAATTCATTAATTTGTTTTGATTATTAAGAAATTTTGTGGTTGATATTATGAGATTAGAATGTTCTGGCCTTGAATCAATGTTGGTATAATAGCATGATTGAAAATTTGAGGATTTTTATTTAGGGATTTGAAAAAAATTGGATGTTGTTGTCACCATCAGTGAGAGATAATCCTCTGATTCTTAGTTGTGATGTTGGAGTTTTTGATCTAGTACTTTATTGAAGCATATTTAGGGCTTGATTGTTTGGAATCTTGAATCCTTGGTTGATTGTGGTGATTATCCCTTTTGACATGGTCCTTAACAAAATTTACAATTGAAGATGCCAACGATATTTGGGTTTGTTGGGATAAAATTTGAGAATGTACAAGTCTATAGTGAAGATAATGAATTATTGAGGTTTTCTTGAAGAGCTTTTCTTTGGGATGTGATTTTTCTTAGAAATTGGATGGCTATAAGGTTGATAGGTTTCAGAAAATTTTCTTATAGCATAGCAGAGATATCTATTTAATTTGGGAGATCTAGAGACATAATTTTGAAGATATCACAATAAAGAAATTGGAGCTATTGATCTTTTTTAGCTGACTACCAAATTTCAGAATTTGTGCATAATTATCCTGTAAATTATAGACTTTAAACTCAGGTGACATGGATAGCATTTTTGTGTAGCCTTTGAGAATTTATTAATTTATTTCGTGATTGTAGAGTCTGATTTAGATTTAGATTTATATAATAAAGTTGTAGAAGATGATTGTATCTTTAGCTCTGACAAATTTTAGAATTGTTACCCCTGTAATTAGTGACATATGATCAGATTGCTATAAGTGTGCTCAATAGCATTTCTACAGAAAGCATGAAGATTGATTATAGAATTTGATGATCTTAAAGGTTGAATCAAGACTCATGACTAATAAGAAAGTTATTCAATTTTGAGTTAGTCATATGATCGTAAAGTTTAATCTTATTTGAAGTTATATGTTGTGAGATATTTTTTTATTGGAAGAGGCATGTCTAAAATTGTTGGTTTATATATTTATGCTTTTTAAAGTGATCTCTTAAATTCTATAGATCTCAAATCATTGTGAGATTTGGATATGTTATAGATGTAGATGTCTAGTTTTCTCAAAAGGTTGAAATTCCTATTTTGGATTAGAATTCATAAAGCTTTGTTGGTTTTTTAATCTTAAGGGTCGTAGGGGAATTATTTATTAGTCACTTGACTTTTGTAGCTTCGTTAGTGTCTTGAAAATGTTTTTGCATTCATGTGGATTTTAGAATTTATTTTATTTATAATTCTGATTGGTTCTTCTCAAATATATGACTTTCCGAGAAAACTCAGTTGGTGTGAATTCAAAATATGGGCGTTAGACAGGTAAGTATCCCGCATATAAATCCTATTATATGTATATAATTGAAAATTCTAGTTTTCTAAGCTTCTAAACATTTTGAGAAAAAAATGATTATTTCAATTTATATCTTAAAATTCTTATTTATTTATTATTTGCAATTCATATGTAAGTATTAAGATTTGGAAATGAATTGGAATCATTTTCTATCTGAAAACCGGATCATCGAATTTTTTATTCTATTTTGATAAAGGTTTGGACATAGCATATTTTGACATAGCAACTTGTTGTCCCCAACTAACTTTGCAATAACCCTGTCACTGGGGGTTAAACACTGACCGTGTTGGCACATACTTCTGAAATAGAAACTATATTTCCCAACGTTCCATCGATGAAGAATAACTGCCTCTGATAATTCTAGCTCGGGTCACCGAGGGTAAACATATGACCTCTGATATTTTGTCTCGGGTCACTGAGGGTAAACATATGAGCTCTGACATTTTGTTTTGGAAATATTTATTTGTGGGACATATATGCTTGACTGTTTGCTCAGTTATGTTTAATAAAAAAAACTTGGCTTCTGAATTTTGTTATGATATACTTGTATTTTATTATACTTTTTTTGAGTCTTATAATTTTGAAACATTTATGATCCTGATATTTTTAGTGGGCACTTATAAGGATGTTAAGCTCATAATCTGTTGTTAATTTTTTTATTGACAAACTTGACTTTTGAATTTGGTTATGATAAACTTGTATTTTATTATACTTTGTTTGAGTTTTGAAAATTTGAAACTTTTGTGATCCCGCTATTTTTAGTGGGTACGTACTTTTTTTTTTATTAGGAGTATAATAGCTTACTGAGAGTGAGCAAGTAGCAAGCTTATCCATGGTGTTGGTTAAGGAAAAATTTTGTCTATATTGTTATTTATAAGGTTGTATTTAGTAAATTTTTGTAAATTTCCAATTATGACTTTTGAAATTTACAATTCTGTTAGATTGTATGTTTTGTTTTATAATAGATTTTGAGACCTTGCATACCTATTATGCTATGCACTATGGGTGTGCGACCGTTTGTAGAAGCACCGGGTCTGGCGAGCCGGGTACAGGGCATGACACTTACTGCCGTAATAGTGCCTGTAAGCTTCAGGGTTGGGGTTTATGGCAATAACAGTGCTCATAAATAGTGATTTGCTACAATAAAATCAAATAGAAGCGAATTAAGCACCAAATTCAATTATGTATTCAACAATTACATGCAAAGTGTTGTAAATAATAATAATAATAATAATAATAATAATAATAATAATAATAATAATAATAATAATAATAATAATAATAATAATAATAATAATAAAATACATTCATTCAAGCACTTATCACTTGCCCTCCATTAATGGATGGCTAATTTATTAGATGTTTGGGCATAGTTAAACTCTAGGGTGTACCTTTTGACATTGGTTGTGGAATTATGTGATTTACTCATTTTCCTTATTGCAATCCATGTTAATTGAATCTAATTAGGTGTTTGAATGCTTGATTGCTATTGCGGCGAAAGCCCTAGCTATCATACTCGATGTGCTTTCTGACGAGTAGAAATACCCACCTAGCATGGACATACCGTGATTAAAGGGAATTGTGCGTAAACTTAGAAATAGGGTACTTTGGAGGCCTCGTCTCCCTCAATTCTCCCGAGTGTGTTAATGAGAATTTACATGCTCTTTGCAAACATATGGAATAGATTTTAGGAGAAATCGCATCTCTATTCTGTATTCGAATTAAGGGTAATTTCCCTTCACAATGGAGATTATCTATTTAAGAAATACTCGTTAATTCACATTAAGGTTTTATAGAATATTAATGTAATTGTGTGGTGGTTGCATTAGTACTGCACTGATTCAGTTACTCTTCAACCTTAAAAGAGGGTTTTAGTATAATTTAGGAAACCTCTCGATTCAAATAAGGTTACATGCTCAGACGACCTTTGTCATATACTTTATAAAACCCTAGAAGGATGCTATGCCTGGACATTATTTATTCCCTTGATTTCTCTACTCTTTTATTCTGTACTTTTTTGTTTTTACTTTCTTTTGTTCACACTCACCACTCTTTTGGTTAGGCTAATTTTTGGAACTACAGTTACTACTAGTAATCTCATTCTTCTATGTGGACCGACATCCCGCTTTTTAGAATTTTATTACACGATCAGCGCATACACTTGCGTCCTTATCAATTTTTGACATCGTTGCCTAGGAAAAATTGAGATATTAGTAACACTTCAGGTTTCCATCATTTTAGCCATTTATTTTCTTTATACTTTTTCTTTACTCCATTTTTGTTTTTCTTGATTTCCTTTCTATTGTTTGATTGCAGTGTATACCACCCAAAAGCAAATCGACATGACTGGTGGAAGGCGAAGGTAGTGCAAAAAAAGTTATTGGAACTAGACTGAGAACAACATTATTATCTGAAATAGATTATTAAGAGTGAGAGTTGAAGGAGAGCAGTTAAACACCATGGCAGATTAGGGGAATCGATAGAGAACCTTATCCAATTATGCTTGCCTTACTCTCAATGGTTCGCAGCCCACCATCGTTCTCCCAATAGTAACTATGAATAATTTTGAGCTCAAGCCAGCATGTGTATAAATGGTAAAATAGTTAATGTAGTTTCATGGTTTATCCAAAGAGGATCCGAATAGTCACATTGGATGGTTCCTCGAGGTCTATGATATACTAAAGATTAACAATGTCTCTGACGACGCTATCAGGCTCTGATTGTTCCCATTTCCTTGAAGGGTAGAGCCAAGCAGTAACTACAGGCCCTACCCTGTGCTTTAATCATGACATGGGAACAGCTCATCAAGTCATTTCTACCCCGTTACTTTCCACTAAGAAGGACAACTAAGTTCCCTCAAGAGATCACATCCTTTGTACAATTGGACTGAGAATCACTTTTTGAGGCATGGGAGAGTTTAAAGGATCTATTAAGGAGGTGTCCACACCATAATCTCGCAGAATGGATGGAAGTGCAGATATTCCATTAAGGACTTAAACAAAATACTATACAGCTCATTGATTCTGTACTAAGACAAATGTTGGGCAGTAAAACCCCAAAGGTAACCAAACACTTGATTGAGGAGATCTCCATGAATAACTACTAGTGGAATTCCAGGGAAAGTCAGTTGGAAAGCCCATCGAGATCTTGGAGGTTAGCGAGGTTACAATGCTAGTCAACCATGTGGAAGTTTTAAGTATAAAGATCAACAACTTATCTACCCAGAAACCACCAGCAGTTATGCTTGTGATACGTGTGGGAGAGGATATACATTGACCGATTGTTGATGAGTATACAATGTTCATGTATTTCATATCAATTTGTACACTCAATTGGCATGTATTACAATTATATTGTGAAATTTGATGCTAAATACAGTATGTTTTGTATTAAATAGGCTTAGGCCAGTGTTTAAAGATGAGAAAGAGCCAAAGGAAGCATTCTAGACAAAAAAAAACGATGAGTTTGGAGCTCTCTCGGCATCATTATATTAAGGACAAGGCAAATGAAGTAGCTTACGAGCAGCTTACTGTCGTCTTTACAGCCGTAAGTTAATTCTAGAGGACCTAGCAAGCATGCTTATGCCTGTAATACGATTCAGAGCCAAGTCAAAAGACCTTACGAGTAAGGCTTACGCTAGTAAGGATGCCCGTAAGGACCATCCAGAGGAGCTTATGACCACAGCATATATATGTAAGGGCGGTCACAAGAAGCATAATAGTGAAGCTTACGATCTAGCGCTTACGCCAGTAAGCTGGACCGCAACACAAACAGAAGATCTTACAAACAGGGCTTACGGCCGTAAGTCATCCCGTAGGCTCACGACAATCATCTCCTTGTCCTTACGGCTGTAAGCAGCCGATAAAAAGTCTGGTAGAATAAGGCTTATGAGGATTTTTAGGGCATTCCCTATTCTATCTTTCTATTCTTTTGGAACGACTCTTGGTGGTGAGGTTAAGTAAGAAAAGGGCTGAATCTCCAGCACTTTAAGGGTGATTTGGAGAGGGATTTGGTCCTACATTCAAGGGAATTAAAGATCATAGCCATCAAGCTCATCTTGATAGCATGCATGGAAGCTTTTTCGATGACACTTCATCCTATGGATTGAAAAGGTGGATTCATGCATGTCTTCCTCTATTCTTTGTATCTTAAATGCTTTTCCTCCATTAATGGAGGGCTAATTTGTAGATGTTTGGGCATAATTGAACTTTAGGGCTTATTTCTTTGACTTTGGTTGTTGGATCTTGGATACTTTAATTGATTTCTTAATTGCAATCATATCTATTTGAACTTAATTATATGTTTGAATGCTTGGTTGTTAACGAGGCGAAAGCCATAGCTATCATGTTTGATGTGCTATGTGACGAGTAAAAATACCCACCTAACATAGATTTGCCTGATTAGAGGGAATTGTGAGTAAGCCTAGGTATAGGGTACTTTGGAGACTCCGTCTCCCTCAGTTTCCCTAAGTGAATTGTTGGCAATCTCCGTACTCTTTGCAATCATGTGGAGTGGATTTTAGGAGAAATCACATTTATCCTCTATATTCGGATTAGAGATAATCTCTCTCTTTGGTGGAGATTATCTACTTAAGAAATTGTTATAGCTCACAGTGAGGTTTCATAGAGTGTTAATGTGATTGTATGGATGCTTGTATCAGCTCTGCACCAATTCAGTTACTCTACGCCTGAGAAATTAGGGTTTAGTATAATTATGAAAACCTCTTGATTCAAATAGGATTGTATTTTTAGACAAATATTGTCATGTACTCCATAACCCTAGAGGGATGCTATGCCCGGACATTGCTTTCTTCCTTGATTTCTCTCCTACTATTTCCCATGTTTTCTTGTTTTCATTTGATCATATTCACACACAAACACTTTACTATTCAACCTATTTTTTCGATCTAGAGTTATTACTAGTACTCACTTTCTTGCTTGTGAACCGACACTCTACACTTACACACACTTTATTGCATGATCATCATGTACACTTGCGTCCCTATCAAGTTTTTAGCGCCGTTGCCGAGGAAGATTAGTGATATTAGGAACATTTGAATATCTGTCACTTTAGCCACTTTTTTTTCTTTTTCTTATTTATTTATATTCTTTTTCTCTTTGATTGTTTTCTGGTTCTTTTTCTTTTGTTTGATTTCAGTGTATGCCACCGAAAGGCAAAGCACCAAGACTGGCAGAAGGTGATAGCAATGTAGAAAGAGCGATTGGAACTAGATTGAGAACATCTTTATTGAACGGGACAGGATTTTTAACAGTGAGTGTTGAGGGAGAGTAGCTGGACACTATGGTAGACGAGGGGAACTGATACAGGACCATTTCAAATTATCCTCGCCACACTCTTGGTGGCTCTCAATCAAGTATAGTGCACCCACCAGTTACAGTAAACAACTTTGAGCTTCAACATGCGATTGTACAGATGATTCAGAATTCAGTACAGTCTCATGGATTACTGGACGAGGATCCCAATAGTCATATTGGGGGATTCCCAGAAGTATGTGACATGCTTAAGATCAACAACATTTCTGATGACGCCATCAGACTTCGCTTATTCTCATTTTCATTGAAAGGGAGAGCTAAATAGTGGCTTCAGGTGCTTTCTCGAGCATCTATCATGAGTTAGGAATAGCTTATCATGGAATTCTTAGCACGTTATTTCCCTCTAGCAAGAACAACTAATGTGATTGTGTGGTGACTGTATCAGCACTATACTGATTCAATTACTTCTCACCCTTGTAAGAGGAGTTTAGTATAATTTAGGAAATCTCTCAATTCAAATAACATTGTATGTTTACACAACCTTTGTCCTACACTTAACAAAACCCTAGAGGGATGCTATGCCCGGACATCGTTTCTTCTCCCGATTTCTCTACTCCTTGTTTCATATTTCTTATTTCTGTTTTCTAGTTCTTTTATTCACACACATCACTATTTTTGGTTAGGCTAACTTTCGGATTTAGGGCAAGTACTAGTAATCTCATTCTTCCCTATGGACCGATATCCCGTTCTTTAGCACTGCATTACACGATTGTCACGTACACTTGCATCCCAATCAATAAGGTTTCAAGTGTAATGCAATCATAGAGAAGGTGCATTGAGAAGAGATTCCAAGCTAGATTTGTATGGGATTAGGGTAAATAGACTCGAAAGAGGGATTGACTACTCATTGAATCTTTGTTTTCTCTAGATAGAGTTCATTGAGCATAATGCAGTCATAGGGTAGCCTGTATCAGCGCCGTATGAGACTAGTTATTGTTCACCTTGAGAAAGGGGACAATATGGGTTAGGAACACTTTTGGTTTAACTAGATTAAAAGACTTTGTGCAACCTTGTCCATAACAAAACCCTAGGGGATGTCTATGCCCGAATGCCCTTCTTTTATGCTTGTTTTGTCGCAATTTTACTTTCTTTCTAGTTCTTAGTTTCTATTTCAGATTTATCACCCACACAACTTTGATTAGGGTAATTGTCTGCTTTAGAATTAGTACTAGCAATTTCTAGTTTGTCATGGATCTATAACCCTGCTTTATAGCACTCTATGTATACTACTTGATCGGCACATACACTTACGTTTTCATAGACATTACTTCCTATCAACCAACTCAAAGAAAACAATAGAAATATGGTGAAGCTCGATGAAGTTAGTCAATATAGCAAACAAATATAGATTTGTGATGACAATGATACCAATAGACATAAATAGAAATACTCATGAACAATTTCTTATTGTTGAGGTTTAATTAAGTTTTAGGTATAGGGTTTAGTTAAGAGTCCCTTATCCAGTTTAGGGTTTAGCGTTAGTTAGTAGTCCGTTATCCAGTTACTTAGTTCTTTCTGGTAGTGGGATGCTCTTCAGTTGTGTTTTCAAAGTTTAGTTCAAGTTGTAAGCCTTGATAAAAGGCATTTACCATTCTGTGTTAATTAAGTGAAGTTGATGTTGTTCACTTATTCTTCATTGTATCATTGTTTCCACTAAGGGGCTATTTGGTTAGATGTAGTTGAAACACAATGGATTCCAATTACAATATAATTATAAATCTTTGAATATTAAAATGCCGAAGAATCAATCTTATGTTTGGTTGAATGTATTTGAAAATGCCAAATTATAAGATTTTGTATTTGGTTGGAGGGATTTAAAAATTAGGATTTGGATATGGATACTCAAAATGAGACTACTCCACCTTAAGTGACCATTAGATTTTGTTAATTATAAAATAAATAAGTTGGCATCTATTACAAAACATAATATTAGTTCAAATAAGGTGTTTGTCCATCTTACAAAATAAAAATAAATAAATAAATGAATAATAAGAGCAAGGATTAAGTACTAAATTAATTCATTTGGAAAATGATTGATTTCTCTCGGAATGATGATGCTGTGAACTAGATTATTGGTCTATCCTACTGAAGTTATCATTAGCAATTGTTTCTACGTGAGATGTCAATCAGAGTATTGAATTGTTCTATATATTAAGTAGAAACATGGCTTTGTCGAATTTAAATAGATGTTAAAAGTTCAGCCCTGCTTAAAGATTTGGTTTTTTTAATTAAAGAATTACACATTTTATTTTAAAGAAATAGGCAAACATTGACACCAAATTTAATGTTCTTTTAACTGTGACTACAAATTTTTAATTAAAGTAAAATTTATTAATACCAAACACTATTTAATTTTCAAAATAAAAATTCACATGAAAATTAAAATGATAAAAAAAACATGAAGTGATTAAATTACCAAATAGCATACCAATTTTATTTTCACTAACAGAATCCAATAACAAAATTGAAATTAATAATTTTATATGACAAAATATTTATGCCATTTAATATTTTTATCTTTCAATAACATTTAACAGCTCATCATAAAAAATTATTAGTGACAAATAATTTATATCATTAAATTAATTAGCAAATGGTGACATTCTTTAATATCATGATAACTTAACACGATATTTTATTTGTGGCAACAATGTTATTTATATTTTAGTGATAAACTTATATATCGCAAAAATTAATTAATTAAGATATATGACGAAATTAAAATTATGATCGATAAACATACGTTAATTCTAGTGACAGTATATTAAATTTTGTTAAAAAAACAAAACATTTTAGAATTCTACTAATGAAAAAATTATTTGTCAGCCTATTGTTTATGTCATCAATATTTCCTTTCACCTCTAAGGAGCCCTTGGTTGCCAAAATTTTTATTATGCTATCCTATACCATTTAAAGTACCGTCACATAAAATATTTTTATAAGGGAAATGAATTTATCATATTATGTCACGAAACAATAAAACATTCTTTAATATTGTTTGAGTAATTTCAAATAAAAAATAAAATAAAATGGAAAGACGTAAAGCATATCAATGACATCAGGAATGAGAAAATGACAATCACATGGCATGCATTGTTGTTGAACTTCTACCCAAAAAATGAAAATAACATAACAAAGGTGAAGTTCAATATTATCTCCATGTTTAAAAGAAAATAATGATATGTTTATCAAATAACTAAATATTCAAAAGATGATGTTTTCGGAGATGTATGATGTGTAATGTGTGTCGACTACTATTTTTCTTTTTCTTTTGGGCAATGGAGGTTGAAGAGTTTAATAATAGATTGACAGAACACATGCATGTATCCACACTTTGAGTTATTGGAATCAGTGCAAAGAGTCCAAACTCTGACAGAGTTAATATTTCTATGTGAGTTTCGAACTCACATAATTTTATCTTTTCCCCAAGGAACCTGATGAATTAATGCCACTAACTGACTCCTGAACTGGGGTGGCTTTGGTGTTATATGCTATGTCATAAAGTTTCAAATTTAAACTAATAAATTAAATTTACATTATTGACAAGTAATTTCACATAATGGCATCCTTTGAGATACAAGTCCCATGCTATCTTTACTGGATCTATACCCGAGAAGACTCTCAAAAAGATAGTTAAAGAAAGAGGAGACTCTAGGAGTACAAAGCACTCTAATTTTTTTCACACACCAAATGCTAAATACAAGTGGATATTTATTGGCACAAAGGATAAATCAAATAACTTTTCTAATCATTTAGGTTGTGTTTATTTAGAAGTATTTGATTTTACCTGTAAATGGAGTTACTTTACATGAATAAATCCTTTGTTTGTTTGGGTGTAATTCTAAACCCTAATGTAACTGAATTTACGTTGTAGTACATGTTTGGGTGTATTTACACCCAAATCGTGAGTAAAACCAAAATCATGAAATTAGCTACTTCTCAAGATTGCTTTCCAACTTCACAATAGCCTTGTTCTCATCCTTCGCTCATGTCGCTGAGCAGTAATTTAGATCTTTTAGAAGTCAAAAATACTAACAAGCCTTGGCACTCAAAATCACCAAAACTCCTTCTCAAAGAACATGAAGAAGAAGAAGAAGAAAAAGAAGAAGAAGAGGAAGAAGGAGTTGGAGCTAGTTCTTTCCAGTATCCATCATCAAAGTTCTTGGAATAACTCACAGCATCATATCAAAAATTAAGAAGTTTGGATAAGTAGAAGCTTTTGCCATCTTTAAGAAGCCACTTGAAAGTTTCTCTCCAGCTCCTACTCCTGCTACCATTGTTGGAAGCTTGATCATTCCACAGAAGATGGAACTTGGTGAGCTGTTGTTGTTTGTTTGAAGGAATGGATCCTTTTCCAATTTCATTTTCTAAAGGAAACAAATTATTGGTTTGGAATCGGAACATTTGGAATTGGATCGAGGCAATAGTACTTCTTGCCTTTGTGTGGATGTTTCTTTAATAATTAAAATTTAAGTAATAACAAAATTCATTTAATTATTTTTTAATTAAAATTTATAATAATTATGAGTAATGACTAAAATTGATAATATATTTAAAAAGTATAACAATAATTTAGAATTTAATTTAATTAAAAATTTAATATTTATATTGATTGATATAATAATTACATTCGTTAAAATAATCAACGTTGATATTGAAAATTAAAACAAATAAAAAAAATTGTTTGTAATGGTGTTTGGAGGCAATCTCATCCTAAATGTCCACGTCTCTTAAATATATCAAACCAAACATAAAATTCTGTAATACAGTATTTTTAGTTGTATCCAACTAAACACAAGATTCTACATTCCTTTATAACTCATCAACTTTTTTTTTCTCTCCTCAATTATCTCATATTAAAAAAAAAAAAATGTGAAAGCACGTTAAGACTTCAAATGTCATGTGAGTTTGTTTCATTTATACTGTTGCCAGCTGAAATAGCTAGTATGGTTAAAACCAACAAATTATGAGATGCATTACATGCCACTAGAATTAATTAATTACTAATTAAGCTTCACATTCATCCCTCCATGCGTAAAACTTTCATCAATTGATCAAATCCTCCATAATAATAATAATAATAATAATAATAATAACAATAATAATAATAATAATAATAATAATATATATATATAATAATAATTATTATTATTATTGTTATTATTATTATTATTATTATTATATATATATATTATTATTATTATTATTATTATTATTATTATTATTATTATTATTATTATTATCCGCATCGCAATAGGCGTATGAAGAGAAAATAGTAATTAAATATAAAAAAATATTACTTATATAATATGTCACGCCCCGAACCCGGCTCGTTAGACCCGACACGCATACAAACGACCGCAGATCCATAGGGTGTAAACCAAGTAGATCTGCAGGGCATTAGAACCTGATTCAGGACAGACAAAACTATAACAAACCAACTGGGTTACAGGATTATAGACTCTATAGAGTATACAATGCAAGGATACGCGAAGTCCAAAATACAAAGTACAAGAATACAAGGATAGACGATGATAAAAACTCAAATTTAACAATAGAACATGACAAATTTTATAGACAATCTTTCAAGGTCCACACAAGTCTACCACTCCTGATCTAAAAAGGATTTAAAACAAATCCATGAGCTTACTAGCCCAGTAAGTAATCCATAAATTGATTTAAAACAACAGAGTTTATTAATCTTGATTTCAAATATTAAGAATAATTCAAAGTTTAAACATAGTTTAAACAAATACAAAATAAACAATTCAACAGAGGTATAGTTCTCAAGTAATATCACTATTCAAGAATATTGTAATCAAAAGAATATTAGATTTCAAAACTATAAATTAAAAATATAGAAAATTTTCTAAATATGAGCATAAGTCTCCAAAGCATAGTTAGACTAAACCAGAAATTACAGAAGTATGGTTTCAAGTATACCAGATTTTCAGAATATACAAGTCTCTGAAATCATAATTTAACAAAATACAAAGTATAATATTCTAATAAAAGAATATTTCCAAATGTCATTCACCAAAAATTGAAAACCAGAAACGCGATATCAAAAATACAAAAACTTCAAGGCAGTACAAAAAGTTTGTGTCTTTGCATAAAATCAAAATCAAAAGAACAAACAAAAAGTAACAGATTCCACTGTATGTCTCCAAATTCACTATAGATGTCAAAGGTCATTTGTTTACCCTCGGTGACCCAAGCCAGAATTTTTTGTCGACAAGGTCAGGGTTTAATCCCCCCACTGACAGGGTTGCATATCTCTCATTTGGAGATCAAAACATTCAGATACAAAAATATTTAAAAGGTACAAAATTCAGAAATTATCAAATTCCTCCAATTCTCATGTCCACAGAAATAATAATAAAATTTCAAGACCCCACTTTTGGAAGAAAGGCACTATATGGAAATTAAATATATAAAAATTAAGAAAATAAAATAATTAATCAAAATAATGATTTCTCCGAAACTAAAGTAAAACAATTATGCAAATAAATAAATAAATACATAATTTTAATCAACCCAAATGTTAGCAGATCATACCCAAAATAAAATTCACATTTTTAAACATTTAATATAATCATCTAAATGAAATCACAATACTAGCATAATTATTAAAACAATACTTAAATAAGCAAAATATCTAAAAACACCTATTCGATAATAAATAATTTCCAATATTTACACAATACAATTATCTAAAATAAAAACTATAATAGAGTAATAGATAATCATTTTACTCAATAAAATAATTTTCACATATACTAAAAATATGAAATTATCGATGGATTACTTTCCTAGCAATAGTCTAACTCCAAGATACAATTTCAATCTCAAAATCCCTTCTCCACTTGTCCTGTTTACCAAGGATTGACAATAGTCAAAGAAAAATAAATACCAACTATGACCTAGAAAAACACACAGTCAAACAAAGGTACACCGGTACAAGAGTGCATACGAGAAATAGTTAACTATGCTATAGATAACTACACGCTCTCATACAAACTTTACCCACGCTTTAGGTAACTAGGGTGGAATTAAGAGCAATAACTTGGAGGATAGACAACAAGGAAATCACATGGATATAAATATATGTAAACATAATTATAAATAAATAACTACCCAATAAGTTGTAGGTCCATTCATAAGTATATTATATATACATGCAGATTGGGACATATATATATATATATATATATATATATATATATATATATATATATATATATATATATATATATATATATTTTAAAATGCAAGGATGGTTGGAATTCAATGCAGAGCACACATACATATATGCATAAATACATATATCAAACTATATAATTATATTTTATACATATAATTATATACAAAAATCAGTGGATAAAAACCAACATACAAGTATAGGTATACACATATAACAACAACCCATGGTTGAGCAAAAAAGTTTTGAAGATCAGAAAACCTTCAAATACACTACAACTAAAGCATCAGGGTATTAACCTCACCATAGCATGCCAAAAGATCCAAATTAGACATACATCAAACTATAAGGCAACTTGTAAAGGTCTAAAAATACCATCAAACAATAGGCAAAATCTTCAAAGCATTTAATGGCAACCTAAAATAGCAAAAATGGGAAATGAAAACAACTCACAATTGAACATCTACTTGGTGAGATTGGCAGGCCTTTAAGCTTCTCCCTTGGCTCCCAATCTCAACCAAAGACTACACCACGAAGTAGGAGAAAGAGAAAGAAGCAAGATGCCCAATGCCTTTTGAAACAAAACCAAGATGGCAACAAAGACTAAACAAATCAAGGCTTAATACAAGGCTTAAATCAAGGGTTTTTTTGTGAGCCCCACCCTTTAATTAAATCCTAGCTGTTGCTTTTGTTTTTAATTTTGAAACCCTAGCTATCTCTTCACCTCCTTCGGTTTTAGATTTCCGTTTAGGGAAAAAAGAGAGAGACCTAGCTTCATCTCTTTCTCTCCCTTTTTGTGGGTGGTGTTGGCGGCAAGGACCGGTGAAGGTTCTCATCATCAAGGATTTGTTTCACTACTATTGTTGAGGTAAGGTTATGATTTATTTTGTTTATGTTTTTTCTTATGATTGTTGTGATGTGATTCTAGTTAGGGTTAGGGTTTGGTGAGAGTGTTGAATTGTTTTCTTTGAGGATAAGATTCAAAAACTTCCTATTAGCACAGCAGAGATTCCTCTTTACTTTTGGGATATCTAGAGACCGAATTTAAAGGAGATCAAAATATAGAATTTTTATAGCATAATCTTAGATAGCTTACTGCAAAATTTCAGATTTTTTGGATGTGTATCCTGTAAGTTACAGTGCTTAAATTCAATGGCCTCGGATAAGACTTCTGTGCAGACCTTAAACTTTTTTATTTTTTTCATGACTTTAGAGTTTTAATTAGATATATAATTATATAGTAAAGTTGTAGAAGTCAGCATGATCTATGGATAAGAGAAATTTTATAAATTTTTCCTTTATAATGGTTGAGTTATAGCCATATTACTATACTTATACCCAAATGATATTTTTACAGAAAGCATGAAGTTTTGTTAGATAGTTTCATGGTCTTATAGGTGAAATTTGGAGAAGAGTGAAATAAAAACGTTATATGGGCTGATGTTTTCTAGATACTTAAAAATTTTCAGAATTTATACTACTGTATTTTATGAAATATGATTTTATTAGTAAACTCTCTCAGATGGGATGTCTGTGTAGAACATCAAGATTGGTGGGTATTTTTTATGGTCATAGAGATTGAATTGGCTATGGTGGAAAATAGAAAAGTTGTTCATTTTTTTACTTATCTAATTGTCAATAAAATTTCTTTACTTTTAGAGTTGTAGGTTGAGATATATGCATATTTTAAAGGTATATGTCTGAATTACAAGTTTGTAGAAATAGCTGGAGATTCAAATGAATGCTATATTTTGAATAGTACTCTAAATAATATGAATTTTGGATATGTCATAGTCTTAGGTATCTACTTTTCTTGGAATCTTGAAATTTGTGATTTTGAATAGTATATGTAAAGTTATGAGGGGTTAAGTGCTAAATGGTCGTGATGGAATTGTTCATATGCCCTTTAAAGTGAATAATTACTATTGTACCCTCACACGAATCAATATTTGGAAGTCTAGATTAATAGCTTGAACTTTTTGCATCTGTACCCTTCTAAAAAAAATCTCATTTTGTAATACTATTGCTTATTAGCCTCTTAAGCTTTGTAGCATCATCAAATATTGTTTTGAAACTAATAGAATCTCTTCCCAAATATATAAGACATGCCAAAAGCCTTGCTTTCGTGTAAGGTTTGGGAGTATTTTTGGGTGTTAATCAGATAAGTATCCCACATATAAATCATATTATATGTATTTACTTGAAAATTCTAGTTATCTGAACTTTTGGAATTTTTTGAGAAAAATACTGATTATTTTGATTTATATTTTGAATTATTTATTTATTATTATTTTTTCGTAATTACTTTAAATTATTTGAAATTTTGAGTTAATGATATTTTACTTTGGATTAGAATTATTAGAAATGTATAAATATTTGTTTAAATTCAAATTATTTAAATTTCTAAAGTATTTAGATAGTTTATCTAAATGCATATTGTTTAAATTCTGTTAATTTATGATTAATTATTATTAAGTTTTTAAAAATTATCTGTTCATGTTTGGATTCAAATAAATTGTTTATTTTGATATGATAAAATGGGATCATGCGACTACTAAAAATTTTGCCTGGCAATTAGTCGTATTTTGCTCAATCTAAATTTTGATAGTTTATTGTTTTGTGAACATGAAATATTTTGACATAGATAATAGTCCCCGATTAATTATGTACTAACCTTGTCACTTCGGGTTAAACAATGACCATTTTGACATGTATTATGATATAGAAACTATAGTTTCCCATAGCTTTCCGTCTGTGAAGAATAACGACCTCTGATAATTTTGGCTCGAGTCACTGATGGTAAATATATGAATTCAGTTATTTTGTTTTGGCAATAGTTGTTTAGGGGACCTATATGCTCAGTTTGACATTTGTGTTTATTTGAAATAAATTTGATTTCTGATTTTTTATTTTGATAAATTATAATTTTTTTGGAAATGATCCCTATATTTTTAGTGGGTGCTTACTGGGCTATCAAGCTTATAAATGTTGTTGTTATCTCTTTTCAGATCAGGAGTAGAGTTGAGGGCAAATAGCTTAGCAGAGATTGTTTGGCAATCGTCAAATAATTAGCTTGTAATAAGTCTTGTTTTTTGTGGGCTTACGTTTAATTTGAATATGTTTATATTGTTTTTGCAAAACACTTAGTTTGTTTCTTTGTTCTACTTTGGATCAGGTTTTTGAGGCCTTGTATGTCTACTTAGTTTTGGCCTTGTAGGTATACCGCCGTTTGTCGGCGTCGTGGGTCCATTAAGCTGGGTTCGGGGCGCCACAGTTTTGCATGGAAAAGTGGCCCGGAATCCAAGCTTGAATGTTTTTTACAAACAAATGGAGATAAAGGCTGGGGCCCACATAATAAATAGAGCAATATTTTTAAAATAAAGCTTATTTCATTAAAACAGAAAATAAAAATAATGATCCTAAGAACATGCTCAATTTCAAACATGTTTGGGCTGAGCTAAAAATGGTAAACGTTGAATATCAGCAGTGCATGATAACATGTGTATCATGTGTATGTATATATATATTGACAAAACTTAATAAACATGCAGCATTAACAATGCGTGCACGGAATAGGTTTTTCACGGCAGCAAAGATCTCTCCATTGGCAGCAAAATCCATCACCATCCCCCCCTACCCGCTACCTTTAACTCAATCTCATTAACCAAGTTGGCCACCAGATATTGAAGTAGAATCATCACCATGTCTGAGCCAGGGCAGATCCTCCTTCCGGAGAGTGCTGTCCTAAAGTGGCTACCGTTTATCCCATTCCTAGCCTATCTAAGTAAACTCAAGTCTTTTTAAAATTTGAATGTGCATGCCGATACTGTCAGTTTGGAAACAAACTTTAGGACCTAAACGGTCAGCAGTTGCGCGTGTCATTTTCTTTCCTGACCTTAAGGCAGCCACTGAGAGGTGGCCCCTTCTTCTCCTTCCCCTCCTGCCATGAACCTTTCTGGCCTTAACTCTAATGGATCCTCCCACACTCTCATATCCAACCCAATGCTTGTCATCGAGTAGTTCACCACTGTGCCCTTCGATATCTTTTACTAAAATAATCCTCAATATCAAATATAGTTGATTCATTAAATAAGCTTTAAATGATACTTTACTAAATAAAAAATAAAAAATAAAAAATAATCAAGAATTAATCAAGCTAACGAGCTAAGTCTAAGCTTCGAATTTTCTTAACAAGTTGAGCTCAAGCATGAGCTCGAAATAAGCTCTGTTAGAGCTCAAGCTTGGTTAAAATAGTAACGAGCTAAGCTTGAGCCTAACAAATGAAGTTTGAAGAAAGCTTGCTTGAGCTCGAGCTCGATGAAAATAGTAACAAGGCAAAATTCGGCTTGGCTCAGCTCGTTTACAGTCCTAGGTGGATGACCCCAAATTTGGAGTTCCACCTATTGAATTATTTTTATTCAATAATTTTTTATTTTTATTATTATAACTAATAAAACTATAGGTAATTAATTAATATAATTAATACTTCAATTATAAGTAATACTTTGAAATAATTGTAAGTAATTAATTTATATAATTATAAATTTTTATGTGCAATTAATTAATTAATAATAAAATTTTAATTAAATTAATTTATTATAAACTAAAATAGTTAAAATACGCGTAAAAACAATGAAAGACACATGATTGGTGTTTTAGATGACATATTTTATTATTGATGTTGTAATGATGGGTGTTAAGTTCCATTTGAGCAAATGTGGACATGAGAAGGTTTTGTGCATCTTCAGCTTCGTGAGTCACGTTTGTCTTTTGTACTCATCTTGTGTCACTTGGGCCACTTGGAATATGGTAAGTGGTGAAATCCTACCAAATATTTCTTAATGTGTTTGCTTTACCCTCTCCACTACTGAGAAGATCATGGGCACTTTTTGGTCGGACAACAGCACTCTGAAGTCAAGTCGTGGATTGGAGAAAGCTGAGAGCTTTAATTTGAGACCATTATATTTGATTTTGGTATTGACATGTATAAAATAAAGGTTCCTAAAGTTAATACCTCATTAATCAATCAAAGTTGTTCTCTTATTCTTTATTGCATCGTTGTTTCCGCTTATAGAGCGTTCAGTAGAATGTAGTAAAAATGTGATGGATTGCCAATTTGTAAATTTTTAGATTTTAAAATGTGGTTAAATCTATTTGAAAATGCTAAATTATAAGAATTTTTTTTTTTTTTGTCTTTAGTTGTATGTATTTATAAATTAGGATTTGAATATGAATACTCAAAGTGAGATTACCCCAATATGGGTGATCATTAGATTATATTAGTTATAAAATAAATAAGCAGGTATATATTACATAACATAATATTAGTTAAAATAAGGGGTTTGCCCATCCATTTAAAAATAAAAAATAAAAAAATTAGAGTAAGGATCATGAGTACCAAAGCAATTCATTTGGAAAATGATTGATTCGCAATGATGATGTTGTGAACTTGATTATTGGTATAGCATACTGAAATTATCATTAACAGTGTTTTTACATGAGATGTCAATCAAAGTTTTGAATTGTTCTATATATATTAAGTAGAAACTTGCCTTTGTCCAATATAAATAGATGTTAAAAGTTCTGCCTTGTTTAAAGAATTAGTGTTTTTTTTTTATTATTATTAAAGAATTAGACATTTTTTTTAAGAACTAGGTAAAAGTTTATACCAAATTTAATGTTCTTTTAACTGTAACCACAAATTTTTAATTAAAGTACATTTTCAAAATGCCAAACACTATTTAATTTACAAAAGAAAAATTCATATGAAAATTAAAATGATAAAAAAATGATGTGATTAAATTACCAAGTAGCATACCTATTTAATTTTCACTAACACAATCCAATAGCGAGATTGAAATTAATAATTTTATATGACAAAATAATAATGCTATTTAATATTTTTATTTTTCAATAACATTTAACAGATTATTATATAAAATTAATTAATTAATTAGCAAATGGTGACATTCTTTAATACCATGATCCCTTAACACCATATTTTATTTGTGACAACAATATAATGTCATAATATATTATTTATATTTTAGTGACAAACTTGTATGCCACAAAAATTAGTTCATTAAGATATATTATAAAATTAATATGTTAATTATAGTGACATTATATTAAATTTTGTTTTAAAAAAGACATTTTAGAATTCATGACCAGGAAATATTATGTTAATTACATAATATATTTATCATCTAATATTTAGATCATCACTAAAAGTATTTTCTTCCGCCTCCAAGGGAAAATTTGATACCAAAATTTCTATGATACTATCATATGACCATTTAAAGTATTGTCATATATATATATATTAAAGTAGATAAATCACAAATTTATTGAAATAGAAGAACAGCAAGTACAACAATAACAACATAAAAGAAATTTGCAACAACATACCAGGAAACCAAAGAGGAGAATTCGTTACCAAAGGTGATAAACTTCTAACAAAAAACAGAAAAAAAAAAAAAAAAAAAAAAAAAAAGAAGAAGAAGAAGAAGCAAACACAGCTGAGAAGAAAGAGTCCACGAGGAGGAGACAAAGGTCTACTCAGACTGCCAAAATTAAGCGTCCGCTAGATCAAGTGAAGACTACTCTATGCCATTGGAATTTCCCTCTGGCTTTGCATTCAAGAAGATGAGTGAGGGCTTCAACTTTTGAGTTGACTCCGGCGGAACTTGGAGCGGGTCCGTAGTTGCAGAAATCCAATCCAGTAGCATGTGAATGATTTTAATGATTACCGTACGTGAATTCATAGCATGAAAAATAAAGATTCGCTTGTTTCTTTCAAGCCAAATGTTCCAAAAAATTGCCAAGGCTAGCAAGAAAGTCCCACATGGTTCTTTGTCGAACCTTTATGGAAGAAATCCAGGAAGACCAGACCTCTGAGATAACCTTAGAATAAGAAGGTAAGTTTAAGGTTTGTCTAAAAAAGGCCCAAATCCTATCGGCAAAGTCACAGTGAATTAGGGGATGCTTTGTAGATTCTAAAGATCTGTGACATAAAACACAGTTATCATCCCAATTTGCATGTTACAACCTTTTTTTGGCTAAATTATCCTAGGTTAGAATTTTGTACTCATAAGCTAGTCAACAAAAGAGAGTGATTTTGCTCGGACAACTCAATTTCCAGAAAGAAGAATATAAGGCATTGTGCGTTCCTTCATCTATAAGGAATTTATAGAAAGATCGAACTGAGTAGCCGCTATTTTTTTTCCAAATTCCAAGTTATAACATCCTTTTGATCATTGGAACAGGTTGGGATGGATGTCAAGAAAGGTAATATCTCGGAGGAGGTTGCTGTTCGGAAAAACAAATTCTGTAGAGAAGCATTTTGAGTAAGTTGTCTAGTAGTTACCCAAGGAAAGTTGCAATCATTAAAGAGGTTGACCCAAATGTCTTTGGATGCTCTACCCTTGACCCAGTTATCAAACCACAACAACACAGAACACATTTTGGGAAGTACAAGATCAGAAGGCAGGTAAGATCGGCCAAATACCTGCCCAGAAGAAGGAATTATACCTAGCTGAAGAGTGAAGTAGTGTTTTAAGGTGCCCTTCGTTTAGGTAATTAGCTTGAATTATTTTGGACCAACAACCTTTATGGCCTAAGAAAATTTTCCATCACCATTTACCCAGGAGAGCTTTGGTTGAATTTAAAAAGATTCAGAATTCCCCACCATCCCATTTCATGATGTTTACAAATTCTTTTCCAGTCTACTAGTCTCATTCCTTTTGGATCCCAGATCAGGGCCTTTCCAAAGAAAGTCTCTTCGGATCTTATCAATCTCTTTGATCACCCATACTGGAAGTTTGAAAACAGACATCCAATAGGTAGGAATTGAAGTAAGAATGGAGTTCAGTAGGGTGAGACAACCCTCTAGAGAAAGGTAGTTGTCCTTCCAGGATGAAAGTTTTGAATGAACCATAAGTATCTATTTCATCCAGTCCTGTCTCCTAGTACTCCTAACTAAGATTGGAACCCCTAGATAAGTGATAAGTAAGCAATCTCTTTTGCAGTTGAGGAAGCATTAGGTTGAAATCCGTAGTTAGTGGAGAATAGATAGCTCTTTGAGAAATTAATTGTAAGACCAGATGCACCTTCGAATAGATAAAGGATTAGCTAGCTTGATAATTTGGATGTCTATCTGTCCTCCTGCTGAGAAGATTATTAGGTCATCTATATATTGAAGATGACAGATCTTTGCCTCCCTTTCCAGCGTTACTCCCAGTAAGACTCTACAACACAATGCTTTAGAAAACATGGCGCTCAGGGTATCAACTGCGAGAGTAAAGAGCAAGGATGAAAGTGGATCTCCTTCTCTTAGACCTTGCTTATATCGAATATAGCCATGTTGCTCCCCATTAACTAGAACTCTAGCCTTAGTTGAGCTCAGAATATTCAAAAATCTAGGAGGTCCACAGAGGCCCAAAACCTCTTGCCGCTAGAATGTCTAGTAAAAAATTCCAATCTAAAGAGTCATAAGCTTTTGCAAAATCTACTTCAAAAGCATAGCCTAGAAGCTTTTGTTTTTGAAGATTGAAGATTAGTTCTTGGGCAGCAAAAATATTATCAGCTATACATCTACCTTTGATGAAAGCTAATTGTGAATCATCCACAAGTCTATGACCTTACTTAACTACGCCTAGCTAAAATCTTAGAAATGATTTTACAAGAAGAATTTATCAGGCTAATAGGGCGGTAATCATTAACGGATTCAGGTGAATTTGTCTTTATGATGAGTGCAATGTTCATCCAGTTTAGACGTTCAAGGTTCGCCCTTCCCTCAAAGAAGTCATTACACATCTTAATACAGTCATCTTAGACCAAGTTCCAATGCTTTTGGAAGAAGAACATTGGATATCCATCGGGTCCTGGGGTTTTATCAGCCCCCAAGTCAAAGACAACCTGTTTAATTTCCTCAATAAAAAAGAGAAGTTCGAGGGCTGAAAGATCTACACTCTCCTTGTGAGAAAAGAGAGTTTTCCAATCCAAGAGAAAATGGAACGATCTGGGTGCCCCAAAAAGGATGACTAAAATGATCAGAGAAAGTCTTCCCTATAAGCTGATACCCTATTATCCATGTTCCATCGCTCATAATTCAAGGAATGCAGTTTTTATTCCTTCTACTATTGGCTGTCATGTGAAAGAATTTTGTATTGGAATCTCCTTCTTTAAGCCAAGTAATTCTCGAACGTTGCCCCAATGAAGTTCTTCTTGTTTTAGAAGTCAAGCAAGGTCCATTTTCGGTTTAGAAAAATGCTAAGCTTCATCATCAGAAAGAGTCCTAGTTTCATTAACTTAATCCAAGGAGTTGATCTCTAGAAGTATAGAGTTCTTCTGTAATATCATAGAGCCAACTGTCTCGGATGCCCATTTTCAAAGCTTATAAGTTTTCAAGTTGATTAATTTCTTTGAAAATACAAAAGCACCACACCCATCTGGAGTAATCTTAGACCATTAATCTTATATTAGATTCACCAAAGTTTCATTGGAATACCAGGATTTTTCAAAACAAAAAAGTCCGAGGTTTAAGTGAGTGAAGGCCAAAATCGAGACAGATTGGCACGTGATCAGAGCCAAATCTAGATAGAGCTAATTGACATGTCCTAGGAAAATGAATTTATCATGTTACTGTTATGTCATGAAACAATAAAACATTAATACTATTTGAGTAATTTCAAATATAAGTAAAAATAAAATATGAAGACGTAAAGCATATAAATGACATCCAGAGTGAGAAAATGATGACCAGATGTTTGGCATGCATTTATGTTGAACTTCTACCCATAAAATAAAAGATTAAAAAAAATAGCATGCCAAAGGTGAAGTTCAATATTATCTTCATGTTGAAAACAAAATAATGATATGGTTATTAAACAACCAAATCTTCAAATGATGATTGATGAGTGTACAATATTCTATTATTTCATATCATTTTGTACACTCATTAGGCTTGTATTAGAGTCATACTATGGAATTCGGTGCTAAACATAGTGTGCCTTGCATTCTCAGGCTTCGGGCAGTACTTAAAGACGAGAGAGAACCAAAAGAAGCACTCTATATCCAAAACAAAGAAGATGGAGCTCTCTTGGCATAAATTAAATAAGGACAAAACAAACAAGATGGCTTACGGGCAGCTTACTACTTTACTTACGATCGTAAGCATCTTCCAAAGAATCTTGCGGGCATGCTTATGCCCGTAAAAAGGAGTTCAGAGCCAAACTAGAGGACCTTACTGATAGAACTTACGCTGATCAAGATGCCCGTAAAGACCATCTATAGGAGTTTACGACTAGAGCTTACGCCCATAAAGGTGATTGCAAGAGTAGCACAGTGAAGCTTACAGTCCATTGTTACGGTCGTATCAATGATACAAAACAATAAAACATTCTTTAATACTGTTTGAGTAATTTCAAATAAAAAAATAAAATGGAAAGACGTAAAGCATATCAATGACATCGAGAGTGAGAAAACGACAATCAGATGGCATGCATTATTGATGTTGAACTTCTACCCAAAAAATAAAAGATAAAATAAAACATGGCAAATGTGAAGTTCAATATTATCTCAATGTTTAAAACAAAATAATGATATGTTTATCAAACAACTAAATCTTCAAAAGATGATGATGTTCTCCAAGATGTATGATGTGTAATGTGTGTCCGGCCACTACTATTTTTCGTTTGGGCAATAAAGGTTGAAGAGTTTAATAATATACTAACAAAACACATGCATGTGTCTTCATTTTGAGTTATTGGAATCAGTACAAAGAGTCCAAACTTTTACAGAGTTGATACCTCTATATGGGTTTCGAACTCACATATTTTTTTTTTTTCTTCCCAAGGGACCTCATGAATTAATGTCGCTAATTGACTCCTGAACCGAGTGGCTTTAGTGTTATATGATTTGTCTCTCATGAAAAAATGTGATAAAGTTTCAAAGTTAAACTAATAAATTAAATTTACATTACATACAAGTAATTTCACATAATGGTATCCTTTGAGCTATAGGTTCCATGCTGTCTTTACTGGATCTATACCCGAGAAGACTCTCAAAATGATGTTCGAGAAAGAGGAGATTCTAGGAGTACAAAGCACTGTAATTTTTTTCACACACCAAATGCTAAATACAAGTGGATATTTATTGGCACAAAGGATAAATTATATAACTTTTCTAATCATTAAGATCGAGTATACTTATATACACACTTAACTTAGATTACTCATTAGTTCAAATGTTATAACACATTGTAGCTCATTACTTTTTTTTTTTCTCCTCAGCTATCTCAGATTAAAAAAATATGAAATCACGTTTCTTTTTTTTAGACTATAAATAACATGTGAGTTTATTTCATCCATACTGCTGGCAGCTGAAATAGCTAGTATTGTTAAAACCAACAGATAATGAGATGCTTTACATGCCACTGAAATTAATTAATTACTAATTAAGCTTCACATTCATCCCTCTATGCCTAAAACTTTCATCAATTGATCAAATCCTCATACAACATTTTTCATCATCATAATAATAATAATAATAATAATAATAATAATAATAATAATAATAATAATATTATTATTATTATTATTATTATTATTATTATTATTATTATTATTATTATCCGCATCGAAATAAGCGTCTGAGGAGAAAATAGTAATTAAATATAAAAAAAATATTACTTATAATAAACAGAGCAATATTTTAAAATTAAAGCTTATTTTATAAAAACAGAAAATAATAATAATAATGATACTAACAACATAATAATACTAACAACATGCTAAATTTCAAACATGTTTGGGCACAGCTAGAAATGATAGACGCTGAATATCAGAATAGCATCATAACGTGTGTGTGTGTGTGTGTATATATTTATATATATATATATAACTTTATAATCATGCAGTATTAACAATGCGTGCACGGAGTGGGTTTTTCATGGCAGCAAAGATCTCTCCATTTGCAGCAAGATCAATCTCCATCCCCTCCACTGCCTTCAACTCAATCTCATTAACCAAGTTGGCCACCAGGTACTGAAGTAGAAGCACGGCCATGTCTGAGCCAGGGCAGATCCTCCTTCCGGCTCCAAAAGGCATCATCTTTATATCTCTCTTCCCACAGTTCACGTCCACTCCTTCTCCTTCCCCTCCTGCCATGAACCTCTCCGGCCTGAACTCCAATGGATCATTCCACACTCTCCCATCCAACCCAATGCTTGTCACCGAGTAGTTCACCACTGTGCCCTTCGGTATCAAGTACTCGTCCATGATCACGTCCTCTTTCACGCTATGGGGTATTGAGAAATGCGTCGGTGAGTGACGCCGCAAAGCTTCAAGAATGACTGCTTTTAGATATGGCATCCTTTGTATCTCATCCTCCTCAATTCGTCTCTTTGTGTCTCCCACCACTGACCTAATCTCCTTCCTTAGCTTCTCTTGTATGTCATGGTATTTGACAATGTTTGCCATTATCCATTCCAAAGATGCAGCAGATGACCAGATGCTAGCATCTAGGAATTCAGAGATGAAGTTCACAATATCCTCTTCACTTAGCTCTCTCACATTCCCTACACCGTTTACAGGGACTTTGAGTTTGAGAAGGGAGTCCACGTACGAGATCATATCATGAGTAGTCTTCTCTCTTTGTTTACGTGCTCTGATTATGGGAATGAGAAGCTCCTCATGAGCTCGCCGGAGCTGTTTCAACTTTCCAAACCTTCTCCAGTAAAGCAGCAATGCTGCCTTGGGCAACAAACCGAAAACAAAATGATTCTCCAAAACCGCCAACAACTCCAGCTGCACGTTCTTGATCTGGTTCACCACCTTCTCCTCCAGAGTCATACCAAAGCACAAGGAGGTCATAAAGAAGGAAACACAGTGTTGGATGCTGTGAACGGGAACAACAACGCCACCGTTTGCCTCAGCCTCGTTCTTGAGACGCTTGAGGAGTATATCAAGGGCCATGTGTTGGACGTGGCCGCTTAACTTTTTGGACTTTAGTGGGTGGAAGACCTCCGAGATGAGGTTCCGACGGAGGAGACGCCACAGATGGCCATAGGGTGTGTTGTTGATGGAGTGAAGGTTGGGGTTGAGAGCACTGGTGGACAGTGGCGGAGGCCGGTCTGCGAATACCTCACCACACTGTATAAGAGATCGCCGTGCGAGAACTCCGTCCATGATGAAGATGACAGGACGAGAACCAATGTAGAGGGTGAAGATAGGGCCATACTTAGCACGTAGATGGTGAAGAGTGGGTTCAAGTTGGGAGAAGGGTTTTGTGAGCCACAGTAGGTTGCCAAGTATAGGGATTCTTGGAGGGCTTGGTGGTAGTTTTCTTCTTCTAATTCTTTCTCTTTGATTAATGAGCAATGCAAGAGAGATGGTCACAAGGAGGAAGAGGAGCAATATTGGTGCCATGGCTTAATTAAGGCCAGTCAGTGCATGAGCATGAGCTGCTCTTTGGCACATAATATACATGAACTTCCTCCTGAAAAGTTGGACAATGGTGCGCACGTGTCAATTCTAGGACCACACCATATGGGGATCCCAGATTATGTGATCCAGCTTCAAGATATATAACATGTTTTACTATTGGTTTTTTAATGATTGGTGTTCAGTCCCATTTGTGTAATAATGAACGTAAGACAACCTTGTTCATCTTCAGCCTCGTAAGTCACGTTGTGTCATTTAGGCCACTTATTTGCGGATGGTACAATATATGTGGTGGAAACCATCCAACTTCTTCTTGTCTTATTTGCTGTAATCTCTCAACCATTGATAAAACCTTGCAACGTCTACTTTGTCCTATTTGCTGTAATCTCTCGACCACTGAAATGATCATGGACATATATATGGAGAGTAACTCCACTCTATTAAATTAGTCTTTGAGAGTTATGGGTGCCTTGCTGTTGTATCAATACCAATCTCAATAATACTAAAATAAAATATAGTGATCTCAATACTCAGTTTTTTCTAATAAAAAAAGCTGAGTGTTGATGAGAATATTGAGTCTGATCGGGAGAGTAATATTGTAAGCCCGATTTAATTTCACATCTCTTCATAAAGGCAGAGTCTATACAAATCTTATCGGGTCAAGTAAGCTTCACTTAATTCTTAACAAAAGCACCAATGATATAGACAACAGGGACCCATAACCCCAAAAGACCAATCTCATAAGATAAAATACATATATGCCAATGAATTCTTTCTCAGTTAGACAATATGAGACTAAACCATGCTTGCAACAAATACGTATAAAATAATGGTGTCTCAGGTAGAGGTGGGCACGGGCCAAAAAAAAAACCGGCCCGGCCCGTGCCCGGCCCGGAACCGGCCCGCCGGTTCAATGACCCGTAACCGGCCCGTACACAGTACGGGCCGGTTACGGGTTGGGGAAACCCAACCCGTTGACCCGGCGGGTTGACCCGCCGGGTCAAACCCCGGTTTGGAACCGGGCCCAACCCGCCGGGTTAAGCCCGGTTCCAAACCGGGTTTCAAGTTTTATTTCATTTTTTTAATACTTATATTTAAAATGAAAGTTGGATAGGATGGTTAGAAGGTGAAAGGTTTTTGTAAGAGGACCAAATTCGAATCCCATCAACAACATTCAATTTTTAATTTTAATTTAATAATTAAAAAAATCAAAAAATAAACAAAAAAAGACTGGGCCCGGCGGGTTAAAAAACCTCACGGGCCGGGTCCGGGTTGTTTTCGGTCGACCCGTGACCCGCCGGGCCGGCCGGGTCAACCCGGCCAGGCGGGTTACTACTGTTGCACGGGCCGGCCAAAAACCGACCCGGACCCGCCGGGCCGGTTAACCGGCCCGTGCCCACCTCTAGTCTCAGGCTAATAACTAATTAATCAATAAAATAATAAGGTAATATCCTAAATTTCAACTATTATGCTTAAGAAAACAAGATATATAGTCATTTTTAACATGTCTTCTAATTGAAATATATAGCAACTCAAAAAAAATAGTAGAAATACGAATGGTGAAATAAAGAGATGGAGCCGTATCCATAGTGTGACAAAAACGCAAACGCAAAGATTTGATGACCATGATACTAATAAATACACTTATGAACAAGTTCTTGCATATCGTGAGCGGATAATATGCACTGGCAAATGGTACACAAAGAAAAAAGGTTTTGTATGCCAATGTGGACTACAGTGTTATGCCACTAATGTTAAGGGCACACTTGGAACGGAAATGATAGCACACATTATGAAAGGTCTGTATCTCATTTAACAGTCTTGGCATACAATGGCAATGGTCATAGCATGCCAATGGTTGAGATTGCTTAGGTCAACCTTGTTCTTAGACTATATTAAAATAAAAGTAAAATAAAATATTATGAAATCCATCATTAATAAAAACTCTAACATTTTGTTAATGTGTGTATAAAATAACTAAGATATTGCTCAACCAATAAGTCAAGTCATAGAATAATATCATAATATCTTAAATTTAAAAATAAAATAATCATCTCTAACATAAAAAAACTACAATAATATAATAATTTGTTATTTGATAAGTTGTGGATGGTCTAGCTATTGAGGAAAGCAGAACCTGGGACTTGTGGGTTCTAAGCTTATATGAGAAGGCAACAAATAACTTTATTAATTAAAAATATTGTATAATACTTATTTTATACCTTGTTTAGCTAGAAAATAGTTATTAACCAAACATGGCGCTGCATTTCTTCATAGCACACTTCAAATCCTTTTAAAAACAAACATTGAAATGAAACGAAAGCACAAAAGCTTATATTGGCATTATTTTATTTTTTTTTCAATCACCCCACGCACAGTCGTACACCTCACAAAAAATCAAATTTTTTATCTTTCATATGAGAGACAATAGTTGTACCATCCAATTATTGTGTCAGTGGTTTTTTTCAATTATTTGGTCATAAGATTCCGGGAAATTTTTAAATAATTTTTTTATTTAGTAGAAATTATGTAGACAAGACTTTTCACCAATGACATATTTTTTATACAATTTTAATATAAATATTTTTTCTAGATTAATTTATTTCTTGCCATCACTATCAAATTTAATATTAAACAAATTCAACTTGGCAATTAATAAATAAATAAATATTTATTTATTTATTTATTTTACACAGTTTGACAAACGTATATACAATCAAGAGTGCGTGTTCGCATAATGAGGCCCAAATACCCTCATCGGCTGATATAAAAATTGAGTTATAACCCCAAACTCATAACCAAGGATTTTTAACACCACTACATCATGTATGTATGGAACCCAAGTGATAACTATCCCGCAAATCAACTATTTCACAAAAAGACCACTGTAATTGGACTAAAATCCCATAAACACCTATTAGTTCCTAATTATAGTCTCCCCTCCATTTATAAGTTGAGATATCACTTTCTACCTTTTTCGCTACTCACCTAGCGTCGGCATGTACCATCCATAACATTTTTTTCCATTGTAGTTATTTAAAAGAAAACTTATTATGGTAATAGACAAAGGAGAAATCAGTACTGTTTTGATGCTGGCCACAAGAACGGCCGGTATCAAATTGAGATAAACTCTCAAGATTAGATGTGACTCAAGTGTAATTGCTGTGAAAGCTGAGTAACGAGATGAGGGATAAGCTTCCAAGAGAGAAACAAACGGGAAAAGATTTGCAAAATGTATGAACCAGCGTGTCATGTTCTACTGATAAACTTTGTCTCATTTGTAATGGACTTATAGTGTCCTCATCATCAGCACGCACATGCACCGGTCCATCCTTCATATTTGTGTCCGGACTCGTAAACTAACACGTGATCTAATGAAAACGAACCAATAAAAATATAAAGTAGTCAACATCATAAGTATACTGTGTAGATGCTCATCTAACTTTCTCCAATACACTCCTAGCCACATACTTAGGTTTTTTTACATTCTAGATATATTTGATAGCTACCATAAATTATAATCTGATCATTGTTATTTGTAAGCAAGGGGGATCAAGAAAACTTTTTCAAGAGGGGCATGTGAGCCCCACCTCTTAATTTAATCCTAGTCATTAATATTTTTAAAGATTTAATATAACATTTTTTCCTTATTTATATCATTTTATATAATTTTTATATTATATAAAAAAATCTGTAAAATGTTGCATTCCAATATATATATAGTCTACTTTTATATATTACATAAATTACATCTTACTGATGTTTAAAATAGTTAAATTTTATTAAAATTAATTAATCTATATATATAGTCCATTTAAACTCATAATTATTTTAAATATTTTAGTAATTTCAAATAACCTCTCTTAGCCCAAGCATCCAATACTTTTAAATATCAATCTTAATGCCGCTATTTTTTTCCAATATATATCTGTGTGTGTAGAGAGAGAGAGAGAGAGAGAGAGAGAGAAAAAGAGAGAAAGAGAGAGATTATATTTCTTAAAAGTTATGACAATATGGAAATCATCTAAATAGCCTTAACTTGAACTAAAACTTGAACCATATCAAACAACATAGGCGATTGATCTTTCTAGGATGAAAATTGAATTTCATAACTTCATCCTAGCTTTACACAGGTAGAAGGTGGACTATTATACTATTTTAATCAATTAATTTTTCATGTAAGCTTTCTCCTGAACTTCATATAGAGGTGGTTTTTATCACCCACATGGTTGTTCTTTTGTTTTTGGGAGATTTCTTTGAACTCTTCAATGATCAAAAGTCATTTATAATTTTCATAATATTTTTCTAAAATTTGAATTTTTAAATTCTTTGATATTAAATGGTTGTAATTTTTTATACTAAAAATGATTTTTTTTTTAATTTTTTCTCTTTATTTTCCAAGTTAATTGGCTTTTCACCTTTGTTGTATAGGGCTCATATAAAGCCATGGTCAAATAGGTTGGCGTGTAGAGCAACGCCCCTTGATGAGTGTACATTTATATATTATTTAATATTGTTAGTTCCGCCTGTTAAGGTTTGTCACTGTAGTAAACACTTCTCCTTTCTTGAGTTGTACTCCACGTTGCAACAGATAGTGCTAAAACAAGACAGGATAGCCCAGAGAAGTTACAGTACTCATGTTGTCAGCCTCCTTTACAATATTTTGAAATATCAACCTTCCAAGATTGATCTTCCTTCCAATCCCAATGGAGTACAGCAACAGTGCCAGGTCTTTCACTAATCCTGAATTATGTGGAGCCGGTAGCCAGTTAAGAATGCCAAGTCTAAAAAGAACATTATACTTAGCTGTGAGTAATGACGCTGCCAGTCTAGTCTCCTCTTCCCATGATTCAGTTCTATCTCCTATAATCTCCTTCAGGACTTCTTTATTTACTTCAAGTCCTTCTTCGTAATTTCCCTTCACTTCAGTCTTGAACTCCAGAAATCTGTTGAGGGTGGATGGTGTAAATGGAATCCAATTGCCTCAAATGTACACCCTAGAAATTCCTTTGCTGGACTAAAGCAGGTTGCTGTAGAACTCTTAGACCAGTGTCAGACTATAACCTTTAGCAAATGTGGCTGACTTGTATAGACCTCTTTCTTTCAATAGATCAGTCAGACCATTCTTCAGAAATGCAGCATCATCAATTGATCTTTCAACCACTACATCTCTCTTCTCAACCCTTTTGAACTTCATCTTAGATTCCTTATCTTGGAACCTTTCTTCATCATTGTTGTCAGACACTTGGCTTGCCTTCTTCTTCTTGCCTTTTGCAGCCTTAGTGGATTTCTTCTCCCCCTGTGTTGTGGCTTCAGTAGTTTGAGGAACCTTCATTTTCTTTCCTTTTTCTGAGGTTGAGGACTTCTTCTCCCCCTGTTTGGCTGCAACAGTGCACTTCCTCTTCAACCTAGGACTGACTTCAGGATCAAAAAAGGACTTCCTTTTTGTAGCTTTTTCAGCATTCTTCTGGTGTTTGTGGGAGGATTCAGTCTTGTTCTTGCCAAATACTTTCGAAAGTTTCTTCTTCAGTGGAACATCATCTGAACTGTGTGAGCTTTCAGATGTTGTGTCAGGAGTTACAACAGTTTCTGTAACATGCTCTCCTTCTCCAGGATAACGGTGGATGCTTTCCAAGACTTCAGCAGCTTCTTCTACAGCACTGGTTGGAGGGTCTACACTCTTCTCTCCAACGATTTCTTCAGCAGTTTCAGGAGTCGATTCTTTTTCCTGAACATTTTCTTCGATTTCATGTTGCCCTTCTAAAACATCCTCCTCTAATTCTGTAGATGAACTGTCATCTTCTTCATGTCGCTAGATGTATGCACCTGGAAAAGATTCACGAACCCATATGAGAAGTTCATCTTGATCTCTCTATCCTGAAGGGGCGTTAGTGAAAGACGATCTGGCATGTTCTGTGTTCTCAGCAGGAAGATTAACAATGGCCTTTGTAAAATCCTCTGGTTCTTCTCTTCTGGGCGGATTTCCATCAGACTTCTATTTCTCTTCTTCTACTCGGGCGGCAATCTCCTGAGGAGTCACGCGAGCACGGCGGGCCATCCTCTTGGTTCTCATCTTGATCTTAGATTTTCACTTCCTTCTTCTTCTTCCTCAGAGAATTCAAAAACAAAATTGGGAAAACAATTGGGATTTTTAGGGTTAGTTTTTGAAACAAGAGCCCTCTTTTAAATACATGATAACTACCAAGCCGTCTCTTCATGTTTTTTTTTTTTAAAAAAAATAACTCCCCCTTTTTTCCTTTTTTTTTTTAAAAAAAAACTTCACTTATTAAGGTATTTCGGTTGTTGACCTTCTAGGTCCTCGATCGATGCTCTGCATGTTGCAACCTGATGTTGTAAACCTCTAATTCAGTTTTTCTATCATCACATGATTTGAGGTAGAGCACTCTGCATTTTCTCTAGGCACTTCAACTTTTTGAATCCACATCTTTTTTATGACAATAGTTTTTCCTCTGACTTTTCTTTTCATGGTTGCCTACACATGACCAACTACTCTTCCGTTCTTCAAGTCTTCTTTTAATTGTTGCACTTTGGTCTTATATGCCCGGTTTTTCCACAATGAAAACATGTAGGCACTTCTCTTATATATTTCTTTTTTACTTTGATTTGCTCCACTTTCTGTTGAGTAGATGCCTTAATGAAAATAACTCATGCTCCTTCCGCCTTGGCACTTGAAGTTTCTCCAACATAGCCAATGTCTTTCTTGTTTTTGCTTGATCTTCCAACTGAAAGTACTTCATCAAGCTTGGTTGTGCCTTTGTTTATGGAATCTAGAACCTTTTCGGCATGGCTCAACTTCCTTTGATAATCTTTAAGTTCTTCCTCCAGATGTTTATTTCGGATCATCATCTTATCAAATTTTGTAAGCATAAGTATGTAACTCGTAAGAAGATCTTTTTCAGTCACCTCACCATATTCACTGTCAGTACTGTCTGATGTTGTGATAGATGTTGTAACACTTTTTGTGACAAGTTTTGATTTGCAGATTGCCTCACTTATGACAGCTAGGAAGGAGATATGGTGGTTGCAGTTGTCTTCATTTTCTTCTTCTTCCATGCTATAGTCTGAGTCATCACTCCATTTGGCATTGAGTGACTTCCCTCTCTTTTTAAGAGTGTTAGCACACTCCAATTGATAAAGTCCAACACCACCATACTCCCAACACTTGATCTTCTATTGATTATCTTTTGTTTCTTCTTTTTATTCTTTGGGAACCTCTTTCCTTTGGAATTTGCTACCTTTCTTCTTATACTTTCTGAACATGTTGTGCAGCCTTTTTGACAGGAAAACAAACTCGCTATCTTCTTCATCCTCATCATCTGTTACAACAGTCTGTTGTAACTTCTTCTGCCTGATTGCTTCTGTCTTCAGAGCCAAGTCTTCCACTTTTCTCTTGGGGTTCAGATTCATTTCGTACGCTTGTGATGATCTCATCAGCTTGTCAAGTCTCATAGTTGTGATATCTCTTGCCTCTTCTATTGCGGACACTTTTGCATCAAATCTTCTTGGAAAAGACCTAAGAGTCTTGCAAACTACTTTAGTGTCTGAGAACTTCTTTCCAAGTTGATAGACATGATTTGCAATATCCATTAGCTTTGCATTGAAGGTGGCTATTGTCATTTCCTCTCCCATCCTGAGATTTTCAAACATGGTAGTTAACATTTGAAGTTTAGAGGTTCTTACCAAGTTTGTGCCTTCATGAATCGTTTGAAGGATCTCCCAAGCTTCTTTGGCACTCTCACATGTAGCAACATACTTGAACTGGTTCTCGTCTACTCCTCCAAAAATTGCATTTAGAGCTTTTAATTTCCATTTACATTAGCTCTCTTCATATCTTCGGCACTCCAGTTAATCTTCTTCTTCACAGTCTCATTCTTATCTTCATCAACTTGAGTTGGAGGGAACCATCTATCTTCAACAGCTATCCAGGCACTCTCATCTAGAGACTCAATGAATGCCATCATTCTTGCCTTCCAATAAGGATGTTAGATCCATTGAGCAATGAAGGTCATGTGACGGATGCTCCTTCTCTTCCGACCATCTTTGGAACTTGCTAGGACCTCGCCGACCTTGAAACCAAAGCGAACATGGCAACCTATGCTTTGATACCACTTGTTAGTTCCGCCGGTACAGGTTAGATGCACACTCAACACTCACAAGAAAAGCACACACAAACCAAACAAGAAGGAGACACAAGAAGTTGGTAACCCAGTTCGGCGTCAACTTGCCTACATCTGGGAGGGGGGGGCCAAGCCCGGAGACAAACAATCCACTAAAAGAGGAAATAAAAGAAGAGTACAAACACTTTCTCACTCTCTTACTCAAACAAGAATACTATCCTCTCTAGATTGTCCGGTGCCTCCCTACTCCCCCTTTTAAGAGTCGCACACAATCTCAGACCAAGGTAGTATATATAGACCCCTTAACGTCCCAAATATAGCGCATATCACTTTTAGAATCTCCGCGGTTACTAACTTTAGAACCTTCCGAAATTAGCTGTTGCAACTTCTGTTGTAACATATGTTGCAACATGGCCCTGACTGTTGGCTTGACTGAGTTCTGGCTCCATTGCTAAGTGACCTCAAGACCCATCAACCACCTGGTCATGCTTTGTCCGAGTCAATGCAGTCAGATCACCCGATCTTGACTACCGGCAACTAACCTCCCTCCTCAGTTCCTCACCACACAGTCCCTTCGCAAGGGGCGCACGCCGTTGTGCGTCTTCATGAAACTTTCCAAACTTGATCTTCAATTCACCAAAGTTTGGTCTTCAAATCTTCTACAAAAGATCTTCAATCAATCAGCTAAATCATGCCACAAATAGGCATGTATTCAAATCTTACCCTTAATAGTCTTCATCCAAATCTATTAAGGTTCTTCAAATCAAATCTTCAATATACTTCAAATCTTTCCATTGAGAGATATTTCTTCATTTAGTTCCATCCATATTTAGTCTTCAATTAAATCTACTAAATATAGTCTTGATGAGATCTTGTCTTCAAGATATTGCTTGCTTGATCCACTTGCCTAAAATAGCTTCTTCAAGATCTTCAAAGAATATTTGCCTCCTAGCCAAGTTTGCTTGCTATGTCACTATGCTATCCACATCACCATTAATGCCACATCATCATGGTTGCCACGTCACCTTGACTAGGTGTCAAATTATACCAACTTAAAGTGCTCTTGCACTAACAAATATCATTTTGTACACTCATTAGGCATGTATTAAAATACTTTTGTGGAATACAATGCTAAACATGGTGTAAATTATATTTTTCAAGCATCAGGTAATGCTTAAAGATGAGAGAGAGCCAAAAGAAGCAAAGAAAGAGCCAAAATGAGTAAGATGGAACTCTTTCAGCATCAACAACGGAAGAATAGACCAGATAGACCCATTTATGTGCACCTTACGGCCATAAGCCTTAGGGAGAGAACCTTGTGGGCATGCTTATGCCAATAAAAGGGAGATAAGGATAAAAATGAGGGACTTACGAATGAACTTACGCCCGTAAGGCTGATCGTAATGTCCATAAGAGCTTGCGAGGAGCAAAATACGCTCGTAAGGGTGGTCACAAGAGCAGTCCAGAGAAGATTACGACCCAGCTCTTATGGTCGTAAGCTGTGTCATAACACCATAACAGAAGACCTTACCGACGGGACTTACGACCATAAGTAATCCCCTAAAGCATGCTACCCATCATCCCTAACTTCTTACGACCGCATTTTTAAGCCTATAAGCAGGTCGTAAGAGGCTAGGTATAAATATTTCTAATGATGGTTTTGAAAAGATCTTTGAATCTTTTGAAACTGTAGCTTGGGGAAAGAAAGAGGGCTTTTCCATACCTTTGGAGGTAAATCATCAGGGGAAATAGCTCACCTACCTTGGAGAATAGAGATTGGAGTCATCAAGGAGTGTCTTGGTTGTGTCTTTGAAAGGATTTTGGGAAGTTCTACGACAACCATCAAGGGCGCAATTGAGAAGGGAGTTTCCATGTTTTCATTGATTTATATTGCTTCTTGTGAATTGTATTATTGTACGTATGTTCTCCCTTGATGGAGAACTAATTTTGTAGATGCTTAGGTGTAGATGAACTCTAGAGTTTGATTATTTTGACGTTGGTTATGGATCTTTATGCTTTAATTGATTTCTAATTGCAATCCATTTTATTTGAATTCAATTGCGTGTTATTATTATCTTGAATGCTATCGAGGCGCAAGCCCTAGTTTCATGTATAATCTGCTTGTGTGATGAGTCGAAAGGCCTAGTTAGCATAGACAAGCCTCAATTGGAGAGGATTTGGGAGTAAGCCTAGAAATAAGGTACTTTGGAGTCGAGAGTTCTCCTCCCACAATCCTTCCGAGTGAATTACCAACAAATTCCATACTCTTTTGCAATCATAAGGAGTATATTTAAGGAGAAATAGCATTTCTACTCTGTATGGGCTTAGGTGCAATCACTTTGAAAGAATGTTTGTCTACTTACTGAATTCTTGTTAATTCCTATCAAGATTTCATAGAGTGTAATACAATCGTGGGGTGTCTGTATCTACACTGTACTAGATTAGTCACTATTCACCTTGCAAGAAGGGATAGTATATTTTAGGATTACACTTAATTCAAATTATAGGATTGCCAGCTTACAACCTTTCTCACGGACTTATAAAACCCTAGAGGTAGTCTATGCCCGAGCATCCCATTTTCCCTTTCTTATTTGACCATTTTTGTTTTTGTATTCTTGATTTTTATTTTTTTTTCTTATTTTTTTTCACACATCACAACTTTGGATAGGTTAGTTTTAAGAATTAGTACTGATAGACTCTATTTTCCCTGTGGATCGATACCTTGCTCTTTAGCACTTTATTACAAGGTCGGCATGTACACTTGTGTCCCTATCAAGTTTCTGGCATAATTTGATGAGTGTATATACGTTATACATTATTTAATATAAATGTGTACACTCATAGGCATATATTAGAGTATTTTTGTGGAATACGATGCTAAAAATGGTGTAAATTGTATTCTCAAGCATCGGGCAGTGCTTAAGGACGAGAGAGAGCTAAAAGAAGCAAGAAAAAGCTAAAACTAGGAAGATAAAGCTCTTTGAGCATCAACAATAGAAGAATAGGCCAAACAAACCCACTTACGGGCACCTTACCGTTGTGCTTACTACCCTAAGCCTCAGCCAGAGAACCTTGTAGGCATTCTTATGCCCGTAAAGTGGAGCATAAGGATCAAACTGAGGGCCTTACAAGCATGACTTAAGCTCGTAATACGGACTGTAAGGGCTATTTAGAGAAGCTTAAAATGAGCAACATTAAGGGTGGTCGCAAGAGCAATTTAGAGAAGATTATGGTCGTAAACTGGGTAGTAACACCAAGACAGTAGACCTTACGAATAGGATTTACGAGAGTAAGTGATCCCGTAAGGCACGCGACCCATCATCCTTGGCTACTTACGGCCTCGTTTTTACCCTTGCAAGCTGGTTGTAAGTGACTAGGTATAAATATTTTTAATGAGGATTTTGAAGGGGATCTTTGAATCTTTTGAGGGCATAGCTTGGGGAAATAAAAGGGACTTTTCTCTAGACCTTTGGAGGGAATCAATAGCGAGAGATAACCTACCTACCTTTGGGGATAGAGTTTGGAATCATAAAGGAGGGTCTTGGTGGCTTCTTTGGAAGATTCTTAGGAAGATCTACGGTAACCATCAAGGGCACAATTGAGAAGGGGGTTTTCATGTCTTCATTGATTTATATTGCCTCTTGTGGATTGTATTGTTGTTCTCCTTTATTGGAGAACTAATTTTGTATATGATTGGGCATAGTAAACTCTAGGGTTTGATTTATGTTGACATTGGTTGTGGATCTTTATGCTTTAATTGATTTCTAATTTCAATCTGTATTATTTGAATTCAATCATGTGTTATCAATGTCTTGAATGCGATCGAGGCGAAAGCCCTAGTTTCATATATGATTTAGTTTTATGACGGGTCAAAAGACCTACCCAGTATAGACTAGCCTCGATTAGAGAGGATTGTGAGTAAGCTTAGAAATAAGGTGCTTTGAAGTCGAGAGTTCTCCTCCCATAATCCTCCCGAGTGAATTAGCAAACAATTACATGCTCTTTTCAATCATAGGGAGGAGACTTTACGAGAAATCACATTTCTTCTTTGTATGGGATTAGGGGCAATCGCTTAGCAAGAAGGGTTGTCTACTTATTATATTCTTGTTAATTCACATTGAGATTTTATAGAGTGCAATGCAATCGTGGGGTGTCCATATTAGCACTGTACTGGATTAATTATTATTCACCTTGTAAGAGGGGATAGTATGTTTTAGGATTTCTCTTGGTTCAAATAGGATTGCTAAATTACAACCTTTGTCCTGGACTTATAAAACCCTAGAGAGAGTATATGCCCAGGCATCCCATTTCCCCTTGTTTTTTTGACAGTCTTTGTTTTCATATTCTTGATTTCTGTTTTTGTTCTTCTTATTTGTTTTCACACATTACATACCTTGTATAGCCTAGTTTTTGGAGTTAGAATTAGTACTAATACTCTTTATTTTCCCTATGGATCGATACCCTGCTCTTTAGCACTTTATTACAATATCGGCACAACACTTGCGTCCCAATTAAGTTTTTAGCGCCATTGTCGGGAAAAATTAGAGATATTTGGTACACTTCTTGTATTCAATCACATGAGCCATTTTCTTTTCTTTTTCTTTATTGTTTCTTTTCTTTCTTTTGTTCTTTTTTATTTGTGTTCCTTTTGTTTTGATTGTAGTGTATGCCACTGAAGGGTAAATCACCACAACCAAACAACCAATGGCAAGTGATAGTAGTGTGGAAAAAGTGATTGGTACACATTTGAGGACAGCGTTGTTGACTGAGACAGATTCACTTACACTACGAATTGAATGAGAAAACTTAGGAGACATGCATGACGGATTAGGGATATCAATAGAGAATCCTATTTAACTACGCCTGTCCCACATTGAATGGTATCCAATCAAGCATTATTCAACCACTGATGTCCACGAACAATCTCGAGTTGAAGCCGGCCTTTATGCAGATGGTCCAGCAATCTGCGAATCAAAGTATTTCTAGAAGTTTATGATATGCTGAAGATGAACACAGTATCCGATGATGCAATCGGATTAAGACTATTCCCATTCTCTTTGAAGGGTAGGGTTAAGCAGTGGCTACAGTCACTTCCCGCGCTTCCATTGCCACATGGGAGCAACTCATGGAAGCTTTCTTGGCTAGGTACTTTCCACCCGGCAGGACAACTAAGCCATGATATGAAATCACATCATTTGTGCAATCAAATTCTAAGTCCTTATTTAAGGCCTAGGAGAGGTTCAAAGATCTGTTAAGGAGTTTTCCGCGCCACAACCTCCCATAGTGGATGGAGGTACAGATCTTCCACTAGAGGCTCAATAAAAACACTCGCCAGCTAATATAGATTCGGCAGCAGGAGGCTCTCTTGGCAGTAAGATCCTAGAGGCAAGAAAGCAGTTGATATAGGAGGTTGCCACGAACAAATACTAGTGGAACTCTCAAGGGAAATCAATGACCAAGGCCGTTGGTATTCTAGAGGTTAGTGAGGTTAGAACACTAGCCGCCCAAGTTGAGGCTATTTTATATATTTATTAGACTCAAATATTAAAATTAATTTTATTAAAAATCAACATAGATAAACACACATTAAAAGTATATCTTATTTGAACTCATTATTATCTTAAATATTTGATTGATCTCTAACAAAATATTTTAAGGGTTTGATAATAAATATGTAAAGTTTAAGAATTTAGTAAATTAAATATTAGTTAGTTTAGTACAATATAGAAAAACTATGGTGCATGATACATTCGAATATAATACGTGTAGTTTAGTTGAAAAATTCAAATAAAAATATGGCAAATAAAACGGAACATTTCATAATAGAGGTGACTATTTATATGAGTGTTTTTAAGTTTTATATTAAAAAAATGTCATGAAAAATACTTTTATAATATCAAAATATATATATATATATATATATATATATATATATATATATATATATATATATATATATATATATATATATATATATAGCACATGTTACAAATAAACCATATTGGCATATCAAAATATAAACATTCAATAAAATTAAATTACTTAGAACAACAATATGTATATGGTAGGAATAACAGCTTCCAAATGAAACCTAAAGATAACATTGAACAATTAAGTTCATAATATGGAAGACTAGTAAATATCATCTATACAACCATAAAAGATCATCTTTAACATTCTAATTTGCATCTAATGTTAATTCCTTTTCCTTATTATTATTTTCATCTTGCCACTTTAGTTCTGGTGGATCTCCCAAACCAAGAGGTCCATCAAATCTCTTCAAATCAATAGACTATATTTCAAATATTCGATATATCATTTTATTAGCACAAAATTCCGAAATAAAAAGTGATGTAAAAAGACAAGCCTAAGAATTGAAGATTGATATGCTTATTTTGTCCTTTTCTTTTCCTAGGACTAGAAGAACTTGCCACCATAATTTTCTTCTTCTTCTTCTTTTTTTGTTTATTGTCATGACTCATGCCTTACTTCTAGTTCTAGATTTATAATTTTTTTTATTCTTGAAAATTCAAATTTAGGATTAAAAAAATATGAGGTATAGTTTAGAAAAAAACCGTTATTTATGTTTTCTTAAGTTTAGTGTGTTTGAATTTAAAAGGACTATTTTTTTTATATCTTTGAAAAAGTATGTAAAATCCTTTTTTTTTAATTATACGTACATATTATATACTAACCTATGGGTTAGATTAATGCTCTTCGCTTCCAAATATGATGAAAAATATATTATTTTGGGGCAATTCTTCCAAAAACTTTCTGCACAATTTAAATAGTTAATCAGAGGTATTTAAAATAAATTATACGAAAACAATAATGCATGTATGCATGAATAAAATATATTTTTTTATATCTTTGAAAAAGTATGCATGCTTTTTTATTATTTCATTCATTTTTTTATTATTGATTGATTTATTTATTTTAATCATGCATGTATGCATGAATAAAATACCATTACATGCTTATCTCTTTTTTTATATTATTATTTATTTATTTATTTATTTTTAATCATGTATGCATGCATACCATCGCATACTTTTCATTTTTTATGCCCTCTCAATGCTCTCATTCGTTTTTTTGTTTGAACATGCATGATTCTTTCTCTCACTTTTTTATTATTCTATTTTATTTCTCATCTTTTAAATCATGCATCTATGCATAGATAACATTGCATGCTTTTCCATCAAGACTTTTTTTAACTAATATTGCATGCATATGAACCGGGACTTTGAGATTGGTGGTGAAATAATTTGACTGGTTTATTTTTTATTGGCATGCAATTGCATGTAATTTTTTATTTAGCTACAAACCAGTAGTATCCTCATATAAGATGTGCATAGATTTCCAACTTGACCGGTATTTGCACCTCCATTATATTGGTCCTCTTCCTTGTTTCTTTATTTTTATTAGATCAAAGAGCAATTGTGTTCCATAAAAAAAAAAAATTAGGCGAATGTTATATTGTGATTAATTTCATAGCATATCCTTCTCTGAAGTTTTAATATGAATATGAGAACAGCCATTTGGAGTTTTTTACAAAAATGCATTATATATATGTTATGCATTGACTTCAAAGTGGTGGGTCCCTCAAATTTTCCATACTCATGCACGTTATGCATTGATTTTCATACATTCTTGATAAAATAGCATTCTTTGGCTTGAGAAAACGTCATGCTTATTATGTATGTACGTATGCGTACTATTGCATGCTCATTTTTTTAATCATAATTTGAAATTTTCATTGACCAAAAGAAAATTTCCATGTATAGTTCAGAGATAATAAACACACTTATACATATCAAAATGCATTGCCAAGAGCAGAACTTGATTTGCTCATATGCCATCTTCACTAGCCAAATATCATGCATGAATAGTTGCAGATGCGTCTTCAAGGTGTACAACAAGAGCAACATCGAGGCCTCCTTTGCAAGCAATATGTAATCCAATTACCCACTTCGACTGACGAAGACGACAATTTAGCACAATCATAATCCATGATCTTCATCCCGTTCTCAAAGCCTCCGCACGCTTCTCATTTAGGAACAAGCTTTCAGCATCGATGGGAAGCTCAGCCACAACCATTGCATCTCTCATTGTATTCTTCTTGCTCACTCTGCTTGTTCTCGGATTTGGAGCGATTCTTACTGGTGCTTGTGGATAATGCAAAGGAAAGAGACCTCAAGGTCCTTCATTTCCAGTTTTCTCATTCCCTCCATAGCCAGCAAATCATCATTAGCTTCATTATGTACAACAACAGCTTAGTAGCATTCCGTTATGAGAATTTTGCAAACATTGTGGAGACAGCTTAGTAGCATTCCGTTATGAGAACTTTGCAAGCATTGTGGAGGTGGTGATCGAGTTAGGCTCAAGCCCAGCAGCAGATGTTCCACGCCTTACGCGCCAGTCCGTGATGCGCATAACCCATCAGAGTTTCAGGACATAGAGTCACAGTCGGGGATAACATCGAACACCTTGCGTGCTTTCATAATGTCGCCACACTTAGCGTACATATACACGGCGAAGCCCAGAACGGACAGCGTGCCGGGGTACATCCTCACCATGCTGTATCGATCCAATCACCGATAGATTTGGGCAACAATCTTCAGAATCTCCAATAAAGAATACAACAATGGGTTAGCTTTTGTCTTGGCTTCGTCTTCGTCGAGGCAGCACTAGAGTAACAGCCGTGACAAGTGGCGACAGCAACAAGCAGCAACTCATTGTCTTGGCTTCGTCTTCGTCTTTATCTTCGTCTTCGTCAAGGCAGCTAGCGGCAATAGCAACAAGCATCAACTTATTGGCTTCGTCTTTGTCTTCGTTAAGGCAGCGCTGGGTAGCAGCCTTGACAAACAGCAACAACAACAGTAGTTTATTGTCTTGTCTTCGTCGAGGCAGCTAGCGGCAATAGCAACAAGCATCAACTTATTGGCTTCATCTTCGTCTTCATCAAGGCAGCACTGGGTAGCAGCCTTGACAAACAACAACAGCAACAACAGCTTATTGTCTTGTCTTCGTCGAGGCAACTAGCGGCAATAGCAACAAGCATCAACTTATTGGCTTCGTCTTCGTCTTCGTCAAGGCAGCACTGGGTAGCAGCCTTGACAAACAGCAACAGCAACTTATTGTCTTGACTTCGTCTTCGTCAAGGCAGCACTAGGTAGCAGCCGTGGCAAGCAGCAACAGCAACAGCAACATCGGGCGACATCGGCAACGGCAGTGGCGGCATTAGGCAGCAATGGCGATAGCATCAGGCAGCGGCAATAAGCAATGGCATCATGCAGTGACGACAATTTTTTAGATATATGCCTTCAATTTCTTTTTCTTTTTTGAATGTTTTTTTCTCGTTTTTTTCTTTTTTCTTTTTTTTTTTCGAATCCTGTCCAAAATTCCTCCTTTTTCTCTTCTTCTTACGCCTTCCTTTTAAAGAAAATACTTGCCCTTATCCTTCGAATCCCAAACGCCTGTGAAATCACAACCCCAAACGAAACATCTCGTCAAATCACAACCCCAAAGATAAGATCAAATTTAAATTTTTTTTATTATTTTTTTAATTATTTTATTATTATTACTATTTTTTAAATTAACGAGGATAGGATCAAAATTCGAATTTGAATTTATTTATTATTATTTTTTTCCTATTTTTTATTTTATTTTTTTAAATCAAATTCAAATTCTTTTTTTTTTTCTTCTCCCTTCTTTTCCTTTTCTTCTTTCCTTCTTATTTTAAAAAAAAAAAATATTTTTTTTGAGCTTATCTTCAAAATCCAAATTCTCCCCGGGAAATTACAACGCCACAGACCAAATCAAATCAAGGATAAGAATAAATTTAAATTTTAAATTTTAAATAATTTAATTTAATTTAATTAGATTAATATGATCTCATTTGCCTGGGATATGTATTTGGGTTCCTCGGGATTTGCATTTTCTCAGGTTGCCTCGAGATATGTTCTCAGGCTATATGAAGATGTGTATTCAGGCTATCCTCAAATTTGAGATTGCCTTGAGATATGTGTCCTCAAGTATAATTTGCATTTCGCCTCGAGATATGTGTTCTCGGGGACAAATTTGTAATTTGACATTTTGCCTCGAGATATGTTTCCAGGGGTAATTTTGTAATTTGCATTTTGCCTCGAGATATGTTCTCAGGGGCAATTTTGTAATTTGCCATCTTGCCTCGAGATTTAAATATTTTGATCACCTTGAGATCTGTGCTCTCGGCTAATCTTGAGATTTGGATATTTTAGATCACTTCGAGATCTGTGTTCTCAGCTGATCTTGAGATTTAAATATTTTAGATCGCCTCGAGATCTGTGCTCTTGGCTGATCGATTTGAATATTTAGATCGCCTCGAGATCTGTGCTCTCAGCTGATCTTGAGATTTAAATATTTTAAATTTCCCCAAGATACGCACTCCCGGCCAATATTCGAATTTTAATTAATTAATTTTTTATAGATTATCTCAAAAATGTCTTCTGGATTTATCTCGAATATATCCAAACATAATGAAATTTATTTATTTTAACCACATGTTGTCCTAATTTGATTAGGATTTGGTTGTATGTGATTTTTAAATTTTTATTTGATTTGAATTAGGACATACAATTTTTTTATATGAACAAGCCCCTACTAGTCCCCCTGGTTCCGCCCCCGGTGCTTATGCATAATTCTGAATAACAACATATGAATGTAGTCATATGCATTTTTAGGTATATGAAGAGTGCTCCTAGGAAAGTAATCTTGTTACCAAAAATGTTTATCACTAGAGTACAGAAGCATATAAGGGATCTAATTATGCCAAAAACAAACATTTTACCTGTGGTTATTACTTTACCTTTATAGGTAGTACGTAATCTTGTGACATAGAGCAATAAGAAACAAAATACGTCATTGCTCACTCAATTGCAAAGGTTGAATTTAGACGTATGACAATAGGACTCTTTGAGACATCATATCTAAGACTCTTCTTCGTGTAAGAATTGGGATACCTATCGAAGCAACCAAGCCAGTTGTTTTGTGACAAGTGCAATATGATTAAAAAAAAACATGTTTTAAAGGACAAATTATTTATCAAAAGAAAAGTTAGATGAGAAGATTGTAGAGTCACCGAAGATTAAATCAGAGGATCATCTAGCCTACATTCTTGCAAAGCAATCCCTTTTAGAGTTTTTCATCATTTTAATTTAGACAAGTTTGGTGTGTGTGATATTAATGCACCCACTTGAAAGGGAATGTTGAGATTGCACAATATTCATTTTGATTATTTCCATTTGATAGCAGATTATATGGACTGTAAATTAGCTAAGATTAGGAATTAACTGAATTTGGAGATTTGTTTTTGTTAATACAAATAGGAACTCAATGCAGCTAAAACCCCTTTATAAATTGTTTGTAAAGGTTACAAACCAATAACTAGGAATGAATGAAAAACTTTTATAGAAAATTTTATTTTTCTATAAAATTTCAAAGTGACAGGCCAGGTAGATGAAGATGGTCTAGTGTGGGTTAAAGGTGCCAAGGATGAAGAGAAGTAACAGGTCAATCAATGAACCTAAGTTTCTCTTTGTGCATAATATCCATGAACCTCCTAGAAGATGTGACAATGGTGTCACTTCAAGGACCATACCATCTAATTGCAATTGTATGATTCCACGTGATGTGATGCTCCAAGCCACTTGATTTATAACTCAATTGAAGTGCTTAAATTACTTTAATAAGCTTCGATAGCATACTTTATTTTTAATATTTTATGATATATGAAGTCCCTTGTTTGCGAATGTGAAGTTGAGAATGGTTTTTATTGAATATTGCTTTTAGATTCCCTCAAAATATCTGAATCTTTTTTTTCCCGTCCCGTTTGTTTTCTTTTATTCCTTTTTTTAATATCATCTTGGATAATATAAACCATTTAACAACTACTACATAGTGCAATGGATTGTCATGTGAATAATAAATTAGCAAACTCAAAGTCAAATCTCTTGGTTGGTAGTACTGTTTCACTATTATACAATACTATGGTATATCATTCATTCATTGTTCATTAGGCCTCTTATTGGGAGAATGTCATTTTCTTCCCTACCATGGTTGCATATTAGAATGGGATTTTATTATCTCAGTTTGATTCTTAAAATTCTTCTGGACGTACATATAATAGAACTCTAATTGCATCACATAACATCTGGTCGAATTAATAAACCTCTAAGAGTCGATCCTACTACCATAATTGGTGTACCACCGTACTTATCTATCTCTTACCAATCTCTTATGAAGTAATGCTTGTTGCATTTATCAAAATAAATAAATAAATAATATAATATAAACCACTTGCCATCATGATACTCATCTTTTATAACTTGATGATTTATAAGATGGTAAATAAAAGGCGTCGGGGTCTAATTTTGTGTTGTTGCAATTCCCAATCACTTAGGGATGTCGCCACAACAGCTACTAGATCATCATTTAATGATTGTTGTTTTATTATAAGTATAACTCAAGTGTCAAGGTTAGCATCACTAACCCCAGCACACCTCTACATCGGGGTTAGTAATAAAACAGCAACCATTAACTGCTGCTATTGGGACGGCCCTAGATTCATATTTTTAGGAAGTCCCTAGAAAATGAATTTATACATATATTTATATGTATATACTGAATGCAATTAATCATCTTCTTTAAGGATGCCTTAGTGCTCAAAAAAATTACTTAAGGAAATGTTCACGAGCGTGATGTAGTGTGCATATCTATTTTTTATGAAAATTAATGAAATCCTGACCATGCTCTGTGGAGTGGACAAATTACCAAAGCACATATAATTCTTGCATGTTTATAATATTGTTTCTTATTTGATATTTTTTGAATAAAGGTGAAATTTTTTAACAACTAAATTTTTCAACAACTTAATTCTACCTATGTGTTGCATTGAATAAAACACTAATCTAATAGGGAATATATTTGTTTCATTCTTTCACCGTTTTCTTTGATATTATTACTAACTGTGTAGAATAAAGATAACTAAAGATGATATCTAACTAATGAATCAAATCATTTTTTTTTTTTGATAAAATGAATCAAATCATAGGACATGATAGTATCATGATATTCTAAATTTAAACTAATAAAACTAAATAAAAAGATAAGTCAATCATCTCTAAAAATATATATATATAAACTCATCTCGGAAAGTTTGCATCTCTTACAATCTTAGAAGTGGCTCTCACTCTGATACTAAATTCAAATAAAAATAAAGTAAAATATCATCAAATCAATCATAAAATATACACGTTAAAAACTAAAGATGATATGGCCAGTGGGCCGGATGAGGAAAAGACGCCCAAACGCAGCTTGAAGAAGCCCAATTGGACTAAAGATTATGTTATGTAAAGCATGTTTACTTAATTCTGCAGATTTTTTATTTACTTTTGAACTGGTCAATGATGTCTAACGGTAAGCATCATGGATATGCAACCTCCTCAATGTTAGTGGGAGTTGTTAGTTTACACGTTCTTAGAATCAAAGCTTTGTATTTATTTTCAGTAGGTTATTTTCATAAATGATTATGACTTTGTTGAGTAATTTATCAATTTTTCTTCCTAATATTTCTTAGAGGCGCTGGTTCCTCGCTCATATTTAGGAATCACTTAACAATTTGGTGCTTTCGTCCTGTGAATAATACCTCCATGACGCGATCCCTCTTTCGAACATTCACAATCAGCCTTGGATGAACAAATCAGCAACCTCATGGAAGCCATTCGCACCATGCAGACTAGGTTGGATGCTTCGAATGCCGCAGCCAAACAGAAAGAAACTGAATTCAAGCTAAGAGAAACAGAAGCTGAAAAACATCACGAGTCCTTGATGGCTTTGGTTTCGAGTCTGCTGCCTCAGTCACAAGCTCCGACAACACAAAATTCAACTGATAAACAACCTGTTTACATGGTTAGATCCCCTTCCACTACACCCATTTTTTATGTCCCTCATAACTAATTTTCCACTGCCAAAATGGATCTTAAAATTCCAAAAATCAATTTATCTCCATTTGATGGTTCTAACCTATTGGATTGGCTTTTCCAAGTAAACCAATATTTTACCTACTATAACATACCCCCCCCCTCCCCCCACACCACCCATTCAACTGATAAACAACCTGTTTACATGGTTGGATCCCCTTCCACTACACCCATTTTTCATGTCCCTCATAACTCATTTTCCACTGCCAAAATGGATCTTAAAATTCCAAAAATCAATTTACCTCCATTTGATGTTTCTAACCTATTGGATTGGCTTTCCGAAGTAGACCAATATTTTACCTACTATAACATACCCCCCCCCCCCCCCCACCCCACCCCCCCATTCAACTGATAAACAACCTGTTTATATGGTTGGATCCCCTTCCACTACACCCATTTTTCATGTCCCTCATAACTCATTTTCCACTGCCAAAATGGATCTTAAAATTCCAAAAATCAATTTACCTCCATTTGATGTTTCTAACCTATTAGGGAGATCACTTTGATAGGGATGCAAGTGTATGTCCCAATCGTGTAATAAAGTGTGCATAAGTGCAAAATGTCAATCCACGGGAAAAAAAATGAATACTAGTAATGAATCTAAACCCGAAAAATAGCCTGAAAGATCGAATGTTGTGTGTGTGAACAAAAGCAAAAAAATATATAGAAAATAATAGGGGAGAAGTCAAGGAAGAAAGCCATGTCCGGGCATAGCATATCTCTAGGGTTATAAGGTACAGGACAATAGTTGTCTAAACATGCAATCATATTTGAACCAAAAGGTTTCCAGAATTATACAAAACCCTAATTTCTCAGGCAAAGTGTAACTGAATAGGTGCATAGCTGATACAAACATGTACACAATTACATTAACACTCTATAAAACCTTATTGTGGATTAATGATAATCTCTTAAGTAAATACTCTCCTCCCAAAAAGAGATTATCCCTAATCCTAATACAAAGCAGAAATGCAATTTCTCTTAAAATCCATCCCACATGATTGCAAAGAACACAAAAATTATCACTAATCCACTCAGAAGGATGGCGGGAGACAAAGTCTCTTAGATACCCTAACTAGGGGTGTACCCACTATCGTCTCAAATTGCGGCAAGTCTATAATAGGTCAGAATTTCTTCTCATCGCGTAACAATACCAAGTATGGTTGCTAGGGCTTTCGCCTTGTTAGCAATCAAGCATTCAATCATGCAATTAGACTCAAAAAGATTTGATTGCAAATGAGAAATCAATTAAAGCATCAAAGATCCAACAACCAAAGTCAATAATATAAACCCTAGAGTTCAACTATGCCCAAGCACCTACAAATTAGCCCTCCATTAATGAAGGCCAAGCATTCAAGATACAAATAATAGAGGAAAACATGAAAGCCATGAAAACCCCTTTTTCAATCCCTAGGATGAAGAATCATCAGAGAAGTTGCTTGAAAAGCTTCCACGCACGCTGCCAAGATGAGCTTGATGGCTATGATCTTCAATCCCTTTAATGTAGATCCAAATTAGTCTCCAAATCACTCCTTAGGTACTAGAGATTTTTCTCTTATCTTCTCTAACTTCGCCTCCAAGAAACACCCACAAATAATAAAAGGATAGAATAGAGTCTACCCGAAAAATCCTCATAAGTTCTATTTATATTCGACTACTTATAAACTGTTTACTTTCGTAAGGGCTAGACTGTAAGGGAGCTGGAGAAGATGGTCGCGAGCCTTACAGGAATGCTTAAGGCCATAAGTCAAATCAGTAAGGTTTTCTATATGTGTTACGATCCAGCTTGCGGCAGTAAGCGCTGGACCGTAAGCTTCACTGTTCTGCTTCTTATGACCGTCTTTACGGGCATATGCTATGGTCGTAAGTTCCTCTAAATGATTCTTACGGGTATAAGCCTTGCCCGTAAAGTCCTCTAGATTGATTCTGAATCCCTCTTACGGGCATATGCATGCCCGCAAGGTTCTCTAGAACTTGCTTACCTTGTCCTTGTTTCAATGATGTCGAGAAAGCTCCAAATTCATTGTTTGAGGTCTAAAATTCTTCTTTTGGCTTTCTCTCATCTTGAAGTGTTGCCTAAAGCCTGTAAATGTGAAACACACTAGATTAGTGTTGAATTCCACAATATGATCTTAATACATACCGAATGAGTGTACAAATTGGTATAAAATACATGCATGTTGTACACTCATCACACTTGTTGGAATGTCTTCACTAGCACAATTGAAACCCGTTTTGACCCACTTCATATGAAAATCACCAGGCAACCTTATTCAAACTACTTCAGACCAGCACTGTCAACGCATACTAGTCCAATTTGAACAATTATGTCAATAGCTTGAACACTGAAGCCATTCTTAATTACTTCCTCTCCGATCTCCAACAAGACATCCAACAGGAACTTGCTACCCTGCAGCCTCAAACTATTAAGAACGCCATTAGGCTTGCTAAGTTGGTTGAAGCCAAGCAAAATGATACTCGTCCCCGCCAAACCTACTACTTATGACCCACTTCTACAAACTCCGTTACACAACTTCCAACAATTATTTCGACCCCAACCCTTATTGCCTCTAGTCCTATCTTACCACTAGTCACCAACACCCTTGTGCCACAAAAATCAACACATCCACTACCATTTCGTCGTCTCTGTTAGTTAATATCACAAAATTATAAAATACCATCAAAGGCATGTGGAAGCACAAATAAAATTGTGATATTGTCTAATTGTTTTAGTGAACGCTCTATATTAAATTAAAAGGCCTAGAAAATTACCTCTTAATGTTTGAAAGCCTTTCCTTTGATGTTCCAAATTTATCTCTCGGATTGTTGTAGATCTCCTAGTGTCGAACGAAGGTCCCACGCCTCTAAATCACACACAGGAATTAAGAAACAATCTCCTTTTCTTCTCCAAATAGCGGCTAGGGTTAGAGAAGAAGAGAGAGCTTGGGGATTTTTCTCACTCGAGAATTAATTGATTGATTCTAGGGTTATAGAGGAGTCATATATATAGACTTCATAAAACATAATAAACATTGTTCAATTATGAAGTCCTATTTAAAATATGAACCTTCATAATATGATAAACATTATCATAGAAGTTCTAATAGAAATATGAGTCCTAATCTAACTAAAACCACTTTTGTCTTTGAGTCCTTATAATTTTGATTATTTATTCGACTCCATCAAATTTAAATCAAAATTTAAACTTAAGACAAAAATCCTAGACCAATTTACAATTTCACTTATCCCATGAAGTAAAATTGTAAATTGACAATTTTACCTTTGTACTCAAAAACTAGACTGATTCTTTATCCCATTAAGCGTGACTCCCTAGATTCATTCCGATTGGCAATGGGAGGATACCAATAAACATGGGTGACACCTAGCCAGCCCCGTTGCCCCACGTCATAACCCAATCGAACACAAATGAGTAGATCATTACGAACCTTTCCGATTATAATTACCATATGTGTATAAACCTTTCGTTCTTGTATCCCAACCGAGTGAGAGCCATGGTAATTGTCAAACTCACTGAACTAGATCATATGCAAATAACTATAGTAGGGTGAGATTACCAAATTATCCTTTGTGTCCCACAAGATTAGTTTGACTGCCTTGGCCAAGGTCTTCTAATCTCACATACTTATAATTGCATAGGATACTAACTCGTTTACTTGTAAGAGAACGAATTCCATTTTGGTGATCACTCACAACTGCTACTTGCCTGACATAATCACACTTCGAGGTCGGCCTACCAAAAGGTGAACTGAGCCTAACAATTCTAGTAACAGACTAGTCATCACAAATATATTGTGATCATGATATCTCAGGTCTAAGGTCCACTCATATGATCATAACCAACAGTTCCAATCATTGACTGTCAAAGAGTAAAACCCATATGATTGGTTTGTTATGAGTCATGTTCGAATACACAAATCCCAGTTATGCATTTATGACATATACTCCCACTATACCATAGTGTTCAACTAGCACTCTTTGTTAAAGTATTTGTCATACAAATCCTTACGAACCTTTAACGCCCAATTAAAGGTTCTCCGATTTGGGAACTATTTAAGTGTATATGTATCAAACCCTTCTAGTGCTCTCCTCTTTATCCCACAAGGAGTAGAATGTTTAACTTAATACGCATGGACTATGATATTCAAAACTAATTATAATGCCATCACAAGATTTATATGAACATCAAAACAAATGCCTATAATAATAATAATGTATAATATAAATAAAATGGCCTAATACAAGTATTCTCATTGTCATTTAAGGGCATAATCCTAACAGTCTCACCCCGGCCGAAATCCACGAACGTTGCTCAAAAGGCTTATGTTACAGTTGTGATGAGGAATTTCAACCCGGCCATAAATGCAAATCACCCCAATTTCTAACTCTTATTGGTTATGATCATGAAAACCAATATGAAGACAAACACCTTGCTAGAGCTTATCGAATCTCAACCAGAACCACCAACAAATGACCCAAATCCATCCTACCCCCTCCCACCTTATTACTATAGCCACCGGGCCCAAAGAACACTCAATTTCATCTCTCCATGGCTGCTTATTTGGGATTCCCTAACCCCAAAACTTTGAGGGTAACACGTACTATCAATGGCCATCATTTCATTGTCTTGATCGACTCCAGTAGTACTCACAACATTGTACAACCACGAGTTGTAGAATTTCTGAAACTAAAAATTCAGGACATGCCTCAATTCATGGTCATGGTGAGTAATGGAGAATACTTGGGGTGTCAAGGCAATTGTGCTGATGTAGAAATCTGGCTACACAATTCTAGGTTCTTTCTTTCTCTACTTGTTCTTCCTATCCAAGATGCAAAAATTGTACTTGGTGTTGAGTGGCTGATTTCTCTATTCACTGTATAAGTTTCATGCATAAAGGAAATCCCATCTATCTATCCAGGAATCATGCAGTAATTACTACATCTTCATCATAACTTAACCGCATGCTACAAATTAATTCAATAGCCTTACTAAATTCCCTCACCCTTGAACCCTATCCACTATCTCCATAGCTCCCAACACCCAATGATTTGAATGATCACCCAGTTGCCCAAGCCTTACTGAATGAATTTCAACCCATTTTCTAGCAACCAACTAGTCTACGACCTCCACAACCTCATGACCATCAAATACATCTACTTACTAATGCTAAACCTGTAAATATTAAACCCTACTGATACCCCTATTACCAAAAAGAAATCATGTCTACATTGATAACTGAAATGCTACAGGATAGTTTCATCAAACAAAGTTAAAGTGCTTACTTTTCCCCCTGTACTATTGGTTTAAAAGAAAGATGGAACTTGGAGGTTCTACGTTGACTACAGGACACTTAATTCAATCACTATTCCAGATAGATTTCCTATTCCTACAGTTGATGAGTTATTAGATGAATTAAAAGGGGCAACAGTGTTTTCCAAAATCGACCTACGACCCAGTTACCACTAGATCCGTGTGGTCCCTGAAGACGGTCACAAAATAGCCATTTAAACATTTAACGGCCACTACGAATTTTTAGTCATGCCATTTGGACTCTCAAACGCTCCCTCAACTTTTCAAATTGTGATGAATGATTTTACAGCATGGATTTGTACGGCCACTATGAATTTTTAGTTTCATCAAACAAAGTTTGTGCTTGTTTTCTTCGATGACATTCTAATCTACAACATGGATTTGGAATCTCACTTGAATCATTTACATCAGGTTTTCACTATTTTATCGAATAATATCTATTTTGCAAAATTATTGAAGTATGTATTTGTTATTCCTCGCATCCATTACCTTGGGCACATTATTTCAGGAGATGGCGTTCATGTTGATCTAGATAAAATCAAAGCAATTCTCGAATGGCCTATTCCCACCACCATTTCAGTTTTACATGGTTTTCTTGGATTAGCTGGATATTATTGACGGTTCATGCATAACTATGCTACTTTCACCTCACCATTCACGGATTTGTTTCAGTCCAACAATTTTACATGGACTCCAAAGGCACAACAAGAATTTGACATTCTTAAAACCAAGATGACAATGCTTCTCATGTTAGCTTTACGGGGCTTCTCTGCTTCTTTTGATATTACCACTGAAGCATCCAGTATTGCAGTGGATGCTGTGTTATCCCAACGGGACCAACCAATCGCTTTCTTTAGCACGAAGATGGGTCCTTGTCTACAAGTGTTGTTAACTTATACGAGGTAAATGTATGCTATAACGGAAGCAGTCAAAAAGTGGCGACATTATCTACTTGGCAAACCTTTTATTATCCATACATATTAGAAAAGCTTAAAACACCTATTATCACAGCAAATCCAAACTCCTGAAAAACGAAAAATGGCTCACAAAATTATTGGGATTTGATTATGAGATTGTTTACAAACCTAGCCATGACAACAAAGTTGATGACGCCCTCTCCCGTGTCAATCTACCTCTTTTTGCAAAATTATCAACATCGATTGCACCTTGGGCCTCCATCTTTAGAGAATTCTTCACCAACACAGATGACAGGTTACAATTCCTAAATAAAGGAAGGTCAAAGCCTGATCACTTTGCTCATTTTCATGTCCATGATGGCTTGATCTACTTCAAGGAAAAGATATAGATCCCTTCCAAAACCAACTTACCACAATAATTGCTTACTAAGTTCCATAGTTCTCCAATGGGAGGACACTCCAGGATCAAAGCTACACTTGGTCGACTGTCTTCTGTATTCTTCTGGCCTGGAATGAGAAAAGATGTTCATAGATTCATTACTGCTTGTCAAACTTGTCAACATAATAAATATCTCACAACTAAACCTTATGGTCTCCTTCATCTCTAACCTATCCCCCGATCATGTTTGGGAAGATATCTCCATGGATTTTATCACTGCCCTGCCTAATTCCAATAACAAAACCACTATCTGAGTATTGGTGATAGATTAAATAAATTCACCCATTTATACCTTTACCTCCAAAATACTCAACTGCTTACTTAGCCTCCATTTTCCTCAGAGATATATACAAAATACAAGGCCTACCAAAAACTATCATCTCAGATAGAGATCCCATTATCTTATGCAATTTGTGGAAAGAACTATTTCAAAAGCTAGGCACATCATTACACTATAGTAGCACCTACCATCCCCAATCTGATGGTCAAACAAAAGTAGTAAACCAAACCCTCGAATGCTATCTACGCTACTTTACCTCTGATCACCCTCGGAATTGGACCCGCTACATACACCTCACCCAATACTGGTATAATTCTCCCTCACACACTGCCACTGGCCTCCCACCCTACCAAGCATTGTTTGGCCGACCTCCCATAGTCATACCACACTACCAGAAAAAACCTCTCATGATGCCCCCATTGACAATACACTACACACCCACCACCAAATCTTAGACAAAATCAAGCGCCAAGCAGCATATGAAACACAATGCGGACAAGCATAGGTAAGACAAAGAATTTAAACCAAGGGATTTAGGCTATATCAAGCTACAAACTTACAAACAGGTGACTATCCAACACTGAATCTCAAACAAGTTTTCCCAATGTTATTTCAGGCCATTCACATTTATTCGTAGCATTGGCATAGTGGTTTATCAACTAGATCTGCCAAAATGGTTTCAAATCCACCAGATTTTCCATGTCTCAAAACTTCAATAATGAAAAGGAACACCATCTGACAATGAGACAAAGCTGCCTCCGGAGTCGCTTAATACTCACCTCCCTCACATACCCGAGAACCTTTTACAAGTGAGAAGTGTTATGAGATTAGGGAAACTAAAAAAAGAAGCCTTGATTAAATGGTCTGATCTTGGTGATGAGGAGTCGAGCTAGGAAGATTTCAAGTCAATCTTAGTCGCTTATCCAAAATCTTTTCCCCCACTAACAACATGTGTAAACCGTTGTATCTTCTGGAAACTTCTAATGGCTAGCTAGACTCTAGTCTTGAGGACAAGAATTTATTTAGGGAGAAGAGTATTGAGGACAAGACTTCTAATGGCAGCTTAAAGAAGCCCAATTGGACTGAAGATTATGTTATGTAAAGCTTGTTTACTTAATTCTGTAGATTTTTAATTTGCTTTTTGATCTGGTCAATGATGTATAATCGTAAACATCATGGACGTGCAACCTCCTCAATGTTAGTGAGGAGTTGTTAGTTTAAACATTCTTAGAATCAAAGCTTTGTATTTATTTCAGAAGGTTCTTTTCATGAATGATTGTTTCTTTTGTTGAGTAATCTATCGATCTTTCTTTTTAATATTTCTTGGAGTGGCCAGTTCCTTACTCATATTTAAGAATCACTTAACAAAAGATTATACCAAATAAGTCAAATCGCAAGATATAAAAATATCTGACGCAGCATGGTGTCTAATAATTTTATTATTTTAAATTTAAATATTCAAAGTAGTTTTATTTAGTATTTTTTAATTATCTTAGATTTATTAGTTAGTTTATTATCCAATAATTTGTAACTATTTTAGTTTTATTTACTATTTTGTCCTTAGTTTAGGTCTCTATAAATATTGTTTTAGGGTTTTGTGGAAGGGGATTGATGAATTGGAAATTGATTTTCTTGTTTACTCTTATTTGAGTGTGAGTTCTTGGATTAGAACAGCGTATCCGTTGCGCAGGTGGTATCAGAGAGAGAATGTCAACTGGTGGCGACGGTGGGGGTCTTCGTGACGGTGATCAGGAGGCTAGAGCCCCTCTAGGGGATGAAGCGTTGCAACGATTGGAGCAACGGATGGATCTCAGATTCTGGCGTTTTGATGAGCGCTTTGAAGAAATTGTAGATCGTCTGGATGCTCTACAAATTGATGCACACAGGATATGAAATGACAATGGAAGGCCAGGGGTGGAGGTGGCTCGTGGTGTTCCTATTTACAGACGTCGTCTTGTCCCAATTCATAGACAATATGTCTATGATGAAAATTCAAAGGAAGAAGATGATTTTGAACCAAATTGGTTCAGACGTGATCAACCATATGAAGGCCAAAGGGCGAGAAATAATTATGGCCGTGTTGAAAGGGATGGTGGAGATTTCCGGTTAAGGATGGATATCCCGTTTTTCAACGAAAGCTTGGCCATAGAAGAATTTCTGGATTGGATTGCAGAAATTGACAGATTCTTTGACTACATGGAGACCCCTCCAGAGAAACAGGTTAGATTGGTAGCATGCCGTTTGAAAAGGGGAGCATCTACATGATGGAAACGGATTCAATCTAGGAGAGAAAGAGAAGGTAAAGGTTCTATACGAATTTGGTACAGAATAAAATATTTATTGAAGAGGGAGTTTCTACCCCCAAATTTTGAGCAAATCTTGTTTCAGCAATACCAACATTGTTAACAGGGCAGTCGGTCTGTCCATGAATACACTGCGGAATTCATGAGACTGGCTGAGAGAAACAACCTCCTTAAGTCAGAAGGGCAGCAGGTTGCAAGGTATTTGGAGCGGTTGAGGCCATCACTCAGAGACAAAATCGGTGTACAAGTTATCCGAAACTTATCTGAGGAGAAAAATATGGCTCTAAAGGTGGAGTTGATGCAACAAGAACGAGGTTGAAGAAACCATGAAGATTACAAAGCTGAAGAGTCCGCAGATGAGTTTGAAGACCATAGAAATAAAAACAACAACCAATACAGAAGGAACAAGACAACAGAGACTGTAGGGAAATATCAAGAAGGGAAAGATAAAGAAATCAAGAAAGCAAAAAATCCCTATACGAAACCTACTGTAGGGAAGTGTTTTAGGTGTAATCAACATGGACACAAATCAAATGAATGTCCCTTGAGAAAGACCTTGAACATTATAGAGAAGAATAAAGAAATTATTTGTGAGCCAGATGATGATGAGGAAGATGAATATGAAGCAGATGAGAGATAAATTCATCTTATAAGGCAGATAATATCAACTCCCAAACATGAAGAGCAGATTCAAAGCCATCAGTTGATTAATAATAAGGTGTTCAATACTATTATTGATGATGGAAATTGTGAAAAGATAATTAGGGAAGATTTTAAAAATGAGGATAACGATGAAAAAGTTGATTGGAAAAGTGTTGATGAAAGAAAGAAGACCAATGAGAAGGATTTCTGGGGCATCTCAAAGAATCCAAGCTAAGGATGTGGCTATTTTCGAAGAAGAAGAGAAAGAAAGCTACTAAATGGGAAGATTTCAAGAACAACAAATTTAAATTTTGGAATGGTGATGGTTTGCTGAAATATTCAATTACAAGCTTAATTGCTCAGATTAAAACTCGAGGTCGAGTTTCTAGCGAGTGGGGATGAATGACGCAGCATGGTGCCCAATAATTTTATTATTTTAAATTTAAATATTCAAAGTAGTTTTATTTAGTATTTTGTAATTATCTTAGATTTATTAGTTAGTTTATTATCCAGTAATTTGTAACTATTTTAATTTTATTTACTATTTTGTCCTTAGTTTAGGTCTCTATTAATATTATTTTAGGGTTTTGTGGAAGGGGGTCGATGAATTGAAACTTTTATGTTTTTGGTTTGCTCTATTTTGAGTGAGTTCTTGAATTAGAACTGCGTATCCGCTGTGTCAATATCATAATATCTTAAATCAATAGATAAAAATAACATAATTATCTCTAACACATGAAACTACAATTGCATGGCAATTATAAGTTGCTTGATATCCTGTCTTTCCTTGAAATATTTAAAAATGACCTTAACAATGCCTAGTCTAGTTTTAGAAGAATTCTCAATTATTAATAAGAATCTGGTACTTCAAAAATGATAATCAATCTTTCATGATTTTTTGAGAATCCATGTTCCATCTCTTGTAGATCTTCTTCAAGATGAAAGTAGGATGGAGAAATTAAGGAAGAAACCTGGCTTTTTTCAATTAACATTGTGGCAGCAGTGACATATATGAAGATAGGGACAAAAGCCGGCCCATGCATTTTCATCCGGCCAACACAAAGATTGGATTACAAGTATGCACTCACAGAAGGACCCTTAGCACCATTGTAACTAAATAAAATTTTCTAATTTGTTGTCGTTTATGTATAACGAATCCAAAGTAATTCACTGTATATATCTTGGGTCCATCCCACATAAGTGGGAAGGTTGAATGGCACCATATCTACGTCCTTTCCCACAATAAACTTGCACAAAACATGAAAGGCCCATCATATAAATACAAAATTGTCACTTTTTTTATCGGAAGATAAGATAAGAAATTGCTTATAACCCCAACCCCACCCATCCACCCATCCCCCCACCCCAAACCCATACTTTGAAACCACTCCTTCTGATGCCCATCAATGATGCTTTCCTTGAGTGCACTCTCACTAAAGCACTTATTTAAAAGCTTGAAAACACCTCAAATGACCTATAGAAAGAGACATTCACTATGCAAAAACACACATTCACACTGTCTTACTCTATTTAACCCTCATTGAAAACTTCCAAAACCACTACTACAAGATACACATGCAACCTGAGGTCTAAATCTGTTGAGTCTAGATTTATAAGGTTAGGTTTCACCAATGCATGCACAATTAATGGCAGTTGGAACTGAATGGGAACGTGCGACCAAAGCATGCGTGATCATGCAAACAAAGTTTTACATCCTTTGAGCACTAGAGAGAAACAAACCGGCCTTCCAACTTTAGAAATCTCACGCCATTTGCTTCTTCCCCCACAACTCACACCATTTTCATCTCCTCTCCCACTCCATCCCCCACATCATTCTTGTTTTCCTTCAAGCATAACCCAACTCTTCCAATTCACATATATATATGTATATATATATATATATATCAATGCAAACAAAACTCGCTAATTATCTCCGTCACAATATCAATTCAAACAATGAATCCATTCCTAATCATCTTCTCCATCACTTTGGTTCTCTTTAGTAACATCCATTATTGTTCTTCGGAGACCACCAGTGAGAAGCTGGACATCGTCTCAGAGACATGCAAGAGATGTGCTGATGGAGATCCAAATGTGAGCTTCAATCTCTGCAACAACTCTCTAAGTTCAGTTCCAAAAAGCCATAAATCAGACCTCAGAGGACTTGCACTCATTTCTCTAAAACTCTCCATCAAAAATGCCACTCATGTTAAGTCACAGGTTAAGAAGCTCTTGAAGGCCACACCAGCAAATGATACGTACATGAGGTCATGCTTGGAGAGTTGTGAGGAGTTGTATTCTGATGCCATCTCTGCACTTAGAGACAGTGTTAAAGCAATCAAAGCCAAGAGGTTTGATGATGCTATAACTTATCTTAGTAGTGTTGTTGATGATCCACAGACTTGTGAAGATGGTTTCAGTGAAGGTGGCATTGTTTCTCCACTAGGGAAAGAGGATGACAACTTCTTTGGCCTCTCTGCCATTTCTTTATCTATGTCAAGCTTGCTTGCTTAAAAAAATACTGTTTAAAGTGATCTTTTGTACATGTTTGTTCTTATTATTTATTGATAATTTTGATTCTTTATGATCAATATATATATGAATTGAAGTTTGTAATATTGAAATTTGAGTTCTTGGATTGATTAAAAATATTTAAGTTGTTGATTTAGATAATACGGCAAAGGATTTATAGCCCAATGACATTGGATCCAATACTAAAAGTAAATATAAAACATTCAAGAGTCGTAAGTTCAAATCTCATTAGATATAGTAATTGTAACAGATTGTCGATGTAGGTAATTCGATTTTCAATCAGCACCCCATATAATTAAGTAAAGACACTCAAGCTGGATAATTGATTGTTAGTCGTGTGCATGCCCTTCCAATAACAGCGCTAGTCTCATTTATCAAAAAAAAAAAAATAGATAATACTTAAAGTGCAGCTTTAGTCTACAAATTAGACGTGCATGAACATCGAATAGCGGAGATTGGGCTATAGGAGATATACATTCAATTAATCATCTGGTCAAAACAAACAAAAAAAAAAAAGTTTAAAGGTTCAAGTAACTTATGTTTAATTATATTCAAAATATAAATATCCTTATATTATAATCTAAAGAGCGTGCGTGTATTGAAATTAAAATAAAAACAATATAATAATAATAAGAGATAGAAAAAAATAATTTTACAATGGTCATGTCTTTCCAAAAAAAAAAAGTTTTAAATTAAAGCAGGTTGTTTCATTGTTTTTTGAAAAATAAATATATACCTTTGCACAGTCTTCTTTAACACAAAAAAAAACAAATTTATAGTACATTAATATTTTAATATTCCAAAAGATAGAATAAAAAAATTAAGTAATTAAAATCATAATTATAAGACCCAGTTATTTAAAATTACTAGGCATGTAATATTAATTATACAATGACATATAGCTCCAACTGTATATATTGGTAGATATCGAAGAAATAAGAGTGTTGTTTTTAATCTATACTATTTTCTCTTCTCGATGGGTCAGATATTCATAAAAAAGACAGACCGAGAACCTTTAGTGTTAGTCTTGATGTAATTCTCTTTTCTAGTAAAAAATTAACTCCACTTTGAATCTTAAAATAAATCATTGTGTAAAACGCCCGTTCAATTAACACAAAATTTTAATAATAAAATAACTAATCACATGATTTAATTTGAATCTATATATAAATTAGAATAATATGTCTAAAGATATTCAAATAATTAACACACTTATAAAACACGACCTAACTTCTTCATTTCCTAGCAAACAATTAAAAAAAACCTTTAATGGATCATTGATATCACTATAATTAAATAAGTTTTATTAATGCAATACATTAACTCATAAACAAATAAAAAGAGTTTGGGTATAATTCTGAACAATACACTCACCTATTTTATCATTGTCTTCCTCCTCATAAACTTTAATTTTTAGAAAAATATAATTTTGGGAAAAAGATTAAATAAAGATTTTAATGTCCGGTTAGGTTGATCAACATTATTCTCAACAAAAAAAAGTAGGCTAATGAACATTGAGTTATTTGTTATGCTTAGGATGTGGTTTTATTTATTACTTGGGCCTACTAAGAGCCTTTCACATAAAGGTTTGATGTAGCAAATTGCTTTGCTTAAATTGGATTCTAATTTATTGGGTTAATTGATTACTTGCAAGAGTATGCAATCATTTTTTTCTTATGAATTGATGTTTGTAATATTGATATTCTTCCTTTTTGGATATATATGCGTAAAATTTTTTATTTTAACCAATTGCTTACAAGGGTATGCAACCAATTTTTCCTATGAATTGATGTTTGTAATATTGATATTCTTCCTTCATAGATACATATGCTTAAAGATTTTATAATAAAAATTTTGTCTACATTTTCTATAAATAAATAAGAGTGAGTAATTAGTGATATATCTTTATAAAAAAAACTATTTTTATCATTTTTCTATCGAATAAGAGATCTAGAGTTTAAATACATAGTTTGTATACATTCAAAAAACTTTAATTATTTATATGTCTCTCTTTGATTAATAGTCAGTTTAAATTTTTTATAAAAAGTTAGATTTGTAGTTTATTTTATGGCTGGTATGTTTTTAAAATTAATTTTTTAACTGAATTTTAGTTTGAAAAACATATACTTATGCTCGATACTAATATAAAGAAAATATGGTTATTATTAATAAATTTTTAAGTCATATATATAAGCAAAAAAAGAAAAAATTTAATTAGGTAACAAAAATAGTTTTTTTTTGTTTTTTTTTTTTTTTTGCTGATTTGCATGCAATAAATGAAATATATAAATACATTGCATTTTATTTTGTCATAGTGTATAAATAAAATATTAAAAATTGCGGTTTTTTTAAATAATGTGTTTTTTTTATTTAATTACAAAAATATGTATATTTTAAATTATTTACGGATTTAAGTAAAACGAAGTGGGGTGGCAGTACGACTGTTTTAATTTTTTCAGTGCTTTTGAGTGCACTAGCACTAAAAACGGGACAGACTGTTCCCTTTTCCCCTCTTTTCATTTTTTTTATATTTTTTATCCTTTTTTATATATTTTTTAAATTTTATACTATTTATCATTTTAACCGTTTATGTTTATACAATTTTAATTACATTTCTATTTTTTTAATTACTGATTTTTTGCACTTTAACCCTATATTTCTTTTGTAATTATTTCAATAATTTATTTGTGGTTTTTTTAAACCAATTTTTTTAAGAAAATTTGTTATGTAGATATAAAACATTATTTGAAATTAGAATTATTATTGTTTATGCTTGTTACTGGTAGATGACGTGCCTCTTTAATCCAAGCATTGAAGGATTCTGCCACGTTGGAGTACATCTGGCACCATCGCATTCCTTTAAATAAAAAATTTGACCAATGATCAACATCCGACTTATTTAGCAACCAAGCATGTATGTCAGGCGATATACATGTAAGTTCACAAACTGCATCATCAAACACTTTCGAGGTGTATGCGTACGCAATTTTGACGATTACTACCCAGCATTGCATTCGCATAGCTTTATCGATGTTAGAGTTGGTCTTCATGAAGTTCGCCTCCAAATGTCGTAGGCAATAATCATGTGGTGATGAGGGAAAGATTCAGACGACGGCATTCACAAGACCCTTGGATCGATCTGATATGAATGTTATGACTTTGTCATAGTCATCCTCACCGTACAAGGCCTCACCAAGAGTAGCAACAACCAGGTCCAGTTGTCATCAGTTTCGTTGTCGACAATAGTAAATGCTACGTGGAATAGACCATCATTGCCACCTTTCGCAGTTGCACCTAAAAGAACCCCACCACACTTGGCTAGCAAATGAGTTCCACCAATGAAAAGTAATGGCCTGCACCCCTGCTTGAACCCTAACAAACAACCCCCAAATGAAAAGAAAGCACGCTTAAACCGCTCGCCGTCATTCTCAATGGTGACAACGCTACCAGGATTTGTCTCGAATACTTTATCTGCGTACCATAGAAGCAAATCGTAGCCACTAACCTCGCTACCATGAATCACCAAACTAGCAACCTTCTTCCCCATCCAAGCACGCTTGTATGGTAGGCGAACACCATGGTCACGCAATATGTCTTTCTGTATGTCAACAGCTCTGTACAATGGGTTTTTTTTTAATTTATGTATGACACGTTTGGAAACCCACTTCTTGCTTACTTTTGGATACGCTGTCGTACCAATGCCTCCACTGCAAATATGAGTTGCTTGCATTGTCTTCAGCCGAAACGTGTCATGAATTCCCTCTTTAGAAGCATGCACTCGCCATTGCCATTCTGGAGCAGCGCACCTTACAGTCACTCTGATTTTGTCATTTTTTATAAAAGTAAAGTCAAAATTTTTCTTTATAGCTATGCTCCGCAGGCAATCTTTAAAATGATCTGCGTTCTCAAACCGTTACCCTACTTGCAAAGTAGAACCATCGTGTGCATCGGTGCATCCGCCAACACTCAGCGCCCCAGAAGAATTATGTTGGGAAAGGAAAGTATCACCAGTGGGGTTTATGCTGTTCGACAATGACTCCCTGCATTCAAAAAACCCAAACAAACAAAGAAAACAAAATATTATACACAGGAAGCAAAATATTATACATAGGAAATCAATAATATACCCAAAAACAAATATTATACACAAGAAACCAATATTATACACAGGAACCTAAAACTATACACATGAAACCATTATTAAATATAGTAAACAATTATTATACACAGAAAGTAATAATATAACATAGGAAATTATTAACATTCAAAAGGTCGTTGTTTTATTACAATGGGATCAAGGGTGTCGAGTTTCCATCTGCAGAAACAAGTACTTCCTCGACAATGATGTCCACGACGAACTTGTTGAAGCTATGGTATGTATGACACATGCGTTGAAAATCCACGTCGGACTCAATAGGGCAAAGCGTTTTGTATGAGTCAGGCATTACCAACTTCACTTTCACTTGAGAAGCATCTAGGGACCAACGGGCACATATCTCACCCATCACTGACTCCCATGAACTTAATACAGTAAATTGTAGCATACGGCCTTCTCCTTTGAATCTCGCCACGGCAAAGTAAGTTTTCATTGTTGAATCACGGCACAAATACAACAACAATAAAAAAAAAACAACAAGGTCAATAGAAAAAACCAGAAGAAAAACAAGCAGAAGAAGAAGGAGAACAACAAAAAAAAAAAAGAAGAAGAAGAAGAAAGCCAAGAACAAAAATAACAACAACAATTACAAGAAGAAGAACAACAACAACAACAAAAACAAAATGAACAAGTTTAAGAATGAAAAGAATAAGAACAAGAAGAAGACGAAGAAGAAGAACAACAACAACGACAACTTCTTGCGCGTACAGGATTTCACTTCAAGCATTGGCAACGGGCCAAGATGAAGAACGACAAACCCAACAAAAAATGGCAGCAAGAATGAGAAGGAGTGAAATATCCCCTCCTTTCTGACAAAATATATTTCATGGCCTTACTTGCATTAAATGGGATTTGACATGGAGAGGAAAAAGCTACTTTTTGCTTTTTGGTACATGGGCATTTGTGTAATTTCCTCCCCCATTAACTGACGAAAGTAACACCAGAGACATTTTTGAATTTACTTTTAAAAAGGAAGGATCTAAAGGAAAACAAAAATGTCAGAGGGACTGTAGTGGAAGTTTGAAACTTTTCAAGGATTTTTAAGTAATTTTTCTTATATTTTATCCCCATCTACACAAACGCATGAAAAACAAGGCTCATGATGAACCTAAAATGGGCATACACATACATTTTAAGGGATCTGCACCACTAAGAAAAAGTTGAGAATATAACCATTATAATGAATATAATAATAAAATGGAAGTCACCCCTATCCACAAAAGCCTCCACTTCTTTTTGTTCCCTGCAACCACTAGTGAAAAAGAGAAGAAAAAGGTCAGTACATGAACGTAGTGTGTATTGTAGACCTTGTAATAATGTCATATCCTATATATTTTATATTATAGAGAATTTTACATATATACCCCTGAAGAACCTCTTGATTATGATTGTACCAATAATAATAATGTCAGACATAGGAGATACTGATTGAACCATAATTAATTGTTTACTACATGGTATAAATGCCTATTAAGTACCTTTGATAGCCTTATGAAAGGCACACAACCCTAATGATTTTTTCATACAAATCAAAATTATTTTTAAAGTATTTTTTTATAATGAAAGTGACAAGTGCTGTATACATCAGGAGTGTGCACAAGAGTTGAGAATTAATTGTCCAACCCACGCATTCTCAGACGGGGTTGAGCGGATTAAGTTGCAAGCCCGCACCAACAAACGATGACCCGTTACCATTATTGTTTTCAACTAGTCTTGAACTCAAAACCTTTTAAATGTCGCACCCTCATTTTCCTACAATAAAGTCAAATACCTGTATACTATAAATCCTTTAGTATTAGTAAAATAATTGAATCCAAATTATATATATATATAAGTACAACTCATTTTTTTATAAATAGACAAATCACTCACTTCAGGTACTCACTTCAGATAATGTTGTGAGAGTGAATTAACCATCTTTCAAATGTAAAAATAGTCAAATCCGTAATTTTTTTCTCCGTCTATTTATTTGTTAAAGTTTTTTTTTAATTTCAAAGATATATTTTTACAAATAAATAGTTTGTAAAATATAGATACAAATAAGTTTTTGTAAAAACATACACACACACACACGAGGCTGTGTTTTCTTTGTATATCCTCAATTTTTCTCTTTTACTTGTTTTTTATATTTGGGGGCATCGTAAATATATACATAGAAAATAATATTTCATATATATATATACATATAGGGTATATATGTAATATTCTAGTCATCCGACTTTCCATAAAAGGAGCAACCATTTCCGATGTGAAAACAAAAAGTCAACCAGTTTATAATTGGGGGGAAGCATTCTTCTGATCATAATACAATATGAAATGATTTTGTATGAATAGAAGCCTATGTGAAAATGTCAGCTTCACAGGCACAGGGATCTTGCCTTTTCATCCAAGGCTTTCTCTTCTAAGAATCATTGCTTTTGGCTTTGTTTGCCATTAAAGCAATTTTGCATTTGCATCACCTCTCCACTTTCTAATTTTTCAAGTGTGTCTAGTACACTCTTTAAAAAGATTTTATCTTATGACTCATTAAACATCAGCTTTAAGCTATATATATATATCAAAACATACATTATTACATCTATTTGCTATGTTTTTGCTTTGAAGAAAACATTTCCATCATGAATATGTCTATGCTTATTCTGTAAGTACCAACAATCATTTAAGGCAAATGCTTTTCTTTTATATTTGAAAAAAAATTGAGTTGAATGTTCAAAGATAAAGCCAAACCTAATAATGTTTCTTTTCTTTATTTGAGGATTTAACTTTATCCATATTTCATGGTTTGTGTCATCTTATTTATCAAGATATATATATCATCCACATAAAAATAGAAATCAATGTCATGAAATGAAATTTAATTGTTATATTTTAATATAAATTGTCTTAATTTATTTTACAAACTACAAACTCGATAAAATACATCTGATTGAGTGTTTGACATCTAAATTTTGTAATTACCTGTATCCACATAAAATCCAAAAAGAAATAAATTTAATAAATTATTAAAATTAGAACAAAAACATCACATTATATCCTAATATGTGAAACACAGAGCTGGAAGATTTTAAAAGCAGTACAGAAATTTAAATTTACAAATATATTTTTTAATAACAAAATACAATAATTCTATTAATTTTATATTAAGTTGGTCAACACTGAAACGAATATAAACAAATATTTTAGGTTTTCAACAGAGACAACAATAATATTCCGAACATCAAATAAATCATAAAAAAGTACTCAAAAAAATCAACTGACACAAAGAACTCTTTCAAAAGTTTTACTTAAATAAAAAATAGATCGAAAAAAAGGAGAAAAAGAAAATTTCAGAATAAATTAATTTATTTCAATTTATTCCACTCTTCCAATCCAAGCAGCACCTTCACCATAAATTAATAATTTAGAATATATGTTTTTTAATAACAAAATATAATAATTCTATTAATTTTATATTACGTTGGTCAACTCAAAAGAGAATATAACCAAATATTTTAGGTTTCAAGCATACAGACCAAAGAGACAACAATAATATTCCGAAAATCAAATAAATAATAAAAAAGTACTTTTACAACAAAAAAAAATCGCTGACACGAGAACTGTTTTAAAACTTTTACTTAAATAAAAAATAGATTAAAAAAAAGAGAGAAAAAGAAAATTTTCAGAATAAATTAATTTATTTCAATTTATTCCCCTCTCCCAATCCAAACAGCACCGTCACAATAAATTATTAATTTAGAATATCAATAATTTTTAATATAAATCTTTAACTAGTCAAATAATTACGATTATAATTATAAAAAACGTAAATTAATTAAAATATACCAATATGATCATTTTTGGCAATATACGATTAAATAAAAACAATGTTACAGATAAAAATTTCTCTCCGTAAAAAATTAAAAATTCACTATTCCAAGCTAGACAAAATCCATTAATAATCAGTAAAATAGAAATTCAAGATTAATGGATAAATATATATTTTTTTCAATTAAAGTATGTTTAAGTTATTTATTAGAAACTCAATTCGTAGATCAAGCTCTATATCCCTAAATTCCACACTTACTCGGGACCAAGATGTGAAAGAAATCCATTTGTTAAAGTCCACGTGTCAAACATATATAATACCAACAATAACCCGACGCCTTGCACTTAAAGGACTAAATTACCCTCAGGGGCGATCAAGTAATTTTCACACCATTTAAAAATACTTGGATTTCTGTACAAATTCCGACCCGCTAAACTAATAAAACATTATTAAAAATAAAAAAGCAAAGAAAAAAACCCTTTTCTTTGATTTTTTTTCCAGAAAATCCGAAAAAAAAGGAGAGGTGTAAAAAAGAAGAGAAAGCGAGGGCAAAAGCGTCATTGAAACCTACCAAGATCCGCCAGCTTCCGCGAGCGATTGTGCCCCAGAGATACGCCGGACACGTGTCGACTGTAAGAACGAGCTTCGCCGGAGACGGAGCACCCCTCCGCCGCCGGGAATCGCCGGCGGTTAGGGCTTGCCCAAACGAGAGGGCTTAAGCACACTGAGAACCCCGTCATGGATCCTGCGCGATGGCGACCTCCAGCAGGGAACTTCCTCGCCGGTGTCGGCGCCGGCATCCGCCATTCCGCATCATCGCCGCTTGATGACTCGGGCTCGGGATCATTGTCGTAGTAACCGAACCTCGCCGGAGACATGCCACGGGTGCCGGGGTGCCATGATTCCCGGGATTCTAACGGGGGATCGCGATCCTTTCTCCGGCGTCCACGGATGAAGGCTGAGAACCAGGACCCGGTCTTCGACCCCTTGGCATACTCAAGCTCAGGCTCGATGGCTCCAGATCTATGGTTTCCAAATAAGGCGGAGAGGATAGAGAACCTCTTCGGTGCGACGCCGCCGCACTGTGGGGTGCTGTAGAAGCGAGGGAAGTGACGGGATTCGTCGGGGTTCAGGCATCGGCGGCGAGAGAGGTATGGCGACACCGAGCGCGGGAAATCAAGCGGAGGCGGTGGCGGTGGAGGTGGCGGTGGTGGTAGCGTCGGTGGGAGAGAGATAGCGTTCTGGGCGGCTGCGAGCTCGAGGAGGCGCTCACGGAGACAAGACGCGCAGACCCCGACGCCACCCTCAAATGGGTGGCGCTTGCACTTCATCAACACCGCCGCTCGCCGGTCGTCCTCCCGTCCGCCATTGCAGACGCCACCATGGATTTCCAAAACCCAAGAAATCGAGCGATTAGGGTTTCGATCTCGCGATCTCGATTTGGGAGGGTTTTCGTTCTTCGAGGCGTCCCCTGAAAGCGGATCGAAAGGATCGGGTTTTATTCTGGAATTTCCGTTCTCTTATACCTTGGGCACATTTTAAGTAAACAGCTTCCCCATTAATGAGACAAACACAACGGGGGCTCCAGTTGCTGGACCAAGATAAGATTTCACTGGTCAAACTTGGAAGTGCATGACTTCTTATTCATGTGATCCGCTGGAGGACGTGCGAGTGACGTCAGCACGGACATTCACTTCGTCACTTGGTGTGATATGACGAAAATGCCCTGTAAACTTGATTGGAGTTTTTGGACCGTTGGATTTCGATCGGACGGCGGAGAAGGCGAGAGGTGTCGGTTATACATGGTTGCGGTCTCGGTGTTGGAGAGGTACAGGATAATTAAATGGTGGCGCGGGTTCGCATTAACTCCCTACCTTGGTACTGTCCCCATCCTTTGGTCCAATGCTCAAATGTGTACCAAATTTCATTAATTGTTTTAATAATTTAAAAAAAATTATATTATATATATTTTTTCTTCATTTTTATTTTGAGACTTGAGCAATTTTATTGTTATATTAAATTATTATTATTATTATTATTATTCGAATTTTAAATTGCTTTGATTCCTGGATTCAAGCAATGACACTTGAGTAGCATCCACCTCATTGGGCAATGCCACTAAATTTTGTGGCTGTCATCTATTCCTTTTCTTGGTTTGTTTTTCACCATAAAAAATCAAAATTGATCACCTTTTACATCAATATCATCACCAATATTATAATATTTTAATTTTAAAACTTTTATTTTATTTATTTAAAAAACTAATTAATATTAAAAAATAACAAGAACTCACTTATGCTGTTTTCCATTCCAAACATAGGTTCTTGCATTAATTATGTTTCGACAATATCTTTTTTTTATTTTTAAAATTAAATTAATATAAAATAATACAATTACCCTGACTTTGCTCACCAGTGTCAGAGGTGTATCCAGACCGGACATGGAAGGTGAGTGTCTCTGCTTGAGAGGAACTCGAATGTGCAACGGGATAAGCTCACCTCCTACGTCAAAGGACTTTCGCCCTAGCACAAAAAGGGCAAGCTTGCCTCATGTGTAGACGTGGTCATTTCGAATCGAAACCGTGGAACCTAACTAGAAAAACAGTAACCATCCTAAAACCAGAACTTGAACATTCATATAAGATTCAATTCCGGTTTCAAAATTTGAAAACTGTGAACCGGCGGTTCAACCGCCGGTTCCAATTGAATTAATATATATATATATATATATATATATATATATATATATATATATATATATATATATATATATATATATATATATATATATATAATGTGATGGACTTATGATATTTATTATCTGATTAGGAACCGTCTGTTACAATTGAATCAAAATATTATATATATTATATGTTATATAAATAATGCCATGGACTCATGATATCTATTATCAGATTAGGTTTGACCATTTGAGCCATGTGACTGGTAATAAACAAATTGATTAGATTTGATTGTCTGATATAATTTATATGATTCAGAGAGAATACGTAGGCAACTTTATATAATTAAGTTTAACTATTTTTTTTTTATTTCTTCTCCTATTGTACTTTTATTGCAAAATATTGTTTTAAATTATTAATATTTTTATTTTTCAATAAAATATTGTATTTGATTAATTCTTGTATTTTTGTATTCATTTTAATTTGAAATATTGGATTATTTAGTTTAAAAAAAAAAACCCGAACCATATGAACTGTCAAACCGAAACCGTTGAACCGAACTGGCAAAACCGGAACCAGAACCAAACCTTGCCTAAGCGATTTAGTTACGGTTCAAGATTTCTTTGAAACAGAACCGGCTATTCAGGAACTGGAACTGGATTGTAGCCATGTCTACTCATGTGCAAAGGATAAGCTCACCTCCTAAGTTAAAAGACTTGCACCCTAGCATAAAAAATGGGCAAGCTTGCCTCGTACTAATACACGATGGAATAAATTAGGCCTTTACTTCGATAGGTTTGTATCAAACATGCAGCAGAATGCATATTGCTGAGCTAAGATCCCGATGGTTTTAACCCCAGTTAACATTAGAGCATTTTTGACATTTAAAATGTTTTCTAACATAATAAATAATTATATATTAAAAATTCTAAATTATTTAATAAAAAGTAGTTTTCTGAATTATATTTTAATCATTGTAATTTATTGTTTTATCATAAATAGTATTTCTATGACCTCACAATAGAAAAGTATTTAATTCTAAAATAAAAAAAATTAATTAAGCAAGTCACAATCTAGACATGTAGATATGTGACAAGACAAACACCCACAACTATTAATATGGAAAAATAACAAGAAGGCACTCGAGCTCTTTGGAGTTCCATACAAAATCCTTTGAATTATTATATTCCAATTTTTTTTTTACTTTTAAAATCAAATTAATATAAAATAAAACATTTAGGGTCCGGTTCGGTGCTTTGCAGGGATATACTTTCTCAGCAAAATCTTTCCCCGTAAAGCCTTTCACTGTAAAGTGTTTCATTGTAAAGTTACATTACAACGTCTGTTATGTTTCAAAAAAATTGTAATTTAAACACATGCAAAGTTAATTCATCCGTTTGGTGTAAGCAGACTTTCCAAACAAAGTTATGATTATTGTCAATTTTACCCTTATTAGTTATTTTAGTAAGACAAATGCCATAAATTTTTTATTTTTTTCCATTCTCTGTCAATAAAGTCATATGTGTGCGATCAACTATTTAATTATTTTAAAAATTATTCGTATTAATGATTATTTAATTAATTTTTTAATTTGTTATCTAAAAAGAAATTCAAAGATTAATTAAAAAATAATGTTTTTTTTAATTTTAATATCATATTAATTTGTTATCTTGAAAATCTTGTTATGGAAAGCAATTTTTAATTAAAAAACTAATTTTTAACAAAATTTAATTTTTTGTGATTATTTCATTAATTATTTTATTATGGAAAGAAAAATAGTTTTAATAGAAAAATAGAACTTCATTTGAATAATTTGGTCATTTAATAAATGTCACAAGATTGCATCTCACGATGTAATCTCTTTCACACCCCCTTCGCTATGAATTACTTTTACTGGTCAAAGAAAAAGTGATTACATTTTGACCATTAATTTACGTACTTGGTTTATAAACCAAACGGATGAAAATGATTCACTCCTGTTACTTTTCATGTAAAGTAACAACTTTCCTTCCTACCAAACGGGCTCTTATTGTGACTTTACCCACCAGCGTGAGGGTGTGTTCGGACCAACTCCAATGTGAAAAGCAAGTGTTTTTTATTTGAGAGGGGCAAAGTGTGCAAGGGAGACAAACTCAACTCTTATGTCAAAGAGCGTTCACTCTAGCATAAGAGGGGCAACCTCATCCCCTATGTTAGCACACTTATACTGAGACACAATGGGAGCAAATTAGGCTCTTGCATTGAAAGGCATGGGGCAAGATATATATCACTATTCACCGAGCTATGATCATAGTAGCTTCAACGCCAGCCAAGATAAAAGCATTTTTGGCATTTAAAATGTTTTCTAACCTAATAAATATTGAATAAGAAAAAATTCAAAAAATGTTTGAAGACCGGCTTAGGAAAATTGGAAATTTTCATAAACTCATACATGATTTTATAGTAGAAATTATAATTTATTTATACAAAGTAATTTTTTGAATTATATTTTTAATTATTATAATTTATTGTTTTATAATAAATAGTATTTCTATGACCTCACAAAAGAAAAAAAAAATATATTTAGTTCTAAAATAAAAACTAAACTAAGCCAATCACAATCTAGACATGTAGATAGATATGTGGATATGAGACAAAGACACACACCCACAACTATTATGAGTAAATGGATATCACCACCCTCCACCTTATGTATTTTTACACTCCATTTATGGTTGGTCATGCATGCCAAACCACTTAGACATTTAAAAAGATATAAAAGCTATTGTCGTAAGATTTTGAAGGTGGTTATCTTTCATGTCTAGAGTTAGGCAAATCACTTTTCCTTAAACTATATATATATATATATATATATATATATATATATATATATATATATATATATATGATTTATTAGGGCACATCTCAATTATAAGTTGCTAGAAGAAAAAAAGTCGACCATATTTGTGTTAATGCTTGTTTAATAAATTTATGAGAGTACAATTGTAATTTTATAGTATTTAACAGAAGAATCTATAAAATTTAAAAATAATTATAATTAATTAAGTATAAAGTCTCTGTAAATTTGTAGATGATCTCAAAATCTCTCAATTTTTGAAAAGATTTTACAACAGTGGCTTAAAAATACTAATAAAAATAATATTATTGCTAATATTTTTTTGTGAAGTTTAAATTATAGCAAAGTAAAATACAAATAAACTGGAAAACCGCATTGTATGTTTTCTTTAATCCATGAGGAGAGTGGAGAAGTATTAATGGGTACGGTAGTTTGATTTATTGGGATATGTGGAGGTTATCTTAATGTTATATATTTCTGTATGAGGTATATATATATATATATATATATATATATATATTAAAAACAAAACAAAGAAAAATTTTTTACTTGGCATAAATAGTAGCAAACAAGAGTGGTACCATTGGGAGACTTTTATTAGTCACTACCAACCATTAGGTGTTCTACCATAGTTTGCATTCATTTGCCATAAATAGTAGTAAAAAAAATAAAAAATAAATCTGAGGTTTACTGCCCAAAATATGGAAGGGTAAATGTACAATTAGAAGTCTACTTGGCATGAATATTGAAATACATTAATAAAATATAAAATTATGTGAAAAATTATAATGACATGTGTACCCCTATATATACTCTGTTAAAATTATTTTTTATTATAAAATATATTTTTACCCTCCTCTTTCTTTCATGATCATTAATTGTATGCCAATCTATTTTCTATAAAACCTTACTCCATGTTTTTTTTTAATTAACACTATTTGTCATCGGGATAATTATTTTTAGCTATGTTTGATGATTATGTAGATACTTTTTTTAAAATAAAAATTGGATGGATGTTTGTTGTTTTGGAACTCTTCTTTTATTTCATTCTTTTTTTTATGTATATTTAAATCTCTTCTTTTAATTATTTGTTTCATTATCTCTTCAATGAATAATGTACACCGAGTCTATTGCTTTAGGTTCAAAATTAAAAACTCATTAATACTTCATATTAGAAACAAGTATGAAATTTAAAGCCAAACTGCATATCACTCGACTATCATAGATATACAAATAATAATGATTTTATTAAGGATGTATACACACAATTTTGCATTTTCGTAACCTATATTTATGCAAATACATCATAAAAATAATAAAAATATTTAAAGAAAATTATTAATTTCAATATAATTGAAAATAAAAAAAAAGGGAAAAAATCTTAGAAAGAAAGCCACAGCCCCCAATGTAGTAGTTTAGATAATATTTTCAATATTTTTTTCTCATAAGATTTGAAATTATATTCAGTACAAAATATTTAGGTGTTTGTTGTAATGTCTCAAAGTGATCCCCAAGCTAGATTCTTACTTTGATGGCTTAGGATTTTATCTGTGGTTTGGCAATTGAGTGTTATTTATTTATTTTTTTTGGTGCATGTTTAGGTCCTATTTGATGGAGATCATAGATCTTTTAGAATTATCTAACAAGTTCATACAAATCCATTGATATTAGTGTTGCTGCCTAGTTGTATCACTTGTTTTGAAAGTGATTTTTAGACATGCTTTTCATATTCCTTTATGCCCAGTTTCTATATAGACCCTCCTCGAAAGCTTGCATGCTTATGGCTTGATTAGGAAATTGGAAATCTAATAGTGAATGTGTCTTGTGTTTATATGTTAAGGATTATACACGTCAAAATTTAAATTGAGTCTGTAAATTAAAATTCTATCGTTATTTTTTATTATGCGCAGAAGAAGCATTTTGTTGGCCACTAAAAATAATCCATCATTATTATAATAACAATAATAATAATAATAATAATAATAATAATAATAATAAATTTCATCGTTATTTTTTTATAGTGTAAGGGTATGTATGTCTTTTAGATCGTGTAATGACATGTTTTGTAATTTTTGTAAAGATAAGAGGGCATGTGAGTAAGTTACTCCCATGTTTAGGGTTAATTTTTGGGTAGGTCACTGAACTTTGACCAATTTCAGTTTAATTATTGAACTTCAATTTATATCAATCAGTCATCTAATTTTAATTTTGTCACGCTCCGACCCGCAGGTCCACAGGAAGTGACAACCGCCGCGACAATCTCGAGGAGAGATATTCCATCACTCAACCCTCGAGACGACGCAAAACTAAACAATAAACCTGGAATCAACAAATTCTCAACACAAATGTAGAGTTTCAAGAACAACGACGCCTAGCAGAAGCAACAACAACGACACCAACAATAAGAATAGAAAAGGGAAATTCACAAGCACACAGGGAGGCAATACTAACAATAATAGAAAAAGTTGATACACCACAGTTTAAGAGTTGTTTAAATACAACACAATGCAACAGAGTTCTCGACATACCAGTGGATCCAAGACTCAAGCAACGTGTGCATAATTCAAAATAACATACACGAATAGAATGAGATACTAGGAAGGTAAGAAGGTAACTAATGCTCAGCACGCAGCAGCACCATCTTACCTACTACCTGCAACAAAACTAGGAAGAAGAAAGAGGGGATGAGTAACCACACTTACTCAATGAGGGGAGTAGCACAACTCCACCAGAAATATACTAAAAGATAACAAATACCAAAAACATAAATCAATGAAAGATACTTTTCTAGTAATATAATTGGTTTAGAACACACTTATACATAATCATAATCTACAACACAGTATAACAAAAGTAGAAATAGTACAAAGAAATCTTAATACCCCACTGGGGTTTAAATTAATGAAACTTCAAAATACCCAACACAGGTTCAAACTATAAAATAAGTTGAACATTAAACCAACTTTACCATACTACAAATAATTCAAAAAAAAAAACCCAAATTAAATATAAGTATAGCAAGTATAAAATACAAGGTTTATCAATTCTAACATGATGGAATTCCCCATAAGTTAATAATAATAAAGATAGCATAGATACTAATGGTGAAACACGAATTGGATTGCACAAATAATATACCAATAATAACCACTTTAAAACAATCGATGATTTGAAACCAGTTTTGACATCCAAACCGAACTCATGTTTTCTTTTCAACAACTCAAATAAACCAGAGTTTAAAAAATAGATAAATTGATAAACATCGGCACAGTGTATGGCCTCCTAAATTCTCTTTCGCTAACCAAGGCCTCGGTTAGGTCTGGTGCTACCAAGATGCGCGTATCTTGGCATTGGCCGTTGGGAAGCCCGTGTGGTGACTCCGGACAAACCAACTATATCCAAGTCAGGATTCTACGCTTCCACCTGAAATGGCATAACCGGTTTGATAGTTTTCCACGCCACCTCTAATAGGTCGGCCTGTGAAAACCATCTATCACTTACTGCATTAATTACTGGAGCTCGGCTCCCATGTCACCATCAAAACATTTGAATAACAATCCAGCCCGCAGGCTCAATATATACATCAATATGTTTACATAAGCCTCATCAAGAGGTCACAAGTTCTCACATATGCAACTTTCACTCCAAGAGTGAATAACTTGATTAAAACATCATTAATGAAATCATTTTTACATAATCAACTTTCCCCATCACGAGTGAGTAAGTTGTTAAAAACATCTCATATGAATATCTTTCAACAAATAAACGTCGTATAAAACGAAACAATAATCCTTGAGCACTCGTTTCAATCATAGCATCAGCAATAATACAAAATGTTTTGCATAACTAAGTTACATAAACTCATTTAATATCAAAACAAGTATCCAAAAACATATAATTTGCAAACTATGATTCAATAATAAAGCTTTCGAAACATAAATACAACATTTTGAAAATATACTTCAAATATAGCATCATCCCAATGAAAATTCAATTTGGTTGCATAAGCCTTCAAGGACATTATAACTGGAAAACACCATAACTGGAAAACATATATATCGAAACATAAGGTTTTTCAACCCACAAGTAGTATATAAAATTTTTACCAATAATCATGAAATAAGCCAAATCATAATTCAATTATAGCTCCAAACTACCCAAAAGACATTTTAAAAGCTATAGACAATGCAAGGTGTCACTAAGATGAAATTAAACCAAATAGGATAAAGGTATGCATGATATTATAATCTATAACCCATAGAATCTATAAATCTCACTTATAAATTTTTGAATCAATAACAACTCGAATAACCTTTCTTACATTCCTTTCTACTCTTTATCATCTTTGCAACTTTTCACAATTGATAAGAGGATTTCTTAGAGACCCTCAACAACACAAGAGTCATTATCAAGCCTCAATTGCTAAATACAAGTTTAATTTTCCCATATACAAATAATTTCCAAAAAAAAAAAAAAAACAAATTTACAAACTAAAGTGACACTGATCATGGAGAATGTATTCAAGCCATCACATACACCTATGTGTGCCAAGAAATCTACCAAGTCTTTCATTAAAGATCTTCATTATGCTTGCAAGATTTACACATCATTGACTGGCCACATACACAATCCTATAACTCTTCGTATTATTCCTGTATTTTAGATCAAATGCAAATTCCTCAACAAAGTGGCATTACTCTCAAAACACTAGCATTAACTTCACTAGTAACAATTTCATTATAAAAGCTATCGAGATTTGACTTCCATTTCTTGTTGGCATTATACCAAACAATTTATGGACATTCACAAAAACCTCCAAGTTCACATTCAAAATTCATTACAACTTTTATCATATACAATACATGTTATCCATCAATATTCTTCCAAGGAAATTTTCACATGTATCAAAATAAGCATATCAAACTTATGAATTTCAGTTCAACCACAATCATACTCGTTAACATACATATCCATCGATATACTTATAAAATCAAACTATATTCAAATTACATATACCTCTATCATAGTATCATACCCCAAAACTTTAAAGATCGTTGAGTAATTAGATCATTCCTAGTTCACACATGACCCTAGGCAAGTTTTGACATCACTCACATAAAGATTACCCGAAAAATATGCATCATTTAAATCCGTTATTCTTCCCTTATTGACTTAATGACATCATCAATATACCCCAAATCACAACATAGATAATCAATTCCATGTATGTCAATTAAACTCAATGCAATTGTGGTAATACTTGACTATTTTCCGCCATTCAAGAAAATATAAATCCCATCAGGCTCGAATTCAATCATCACTAATCAAAGCATAATAAACTTTCCAAAGAGAATAAGATGATAAGTCCATAGCCTTTCTCAAGCATCACAATGCACAAATATGCATATATATAAATATATATACATATAGGTTTATGTATTCTTCCAATTTATGCTTATTAATCCCACTCACAAAATATAGGCGAGTATAGCCCTTGAGAACAGTACTCCTCCACCGGTACCTTGCCTCGAGCCGAACCCTCACCATCTAACTAACCACGACCACACACACACACACACACACACACACAAACAAGAAAAGAGTAAGCCAAGGAAAACCCTAAGATTAAGCATGCAAAACAACCTCAACGAGGTCAAGGGTTAGCTCAAAACTAAGACCAAGGATTTCCAAAGAATTTCAAAGGTTCTAGGCTTCCCTCTAAGCCAAAGAAACCAAGAAAACAAGGAGAACTCACTGGTGCTACAGTAATCTCAAAAATCTAAGCACAAAGTTCACTCAAGATTCCAATAATGTTTGAAAAAGAAACAAGGGGATCATACTCCAACATCCTTTGTAGCTTCAAGAGAGAAGAATAAAGAAAAGATGGAGCTTCAATCTATTAAGGGAAGGATTTCATTCAAGATCTCTTTCTTCTACAAGAGAAAAACAAGAGGAAATGAAAGGAAAATGGTACAAAATCTTGGCTTTTAAAAAGACATGGCTTAAAATGACATGGTATGGATGGAAATGACAAGGAATGGCTTGGAAATGATAAGGCATGGCCTTGAGTTGACATGGTATGGTTTTGAAATGAAAGGGTATGGTTGGGGTATGGCAAAAAAAAGGGACATGGAAAAGACTAAATTGCCCTTCTAATTCCCTAGAATGCCAAAAATATTTAAAAAAAAGATTATGGTTAAAAATAGGGCAGGGTACAACAAATTTCATTTCACCGGGTAATCATCCAAAGAATTCCGACCCCCAATTGCTAACTTGACTACCAGAGAATCCCAGCCATCCTTACCGGACCATGTCAGATGTCTCATATGACATAGTGACTCAGCCAAGTTGTGCCTTGTCAACAAAATGATGCCACGCTAGCATCTTCTTCTCTAGATTTAGGTTTATTTGACATTGTTCTTCATGTGCTAGGGAGAGAGACCTAGGGCAGTTACAGTGGGGGTGTGAGGTGGTGAAGGAGAAGCTAGCTTTGGAATAATATGCAAAGTTCTAATCTGGTCGTGATAGAGGATTTACCAATCCCTGAAGATTTTTCATTTGGTTTAAGGTTGCTGGAAGGATGAAGCTCACTGAAATTTATTTTTGGGCTTTTTGCAGTTTATTTCTTGTTGGGATTAATATTATAAATAAGATGAACCTGGGAATGGAGTTGTAGCGGTTGTGCTCATCAAAAGAAATTGAAGTTTTTTGAGCATTTCTTTTGTTTATGGTTTCAATTAACTAGTCCTTTGCCTGCACAATGACTACACTTGTTCTTTGGTTAAATGTAATTGCAATGCATTTGGCTCTGTATGGCTTCAGTTTGTTGATATCCACCTCTTGGTTTGTTTTTACTGCTTAGATGATACCAGCTAGTTTCCAAGCAGGATCTGCTCTGAATTGCTCTAAGTATGTCATAGTTATCCAGTGTGCATTCACATGCTTGTTATTGTGATCTCTTACACACTCATGTTTTAATTTACTACCATTGTCATTTCTAGTGCATCCATGTCATAATGGATCTCCCTAAGCTCATTATCCTAACCATTGGTACCTAGCCACCAAGATCTAAATTAAGATCCTTGCCCATATTTAACAACTCTAATTTTGAAATTTGGTCTGCACAACAGAAGTCTATGTAACCTACAAAATTTTCTACACCCCAAAAACTGTAGTACATCTTTATAGTGAACAATTCTGCATTTGGCACTGACATGAAAATGCAATAAAAATTATGTTTTCTAATTAAAGATAGTGAACAATTCTACAGGATTGTCTTTAACATGTGGAAGACGAAACTATCTAATTAAAGAACTCTGTCAATTATGTCTTCTAATTAGACAATTCCATCCCTAACCTTACAAATTAAATGAAGCCTTAAATAAAATATCACATGACTAGCAAAATATAACTACTATGGTACATCACATTCTTTATCATTCCTAGTAACATTACTTGGAATGAAGCTTAATAGGGAAAAAATATGCCATACAATCATAAACAATTACTTGGAATGAAACCTAAAATAAAGATGAATCAGAAACAACAAAGAAAAAAGAAAAACAGAAAGCTACATTCATAACAATCATATAGATATATTAAAATATAACTATGCCATACAACATGTTATCCCAATTGGAGACAGGCAGCAATTCAATATTAAACCCCAACAATTAATTCACTGAAAAAAAAAGGAAGAAGGTAATGATGTCATTCATTTCTCACACTTGGGATGAGAAAGCTAAGTGACCAATTAAATTTTTGGGTAGGTCATTGAACTTTGGCAAGGATGGATAAGGAGGAAAAAAAACATAAACACACTTGGGGTAATGAAAATATAACTATGGTACATCATATTCTTTATCATTCCTAGTAACATTACTAGGAATGAAGCTCAACAAAAAAAAAAAAAAAAAAAAAACTGATGGATTAAAACAACAAAGAAAAAAACAGAAAGCTACATTCATAACAATCATACACATATATAAAAATATACCTATGCCACACAACAACATGTTATCCCAATTAAATCACTTTGAGGCACATAAGAGGGGGAAAAAGGACTTGAGTACATCAACCAAACAAACCCGGTACTAGTAATACTAGGAATGTATATCAACCAAAAAAAAAAAAAAAAAAACAAGAAGAAGAAGAATGTAATGATGCCATTCAATTCTCACACTTGGGATGAGAAAGCTAAGTGACTAAGTAAATTTTTGGGTAAATCATTGAACTTTGGCCTATTCTCACTTTTGTCATCATACTTCGATTTGAATAAATACTTAACTTTTTTAAAAAAAAAAATATTAAACCCAAACATGAGTGTGGGGACCCCAAGTGGAACATACAACGAAGAACAACTCATGTAGCATAAAAAGTTAGACAACCAATACTTTGCCATTCCAAACCTTGGAAGCATAAAACTAAGTTGTAAATCATACCAAATCCTTGTTTGTTCACAAATATTAGCTAGAGTCACCTACAGCCAACAATATATATATATAAAGATATCATTTTTTATTTGTTTTATTAAGTAGACCTGACCAAAGCTTAAATTAACTTGTAGAGAGCTTCATTAAGGCTTACAATGAGGTATAAAAAGACAAATAACTAGATACTAATGTAATGGTAGCCTTCTCAAATATAGGTCATGTTGATTAAAGCTTACAGTGGGGTACAAAAACATAAAAAAAAAAAAAATTTAAATTTAGCAGATCTGGCCAAAGGAAAGGCTGCCATTACATGTTGTACATTAAGTTGAACAACTAAACACTTGCTTTAAAAAAAAAAAGAGGCAATTGATTAAATTAACTTGCAAAGAGCTTCATTGCATTAAATATATTATACATTCCACAATCCTGCAATGGGACCTTAAGATGGAAGACAACTACTTTAACTCTTGTACAAAACAAAACATTACTTTGAAAAAAAAAAAAAAACAGAACAACAAAGTATAAGGCATTTGGTGAAAACCCCCCAAAAAGAAAAAGCCAGACCCCTAGCTTGAGATGTAAACCCTAACTTCACTTCACACCACATTTGCAATGTAGAGCTCAGGGTAAATTTTTTGATAGGACACCAAACTATAGTCCGTTTTCATTTTGGGTTCCAAACTTCAATTTGAATCAAAATGATTACCCAATTTTAATTTTGTTTCACTGGGTGGTCACACGAGAGATTTTGATCTATTTTCGATGATTTGATGTTAGAAATTTCTGTCGGAATGTGAGATAGAATTGTCAATTGGGCGTTCAATGTGTCATGCATAAATTGACAGAGAATTTTTGGCATCTATATCATCAAGAAAATAGGTTGGAATCTCTCTGGTAACCACTTGGTAAAACAAAATTAAAGTTAGATAACTATTTTGATTCAAATTGAAGTTTGGACCCCATAATGAAAAAGGGCTATAGTTTGGTATCCTGCCAAAAAATTTACCCGTAGAGCTCACAGATAGTGCAGGAAGTAGTGCATAGAGTTAGGGTTTCTAGACATGCACTTACAATACTTTGGTGCCTCTTTCCCATCCAACCATATCTCTCAATTCACAGACATCTCAAATCTCCAAAGATTAGTTGATTGCCTCTTTCTTTACCAGTGGTTGAACTACGTCATCTGGTAGAAACAATAAAGAAGAAGAATAAGAATAGGATGGAGTGAAATGTCTAACTCTTCACTGGACTTAGCCTAAATCCAGAGAAGAAAATGCCAACGTGGCATTACTTTGCTGACAAGACATAACTTAGCTGAGTCACTATACCACATGAGACATCTAACGTGGTTCGGTGAGGATGACTAGGATTCTCCGGTGGTCACGTCAGCAATTGGGGGCCAGAATTATCTAAGTGACCACTCGGTGAAATGAAATTAAAATTGGATGACTAATTTGATACAAATTGAAGTTTGGTGACCAAACTGAAAATTGGTCAAAGTTTAGTGACCTATCCAAAAATTAACTCACCCCCACCCCCATGCTTATGGCATTATTGTAATTCCCTTGAAAGTGGAAGGGCAAATGAGTAGTTCATAATGACATCCTTGTAATTTCTTGAAGATGCTTGGGCATATGGTCATGCATCCATTCTTATCCATTTAAAAATATTTTTTTTCAAAGGTTCCAAAAGCTTCAAAATTTGATATTCTATTCACCCAGGACCGGCCTTCTGATAGAGACGCAATTGTACGTGTCGATCGTGTAATAATAGTGCTTGAAAGCAAGATGTCGGCCCACAAGGAAGAATGAGATTAGTATTAGTAACCATAGTTCTGAAAATTATAATAACCAAAATGAATAAAAGAAAGTGAAAACAAGGAGTACGGAATAAAAGAGCAGAGAAATTAGATGAAGAAACGATGTCCGGGCATAGCACCTCTCTAGAGTTTGTTAAGTGCAAGAATCCCTCTTTCAAGGATAAATAGTAACTGAATCGGTGCAATGCTGATGCAGTCACCACACAATTGCATTAACACTCTATGAAATCTCGATGTGAGTTAAAGAGAATTTCTTAAGTAGATAATCTCTCTTGTGAGGAGAGATTACCCCTAATCTAACTACAGAATGGAAATGTGATTTCTCTTAAAATCTATTCCACATGATTGCAAAGAGCATGAAAATTCTCATTAACACACTCAGGAGAATTAAGGAAGACAGGGTCTCCAAAATACCATATTTTTAGGCTTATTCACAATTCCCTCTGATCGCGATATGTCTATGTTTGGAGGAAATTTCTTCTCGTCACAAAGCACATCAAATATGATAACTAGGGCTTTCTCCACGATAACAATCAAGCATACAAACACGCAATTATATTCAAATTGCATGGATTTCAATTAAGTAAACAAATAAATCACATAGATCTACAACCAATGTCAAAAGATAAACCCTAGAGTTCAACTATGCCCAAACATCAAAGAAATTAACCCTCCATTAATGGAGGGAAATCATCCAAGTTACAAGATATGAAGAGAATAGAAATAAACATAAAAACCCCCTTCTCAATCACGCTATAAGTAGATCATCGGAAAACTCCTAAGAAGCTTCCACAAACGCTGCCAAGGTGATGTTTGATGGCTATGATCTTCCTCCCCTTGGGGATGGATACAAATCTCCTCCAAAATTCACCTAATAAGCCCTGGAGATCTATCTCCTTTCCTTCCTAACCTCGCCTCTAAAAGGAATTAAAGATTGAACAAAAGATGCTCTAAAAATCCTCATCATGTCTATTTATACTCAACTGCTTATGGGAGTAAGGACATGGCCGTAAGAAGCTGGAGAAGATAGGTTGCAAACCTTACGGAAACACTTACGACTGTAAGTCTCATTTATAAGGTCTTCTATTTGTATTACGGTCCAGCTTACGGTTGTAAGCGCTGGACCATAAGCTTCACCATGCTACCCTTGCCACCGCCTTTACAGGCATAAGCTCTTGTCATAAACTCCTCTAGATGGTCCTTACGAACATCATTACAGGTATAAGCATGTCCGTAAGGTTCACTAGAAAATGCTTACAACCGTAAGTCAGGTTGTAAACTGCTCGTAAGCCATCTTGTTTCAACTGATATCGAGAGAGTTCCATCTTCTTTGTTTTGGAATAAAATGCTTACAGTCTAGAGTGCTTCTTTTGGTTCCCTCTAGTCTTTGACTACTGTCCAAAGCCTGAGAATGCAAGACACACTATGTTTGGCACTAAATTACACAATATGATTCTAATATAAGCCTAATGAGTGTACAAAATGATATGAAATAATAAAATATTGTACACTCATTACCTTCGCTCTTTCTTTTCCTTTAATATAACTCTCATTTATTTGAAGCTCTTACCATCTTTGTCTTTTACAACTTAAAGGTAAGAATTTCTCTTAATATTTTTGGTGTTTTTCATATGTGTGTGTGTATATATATATATTTGTGATTTCATATCCTTTGAGGAAAGTGAAACCATAATTCTCTATTTAAGTATCACGAGGACACCCTTGTATCTTGCTTGTTTGATTGTCTTTTATTTTCTTAGAATGAATTTTGTTGATTTAAAGCTCTTGGTTTCGTTAATTAGATCTTTGTACTCTAGTATGAAGAGCTCATCTTTCTTATTGAATTTGAAGGAAAGTGTAGACCTTTTAATGATCATAAGGTCCTTGAATCTAGAGATGTCGATAGGATGGGGATTCACCGGGGGACACATTCCCCGGCCCCGACCCCGACCCCGAAATTATACTCCCATCCCTGAACCCAGCCCGAACCCAAATACGGGGATTTTTTTTCCCGTCCCCGTCCCCGCGGGGATTTTTTGGGTTCGAGGATTCCCTGACTCCGATTAATAAATTACATTATTATTATTTAAAATAAATTTTATGAAATATTTGCTAAAAATTCTATAAAATTTTTTAATAATTGAGAAACTCATTTACAAATACCACTTAACACAAAATACCAACATACACGATCACCAATAAATTATTTACAAAATTAAAAAAATTAAAAAATGCAATATAGTTAATATAAGTTTAGAATTTTATTTAATTTTTATACTAATGTTTATTTATAATATTTAATATTTTGGGGGCGGGGCAGGGAGGATATTCCCCAGCCCCAACCCCGACCCTGACCCCCGAAAAAATTCCCTGACCCCTGCCCTAACGGGGAAGGGAATCGGGTTCCCGTCAGGGGTGGGCCCAATTGACATCCCTACTTAAATCATGTTTTTTTTTTTCCCTCTATCTTCAAAATCAAGTTGTATAATGCTTGTATTTTATGCCAATCCATGAATTTGGGCAGGGTTATTGTAGCTTAGGGTGTGAGTTACTGCAGCACCAGAGAATACTTTCAATTCCTTGGAGTTATTCATGTTGAGTTCTCATTTCTCCTCCAGTAGTTATTAGGGATTTGTTAAAGCAAAATTCCAATTCTCCATGCATGCCATATAGGGTGCATTTGGTTCACGGAATAGTAATGGAATGAGAATGGTAATGAGACTGTAGGAATAGAAATGAGAATGAAAATTATATTTGGTTGGAAAAATATTTTCATTGAGAATGGAAAAAAAAAAGTAAGAGGGGAATGTGACAAAATTACTTTTATACCCTTGATACATATAAATCCAATTACATAAAATTAATGATAAATAATTTTTTATTTAGAAAATATTTTGAATATTGTTATTAAAAATAATTATTATAATTAAATATTCAAACTAAATATTTCATCTTAATTATTATTAGTTTTAATTATTTTAATTAACTATTTAAATAGTTGATTTTTATATAATTAAATCTCATTAAGAGAAAGTGTTACTACACTTTAATTATTATAATTAATAATTTTTATTTAACTAAATATACACAGATGCGAAAGTGTGATTTAATAATTTTAATTTAATTAAATCTTTTTTATGGGCAAAAATATAATTTTACTTTTATTATTATCATCATTATTATTATAATATATAATTTTTTATTTTAATTATTGTTTAATTTAATTATTTTAGTTAATTATTTAATTTTATAAGGTTTATTTAATTAAATATTTAAAGGGGCAAAAATGTTATTTCAAAGGTAAATATTATTTATTCCTCTCCAAAAATGCCATTCCTCCCAATTTTGGACAGAATAGATATGCCTCTACGACACTATTATTCATTCTTTACATATTCCATTCCCATTCTAACAGTTCTGCATTCGAATATGGATATAAACTACTATTGATAATGATTCCCATTCTAATCATGTTTATTACCTCTATTCAAACACACCCTGAGGCTTTATTTGCACGAGTTCTGTGTTTATTCATAGATTCATCATTTTAATATTCATTGTGTATATTTATAAATGGTGAAATGTCAGCCAAAGGTAAAGGATTTAAAGGATTTTTGGGGGGAGTTTTCTTTAAAAAAATAATAACAATAATAGTAAGAGGAAATGACATTACTATCCCTTATTAATTTTAAAAATTCCAAACATGTCCTATATAAATTAAATTGTTTTCATTATCGGATAACTAACTTAATAAATAACTTAAAAAATAAATATAAATAATAAAATAAAATAAAATTTCTCAATACGTAATTTCAAAAAATATATAAATAATAAAATAAATTAAATTATCTTAACAAGTAATTTTTAAAAATATATATAAATAATAAAATAAATTAAAATTTCTTGATAAATAATTTCAAAAGATATATCTTTATGTATTAGCTAAAGGGCAAAATAGTCAAATACACATTAAACTCCTCCCCACCCTTCCTCACTCCTCCTCACAACCAAACAATAAAAATATACTTACTCCTCACCCCTCCTCACCCCTCTATTGAACCAAGCACAAAATTTTTCAAAACCTTCCACCTCTCTATTGAACCAAGCACAAAATTTTTCAAAACCTTCCATCCTCCTCCCCTCCAAACTCCCCCTTACTCCTCCCATTTTTTCTTTTTTGCGATCGGATATTTTATCATGATTTAAATTTAGTTTTATGAAATTACGAGAAGTTTAAAACAAACATATGAAAATGGTTAACACACCTACACACACAATGAAAATAAAACTGATTTTATATTTTCGTTATAATTCAGGATTAGTGATGGGTTGCCTTGCTAGTTGGCCCATTATCTGCTAGCATAGGTCCATATATATTTTTTTTTTCTAAATTCGGATATTTTATCATGATTTTTTAAAATTTAATTTAGTCAAAATATGAGACGTTAAAAGTAGACATATTTAAATATTAACACACACAAACACAAACAATAAAAATTAAAATTAAAATTAAAATTGATTTTTCTATTTCAACTATAATTCAGGATTAATAGTGGATTGCCTTGCTAGTCGGGTCATTATTTGCAGGCTATAGACTCATTTTTTTATTTTCAATCCGGATATTCTATCACTATTTAAATTTTAATTTAGTCAAATAATGATAGTTAAAAATAAATATATTTAAATATCTTAATTTAGAAAGCAATGAAAAAATAAATCAATGTTTATTTTATGACTAAAATACACCTCCAGTATAATTCAAGATCAATTGTGAACTACTTTACTATTTCAATGATGGAAGTGAAAAAGAAAATGCTTTTCAATAACTCTTAACCAAACATGGATCTTTTACCAAAGAGCATATGCGCCTCACATGTCAAATGAAATCTTGGATTGGGACATGTTTCGGCTTCAGGGCTCATTTAGAGTCAAACTTCTTTTAACTTATAATTATTAGATTTGTTATGGATATTGCATTGTTTTTTAACTTGTACATAATAAATAATTTTCATGAAAATAATAATATTTCTTTTAAAACAAATTATATATATATATATTGAGAAAGAAATGAACTGTTTAAAATCATTCAAATTAAGGAAATAATAACTAAGTTTTTAATGGGTGCATTTGGAAAGTTATAGCTGTAGGTTTAAGTGAGTTAAAAAAACTTGATTTGATTGCTTTCATTATCTATTCTTCTCCAACTTTTTTTTTTTGACAATTATGAGAATTCCTTAATCTAAAATATACAAACCTCTGTAGACCTCAAAGTTGCACCCAAATCACCAGAATTCCTTAATTTTAAGTTTCAGAATAGATATAGAAAATTCTTTATATAATTTCATTTTTACAAAATTTTCTATTATATAAACATTGGGATTTTTTTTTAATTTTATTTTATAGCAGAGAAAGGGAAGAAATTTCTTCAAAATCATAACTTGCCAACTCTCATTTGGGTGTTTTAATTCAACAGGTTAGTTTTTATTTTTGCTATAATGATTTTCTTTACATTAATCTTATTCGAGTTCCTCATTTTAGTTGTATTATTCTTTGGTTTTTTTCTTTGCTTAGAATGACTTCCAAATTCAAAATTTCAAGTGCAAGAATTGGTTCATGCTCAAGTGGTAATATTTTTATCGATAATGCACCTATTGATAGTGAAGATGATAATAGTAATACACCTTTGTGGAAATATGTAACAAAGTTGCCAAAAACAAATGAAGGAGGAGGTAACATAAGTTTCAAATGTAACTGTTGCAATATCACTTTTTAAGGTTCATATTCTAAGGTCAAAGTCCATTTGTTGAAGCTTAGTGGTTATGGGATTCATTTTTAATGTGCAAAAATGGCATAACATCATCTTAGTGAAATGTATAAAATAGTAGAAAAAGCTAAATTCAAATCAAGACAAAAAACATTTCTATTACCACCTTCTTCTTAAGCACAAGTTGCTTTTGGCACAATATCTTATGAAGAGGAGAGCTTAGGATCTTAAAAAAAAGGAGCTTTAGAAAAAGCATTTAATCTAACTGTTCAAGAGAATTTGGATTTTGAAATTGCTCAAATGTTTTATTTCGGAGGATTGCCTTTTCATCTTGGAAGGAACTTTTATTTTGTGAGTGCAATCACATAGGCCGCTAATAATGTGATTTTTGGATATATATACCTCCAATGTATAATGCTTTGAGGGTTACATTGTTGCAAAATGAAAAAAAGGCACATATAGTGAGTTTGTTGCAACCCCTATAAAGGGCTTGTGTAAGAAAAAAAAGATTAAGTCTTGTATGTGATGGATGGACTAATGCACAAAGAAAGCCATTAATAAATTTTATGGCTACTTCTGAAGGTGGAATTATTTTTTTAAAAAGGGTTAATTGTGAAAGGGAGTACAAAGATAAGTATTATGTGGCGATATTGATTAAAGATACTATAGCTGAAATTGGAGCTTATAATGCTATTCAAGTAATAAAGGACAATGCACTGGTTTGTAAAGTGGCTAGATTATTGGTGGAGACACAATATTCTCATATATTTTGGATACCTTGTGTAGTGTATACACTCGATCTTACTCTTAAAAATATTTGCGCCACTAAAAATACTGAAAACAATGAAGTCACTTCTGATGCTTTGCATTGGATAATCGAAGTTGGAGATGATGCTATTTTCATAAAGAATTTCATAATAAATCATTCAATGAGGTTGGAAATATTCTATGCCTTTGTGTCTTTAAAATTGCTTGTTATTGCGGACACTTGTTTTGCATCAGTTTTTACCATGTTAAAACGACTCAAATTTATTAAACTATTTTTCTAATTAAGTATTGAAGGAAAATATATCTTATTTAAATTCTTATCTCTATAACCATTATATTATATTACATTTTCTTAAACTTTTATAAGAAGAATTGTAAAAGTTTTATGAAAAAAACTATATATTTTTTTAGATATATATTAACTGGTTATATCATATTATCTATAAAAGAGATATGAAAAGTTTTATTAAAAAAAAAAATACATACTTACAGTTTGTAAACAAATTAAAATACAATTTGTAAATAAACTAAATTTTTTCCACTTAAGCATAAAAGGAAAATATATCTTGTTTAAATTCTTATATTTTAGACTCAGTGCAGAGAGTATTAATTAAATAATTATCTATGAAGTTTTTACGATTTTTTCCAATATAATTACTACGATAGCTATATGTAAAGTAGCAGTGAAAATGAATTTAAAAAAATTATTGTCATTTCTCAGTAAATGCATATGTGTGACGTAAGCATCTTATACACTGCAAGGTGAAATACAGGCCAAAACATGCTTCAAAACATACTCCCTAGAGACTTGACTACAAAGTCTCCTATTACAACTTTTTTCTTTATTTTTTTTTTCTTGTTTCTTTTGAAAAAATAGTTTTCTATGCAGACTATTCTTTGAGAGCACTTTTGTCTTTTTTTTTTTCCTTTTTTTTAAGTATATAATTATATGTTGATCTATTTATATAATCATTTCAAAGTATAAATGATAATTTACTAAGACATATATATACATTATTTTTATTTTTTAGTTCTTAAATGGAAATAATTTTTTTCCTATTGTTTTTAATTAACCCAAACTAAACAATCAAGCCAAAAATATGGTTATACTTTATCATAAGTTGTTGGTTGATTATGATAGATATAGAAAAAGGTGATACTCCAAATGAAGTTTCCGTAAAGGGACAGATCTTGACCCTAGTTTGACTTAGTAACTTAGAACTATTTAATGAATCTAAGCTTGTTTTACCCTTTCTAATGCTTTCATTATCATGCTTGCCTGTGTGGAATGAAAAGCATAATTGCGTAAAATTCATAATCACATACCACATATGCTAGATTAGAATCACCATGCATAACATTATTAATGACTTTCATCCACATAAATGACTCACACAAGTTTTTTTTTTTTTTTTTTTTTTTTTTTAACTAATGACTCACACAAGTTGAATGCAATAATAAAAATAAAACAATAGAATAGAGTAATCAACTTATGGTTTCAAAAGAACATAATGAAATAAATATCAAGAATGCTATTTATTAATATCATTCAATGAAAAGATCATACATATAAAATTTACCTGATATTGGATAGCTTAATCTGTCAAGGTGCAAGAGTGTATGGTTGATCAAAGCTAAAAAGTTCTCACTTTCTTACAGTGCAATGCAGTTACATACTTTTATAACCAACAATGAAAGATAATTATTGTATCCCCTATATAAGTACATAAAAAGTCAAAAATATTTCAACTAATGGGAAAATGTCAGAGTCACATGCAAAAAATCACATCAAATCTTATCTCCAGCAAGTGGCAAATCTTTGCAAAAATCACATCATCCTTGTATGAGTATATAAAAAGTCAAAAAAGTGAGGGCTATAAATATGAATTCAATTGAGAAATACAATTAAAATTATTTTAATAAAGACAAAGTTATTGGATTTTCAAAGATAAGATACTGATTTCTTATCAAAAGGGTACTACCCTACTAACGTGTCAATCATGACCAAACCTAATTGCAAAATGAGGTGACACATGCATAAATGCATCTAATGGTTCCATAAGACGTACTTAGGTTATAATATATACATATCTATATAGAAAATTAAACTCCAAGCAAAATCCAAACAAACATCTCTTATCAATTATTGCACAGCTGGATACATTATCAACGTTCAATATCAGAATTCACACTCATATATATTTATATATTACCAAACTCAAATTATACCATGTCAGTCTAAAATGTAGAAAATTTCTAATCCACAAACTTTCTTAATTAGTACTTCCAGAGTGAAATATGGAGTCACAAAATCCCACAAGATTAATTATAAATAAATTTTTATAAGCAAAATAAATATTTTTACAGACTACTTCTATTTGCTTCAGCCTTGTTCTGCAACCATATTTATATTTTCATGAATTTAATTCCAATGTATTAAACTTTTATTTTAATTAATCTATATGATTTGTCTTATTATTTTTTTTAAAAGGAAAACAATCTATGCATGTGTTGGTGTGTGTTTAAATTGCACGGTGTCATGAGATGAGGAAGGATCGAAAGCTTTAAATAGTTCAAAGTTTTTTTTAACAAGATTTTAGAAAATAAAATAAAAAAGAATGGTTGAAAGGTGGCTGATTAATTTATCTGCACAAAAAAAAAAAAAAAAAAAAAAAAACCGAAATTGAATGGTGTTAAGAGATCACAAACTTGGTTGTTTCTCCCCTCTTTTGTATTCAATTGTCTAAGATGTCTAAGAAAGCTTCTGACTATTATAATTTCTCACAGTTACACTTCATTCTTTTGAATCCATTTGTGCATTCATTACAGACAAAGAAGGAAAAACAAAAGGGTCGAATTTTTAAATCCTCAATGATCAAGAGTAAAAATAATAAGTATGCCCAGTGATTTCCTGAGGATTTCTACAGATGAAAGAAGGACAAAAAGGAAGTTTTATTAGCTAAGAGCGAGTGAGTACCTGTATGGCTCTAAGATTCATCTTGTCTGTGAAGACATGAAACACGTGCTTCCATAGCTCACTCGAATTCTTGACAGTCAAGTTCACCATGATTGTAGACTATAGAAAGGGAGCGCCTGAGCTCCAAGGCGTTGTCGGAGGCGTTGCTCATGGTGCTCATCCGAGCCGCGAGCTCGTTGGCTAGTGACTCCTAGAGGGCGCGAAGGATCTCGGAAGGAGTTCTCTCCACCTTTCTCCTTAAGATCGCTTCTTGATCTATCCCAATATGAGGGTTTTACACAGCTTCTTGAATAGCATGAAATGGAACCCTAGAAATGTCCGGATCCAGCTGAACCGAAGCCAAATCCATTGAATCCACCCGAATGTTTTCCTCCTCTCCCTTCGAACCCTTGCAGGAATTTCTCCGGAATATATTTAGATCCCTCAACATACTTCAAAAATTCACCAAAAAAACCCAAATAAAATCAAAGACCACACCTCAAAAACTAATAATTCAAAGGAAAAGATGGATTACCTGACTGAGGAATTGAAGAATAGAATCATGAGAGGCAGAATCCTGGATCTCGGAGCTCTCGAGCAGCGATTTCTAAAGATGCGATCAAAGAAAGAGAGAAAAAAAATCAGATTTTTGAGAGATGTTAGAAAGAGAAGCTCAAGAAGTAGTAGTAAGTGAAGAGTGAGAAGCGAAGGGCAAAGGCCATATCCAGGCGGATTTTATGGAGTCCCCGGCGGTGGTGCTCTCCGGCGCAGCGGATATCAGCGAGAACTTCAATATTAGGGCATGGGATCCCAGGATTGGTGTCGAAGCATCAGGTGTTGCGTTTAATTCGCGGAGGTGGAGGAGAGTAGAGGGAATCACCGGAGGGGAAGGGAGGGTGTTCGTTCATGATGTCGCCGGTGAGAGTCTTGCTGGTGGATCTGATAAACGGGAAGACGATGGAGACGTCAACAGTGGTGGCCGTAGATCTGCCGCTAGAGGAAGAGTGATCAGTGAGAGCAAAAGGATGAAGATGAGGAGGGTTGGCATTGTTGAGATCTCTCTCAGCGGCTCAATTAGAATTTTGGACATTTAAATCTAGTGTTAGGGTTAGAAAGGCAACAATCAATTAATTTAAAACATAATTCATATCCACCAATCACATTAGGCCAAATGTCACATAAAGAAAAAAACTCTTGAAGAATAGTGATTTTAGGGGATAGAATTAAGATGAAGTGTGTGTGTATATATATATATATATATATATATATATATATATTATTTCACACATAATTAAATAAGAACAGTTTCAAATTGATTGAGATTTTATAAAATGACTTTACATAAAACCATATAATAACTGAACTTTTTATAATGTAAAATATGATTATTTAATTATAAAATGAATTTATACTTAAAGCATTCCATAAATTTTTATCAGTTATTATTTTTTTTAAAATGTGGAAAAGTTGGGAAGATGAATAAAATACTAACTTTATATATATATATATATATATATATATATATTCATTTATTTATTTATATATATATTCATTTATTTATTTATTTTACATTCCCAAACCCCATTGAAAGGTACAAATATTTCAAATAAAAAGGCATATTATGCTTATTAATTTTTTAAAACACTCTTCTAAAATTATGGTTTTTTTTTGGACTAAACCCATCATTGGCAAATTTGGTTGCTGATTCTAGTCTTTTTAACCAATAATGCTCATTTTAATCATTAAATGAAACAATATATTCAATTTAATCCTTTCGCTTTTTTTAATCATTAGGAATAATAAAAAAAAAATTAAAATGCTCACAAAATAACTTGCAAGACAAACAGTAATTTTACCATATATTACACGCATTTTTTTTATTTTAATTATTTTATTATTTTTTCTTGAGGAGGTTGATATTAAAAAAATTAATTTTTTAAAAATATGTTAATATAACCAGTCATGCTAACTGCTAAATATGTATTATACTTCATGGTTTATTTTTTATTATTTTTATTATTTTTTAATCCTTTAACATTTCCAACTGAAATTCCAGTGCATGCTTGGCAAGCATTCAAACTAATTTTTAATAAAACAAAAAGAAAAAGAAAAATTTAAGTTCGCACCCTATAATTCAAAATCAACGGCCAAGATATCTTTGTTAAACTCACTCCATAATTTTCCCAAATCACCGCTTCCCCATTCACTCTCTTGCCCAGCAAAAGCGCGTAAATACCTGAAACACGATCCCACTCATCACGCTCCCAGTTCGAATCCAGCTAAAGAACCACTCTCGATCCTCTCTGCTGAAGCACAACATGCTAATCATTAACGCCTTACGTGTCAAAACACCATTGGCTAACTATTGGCCAGCAAAGATTCAAACTGCCCAATAAAAGACCTCCACGTAGTCGTTATTAACAACGAAACATACACCTCGGGAACAGTGTACCGTTAAGCGAAAAGGAAAGATTGCCGCACTTCTGGTGAACGGGCTTTCACTTCTCCAAAGCTTTGTCTTCTTCGCTTTGGGGTTCTTGAGATCTAGGGTTACGGTTAGGGTTTGCGCGATGACGACGATGGAGAGCTTGATTGGGCTGGTGAATCGGATCCAGAGGGCGTGCACGGTGCTCGGAGACTATGGCGGCGCCGATGGTGCTCTTCCTACACTCTGGGAAGCCCTCCCCTCCGTCGCCGTCGTCGGTGGGCAGGTACCATTTCTCCTTGGCATCCATTGATTATGGTCTTGCTTTGATTCTTTTTGGGGTTTCTGAATTGTTTCTTGATGTGGTTTGAGTGTAGAGTTCCGGGAAATCGTCGGTGCTGGAGAGTGTTGTTGGGAGGGATTTCCTTCCCCGTGGATCTGGTATGGATTATCTAGCTTTGAGTTTTTAGGGTTTTTTTAGTGCTTGATGTATGGTTTTTTGATCATTTTTGGGGTTGGTTTTTAAGGGATTGTGACGAGAAGGCCATTGGTGCTGCAATTGCATAAGACGGAGGCGGGGCAACAGGAGTATGCCGAGTTCCTGCATTTGCCCAGAAGGAAGTTCACCGATTTTGGTATGCTTCTTTTCTGTGAATTGTGATTGTTATAGGTATTGATCAGTAGCTAGGGTTGAAGAATTCTTTGCATTGATTTCTTGTGTAATTGTTTATAAGTTTTGAAATTGAGCGATTGTAAGAAGTGAATTTAGTAAACAAATTAAATAACTTTAGTAGTTTGGAATATGTGTTTTTCCACATTGTTGTAAGCCCACTGTTTGGTTTACTTTCTGAATTCATATGTAGATGTTTGAAACTATTTTTCTTTGGCCGTGCAGCACTTGTTCGTAAGGAAATTCAAGATGACACTGATCGATTAACTGGGAAGACAAAACAAATCTCTCCTGTGCCTATTCATCTCAGCATTTATTCACCGAATGGTATGACATTCTTTGGTTGTGATCTTAAAATCTAAATTGTTTGGCCGAATTGGTTACTAGCGAATCATTTTGTGAATGGACAGCAATACACGGCCATTGGTTCTTCGTTTATCATTTTAAAATGGGTCAATTATCCTAGTGTAACCTCCTAGTATGGTTAATATGTGTGATTTAAACATTATATTAACTAAGAGAAATATTGAGGAAGAAAGTTGAATAGCCTTTTTGAAGGATATGATCTAGAGAGAAAAAATTTGGGAGGATACATGAGGCCATAACTGAGAGACCAGATAATAAGGCAAGTACTTGTTGCACTCATAATTGATTAACCTAGAATTTGCATGCCATACTAAAGCTGCCTACTGAACACATTGAAAAACATACTTTGGCTTCTTACTCCAGGCTATGCAAGGACTCTTTCAAGGTTATCTATTAAAATCTTTGGACCATGCTTTGACTTGTGTATTGTGAATTCTCTATCTTTTTTCTTCATTATCTATGAGTTTCTCTGTATTTCTACCAACTAACTCAAATAGTCTCAATGATGATGCTTGATTGAACTCTACATATATGAAGCCCAACGTGAAAAGTGCTATGTCAGCTTGCACTTTAACTTGTTCTTGGCATGTGATGTGGATTGCTATGTTTTCTAAGCATTAGTTGTTGACATGGTGCTTTTGATTTCGTCTTCTTGACTGGAGATGGAGTGTTTTTTTTTTTTTTTTTTCCTTTTTTACTTTGCTATGTAGTGTTTTATTATTTATTTATTTTTCTTTTTTTTTCTGATTCTCTACTTGGATCTTATATTGTACTGAACAATATTCACTTTTGTTGTTTGACCCAACAGTTGTCAACCTAACTTTGATTGATCTGCCTGGTCTTACAAAGGTTGCTGTAGGTACTATTTCTTCTTTGACTTTCAGTAATTTTCTTTTAATACTATTTTAAGGTTGCTATAATTCTTTGAGTTGTATGACATGAGGCCTTTTTGGTTAAACAGAGGGGCAACCAGAAAGCATTGTTCAAGACATAGAAAACATGGTTCGTTCATATGTTGAAAAGGTACTCACTGTGTTAGCAAGAGCTACCTTTGCATGGCGATTCAAATATGGAATTAATTATTGTGTTTTTGGAAAATCTATTTGAATTCAACTAGATAGTTGTACCATTATGTTTGTATTCTTATTGTATTGAATGTTAGATCTGATTTTTTAGCTTCCATGAATTATTTCTAGCACAAGATTTGCTTAGTTCTGGTAGTTGATTGTTTTGTGTGACACTAGAGTAGCTTATTAGTCCCTTTCATAATGGTCGTGCAAACTTATTCTTTCATGAATCCTCCTTTTTACTTATTCCTTCTTGTGTTTGTCCTTTATATAGATTTGGGGGTTACACTATAGCATGCTAAATTGTCCATTAATAATCAAATTTTCTCTATCGCAAAATCTATAAAATTTGACATATGTTTGTGGGCCAGTAGCTGGTTAATTATTAAATTGCATTTTATCTGAGCATTCTGTCTTATTTACTCAAGGTTTTTCTTCTTCCAGCCTAATAGCATTATACTGGCAATATCTCCAGCAAATCAAGACATTGCGACTTCTGATGCAATCAAACTTGCTAGAGAAGTTGATCCAACAGGTACATCTCCTTGCATTTTGATGAGTTAATTGTTAAAACGAAGCGACTATGAAACTAACAGTAAAAATAGAGATGATGATCATGATAGCTTTGGTCATAATGCTAGCTATATCGGTAATCCTTGGTCTCAGGACAAGTATTAAAACAGAATTTTCTGGTAGGTTCTAACAAATTAATCCCTTCTTGGTCATCTGTATGCTGTGCTAATGCTGATGACAAAGTCAATGATATCTAAAGTGTTCATGACTGTATGGTGCCATCATGATTACAATATGTAATATTTGCGCCAACTATTACTGTAACAGTAGCAGTGGAAGTGCGGAACTTATAAAGTAGATCATTTAATATTTTGTTGACAAGGAAAACCAGTTATTCTTTTCTCATATTTTATTCTCTCCGAAGTTCCAGACAATTGTTACTTTATATTTGCTCTTGCCTGTATTGAAACTGAGCTTAATCTACTACTTTAAGGTGAAAGGACATTTGGAGTGCTGACAAAGCTTGATCTAATGGACAAAGGAACAAATGCTCTTGATGTGAGTTTACAGATATTTCTCTTATTATATTCAAATGAAAGAAATTGCCCAGCACTTTTTGTGCTTTATTCTGTTCTTAACTCATGGTGACTTCATTCACATTTCGAGAGGCTATTTTTTCTTTAAGTGTTTCCTTAGTTGTGTTCCTTTGTGATATATAAAGTTTGATGCACTTTGGATGATTTATTAGGTTCTTGAAGGAAGATCCTACCGGCTGCAGCATCCTTGGGTTGGGATTGTTAATCGTTCACAGGCAGATATAAATAAGAATGTTGATATGATAGTTGCGAGAAAGAAAGAACGGGAGTATTTTGCTACTAGTCCTGATTATTCCCATTTAGCAAGTAAAATGGGTTCAGAATATCTTGCTAAACTACTTTCCAAGGTATTATCATTGTGTCTTTTGCTTTTTAATTGATGCTGAGGGTGCAGGTAACTTCTCTGATAATGTAATCATCTTCCTATGGTTTCAGCATCTGGAGGCTGTAATTAAAGCTCGAATTCCAAGTATCACTTCTTTGATAAATAAAAGCATTGATGAACTTGAATCTGAGATGGACCATCTTGGTAGACCCATTGCTGTAGATGCTGGGGTAGGGCACTCATACTTACTCTTCTTCTGAGTTAAATCTGAACATACATGGATATTCTTAATGAAGTTGTGAGTGGATTTTGTCTTTGCAGGCTCAATTGTACACTATTTTAGAACTCTGCCGTGCTTTTGAGCGTATATTTAGAGAGCACCTAGATGGAGGGTAAAATCCTGAAATTTCATTTCTCCAACAATCAAGCAAGTTTCTCAAATATATTAATGAATGAATAAATCAAATATGTCTACATGCGTACAGGCGAGCTGGTGGTGATAGAATATATGGAGTTTTTGATAATCAACTGCCTACTGCTTTAAAGAAGCTCCCATTTGACCGGTATCTCTCATTGCAAAATGTAAGGAAGGTGATCTCTGAATCTGATGGTTATCAGCCACATTTGATTGCTCCAGAACAAGGTTACCGCAGGTTGATTGAAGGTGCTCTCAGTTATTTCAGAGGTCCAGCTGAAGCATCAGTCGATGCTGTAAGTCATCTTCCTTCTTTATTCACTTCTAAGATATCATTGAGTTTGTTGTTTTCCTTTTAACATGGAATAATTTGGGTAAGAGAAGGATCTGCAGTGTTCACATCATTGATGTTAATGAATTCCATTCTTCAGGTGCATTTTGTTTTGAAGGAACTGGTGAGGAAGTCAATAGGAGAGACTCAGGTACAATATTAAAAAAAATTAAAGAATTACTTGTCTTTTTATTATGTTTTGAAAGTTAATATAGTGTTAGTAACCAATCAGGAGCTGAAAAGATTTCCGACTTTTCAAGCCGAACTAGCAGCTGCATCTTATGAAGCCCTAGAGAGATTTCGTGAGGATGGTCGGAAGACAACAACAAGGTTGGTTGACATGGAATCAGCATATCTGACAGTAGATTTCTTCCGAAAGCTTCCACAGGAGGTTGAGAAGAGCCCTAACCCGGCCACCCCAAATGCTGATAGATATGGTGAAACACATTTCCGGCGGATTGCTTCCAATGTGTCTTCATATATAGTGATGGTGTCTGACACTCTTAGGAACACCATTCCTAAGGCTGTTGTCCATTGCCAGGTCCGAGAAGCCAAGCGGTCTTTGCTCAATCACTTCTACACTCAAGTGGGCCGAAAAGAGGTCTTCATACCTATGACTCATGAATAATTCACATCTTCTCCCTGTAATATATGTTTCCTTTCCATTAAATTGGCAGCTTTTATTCCATGCAGGGCAAGCAGCTTGCACAGTTGTTGGATGAGGATCCTGCATTGATGGAGAGGAGACAACAATGCGCAAAACGCCTTGAATTATACAAATCCGCAAGAGATGAGATTGATGCAGTGTCCTGGGCAAGATGAGTGTGTTCCTTTGGCACAGGAGTATATATATATATCATGTATTTGTTTGCTAGGTGTGTCATTTGTTAACATTTACTGATCTGATGTGTCGCACACATTGAACTGGATCTTTCTATGTTATGCTATTAGTTTCTCTCACATGTTTCGTTTTCCAGTGTTGCATAGCTAATGCAATGGTCACAAACTTGCTTGTCTTTGCCTTTCAACTTGTTTACTGGATGACTTTAAGTGAGCACCCATCTCCCCAAGCAGAGAGTACATCACGTTTCTCCTGCTCACTGAAGCCTCGTCACTCACTGAAGTATCACATTCCACCTTACTAACCCCTGCTGGTTTCTGCAATCCATTCTTAGCCATCGCTTCCCTCACCTTCTCAACATCATCCCATTTCCCTTCTTCTGCATAAATATTTGAGAGCAACACATAGGGCCCCATGTCGCCGGACTCAAGTTCAATCATTTTCTTACTCACAATCTCTCCAAGCTTCGAACCTGATTGAGATCTTGTAGCCGAGAGCAGAGCACCCCACAAGGCCGGTGCTGGCTCCACCTTCATCTTCTCTGTCAGCCTCTCCGAATCATCTACCAATCCGGCTCGGCCTAGAAGATCCATCATACAACCAAAATGTTCTACCTTTGGTTCAATCCCGTGTACCCTGATCATCCTATTGAAACACCACCATCCTTCCAAAACCATACCACTGTGAGCACAAGCACTAAGGAGACACACAAAAGTAGTCTCATTCGGACTTGGTCCCTGCCTCTCCATCTCCATGAACAACTCCAATGCCTTTCTCCCTTGTCCATGCACACCATACCCAGAGATCATTGAATTCCATGAGACAACACTTCGATCCTCCATTTTGTCAAACACTTCCTTCGCTTCCTGCATAACACCACACTTTGCATACATTGTCAACAACGCAGTTGATAACAAAACATCAAGCTCAATCCTTCTCTTTCCATCAGCAATCAGTGAATGCACCCATCTCCCTCGGCCAAGATCACTAAGGTTTGCGCATGCAGTCAAGACACTAACCAATGCAGCCTCATCCGGCCTCACATCTCCGACCGCCATCATTCCATCAAACAGTTTCAAACACTCTCTGTAATTCTTCATCCTTGCATACAAGGCCAACATCACATTCCATGAAACCGAATTCCTCTCTGGCATTTCATCAAACAGCTGCCGTGCGAGCTCAACTTGGCCAGCGCTCGCATACCCATTGATCAAAGTGTTCCAAGAAACAACATCCCTCCCGGGCATCTCATCGAATAGTTTCCACGCATTCTCCATCTCCCCGGCCACTGCGAGCCCTGCAATCATAACGTTCCAGCTCATAACATCCCTCTCTGGCATTTGATCGAACACCTCCTGAGCGTCCCGCACCATTCCATTCTTCACGTACGCGCTGATCATCGAATTCCAAGTGACCAAATCCGTGCGGAGATCCAAATCAAAGATCCGGCGAGCGGCGGCGAGATCACCGAAACAAGAATACATGTGAATCATCGAGTTCCGGACGAAGAGATCATCGTCGAATCCGAGCTTCAAGGCCTGGGCGTGCACGCATCTGCCTGTCCGATCGAAGCCGAGCTCGGCGAAGAGTTTGCATAAGAGTGGGAAGGTGAAGTGATTCGGAGAGACACGCAAGGATCGAGAGTAGAAGGCGAAGGCGGCGTGGACGCGATCGGAGTTCAAAAGGGCGCGGAGGATAGTGTTGCAGAGGAAGGCATCGGGGTGGGGGATGGAGGAGTAGAGGGAGATGGCGCGGGGGAGGGAGGAAGGGGAGGAGGAGAGCTTCTTGATGGCGCGGCCGGCGGTGAAGGGGTCGGAGGAGAGGCCGGAGAGGAAGAGGTGTGCGAGGGCTTGGTCAAGGGGCAGGGAAGGGTTGGGGGAGTAGTCGATGGCGTGGAGAACACGGTGGTGGAGATGGAGAAAGGGGGGATCATCGTGCCAGATGCGGCGGGGGAGCTGGTCTTCGTTCCGGTGGAGGTCAAGGATGCGCTGGAGATACTGGGACGATGGCTTCGTCGTCGATCTCGATCTCGCTCTCGCGCTCGCCGCCATTGCTGGCCGGAGGAAGGTGAGCAGTGTGCAAATATTAAGTATTTTTAAGGAGCATGTCTTTGTTGTTTAACCCTTGAGATGGCGGGAAGTAGCATTATATATACATATACAACATATATGCATACTATAAATCCCTTGAGAGCCTTGACATGCCATTTGGAGTAATACTGAGTCAAAGGAGATGGGGTTATGTTACAAGTATTTCTGACTGTTGGATATCTTTAGAGATGGAGAGATTAAACAAAGGCGTTATGTAAAGAATGGAAACCATTGTAACATATAATCTCAGCCGTTGTTTTTTGTTTGTAATCACAATCGTTGGTTACTGCATAAAAGAAAACCAACATGATGCAAGTTTATAAATTTGTTGAATTAGTACAACTGAGGTAAGGAATACACACACACTTACACATCTAATATTGTTTTTCATTCAATTGCCAGAAAACATTGTTATTATCACTCTTCAAGGTTAATCTCTCGTAGTGTAATTTGTACTGTATAATGTTGTGTTTGGGATATTCTCTGTAAAACAATAATAATAAATTGTCTTCTTGCTTTCCTAGCCATTGGAGTTGTATTGAAGAACATACTACTCACTTTACCTTGTGTTTTTTTTTTAGTGGAAATAAATAGTTAATGAATTGAGTGATTGTTTGTGTAGGTGGTCTGTGGACAATCACGTGAGATATACTCTATCAAAATGAAATGTTTTTACTCTAATGATGATTATTATAATTGTAAAGTCATGCACAGCTTGAACAAATAATTGCTTCTATGATAATAACATATAAACTCATGCACTTATTAATAAAATGATTGTTTCCATGATAAAGACATGTGATGGAATATGTCTTCATTAAGCTTTAAAATTGTTAGGAAGTGAAGTTTAAATCACATAATCACATTAATTATTCTAAAAACAAAAATTCCAAATCTAACCCAATGGTTATCATAAACACATTTGAGTACTATATAACACTCACCATAAGTTATCCAACATAAGGCTTCCTTTCTTTTTGGTATTTAATTATTTCAAACAAAGGTTGCAACAAAGATATGTACTTTTGTGTTTAAATTTATCATTCTCATCAAGCTCTTCTACATAAGTTTGTTTTTTTTTTTTTTTTTTTTTTTTTCTGTAAATGATATGGAAAACTAAACCCATCAATTTTTGTTGATGTTGCATCAACATGATGAACATATAAATCAATGTATCCTCCTTGAAAAATTAACTATATGGTTCTACGCCGGCTTTAATCTTCTCCAAACATCCCTCCCCCTCATATGCCCCTCCATATTTTTTTTATTTGATTACATATTCCAAATGTTTTAGAATTTTTCCCACCACTACATGAGGAGTCACTTTATCTCTTTTATTTTTAATATTTTTTTAATATATAAAAAATTGTTAACCAAGCCCTCACATTCCAAGCTAGCCGCCATTTGGTGCGTGCTGATTGGTGTTTTTGTAAATTTTCAAAAAAAAAAAAAAAATTATTTGGAGCATGGCGATTGGTGATTTTGAAAATTTTTTGAATTATTGTTAGTATGTTAATTGAAACATTTGTTTTTTTTAATTCCCTATTGCTGAACAGTTGATAGGAAAATGAGTCACTTTATCTCTTTTCTTTTTCATGTTTTGGTTGTATATATAAAAAATGTTAACCTAGCCCCTCACATTCCAACCTAACCACCATTTGGTGCGTGCCGATTGGTGTATTTGTCATTTTTCCAAAAAAAAAAAAAATATTTATTATGATACTAGCCGCCATTTGGTGAGCGATAATTATTGTTCAGTAATAGGGATTTGCAAAATATCAAAGACCTTGAATTACATTTTTTTTCAAGGGGGTGAGATAATAGCCTGGGCCATGGACCATGGCCCATGGCCCATGATATATCTATTAGCCAAATATCCCAAGTGCCCATCTCGGACTATCGGACAATCTTGGAGGAGGTGGTCTTCCTCTCTAGAGAATGATGGCTACTCCTGCATTGAAACCCTAGAAAACCCTATCTCATCCCTCATTCTTCTCTGTCAGTACCAATGGCCTCAGATCCCAACAGGCCCGATCTCCACATAAGACTACATTATATGTACAAACAACTTACAAAAAAAAAAAAAAAAAGACCAAACAATTAAACAAACATTACAAAAGTTTTGTAAACAAATTAAATTCATATTTCCATCTACAAAGTTGGCTGCAAAACGCTCTCACTAATCCATCTTCACCTAACCATTCATTAGAAATTATATCATTGGTTTTCCGACCGCACAAATAATTTTCACATTCCCATCCCTCTGTTGTAATCCATTTACTATCAAAACTCCATACTATATCACTAAACAATTTTGCTGCAGCATGTCTACATTTATTAATTGTATGATTATCAGATTTTGTACTTGCTAATGCTCTTGAAACAATATCAACTCTTCCATCAGCAACCATGTTAAGTATTTCCATGCCAGAATGACGTGTTTCTTGATTTTTGTACAAAAGAATCCCCCTACATAGCCAGTAAGTAAATGACCTTTAAACATTGAATTTGTGAGATGTTGGATGCCTGAATCCATTTTCAACTAAATACAATTGATTTGAAAAAAAAAAAAAAAAAAAAAAATTACAACTATAACTTATCTAACATGAAAAAATGAATGATAAGTTTTTCACCAATCCAAGCACCAAAAGAGCTTCTAAATTGTCTCTCCGGGCACAATTTTGAAGAAAAATAATGTACTCCTTCATGTCAAGACACCATAAATTATCAACTTGCATATACTGGCCAACTTTACGTCTTTTAGATGTTGCATAAAAACTTTTACAACTGCAAATAAATATATATTTAGATATATATCAATATATGTGTTGAGAAAAACAAAGAGGAAAAAAAACTTGCTAGGCTTTATACGTGTATTCACTGTCCTTAAGGAATTATGCCCTCACTATGTTACTGATGAGTTTGCGGCAGATTCCTTCAGGATATACAAAGCCAAATAGGATTTCTAGACAGTAATTCTAGAAACCCACCCAAAAACGTTTTTAAGGAAGACAAAACAGAGAGAAAGAAGTTATATATATTTTTAGAATGACAACCAATATTTATAGATATTGAATTGTTGCTTCTCCAAGAGTTGCGACTTTTCCTTTTGGAATTAGTGCAACTTTTCAGAATCGTTGTTTCTCAAAAACTGTAACTTTTCCTGAATTGTTGCTCTTCAAACGTTGCAATATTTGAAATATAAAACTAATCATTATCAATAATGATAACTGATAAATAATATCTTTTTTTTTTTAAAAAAATCAAGCAGTTATTATCAATAACATATAATAATTAATTAATTAAAAGAGAAGATTATCCAATATCCAAATTATTGTTTTAAATAAAATTTAATCATACTTCTTTCATATATTTATCCGATATAATATTACTAACTATTCTAACAATCCCCCACTTAGTTAGTGATATTATAATAAAATATATTTAGTTTAATGCCTTTAGAAGATGTCTTTCAACTTAAACCTACTATTAGTAAAAACATTTCAAAATCTTGTTGAAATTAAAAGGTAATATAATATTAAACCATAATTTCTTTTAGTGACAAGATCGGAAATATTATACACATTAAACTAATTTTCTTCCTTAACACGCTCACCGTGAGCTTTAGCACCAATATTATGGCCTTGTGCTACCTCCTGATTCATAAACACTTACAAAATTTATTATATATAGATATTTCAAATTTTTGATAGAAGCGGCACCACTTCTTGTGTTTATATAGGTGAAGTTCTTTTAAGTCCTTCATTTGGACTTCTTTGTTCTTGTTCCGAACATAAAACTTCATTAAGAGTAATGAATACCCAACCTCTTTTTCTTAAACACTAACTTGTGCTTGATGCATGTCACAACTATAACTTGTTATTACCCTTTAAACCCTTAGTATTACTAAGTAATAAGAAAGGTGGGGTTCCCATTAATAGTGACAAATTTAAAATGGTTTAAGACCCATTGCAGTTGTAGTGCCTTTGATTGCATCCCTCGAGAGTCCTTTGGTTAATGGGTCAGCTAAATTATTTTTTGATCTAACATAAACAACTGTTATGATACCATCAGATATTAGTTGTCTAATAAATTCATGTCTTAAAGCAATATGTCTAGATTTACCATTGTAAATCTTATTAAATGCTCGAGACATGGTAGCTTCACTATCACAGTACAAAGAGATTGCTGGCATTGGTTGTGGCCACAACTTTATATCCAATAACAAATTTCTTAACCATTCAGCCTCTTTGCCTGCGGCTGATAAAGCAATAAATTCTGATTCCATGGTGGAATGTGTAATACAGGTTTGTTTCTTAGAAGCCCATGAAATTGCTCCTCCACCTAAAGTGAAAATCCAACCAGATGTTGATTTATTATCGTAAATACTTGTTATCCAACTAGCATCACTATAACCTTCTAGTACAGGAGGGTACTTGTTATAAAACAAGGCAAACGACTTTGTCCTTTTAAGATAACCAAGTATTCTTCCAATAGCTCTCCAATGATCATGGCTAGGATTATGAGTATACCTTGATAATTTACAAACAGAAAAAGCAATGTCTGGCCTAGTGCAATGCATGGTATACATCAAACTACCAATTGCACTAGCATAATCTAATTGACTAACGGATCTTCCTGGATTTTCAATTAATTTGTTAGATACATCATATGGCGTATTTGCTTCTTTGACATGTAAATGATTGAATTTGGACAGAATTTTATCCACATAGTGAGACTGGCACAAAGCAAAACCCCCACTATGTTTCTTAACTTTAATTCCTAAAATTGTATCAACTTCTCCTAAATCTTTCATTTTAAATTGAGAAGTTAAATACTTCTTAGTATCACTTATCCCTTGCATGTTGGTACTTATAATCAGCATGTCATCAACATATATACATATGATTATACCATAATCATTTGTAAACTTAGAATAAATACATTTATCAGCTTCATTATATTTAAATCCATGTGATAATATCATTCTGTCAAATTTTTCATGCCATTGTTTAGGAGCTTGTTTTAAACCATACAATGATTTAATCAACTTGCAAACTTTATTTTCATTACCAGGGAGTACAAAACCTTCAGGTTGCTCCATATATATTTCTTCATCAAGATCACCATTTAAGAATGCTGTTTTAACATCCATTTGATGAATATGTAAATTATAAATTGATGTTAATGCAAATAACAATCTTATTGAAGTGATTCTTGCAACAGGAGCAAAAGTATCAAAATAATCAACTCCTTCCTTTTGACGAAATCCTTTTACTGCAAGTCTTGCCTTAAAAGTTTGTGAAGATCCATTAGTATTGTATTTTTTCCTAAAAACCCATTTGCAACCTATAGGTTTTTCCTAGGAGGTGGGTCTACTAATACCCATGTACCATTTGATAGTAGAGAATCCATTTCATCATTTATTGCTTCTCTCCAAAAGGCCGGGTCTCTTGAAGCTATTGCTTCATTGTAAGTTTTTGGATCCTCCTCTATACTTAAAATGATAGGTATTTTGTTTAATACTAGATTTATTGTTCCTTCAACTAAGAAAAATAGAGCTTGTGAAGAAATAAAATCAGAACCTAGAGTTTGTTCTTTTCGAACTCTTTGACTTCTTCTAGGTTCTGAAGAAGTCTCAACTAGCTTTCGTTTATGGTTAGAAGAACAACCAATATTCTTATTAAATTCTTGTGACATATAGTAAGAATTTTCTCTATTTAATTGTGGATTATTATTTGAATCACTTATAAAATTAGTTTCTAGAAATTCAACATCTCTAGATTCCACAATCACATTAGATTCCAAATCTAATAATCTATATGCTTTAGAATTTTCAACATATTCCACAAAGACACTTTTGAGAGCTCTTAGTCCTAATTTTGTTCTCTTAGGATCTGGAACTTTATAATAAGCTATGCAGCCCCATACCCTCAAATAATTTAAGTTTGGTTTTCTTTTTTTCAATAATTCATATGGAGAAGTTTTAGTTTTCTTTGAGGGTATTCTATTGTGTACATGGCAAGCTGTCAACGAAGCTTCTCCCCACAAATTCGTTGGTAGTTTAGAATGTAAAAGCATAGAGTTTATCATATCTACCAATGTTCTATTTTTCCTTTCTGCTAAGCCATTTTGTTGTGGAGTATAAGGAGCACTAGTTTGATGGATTATACCATTTTCTTCACAAAATATAGTGAATTCAATTGGAAAATATTCACCGCCTCGATCACTTCGTAGGATTTTAATTTTCTTCTCCAATTGATTTTCAACCAAAGATTTATAACTTTTAAACATATCAAACGCTTGATCTTTCTTTCTCATCAAATAAACATAAGTAAATCTAGAATAATCATCTATAAAAGTTATAAAATATCTATTTCCTCCTCTAGTTAAATGACCATTTAATTCACATATATCAGAATGTACAATTTCAAGCAAATGAGATGTTCTTTCATTCTTTGGGAAAGGTTTCTTAGTCATCTTAGCTTGTATGCAAATTTCACATTTTTTGGGTTTCACATTTTCACAAGAAATCAAACCTTGTTTAGACATAAATTTAATTGATCCATAATTAACATGTGACAAACGTTTATGCCATAAATTAAATGATGATTCAAGCATGTAAATAGAAATATCAACTTTATTAATACTTAATTTGAACATTCCATCACATGAATATCCTTGTCCAACAAATACACCATTTTTTGATAAAATTAATTTTTCTGCTTCTATAACAGCCTTCAATCCTTTCTTGCAGAGTAGATTTGCAGAAACCAGATTTTTTCTCACATCAGGTACATAAAAAACATCCGTTAGAATCAATTTCTTTCCAGAAGTTAATTGCAGTTCGACAGTCCCTCTTCCAAGCACTTTGGCAGTATCATGATTTCCCATCAAAACTTTCTCATCATTTGCACTAACTTCATAATTTTTGAACGAATTTCTGTTATTGCAAACATGTACAGTAGCACCAGAATCATACCACCAATCTCCAGATTTTTCACTGGCTATGTTGCATTCTGTTATCATTGAAATAGTGAGATTTTCAATCATGGCAATTATATCTGTAGGACCAGTTTGCACAGATTTACTTTCCACAATATTTGCCTTCTTTTGCCCTGCACTTTCCTCCAACTTCAGCTTCTTATGAAATCTGCATTCCTTTTTAAAATGGCCTTTCTTACCACAGAAAAAGCATGACTTATCTTCTTACCATTGATGGCAGAATTGTCATAAGAAATATCAGTATGTTTCCTCTTATTATTGAATTTTCCAGCCTTGTTTCCAAACTTGTTTCCAACCTTTTTAGACTCAATATAATTTACTTTCGAAGTAGAACCAAACTCCAAAGATAATTTGTTCTCACGAATGCGAGTTTCTTCTTCAATTCGTATATGCTTCATTAGTTGATCGATTGTGAAGTCCTCTGAAATATGTAAAAGTTTCTTTCTATAATTATTCCAAGTGGCAGGCAACTTTGCAATTACAGCAGCCACTTGTAGTGCTTCAGAAACATCAACCTTTAAATCCTTGAGTCTGGATACCAAAACAAGTAATTCATCTACTTGATTCATGATAGATTTATTATCAACCATTCTGAATTCAAAGAACTTCATGCTCAGAAATCTGTCAGTGCCTTGTTTTTCAGACGTGTATTTATTTTCCAAGGCCTTCCAAATCTCTTGTGGAGATTTATAGGACAGAAAAGATCATATAAGCGGTCTGATAAGGAGTTCAGAATAAAACCTCTGCAGCGTATCTCATCTTCTTCGCGTTTCTTGCGTGCAACAATTATTGTCTCAGTGTCAGCATCATCTAGTTCAGGAATCGGAGGCAAGTTTGCAGCCAAGAGATATGCAATACCCAACTCTGTAAGTAGGAACAACAATTTGTCTTTCCAGCGAGTGAAATTTGTGCCATCAAAACGCTCCAGTTTGAACACATCAGGATTAAACATCTTGTTGAATACAGAATCCGAATTTGACCCCTCCATTGTGAATAATTCCTTAAGATTGTTGAGAAAAACAAAGAGGAAAAAAAAAGCTTTCTAGGCTTTATACGTGTATTCACTGTCCTTAAGGAATTATGCCCTCACTATGTTACTGATGAGTTTGCGGCAGATTCCTTCAGGATATACAAAGCCAAATAGGATTTCTAGACAGTAATTCTAGAAACCCACCCAAAAACATTTTTAAGGAAGACAAAACAGAGAGAAAGAAGTTATATATATTTTTAGAATGACAGCCAATATTTATAGATATTGAATTGTTGCTTCTCCAAGAGTTGAGACTTTTCCTTTTGGATTTAGTGCAACTTTTCAGAATCGTTGTTTCTCAAAAACTGTAACTTTTCCTGAATTGTTGCTCTTCAAACGTTGCAATATTTGAAATATAAAACTAATCATTATCAATCCATGCCAGAATGACGTGTTTCTTGATTTTTGTACAAAAGAATCACCCCTACATAGCCAGTAAGTAAATGACCTTTAAACATTGAATTTGTGAGATGTTGGATGCCTGAATCCATTTTCAACTAAATACAATTGATTTGAAAAAAAAAACAAAAAAAAAAATATTACAACTATAACTTATCTAACATGAAAAAATGAATGATAAGTTTTTCACCAATCCAAGCACCAAAAGAGCTTCTAAATTGTCTCTCCGGGCACAATTTTGAAGAAAAATAATGTACTCCTTCATGTCAAGACATCATAAATTATCAACTTGCATATACTGGCCAACTTTGCGGCTTTTAGATGTTGCATAAAAACTTTTACAACTGCAAATAAATATATATTTAGATATATATCAATATATGTATTCACAATGCAAAGAAACAACAATGAGCTTAATGCTATGAATAATCAATGGCATTACCAAGCGTGTAACATTTTCAGATCATGAAGAGATCTAGAAGATGTTGAAGCGATGTATGCAATGACTTCTTAGATAATATCTTGAGGGATAAATTCTAGAAAATAGTTACAAGACTTCTCTCCCATTCTAACATAATAAAAATAATGATCGTTAAGAATTTGAGAAAGCAAATAGAAGACAAAGGAAAAACAACAAACATTGGAGAAAAATATATAAAGAAAACAAAAAATTAAACCAAATAATGGAAAAAACCGTCATAACAAACTAGAGAAGAAAGATTGGCACAATTCCAAACTCCCAACCTAAGTTGTTAGAAATGGATGTATATATATATATTGAGAGAATCAAAAATCAAAATCAAATCTTATCTTCTTTGACTCCTGATAGCAAACACCATAAAAAGAAAGAAGCGCCTAAGATTCTGAATAAAGACTTCTGAAAAGCATTAATTCAAGTGCATATCTGCACAAATCCAAGCAATAACAATATTAATAATTTTGTTAATAATTCCAAAACAAAAACATGCCCTTAAAAAAAGAGAGAAGAGATGTAAAAAGGATTACATCATTGTTACCTTAGCACTTGAACCATAAGTATAACAAATGTATCTGTGAATATATTCATATGAACTATATACTAAAGTTTAATGGAAATATATAGAGAATGAAACCTTAAAAAAAAAAGAGATAAAGTGTTAGAGAGAGAGAGAGAGACAAGCAAATGCTTTTAATAATTCCACTGTTGATTAACAATGCCTCTTCTGTCATCTTCTCTATCTTCATCATACCATCACTATATATCCCGTCTCTATGCATTATACCAACCTTACAAAACATATCAAAACAACAAATGCTTTTTCAAATCAAAAGCATATATATATATATATATATATATATATATATATATATATATATATATACTCTCTACATCTTAATTTTATTCCCCAAAATCACTACTTCTCAAGAGTTTGTCTTTGTTGGACATTTGGTCATCCCTTATTGGTTGAGTTTTTTCTCTTTTTAATGAGTTTGATAAAACCAAAGCATTATAATCTTCTCTATCATCAATACCTCTGCTTGCCCACTTTAACATCCTTCCCGATTCCCCATTGTTAGTCAACGGGCCAATAAGAAGCCGACAGCAATATAATGTTAGGAACACCCGCGAGTAAGCATACTCGGGCATTACTTTTCATTAATTTGTCCTTCCGGATCATTTTAAGTTTTGCAAAGAAAGTAAAACCAAACCATAACGATCATCGGTTTAATCACGGTCGTCCACTTTGCGATTTCATGATTGGCCTGTTGCACCTGTTTCTCTACTCTTGTGGATTAGTGTACCATCAATTCGAGAGGGTTTTATCGGTGATTTTTTTTTGTAACCCTAAACCTACCCTTCAATGACGCTGCCACCTCCACCCCCTACGTTCTCAAGCGTGCCGCCGATCCCGCCGCTTGAATAACGTCATTATCTAATTTCATGGCAGACAAAGACAACTGTTTAGACGTTTTTTTATATTGAAATTTTCGTATGTATCTCTTTGTCTATCTTATATTCTCATGAGTTGTTTTCCCAACTGAATTCATTACACAGATAATACAATTGTTTTTCCTATCTTTTTATTTAAACTTTTCCTGATGATATCTTTGTCTATCTCATGTTCTAGGATTCTATTTTATTGAATCAAATCCAAACCAAGTTGATACATGATTTGATATGTATTACCCTTTCTTCTCCGTCAAAGAGAATACATAGAGCATGTACATGGCTTTGCTAAGATTATTTGAGTTTTTCCTGTGGTCATATTAGTTTATGAGAAATTGGATTTGTTTGATTAATAAAAAACTAATTAATGTCATGAGTTATTGAGTAGATGGATAACTAAATTATTTTTTTTTTAAAAAATAAGATAAATGGTGAATTTGTGTAACAATTTTATAAAATGTTTTTCAAAGAAAAAAAAATATAACTCTACCAAAAAGGAAAGCAGATATAATAAAATACATATATAATATTAAAAACACTACTCTTCTTTTAAGAAAATCTACTCTTCTTTTCAATTTTATTTAAAAAAACTTAGAAAATACTAATTGTATGACCACCATCATAATACAATCAGCCCAAAAAAAACCTACAATTTATGATATATATATATATATACACTATGTCAACAGCAAGCCGACAAGACCCATTGCACCTTAACTATAGCAAACAATTGTAGAGGAATCAATACAATAAGAAGCAAAACAATTGAAGGAAATCCAAATGTAAAACAAAATGACTCTCCTTTTAAAGAAATCTCAAAGAATATGATCAATATCTTTGACTAAACACACAAAAATTTTTGAAAAAAAAAATTAACCAAAGAAAAACAATACAAGGCAACACCCCAACAAGTGACCTCCCGGCGAAAACAAATCAATATTCAATGACCAAAAAGATACTAATTGAAATATAATGACCAAAATGAAAATCGGCCATAACACGGTGACCACGTGAAAAATTTGCCCCTTTTATTTACTGTTGTGGAGTATTATTATTATTATTATTATTATTATTATTATTATTATTATTATTATTATTATTATTATTTAGAGAATGTCCAGCCCAATATTTTCCTTCTTATTAAATGTTCTTTACTATTATTTATAGAAATTATATTATGTTAGGTAGTGTGTCTTTTATAATGGAAATAGTGGAAATGTATTTCATAGAAGAACAGAGAAAAGAAGAGGCAGAAGAATCTCGGGCTGCCTTGTAAGTACAATGGACTACAGAGCTTGATATTCAAGAGCAAGTTAGCTCTAAAGAATCTTCTACCTTAGAATCTTCCAACTTAGAGTTAATATGCCAATCTACTTCAGAAGCTAACGCCGAAAGACAAGCTATTATTGATGTCTATGTACCACCGACTCATATAGTGGTGAGTATGAATACTCGAGATTTCAACTCCATAATAGCATGGGGCGTAAGTAACATTTATATGGAGTGATTTAATTTAGAGACTAGACATATGGCCGAGATTAGAAGAAGATATGGGTTTCCTGAGAACTTAACAACAAGATATGACGATGCTCAGGCAGTCTTATTATATTGTGTTGCAATGGAACAACATAATCGTGAAAGAAAGTATCAAACACATCAATGGATTTAAGAGTTTGTATGTATATTTGTTTTTTTTACTTTTGTATTTAATATGTGAAATATAAATGTTAGTTTGCATGTATATTTTGGATGTTTTGCAAAATGTATTTACTAGTAAAACTGTTTTTATTTGGCTAATTTCTCCTGGTTTGCATTCATGATTAATCATTGTTTGTTAGTATTTAATATTATCTGTTCATGTACTGCTATATCAACCAAAGGAAATTTTCCCTTATTACATGTAAGAGTGAATTTGTTCCTATATTATTTTAAAAGCTCCATGAAAGGACAACTTTTGCCATTGTGACTTGGAATATCTTTACATTCCAATGACATACAGAACTTGAAAATATAAAAAAAAATATATATATCATATTTTGATGAAGCAAATTACATGACATAAGAAATGGTTATTTTGGGGACACTAATAGAAAAATAAATTCAAAGTATAAGTCATCACAATTATTAGCATGAATGAAAGGATCCAAGGCTACCATTATTTCTTATATTCTATTCATCAATAGTGATTGTCACGTGCAAGTTGGTTCCATATATATATAGAAAGAGCAAAAGCTATTCGTCCCGACCCAGTGCCCGAATTTAGCTCCCGAATGACTTGGCCATCCACGTGACCTTCATTTCTCTCTCCTCATTACCTCATTTCTCTTTCACTTCAATGTAAAAAAAACAAAAAAGAAAAGAAAAAAGAGCTGGTCAAAGCTCATCATCTTCATCCCCTTGCTTCCATCTCCATCTCCTTGCTCTCATCTTTTCCTCCTCTTCACCTCAATTCTCAAACAGTCAGTTTTCTCGCGTTACTTTCCTCTCCAGAAAGACAATGACTATTTGAAACCGGTGACTTCTGGCGACTTCCGGCGACTTCTGATGACCTTGTTTTCTCTCCTGCCGTGCTCTTAAATCTCTCGCTGTTTCACCGATCCAACCTTGAATCCTCACGTCAATATCTTCTCCAGAAAGACGATGACTATCTGAGACCATCGACTTTCAACGACTTCTGGCGACCTTGTTTTCTCTCCCACAGTACACAAACACAAGCTCTATCAACAATGGTATGATCTCTCTCTCTCTCTCTTTCCCCTATTGATGGAGCTTGTGTTTGTGTACAAGCTTCTAAGCACTGGGAAAATGGAAAGACTTCCGACGATCCTTAGAGCGGCAGAGAAGAGAAAAGAGAGATTGTTTGGTATTGATTAGTTCAGGCAGTTCCCACTTCCAAGCATCAATCGGCTCTCTCTCTCCATGGTACTGATTCATTTCCTCTTTGGTTCTTCACTGCTTCACTATCCATGGTTCTGATGAGAAATTTTGTTGATTTTCATGGATTAGGATTTCTTTTGGTATTGATTTGAATCTTGTGGAAAAGAATCTGGATCTTTCTTATTAAATTCATTTTATACTCAAGTAAATCATGATAATTAAATATTAATTTTCATTTTTGAGTGGTTGGATTTTAATGTAAGAGTTGTTTCCCAAATGTCAAAAAGCCACCTTGTTAAGTTCATGCATCATGGTCACATTATATCAAAATATTAGAGAATTATCAAGCCGACTATATATATATATATATGAACAATGATAATCTCTATGTGTTTGCTTTTGTTAATATTTTTTTTTTCCCACCAACCGAGTATTAGAATTGTAGGTTGTTATGCATATCGTTTGTCTTTCTTTTGAATTATTGCTGATTAGGCTAGTTCTCTTTTATTAAATGTTTTATATCATTCATGTTTTCTATCCAAACATAATAATTTTGTGACATGGAGTAAGTTACTTTGTCACATTTAATGTTTATTCTATATGCAAATACAATCAATAAAAGTTATTTAGAATATATATATATATATATATATATATATATATATATATATTGATGAAAAGAGGATTCTAGGTGAATCTTATTTGTATTGTATATTTGCATTTCACAAATTCATCCTCATTTTATTTTATTTGATGAAAAGAGGATTCTAGCTTGTTTGTAATGCTTCATGATTATTATTAACTCCTTCAATTATGTCTTGCAAAGATCTCCTTATATTTGGCTAAACTTTTTTGAATGCAATAAATTTAATCAAAGTGATTTATTAGCATTAAAAATCACATTGTCTTTCATAACCCAATGATATAATTAATCCCTTCATAATTTAATTTGCTTATGTTTGTATGTGTTTGTGTGTGTATATATGTATGTGCCTAATATATACCTAATGCTTCATGCATGCTTGCTATTTATCTAGAATAAATTCTTCATTTCATCATCTTTTTTTTTTTGTTTTTCTCTCGTGATAGAGCATTATGTTATAATTTAATTCTTTATATCTAAAATAACATTAATTGATACAAGTTGATGCTATCAAACTAGATGGCAGAATTAGAAATTGGGTGAAAAGAGGCAAAATGAGATAGAAGCTGGGTTTTCTAGTTTGAAATGTTAAACAAAGATAAAGAAAAAATGGTGGTTGTGGAAGATTCAATATGAGAAAGAATTTCTCCAAAGGCGGCTATGGTTTTCAATTCTGAAGAAGAAATCTATGATTTCTATGTTAAGTATGCACAACAAGAAGGGTTTGGTATTACAAAAAGAACTACAAAATCAGAAGACGACGGAAAATTAAAATATTACACACTTGCATGTGTACCAGGTGGCAAAAGAACATCTACTGCAAAAGATTCTTTTCAACCTAGGCTATCTACTAAAACAAACTGTTAAGCTAGGGTTAATGTCATTGTTGATAATGATGGGCATTTTATGATATCTCGTATCCATTTTGAGTATAATCATGCACTTAGTCCACAAAAATCATGTTTTCAAAAATGCAACAAAAAAATGGATACATATGTCAAAAGGAGGCTTGAACTAAATGACCAAGTAGGTATAGGTTTGAGCAAGAACTTTCATTCTTTAGTTGTTGAAAATGGTGGATATAAAAATTTGACATATACAGAAAAAGATTGTCAAAATTATATTGCAAGAGCAAGGCAATTTAGGCTTGGAGTTGGAGATGTTGAAGCACTTGGGAATTATTTTTCTCGCATGCAAAAGAGAAATCCAAATTTTTTCCATTTGATTGATATGGATGAGGAAGGCCGACTAAGAAATGTATTCTGGGAAAATTCAAGATCTATAGCAGCTTATGAAGCTTTTGGTGATGTCATATCTTTCGACACAACATACTTAACAAATAAGTATGATATGCCGTTTACTCCGTTTGTTGGGGTAAATCATCATGGACAAACTGTATTATTTGGATACGGTCTACTGTCAAAGGAAGATACAAAAACCTACATTTGGTTGTTCAGAACTTGGTTGGAATGCATGTAGACAAGGCCCCTAATGCTATAATTACTGATCAGTGCATGGCTATTCAAGGTGCAGTTAGGACTGTCTTCCCAAATTCTCATCACCGTCTTTTCCTTTGGCATATTATGAAAAAGATTCTAGAGAAGCTTGGTGGACTAGTTTATTACAAAGTAGTAAAGAAGATTTTGAAGAGTATCGCTTATGAGGCAATAAATATTCAAAAATTTGAAGATGATTGGCTGAAGATGATCGAGGACTATAACCTTGAAAAAAAATGGATGGTTGAATTCTTTATACATAAGTCGTCATCGTTGGGCTCCTATATATGTTAAAGAAGTTTTTTGGGTTGGAATGTCTACTACTCAAAGGAGTGAAAGTATAAATTTTTTTTTTATAGCTATGTTGGTCCAATAACATCCCTAAAACAATTTGTGTAGCAATATGATGATGCATTGAAAAGTAAAATTGAGAAGGAAAATAAATCTAATTTTTCTTCTTTTAACTCCAATTTTCCAACGCTAACTGATTGCCATTTTGAGAAGCAACTACAACAAGCACACACAATCGAAATTTTTAAGTTGTTCTAAGATGAGTTAAGAGAAATGATATATTGTAATCTTGCATTTATCAACTCAGATGGCCCAATATGCACATTTTAAGTGACAAACATCCTCAGAGGAAAGGAAGGTGTACTCAGAAAGCAAGTGGTGTTTAATGTCCAACACAATGATCTTGAATTTGACATCAAATGCTCATGACATTTATTTGAGTTTAGAGGTATTATTTGCAAATATATATTCAAAGTTCTTGTTGAAAAGAATGTGAAAGAGATCCCATCTCATTATATTTTGATCCGTTGGAGAAATGATGTTAAACACTAGCATACTTATGTAAAGAATTGTTATGATGAGACAAAAACTACTTAGAAAAAAGTTTGATACAATAAATTATGTTCTCATTTCTCTAAAGCTCCTGAAATTGGAGTTGAATCCAATGAAAAATATAATTACTTAATGAAATGTGTGGACAACGCAATAAAGGAGCTCATGTATAATGCACATGGTTGGCAAAGTCATTCAAATCAATTAATTTCACCAATGATGTTGGAGGAAGATCCTAAGCACAATCAAGCAAAATTTTCAACCACAAAGTTTCTAACTCCTTTAAAGGTGCGGAGTAAGGGCTGGCCACCATCAAAGAGAAAAAAAGTCAAAAGTTGAAGAAATAATTAGTAGAAATAAAAAAAGTGATTATATTTGACATCACTCTTTTTTTATTTCATGATTATGTTTGTAATCTAAAACTAATGTTATTGCTTTAAGGAAACTCAAATGAAAGGTCAACCACAAGCTCAAGACAACACACAAGTTGAAATTTGTACTCAAGAAAGTGTGGTAATGTTATGTTATTTAATGTTGTTGCATAAAATATTTTAAATATTTTGTATCATGTTTTCTTCTTCTTAGGTGTATTCAAATTCTCTTACACATGTAGTCAGTATGCCTACTTATAATAACACAAGTGCATCAAATTCTATTTCAGGTGAACCCAAATTTTTCTTTAGTTTATTAACTTGATTGGCATTCAAGTTCTATTATGGTGTTGCTCTTTTTTTTTTGTGCTTCATAATTTGCTTGTTTTGATAGTTTTGGCTTGTTTAATGGCAGATTGTGGCATAGGGTTCAAAAACTTTGTAAAAGCATGTCCAACAGGATGGTTTTTGTGATGGGAGGGGGGTGGGTGTTTACGGTGTTCAATGTGTTTGTTTTCCATATTTTATATTTTCATGTATTTTGTAAGCTTTAAGGGGGCGTTTGGTTGGATGTAATTCTAAATGCAGTGGATTTTTAGTTACAATGTAAATGAAAATACTTGGTTTTCAAAATATAGTGCAGCTAAATCTTGTGTTTGGTTGAATGTAACTGGAATTACTGTATTATAAGATTTTATGTTTGTTTAGAAGGATTTGTAAATTTGGAATTGAAAAATACATGTGTATATATATATATATATATATACATATATGAGTATATATATGCATATACATACATGTATATGTGCATATGTACATGTTTATATATATACATATACATATACATATATGTATGTATACATATGTAAAAATACCTATGCATGTTTATATATATATATGTATGTATGTATGTATGTATATGTGTGTATAAGTATATGCATGTGTGTATATATGCATATATGTATGTGTATATATTTCTATATACATATATGTATATATGTGTGTGTATGTATGTATATATGTCATAATTCTAAATGAAGGATTTGGTTTTACGACCAATTTGGGCGTAAAACCAAATACACCCAAATGTATACTGTAGTGTAAACCCAATTACATTAGGATTTACAAATACACTCAAACAAACAAAGGATCTTTAAAAATAAAGTATTTAGTTTTACATGTAAAACTAAATACATCCAAACAAACACCCTCTAAATGATTTCTGTAAGCTGCATTCAGTTTATTATAACTGTGTTGTGAAACCGGGCCAAGCGGTTGTCTGTGGGTTTAAATTTTGATCAGCAAGAAGAATGCGCTCTTTAAAATGTTTAAAGCTCTTTTCGTTTGTAGATCCAGTGACCTGTTGAACTTTGGTTATTCAGTGCAGATTTTGCTGATCAACATTGTGTTGTTATTGTCATACTTGTGCTGGTATTTTTTTTTTTTTTTTAATTCATGAGGACATAATTTAGGGATTTCGTTCAAAGCATCTTATAGAAAGTGAAATTGTTCTCGTAGCGTTGCCTTGCACCTTTTTCAAAGAGTTATGTTGTTTGGCTGTATTTGTTAATTTATTTTTAATAAAATCAGATGCAAAAAAAATGAGAGAACATCAAGCGCAAGGCAAGGCAAGATGAGTCTGTTTGGCTGTTTTGTGGATAGTTTTTCCTGAATTGCTATGCCTTATGGTGATTTTGAGCAGAACTGAAGCTCTCTGTAAAGAGTTTGGTGTTTGTTAAGCAATGGTCATCTGATTTATATCAATAAGATGAGGAACAATCATATCCAGTTTTTAATATGTAAACATGCACAACTCATATCACTTTGCAGGCCATCATGTTGTAGGACAATGAATCTTGTAGAAGAAACCATAACTTGTTTTTAATCTTTAAACATGCCCAACTCATATCACTTTGCACTCATTTTTGGATTGAAAATCTAAGGATGGAAGAAAGCAACAATATAACTAACAAAAAGATAAATGATATAATACAGGTTACCCAATTAACTTGATAAAGAAATGATTCACATGAAACTAAAATTTTCTTTTCCATGGATACACTCGTACACATCTAGTTAGAAACTTAACATTGATGATGGCAAATAATCAACAATACAATAATAGTTCAGACTTGGGATGACTCTCCCACATTAATAAGCATGGCTCCTCTATAGTTGGGTGTCTATGAAAATTAAAAACATTGTTGCTCTTGAGAGCACACTAGGAGCTTCCTTTCGCTTTAATGCACAGAAACCCTAGAATTCAAACATCAAAAGAAAACTAAAAATCATAAGAAACAACACCTAAACCAACACGAATTCCAGCTACAATGACGCTTAATGTTTGCAAAAATCAGTCTTGATCCCAATCAAGCATGAAAAACAATGAAAAAAAAAATGATTTTTCATGAGAAAACCGCAAAATCCCACCAATCAAATCAGAAAAACTTGTGGCAAAATTGTATTTTTTATGAAATATTGGATCAAATTGAGTGAAAGAAAACAGGATTCAAGGTTGGAATCAGTGAAATAGTGAGAGATTAAAGAGCAAGGCGGGAGAGAAAACAAGGTCGCCGGAAGTAGTCGGAAGTCGCTAGTCTCAGATAGTTGTCGTCTTTCTGAAGAGGAGAGTGACGCAAGAAAACTGATTGTTTGAGTACTGAGGTGAAGAAGAGGGAAAGATGAGAGCAAGGAGATGGAGATGGGAGCAAGGGGATGAAGTTGATGAGCGTTGACCAGCTCTTTTTCTTTTCTTTTTCTTTTTCTTTGTTTTTACATTGAAGTGAGAGAGAAAAAAGAAGGTCACGTGGATGACCATGTCATTCGGGAGCTGAATTCGGGCACTTGGATCGGGACGAGTAGCTTTGCTTATATAGAAATCAAAAGAGTTAAAATGCTATGATAATTAACAACTTATTTGAGCAAGAATGCATATGTGCATTCAGTGATCAATGAATTAATCAATTGTAGGATCACACGGTTTGGCATTATTACATTTTCTTAAGCATAAGTCATATGCACATTATTCAATATGCAGCCAATCAGGCACATGTAATGTTGTGTTTTTAAATTATATGAATATGTAAACCTTTAATAATTGTGGATCTAGTTATCAAACCCTACTAAATTAATTCCAATGTGAAATTACTTAAGAGCAAGAGACTTTTGATAAGATTCTGATTATGTCCATGATTGTAAGGATGTAAGCCTAACTTTATTTTTTATCATCAATAATTAATTTCATAAAAAATAAAAATGATTTGGTTTGTTAAACATTATTTGCTGCATTTGAAATTATTTAGTTTTTCCCTAAGTGTATATTAAGTTTGGCTTCTAACCTTTTATGAACAAATCCATCTTTTAAGATTCTTATTTTTATTTTAGACTGTTGTTTACATCATTTGAGGTTATTGTATTCATTAATATTCATTTTTCATTGCAATGCATTAGTCCACAGTTAAAGGCATAAAATAACATTTATAGAGTTTATGCAGCAAAAAGAAGCTATTGGAGATTTATTTAATCAACGAAGGCTTGCACATGAAAATTATTAGAAACTTATTTAATCAACTATGGGTGTCACAGCAACAACAAAGTAAAGATCATATTGTTCAGGTAAACCATTGGTATCTCTGCTTTCCTGCAGTGTACATTCACTCTATTGTCTTGTAATAGTTATATATGGAATGGGTTCTGTGAAATTTATAAAAACATGAACAAACAAAACATGAACAAACTATCATTTGGTCTCTCTAGCAATATTGTTTTCCATTACTTAACATGCCTGACTACTAACAAGAACAAAGAGTTGAAATGACTTCTACTGGCGAACCTCCTCCTCCCCCCTCCTGGGCAGACATAGCAAGTGCTGTGCATAAACGTCCGGCGACTTCTTCTCCGCTTGATGAGGCTATGCTGGCTAGACTCAAGGCTTCTGTTACTGATACGGTCAAAGTGGATGTTGAAACAAAGCAAAAAGCTCTCCGGAGATTTCAACTAGCGATGTATGGCAAGTTGTTTGGTAAATCTCCCCCGTTCGACACCGTCAAGACTACTCTTCTGGGCATGTGGAAATCCTATGGAGATGTTCATATCTCTGATATGCCTAATGGGTACCTACTCATAAGGTGTGAAACTGAAGCTACCAAGCAGCAGCTGCTCTTTGGGGGTCCTTGGACTGTGAATGGCCTTACCTTGCAACTGGTGCCTTGGCAACCTTTCTTTGAACCGGCTTATACTAAACTATCCAAAGCAATGGTGTGGCTACAGCTCCACAACTTGCCGGTTGAACTATGGGATGGTGAATCTTTGGAGAACATTACTGAGCCCATTGGCAAGCTGTTAAAGGTTGATGAGTTCACTTTATCTCTTTCACGAGCCCGGTATGCAAGAGTTTGCGTGGAGCTTGACCTTGCTCGGCCCTTGAAGAGAGGTTTTTGGTTAGAGGACGGAGAATATAAGGTGTTTGTGGTGATCCTATATGAGCGACTCCCGACTTTCTGTTACCTGTGCGGTTTAGTTGGTCATGGTGCCAATGGTTGCAGTCGCCGACCAGAAAACTCACCGGAGGACCAGGTGATGGAGGATGTCACGGGTGTTGACGGTTCTCCCAATAATCCTAGGTCGGTGCCGGTGGTTTCTCAGGTTAGGCAGTCAGTAGCTGGGGTCAATGAGGAACTAAACCAAAATCGGGATACTGATGATACTCTCGACTTCGGATCTTGGATGTTGGCCACCCGCCGGAGAAACAGGGGGCGAGGCCGTGGAGTTGGCTCCTCCTCTGCACATGGATCTCACGTGCGTCAGAGTGGCAGAGATAGAGAATTTCCTACCGTTCATGAGTCCCGAGATGGTCCCCCCCTTTATAGCTTCTCCAACGGGCAGCACGTTGTAGGCCGAAGCTACTTGGGCTCTACACGTGGAGGTTTCTCTGCTCGAGGAGGAAAACGCGGTGGCTTTTCACACATGCTTTCTGACCGTTCGGCGCCTTCTGTCCTTTCCAAGGAGAACATGGCAGACCTTGAGCTTAATGCCTCTCAAATCAACGAGTCCCCAAGCTCTTTCCCGCCTTCCAACGGAGAGAATTCCGCTCTTGAAACTAACGATGCTCCTATTCTCCAGGTTCTCGAGGAGGCTCAGTAACCAGCCTCCTGCGATGTTGCCTCGGGTCCAATGAAGCTGGACAAGAAGGAGAAAAGAATTCTTATTGAGGCTTCGGGTTCTGTGTCCAGGCAGATAGGGTCCTCCTCTTCTGTTCGGAGAAAGGATAAGGCTATTGGCTCCTCCTATATCCCAGATGCGCCTGATCCTTCTCCAACCCTCCTCATGAACATTGAGGAACCTGCATCTAGTCCTAATCAAGATCCGGACTCGCACCAGCAAGCCGTTGACAACCTGGAAAATATCCTCTCGGAGGATGAATTTGATTCCGAAGATTCAGAGGGATCGATGTTGGAATCCAATGACTCCGAACATGATTTGGATATGAATGTTGAAGTTGACGACTCTATAACTCTTAGCAAGTTTCAAGAAGGTCTTCGGAAAGAGAATTTAGCCCGGAAAGGAAGTGCATTACCTATATCCTCGCAGAAAAAAGGACGGCTAAGGGAAAGCGACGATGGAGATCCCATCCGGATCTCTCGATGTCAACCACCTGCAGTTTAACCTTCCTCTCTTTTATATCTCTTTGATCTGTCTTTGTGCAGTAGTTTCTCTTCCTTTTCTTTTAATTGTTTTCTGATGTCTGGAAACTATAATTTCTTAGGTTGGAATTGCAGGGGATCCACCGGTAAAGATAAATTTTTCAAAATCCGTCGGCTTATTAAGGATAAGCGGATTGATCTTCTGGCTTTGGTGGAGACTAAGGCTAATGGAGATCGGGTCTTCCGGTTTTGTAATCAGTTCACAAGACATTGGAATTGGGTCGCCATCCCGGCTGATGGTTATTTTGGGGGAATTATCGTCTTGTGGCGCAAGGAGCTTGGTAGAATTACCCCTGTGGTGCATTCTCACCGAGCTCTACATCTAATTTTCTCCTCTTCTGCAGATCATCCTTGGATCATTTCAGTGATCTACAATGCTCACCAAATCAAGCTCCAAAAGAACCTTGGGAAAGAGCTTTCCCTGATTCCTAAATTAAATCTGCCCTGGATTGTGCTGGGAGATTTCAATGCGATTGTCTCTTCCTCTGAGCATAAGGGAAGTAATTTCTATTATTATGCCAAGAAGGATTTTCTTTTTTCTAAGTTTATTACTAACAATGCTCTTGTTGATGTTAGGTATTCAGGAACCAATTTTTCGTGGTGTAATGGACAGCGTGGTCTGGCGCGTCGCTGGGCACGTCTGGACAGATGTCTTGTCAACGACCTTTGGTTAGCTTGTTCTTTTAACATTCATGTTAATTACCTTCCTAAAATATTTTCTGATCACTCGCCCATGCTGATTAATATTTCCAAATTTCACTTTAATACTCGGCACATTTTCCGTTTTGAGAATTATTGGTTGGAGCATGCTGGTTTTATCTTTGAAATTAGGAAAGCCCTTCTTAGTTCTGCTCTTTCAAACCCCATGCATGCTTTCTATCATGTTCTAGCTCGGGTTAGGAAGGAGGTCTGTTCTATCAGACAACATGGTCTGGGTGATTTAGATAAGGAAATTAAAAAGGTAGAAGTTCAGCTCCAGGCTCTAGAGGTCAATGATATGTTAAGCCCAGATATTGATTTGGACTCCCTTAGAAGTCTTCAGAACAGATACAGGGCTTTGTTGAGACAAAATCAAAGTAGGTGGGCACAGAAATCTAGATTTAATTGGGTTATGAATGGGGATATGAATTCTTCCTTCTTCCACCGAAGTGTAAGGATTCGTAGACATCATAACACCATTACTCATATTTCCGATTCTAATGGTAGTGAATTCCATGATGCTCATTCCATTCATAATACCCTTGTGGATCATTTTACCGTCCTCTGGAGCAATCCTAATCCTAGGCCACTTACTTGGTATCGGAATGCACTCCCTACTAATTTACCTTCTCTTTCCCCCGAACATCATTTGTCCTTGACCAAACCCGTCTCCACTGATGAGATCTTTTTGACATTGGCCTCTTTTTCTGATGGCAAAACTCCGGGCCCTGATGGTATGAATGTTGAATTTTTCAAATTTTTCTGGTCGGATATTGAGAAACACTTAGTCTCTGCCATTAACTATTTTTTCCATAACGCTGTGATGCCTAGAGCCTGGGGCAGAACCTACATTACTTTAATTCCCAAAAAAGATCACCCTAAACATGCTTCTGACTTCCGTCCCATCTCTTTATGTAATGTGGCTTATAAGATTATTACTAAGATTCTTGCCAATCGGCTTAAAACCGTGATTGATTGCTTAGTTGGCAAAGAACAATGTGGCTTTGTTCCTGGTCGTTCTCCGATTGATAATATTATTACAGTTCAAGAATTGATTCATTCCATCAATCAGGAGAGGACCATCCCCCCAAGGATGCTTGTTAAGGTAGATATAGAAAAAGCCTATGATACTCTAGAATGGAACTCCATTCTGGCTACTCTTACAAATATGAACTTTCCTAGCATCTGGATTGCTTATGTCAGGGCCTGTATTGAAGCTACTTCTTTTTCAATCATTATTAATGGCAAGCCATCAGCTTGGTTTATGCCTACTAGGGGTATTAGACAAGGGGATCCTTTGTCCCCTTATTTATTCATCCTAGTTGCTCAGAACCTCACTGCTATTTTAAATAAAGCCAGATATCTTAATCTCATTCCGGGGTTCTCTAATAGGCTTAATAGCAATTTTAACCACCTGATGTATGCAGATGATCTACTCTTAATTACAACTGCTTCTAGAAAATCTGCCAGAAATATTTGTTTTTGTCTGAATCTGTATGCACACCTCTCTGGTCAGTTTCCTAATCATAACAAATCTGAAATATATTTTCCTAACTGGTTCAATAAAAGGGTTTCAGCCAAAATCTGTCAGATTTTAAATTTCAAACCTGGCAAAATCCCTTTTACCTACTTAGGTGTTCTCATCTCTCCTAAACGTTTAGCCATCTCTCATTTTGATTCTATGATCAATCGTACTAATTTAGCGGTGGCTAATTGGGGTAAAGCTCATCTTTCTAAAGCTGGCAAAGCAGTTCTTATCAATAGTATTTTGATGGCCACTCCTGTCTATTATCTTTCGGTTTATCCCATTCCTGATATGGTTCTCTCTAAGCTCTCTAAGATTGCTAGGAAATTTTTTTGGGCCAATTTGGATCATGTTTTTGGCATGCCAATGGTGAATTGGGACACTGTTACCAGTTCCAAGTCTGAGGGGGGTTTAGGTATTAGGAATTTGCTCAATGTTAAGCACTCTCTTATGGCCAAGAATCTTTTTAATTTTCTTAACAAGCATGATGTTATATGGGTTGACATCATCCTGCTCAAATATGGAGATCATAACTTCTGGACTTCGAAAGCTCCCTCAAATATGGAGATCATAACTTCTGGACTTCGAAAGCTCTCTTATGGCCAATTTTCTCAAACCTCATATGTGGATTAATGTCCTAAATCCAACTCTTACCTCTTTTCAATTCCACCCTTGGATTTTCGACACTCCTATTGCCTACAAACCTGTTTTCATCAATATGCATATAAATTTGGATGAGATTAAAGTTGAGGACCTGATATCTAATGGGGCTTGGAATCTGTTTGCTCTCAACTGTCTTTTTGGTTCCAATTGGAATTCACCCATCACTTCTCATGGTAAAATCTGCTCGGAGGATCATAACAATTGGATCTGGTCTCCCGGATCAAAAGGTAACAAACTCTCTTCTAGCATCTACTCCTTTCTTAATAGTAATCAGTTGATGGTTGATGATTGGAGAGGTTGGTCTAATATTTGGAAGCTTCACGTTGCTCCCAAAGTCAAGACCTTTGTGTGGCTATTAACCCATGGTAAGCTCAAAACTTATGAATTCTTGCATCACATGAACCTTGGTCCTCCTGATCCCCGTAAATTTTGTGGCCTGGTTCTTGAATCAGCTAACCATCTTTTCTACCAGTGTCACGTTACTACGAGATTGTGGAAAATGGTGGAATGCATTGCCAATGTTCGGACTAATTTATTGGAGCTTTGTGTTCGTGGCCAATGGCTTGATTTTCATTCTCATGATAATTCTTTATTTTCAGCCTCTTTAATTGCTGCCACCCTTTGGCAAATCTGGATATGCAGGTGTCATTTGGTTTTTAGACAGGAGAGCACAAATCTTCTTCATTGTGCTAACTTGGCTGTGATGCAGGTGAAGGAATTCTCTATTGGACATAATGATTTTAAGATGCATAACTTTCTTCTGCAGAACAGACCGTCCCCTGGTTGGGTGGCCATTTTCTCTGCTGCTGCTTGGAATGAAGCCCAAGGTAAGGGTGGTATTGGTTTTCTTATTCTTAATTCTAATGGAAATGTTTGCTGTGCAGGTTGGTCTCCATGTTTATTTTCTGGTAGACTGGATATTTATCTTAAAGCTGCAATTTTGGCTCTACAACATTGTCTTGATGATCGCGAGAAGTGCTCTCATGTCTACATCAGCTCGGATGAACTTTGGAAGGCATCTTTACATCCCAATGATCCAATTTACTGGCGCTAGGACAATTCGTTGAACATCTTCAAACATCTGTTAAGTTTGCTGCATAATCCACAATTGGGACTAATTCCTACTTATTGGAATCGAATTGCTGGGGCATTAGCTGGTCATGGCATTCATGCCACACAACTTTCTCTTTTCCATATGGGCATGGAGAAGCCAAAATGGTTAATGAAAATGTTTGCTCAAGCTGGTTATTTTTAGTTTATTTGTTTCTTTTACTTGTTCTTTGTGTTTTTCCTTTTTTGGGTTGTTGTAATTTTTGTTCTTTTAGGTTCTGTTGTTGTGGTTAGTTTTTGACTCTTTTGTATCTCTGTTTTTGTTCTAATAATATCTAGCTACGTTGGTAGCTCTTCCTTAAAAAAAAAAAACTATCATTTGGTCTTACAATATTGGTACATATTATTTACTTTTATCCACCCTAGTGTGTTATCTGTTGTCATGAAAAAACAAACATTTGTATGAATCATGTTTTGGAATTGCAATTTTTAAAGTGTTATTTAATGATTGAAAAAATTTTCAATTGATATATAAATACTTCATTTTCGATGTTAATAATGTTTAAAATCAAACCTACATCAAATCCAATCCTTTTATGAGATGAATGATAGTTGATAAAATGAAAAAAAAATTATGGACATGTCTTAACTAAAATTTAAATAGAGGAAATCATGTGTATATCTATTTATATGAAAATTCTAAGATTTGGTTTTCAGCCATATTTTATTAAAAAAACATATACTTTGCAAAAATATATTTGAAACATATGTATATAAGACAACAAGTAATAAATATATTATAACATTATCTATTTTATATTTTTTTAAATTCAAGAATTATAAGATATCTATCAGTTATTGACTTTAACAATAATTGTTATGTTATACAAGTAAAGACAGAGGCGTTACATTTAATTTATGGAGTTGGCAGCCTCTCTGCTACTATCCATTAAGCTTTGGATTCATCATAAATTGGTACGTGAGAAATTTAATATTTACAGTTTTATTTTCAAATTAAAACAAATACTTTAAACAAATATAATGATTATTGTTTGGTTGTCTTGTTTTTGTATATGTTCAAATACTATGACTGGATTTCAAATATATCAATCATTCCATATGTTGTTTTTTAATGTTAAACTATTAGGTTGTGTATTATTTTTTAAAATGGTAAACTATTAGGTTGTTAGATAACATATGATTAGTTTTGATTTATGTGAGCCTCATTACATAATGCAATCAGTTAAACAAGCTCATAACCTGTAGAAACTAATATACACTTATCAACTTGGAAATATCATGTTAGAACAAATCATAAAGTTACAGCTAAAGACAATTAAATGATTCATTGCCATAGAATTTCAACAGCTTGTCTTTGGGGCTGAACAAGTAAGCGCAAGCTTGACTAACCCCTAAAACACTACAATTTTTTCTCATATGCCCAAATCAAACATAAGATAGAGTAAAAGAACCAATACACTATGTTTACTAAGAGAAAAGAAGGTTTTATCCCATATTGTCTATATGTCATGGATTCCCTTTTGTTCTTTTGGGTTTGCGAAGAAGAAGCTTCCAAGGTATTTCACCACAGTGTCGGTGATGTCTCCAGCTTTTAAATCCTCCAGTAAAACCTAGGAGTAAAAAGATGGAAGAAAATGGTTTTCAGATTTCTAAAGTTAGTGATCATGGAATTCAAACAAATGTGATGGGAAAGCAACTTCCCTCTTAAAACCTGCACAACCTCCATGGGTAATTCAGTAATTCCACCGGAGCTCCTCTCTTGTGTAAAACCACCAAGGGCAAAGGTGTAATTTAATCCCAATTTAACTCTATTAGAGGTTAATTGGTCTGTCTGTTTTTGTTTGTCTATCTCAAACCATTATGCCTATTTTGATACCAACGCAATGGAAACAAAAGTATTTCTTTCTTCAAAAGAATCCAAGAGCACAGAACCAGCTGTTTAGCTGTCATTAGATTTTATTAAGAATTATAGTCCATCCATATTAGAAGCCATTAGATTTCATATTAGAAGCCTAAACTATGTTTCAGCCTTATTTTATTGAATAAGAAGTTATTTATTATTATTATTATTATTATTATTATTATTATTATTATTATTATTATTAAGTTCACGTAAAGGTTATATAATAGTTTTAATATGTTTTTCCCTTCATGTTTGCATTCACCAAAGAGAGTATCATTAAAGACATGCAAGTTTTGCCTTTGGTTTTTAACTTTTTTTTTTTTTAACTTGGGTCTGATTTTATATATGTTTTGGTCATATTTCACTTACTGTACTTTCATTTAATTTATTGTATAAATTTGACCACTAGGCAAGCAACCTTAAGACTGGAAGGTATCCTCTTGATGGCAGGAGGAAGAAAGGGTCGGCTAGACTAACTTGAGCATTCACCTAGAGAGTATCAGAAAAGAAATGCAAATTTTGCCTTTGGTTTTTAACTTTTTTTTTTAATCTGGGTCAAATTGTATATATGTTTCGGTTATATTTCACTTATTGTACTTTCATTTAATTTGTTCTATATATTTGGCTACTAGACAAGCAACCTCAAGACGGGAAAATGTCCTCTTGATGGCATGAGGAAGGAAAGATTGACTATACCAACTTGAGCATTCACCTAAAGAGTATCAGAAAAGAAATACAAATTTTGCCTTTGGTTTTTAACTTTTTTTTTTTAAATTTGGGTCTAATTGTATATATTTTTTGGTTATATTTCACTTATTGTACTTTCATTTAATTTGTTCTATATATTTGGCCACTAGGCAAGCAACCTCAAGACAGGAAGGTATCCTCTTGATGGCAAGAGGAATGAAGGATCGGCTAGACCAACTTGATGAGCGATTGGAATAGGTTGAAAGTGTCATTGGCCGATTAGAGTCCTTGATCAATGCATTTTTGAATGGGAAGACTTGCAAACACTGTACCAAACATTCTAGACAGACCAAGAAAAACGACGACGATGAGAGCCAAAGTGTGGAGGGCTGAGATACAGAGGCGACTTTACCGCAAACCTGATGGTGGGACAGCTCGTAGTGTGGACGACACTAGGATGGAGTCTATATAAATTATCAACAAATGAAATATTTTTAACAATTTTTTAAAATAATATACGATTTTCTTGTACCTTATTTGGTATCAAATATTCCTTGTGTCATAAAATAATTCTTAATTGTATCCCTAAGAAATGGATAAGTTCTGTCATAGTGAAATATAAATCTCAAGTCATACTTGTTAAATAATTGAGTTTGCGCAAAATACATATGCTTAAGACTAGGAGGATAAGTTGTAATAAATATTTGAATTATTAGTAATATATATATATCATTTGGATGGACAATCAACTTTAATAAATAGCACTTCATTTTTTTCTTAAATATTTTTTAAATAATGAAGATGATAGTTTTTATATTTCTAAAGTTAGTGATCTTGGAATTTGAACAAATATGATGGGAAAGCAACTTCCCTCTAGAAACTTGCACAACCTCCATGGGGTAATTCAGTAATTCCACCAAATTTCCTCTCTTGTCTAAAACCACCAAGGGCAAAGGTATAATTTAATCCTCAATTTAACTCCGTCAGTTGGTCTGTCTGTTTGTTTGTCTGTCTGTCTTAAACCATTATGCCTATTCTCATACCAACACAACGGAAAGAAAATTACTTCTTTCTTCTAAAGAATCCAAGAGGCCGAAACCAGCTGTTTAGCCGTCATTAGATTTTATTAAGACTTATTGTCCATCCATATTAGAAGCCTAAATTAACTATGTTTCAGCCTTATTTTATTGAATAAGCAGGTATTATTATTATTATTATTATTATTATTATTATTATTATTATTATTATTATTATTATTATTATTGTCTACATAAAGGTTATACGATAGTTTTAATATGGTTTTCCCTTAGGTTTGCATTCACCAAGAGAGTATCAGAAAAGAAATGCAAGTTTTGCCTTTGGTTTTTTTTTTTTTTTAATTTGGGTCTGATTTATATATGTTTTTGGTTATATTGCAATTATTATACTTTCGTTTAATTTGTTGTTGCCACTAGGGGGCAACCTTAAGACTGGAAGGTATCCTTTTGATGGCAGGAGGAAGGAAGGATCTACTAGACCAACTCGATAAGTGATTGGAAAGGCTTGAAAGTATTATTGGCCGATTGGAGTCCTTGATCAATGCATTTTTGAATGGGAAGACTTGCAAACACTGTACCAAACATTCTAGACACAGGCCAAGAAAAAAGAAGACGATGAGAGCCAAAGTCTGGAGAGCTGAGATGCAGAGGTGACTTTACCGTGAACTTGATGGTGGAACGACTCACAGTGTCGAGGACACTCTAATGGAGTCTATCCAATCAGTAGAAAGATCCAATTCCCTGAATTATTGCCCTTACAACGGTCCTTACTAAAAAAAAGTATGTTATAATTTATTAATCTATGAATCAATCCTTACTAAATATATGAATTTTATTTTCCAAACTTACTATATATGTTCTAAACAATATAAAATTATCAACAAATGAAATATTTTTAACAATTTTTAAAAAAATAATATATGAAAAGTACACAAATTATAAATAAATAAAGTAATATAAAAATATAAATTACATATGTATGTATGTATGTATGTATGTTTTCATTTATTATATATAAATGATATCTATCGTAAACAGTATAGCATTTGGATGGACAATAAGCTTTAATAAATAACACTTCATTTTTTTCTTAAATGTTTTTTAAATAATGAAGATGATAATTTTCATAGTTCTGAAGTTAGTGATCTTGGAATTTGAACAAATGTGATGGGAAAGCAATTTCCCTCTTGAAACTTGCACAACCTCCATGGATAATTCAGTAATTCCACGAGAGTTCCTCTCTTGTCTAAAACCACCAAGGGCAAAGGTGTAATTTAATCCCCAATTTAACTCTGTTAGAGGTCAGTTGGTCTGTCTCAAACCATTATGCATATTCTGATACCAACGCAACGAAAATAAAAGTACTTCTTTCTTCTAAAGAATCCAAGAGCCTTGAACCACTTGTTTAGCTGTGATTAGATTTATTAAAACTTATTATCCATCCATATTAGAAGCCATTAGATTCCACATTAAAAGCCTAAACTATGTTTCAGCCTTATTTTATTAAATAGGCAGGTATTATTATTATTATTATTATTATTATTATTATTATTATTATTATTATTATTATGTTTGCATAAAAGTTATATGATAGTTTTAATATGTTTTTCCCCTTAGGTTTGCATTCACCAAAAGAGTATCAGAAAAGAAATGCAAGTTTTGCCTTTGGTTTTTAATTTTTTTTTTTAATTTGGGTCTGATCTTATATATATTTTGGTTATATTTCAATTATTGTACTTTCATTTAATTTGTTGTATATAATTGGCCACTAGGCAAGCAACCTCAAGACTAGAAAGTATCCTCTTGATGGGAGGAGGAAGGAAGGATCTGCTAGACCAACTTGATGAGTGATTAATAAGGCTTGAAAATGTTGTTAGCCGATTGGAGTCCATGATCAATGTCAATGCATTTCTGAATGGGAAGAGTTGCAAACATTGTACCAAACGTTGTGGACACAGACCAAGAAAAAGGAAGACAATGAGAGGCAAAGTGTGGAGGGCTGAGATGCGGAGACGACTTTACCACGAAACTAATGGTGAGACGGCTCATAATGTGGAGGACACTCGGATGGAGTCTATCCAGTTAGTGGCAAGATCCAATTCCCTAGATTGTTGCCCTGCTTACTAAAAAAAATTATGTTGTAATTTATTTAGGTATGAATCAATCCTTACTAAATATATGAATTTTATTTTCCAAACTTACTATATATGTGTTCCAAACAATATAAAAAACTTGCGATTATTGTTATAATCTGACAAGTAAAAGGAACAAAGAAAAGCTCTAAAACATGACAAGTAAAAAGAAATGGAGGGAGTATAACCACTTGCGATAATTGTTATACCTCTATTAATTTTTTTCTCCCTTCGGCACAAATAACAAAATATTCTTTAGCCAACTTGCTAAACAACAAAATATATATAATTTATGCCCACACATGTCTCCAGACAACCTTGTCATTTTTTACTCATTTAATTGCCCTCATATATCTACACGAGTCATAATATTAAAATGATTTCCCCAGCTAATTGTATTATTTTTTTTATTTGATCTATTTCTGTTTATTCACACATATGATTTACTTATTATTTTCATATTTATTAATTTATATTCCTTACCCATCTTACTAAGCATTGACATTTGGTATTTTCTTCATATTTCCACCAAGTAGCAACCGATCTTCACATCGACACCTTTTACATATAAATATGCTTGGAGAGGATCAACCCCTCGATCACCTTTGGCAAGTCCTCGTCCATGATTCTCTATTCAAGCGGAGTCCAATAAGATGAGGTTGAGAGTTCGGACCTCGCCAAAGACGGAGATAGAGATAATTATGATGCAGGGTTCCGACAAGTTGTCTTTCTCTTTGATTAAGCCTAATATAGGTAATTAAAATTAGATTAGATGCTAACATAACTCTTCCGAATTTGATAAACCAGTAATAAAATGGATATATTTTATTACCATTCATATTCAAACAAAACGTCATTGTTGTGAATGAAAATAAAGCGCCGAAGGATAGACACTTTATAGAGAAGATGGAGAATTTTGATAGAGGAGGAAAAAACAAAGTTGATGCATATATCAGGAGTGTGTGTTAGGACGGGATAAAATCTGTCTGTTTGTTTGTGTGTCTCAAATGATTATGCCTATTCTGCTCAAAGAACTTCGGGGAAATGAAATGATATTATATACTTATCTTTTTGTTTTAATTCTTTTTTTAATGTTTTCCATAATTTTTCTCACATATATAAACATAGACATGATTTTGTCTATTTTAATTTTGTTTTAATTATTTTCTATTATTTTTCATGCATACCTCCCGAGATGAAATATCACAACTCACACAAGTTGATGGCATATGTGTGTTGAGCTAAATTTTAGGGACTTGGTGCCAATAAGGCAACCGTGATTGGCTTTAAACTTAAAATATTAAATTTATTATTTGTTAAATTTAAATTTAAAAATTCTATTATTTTATTATTTTATTAAATAAATGGCTTTCCCTCAAGCACTTGAAACCGATAGTAATGGCGACCTTGCAAGTGGTGCTTCCTTGAAAAAGAAATCATATCATAAAATAAATACAATCAAAGAGATGATTGATTGAAGAGACAAATGCCTATAATCCTATGTACGCCATAAGTGGCAACAATCAAATTGCAATTTCATGAATTGAAATTTACAAATTTATTATTTTTTTATTTTATTTAATAAATGGCTTTCCCTCATGCACTTGAAACCCATAATAATGGAGAACTTGCAAGTGGTGCCTCCTATAAAAAGAAATCATATCATAAAATAAATACAGATAAAGAGATGATTGATTGAAGAAACAAATGCCTATAATCATTATAAAATTATATAAAAGTTATATAAATTAGGGAAAAAAAACTTATATTATCTCCAATAAAATTTTTAAAAGATAAGAAAAATAATTAAAAAAATAAGCTTAATTATTCTTAATAAGAATCTAAATAAAATAATTAAATAATTTAAAATGAAACATATATTGATTATCCAATTCGGATGGCTAATATTTGCTATAAAATTTACCTAAAACATAATGGTCATTGAATCATTCGGGCATCCCAAACCTTTTCCTTGCTGATAATTTTTTTATTTGTTCAAATGTAAGAAATTATTTTATCATGTAAGCTTTTTATTCTTTGATTTGTAACGATAATTAAAAGCATGTTTTTTTTAAATATGTATTATTATTATTATTATTGTTATTATTTATTTTTATTCACAAATTATATTAGGTCTAAGAGATCAACTATTGATGCATATTTCACAAAAATAAAAAAAAAATACTGAAGGCCAATCATCATCCATCCTTAAAGTTGAAAGTCCTTCCCTATTCTTGAAACCTCATCATCTATTCCCAACTTCAAAACTCCAAGTTCGGAAGTTCATCCTAGAAAGATTCAAAGAACTAAATCTAGAGAGATTGATAATATTTTATTAGAAAGAGATTCTGGATTATGTCTTCCTATTTGGGAATATCACATTAATCAGTAAGATGAGATTCGTCATTCATATCTTAACCTTGGAGCTGTGTGTGAATTTTAAAAATGAAAATGTGTATCAATTAATAATACCCTTATATGAAGAGTCATATAGGAAATTATCTATGCTTTTCATTAAGACACAACACTACATTAAAGGTAGTTAAAACTTCAAAAGACACTAATGTAAGATAAAAAAAGATTTATGTTGAGAAAAATAAGGCTAATAAACACAAGAATAAAGAAGATAGGGATTTAACAAGGTTCGGCAATGTGCATACGTCCTCGGGAGCGATGAGCGGCGGCCACTTTTATTAATCCAAAGAGAAAGACAAATTAGGGTTATAAATACAATGCATATTTATAAAAACCCCCCCGTACAATTTATAAATTTATCATGTACCATACTGCGAAGGCGTTGCCCCCGCACCCCCAACCCACTTTCTGTGAAACTCTCCAATTGGACAGATGTTGTTGCTCCACTCCGTTCACTAGCTACGCTCCCTCCGCTCGCTCACTCCACTCCACTCCAACATCTGTCCGTTATCTAGTATGAGCCATACCTAACAAATCTCCACCTTGGCGAATATCTAGCCTCTTAGGAGACTAAACCATAGAGTTTCACACACACCAAAATGGGTTGAGCTACCTTGCTTGTCTAGCAGCAATCAACATTCAACAAGTCCAAGCAATGCATGAACTTGTTGATAGTAACCGGTTTGGTCAATATATCAGCTGCATTCTCACTAGTATGAACGTTCTGCAATAGTATCTCACCAGATGCAATCAACTCTCGAATCTTGTGGAACCTCACATCAATATGCTTAGTTCTAGCATGATACACCTGGTTCTTAGCCAAATAAATAGCACTTTGACTATCACAATGCAACTGAACTCCACCTTGCTCAACACCCAGTTCCTTCACTAGCCCAGTAAGCCATAAGGCTTCTTTAGCAGCTTCAGCTACTGCCATGTACTTAGCTTCAGTTGTAGATAATGCCACAATAGACTGAATTGTTGATTTCCAACATATAGGCCCTCCACCAAGAGTAAACACATACCCAGTTGTAGATCTTCTGTCATCCAAATCACCAGCATAGTCTGAATCCACATATCCTATAATCACAGGATCATTCTGCTAACTGCCAAGAACAATTCCATGTCACAGTACCCTTCAGATACCTGAAAATCCACTTGACTGCTTCCCAATGTTGCCTACCTGGTTTAGACATATACTTGCAAACTTGACTAACAGCATGAGCCAAGTCAGGATGAGTACATACCATAGCATACATCAAACAACCAACTGCACTGGCATATGGAACCTTTGCCATGTCTTCAATTTCCTTATCTGACTTAGGACACTGTTCTGAAGAAAGCTTAAAATGATTTGCCAATGGAGTGCTCACTGCCTTTGCTTTACTCATCTCAAACCTGTCTAACACTTTCTCAACATAGCCTTGTTGAGATAGCCACAGTTTTCTTGAGCCTCTATCTCTGTGAATCTCCATTCCAAGAATTTTCTTTGTAGCACCTAAGTCTTTCATGTCAAATTCTTGGCTCAACAAAGCTTTCAAACCAAGGACATCATGCATGTTCTTTGCAGCAATCAGCATATCATCAACATACAGTAACAGAAAAATAAAAGAACTATCATCAAGGCTCTTAACATAAACACAACAATCATACTCACATCGCCTGTAGCCAATCTGAATCATGTAGGAGTCGAACCACTTGTACCATTGTCTTGGAGACTGTTTCAACCCATACAACGATTTCTTTAACTTGCAAACTAGATGCTCATGTCCAGGTTGAGTGAACCCGTCTGGTTGTGCCATGTAAATCTGCTCCTCTAGATCACCATGCAAAAAAGCAGTTCTTACATCCATTTGCTCTAAATGCAAATCCCAACAGGCCACTAATGCAAGTACAACCCTGATTGAAGTATGCCGAACCACAGGAGAAAATATTTCATCATAATCTATCCCCTTCTGCTGTGAAAATCCCTTTGCTACCAATCGAGCCTTGAACTTTTCCCCTTCTTTTTCTGATACTGTTGGTTTCTTTTTGTACACCCACTTGCACCCAATAGCTTTCTTTCCCTCAGGAAGCTGAACTAGCTCCCATGTATGATTTTTCTGCAAAGACTCCATCTCCTCAATCATTGCACTCATCCATTCCTTTTTCTCTTGGCTAGTTATAGCTTCTTGGAAGGTAGCTGGATCATCACTAGTAATGAGAAGTGCAAAAGAGACCATGTCTTCATAACCAAATCTTCTTGGAGGCTTTACATTGGTGCGTCTCTGTCTATCTCTGGCTAGATTATAATTTTGCAGATCATCTGTATTAGAACCACTAGATGTTGGATTTAAACTTTCAACTGCTACTGGATGAGATTCTAAATCCATCTGCAATGTATCTGAATTGGAACTATTTTCTGGCACTTTGTCTTGATGCTGCTGCAACATAAGCTGCTCATCAAAAACTACATCTCTACTGATCACCATTTTCTTTGCAATCGGATCCCAAAACTTGTATCCTTTAACACCTTTCTTGTAACCCAGAAAGATGCACTTCTTAGATTTTGGATCAAGCTTTGATCTTTCATCACCAGGTACATGCACATAAGCAGGACAACCAAAAATTCGTAAGTGATAAAAAACAATTGCATTACCTGTCTATACCTCTTCTGCAACCTTTCCACCCAATGATGCATGTGGTGATCTATTGATGAGATAGCACGCCATACTAACAGCCTCTGCCCAAAAACTTTTAGGAAGCTCGGCATTCAGTCTCAAGCATCTTGCCCTTTCAGTCAAAGACCTGTTCATTCTTTCTGCAACACCATTCTGCTGGTTTGTCTTGCGCACTGAAAAATGCCTTTGAATCCCATGTTCCTCACAAAATTTCTGAAATTGCGAATCTGTGTACTCTGTGCCATTATCAGATCTCAAATACTTGATCTTTCTACCAGTTTGGTTCTCCACCTCGGCTTTCCATTGCTTGAATTTGGCAAAAACCTCAGATTCCTGTTTCAAAAAATACACCCAAACTTTTCTAGAAAAATCATCAATTAAATTAACATAATATTGAGATCCTTCCAATGACAATTCCCTCGTAGGCCCCCACACATCAGAATGCACATAATCAAGAATCCCTTCAGTTTTGTGCTTTCCAGTAGAAAAACTAACTCTAGACTGCTTTCCAAGAACACAAAACTTACAAAATTCAAGCTTGCAGCTTTTAACACCATGCAACAGATTTCTTTTATATAATTCAGTCATCCCACGTTCACTAAGATGACTAAGACGCATGTGCCATAATTTAGTATTATCATCATATGACTCAACCGAATGAACTCCACCTACAACTGTATTCCCTAACAGTTTATCGATATTCCCTGCTGTTAGCTTTCTTTTCATCACAGTCAAAGCACCCTTAATAATTTGAATAGTTTCCCTATCCTCATCTGCCTTAGGAATAAAACCATTCTTATGCAAAATGCCCAAGGAAATTAGATTCTTTTTCAAATCTGGTATATGCCTAACATCACAAAGTGTTCTAACAATACCATCATACATCTTAATTCTGACTTCACCAATACCAACAATATTGCAGCATCTATCATCACCTAAATAGACAGAACCAGAATAAGCTGACCTGTATGACGAGAACCACTCCCTGTTAGGTGTTATATGATAAGAGCATCCGGAATCCAGAATCCATGCATCCATGAACTGATTTGTTGAAACTGAAAGCATATCACCATCACTGCAATCTGAATTGTCACTCTGCACCACATTTGCAGACTTGGATGATACATCACGTTTTTCATCAATCTGCTTTTTCAACTTTGGACAGTCTCTCTTCATATGTCCTGGCTCCTTGCACTTGAAGCAATGAATCGTCTTTCTGCCCTTAGACTTTGATCTGAAATTTCTTTTTCCAGAGCCCTCCTTCTCTAACTTCCTTCCACGATCTTGATTACCCTTAACATATAAACTGTCACTATGAGAGCTTTCCACTGCACTTTGCTTCCGCTGACTATGAGCCAACAAGGCTGCAGTAATCTCTTCAACTTTGATTGTTTCTTTCCCATATGTAAGAGTAGTCACCAGGTGTTCATAAGAAGGAGGTAATGAACACAACAGAATCATTGCTCTGTCTTCGGCCTCAATACTCACATCAAGTCGAGCTAAATCTGTGATTATTTGATTAAAGACATTCAAGTGCTGCGCCAAATCAGAACCTTCCTGCATCTTCAGCCCATACAACCTTTGCTTCAGATACAGTTTATTCGTTAGGGATTTGGACATAAATTGTGTTTCCAACTTCGTCCATACTTTGCCTGGAGATTTCAGATTCATTACGTGATACATGATCTCATCTGCCAGGCATAGCCGTATGGTTCCTGCCGCTCGCAGCTGCAGTTCTTCCCAATCTTCAGCCTCCATATTATCTGGTTTTTTTGGCCGCAAAGCCTTTAGAATCCCTTGCTGCGCCAACAGATCCTTCACCCTTGTTTGCCACAATCCGAAATTGCAAGTTCCATCAAACTTCACCACTTCGAATTTTGCACCGGACATAGCCATCTCAACCACGCTCTGGTACCAATTGTTGAGAAAAATAAGGCTAATAAACACAAGAATAAAGAAGACAGGGATTTAACGAGGTTCGGCAATGTGCCTACGTCCTCGGGAGCGATGAGCAGCGGCCACTTTTATTAATTCAAAGAGAAAGACAAATTAGGGTTATAAATACAATGCATATTTATAAAAACCTCCCCGTACAATTTATAAATTTATCATGTACCATACTGCGAAGGCGTTGCCCCCGCACCCCCAACCCACTTTCTGTGAAACTCTCCAATTGGACAGATGTTGTTGCTCCACTCCGTTCACTAGCTACGCTCCCTCCGCTCGCTCACTCCACTCCACTCCAACATCTGTCCATTATCTAGTATGAGTCATACCTAACAATTTATATAGTATTTGAATCCAAAAGTAGAAAGAAAAGTAAAGGAAGAGAAGGAGAGGGAAAGGAAGGGAAAGGAAGGGGAGGGAAAGGAAGGTTTTAACCCTTGTTTGGATAGTCAAATTTTATGGAGGGAAAAGAAAGAATGGTTCTTTGATAAACCTTGTTTGCTAAGGAGGAGAAAGGGAAGGAAAGGATATTGAATAATATGATTTACCAATTATAACCTTATTATTAAATATAAAGTTACTTATTTCTATTTAAACAAATGTATTATTAGTATCTCAAACAAATTCACACTTTAAATATGTTTTTTAATAAATATTAAAATTATTACTCTTGAATTACAGGTATTGTATAATTCCTTTCTGTATCAATTTCTATCATTCATATTCAAGAATAATTCAAATTATCTATATTTACCTCTTCAAAACAAAGGAAATCCAAATCATTAAAGCTTTTCTATTTGGAATTGTGTAAGGTCTAATTTCTATTATTTTAGTAGGATTATTTTGTAAATGCATATTTACAATATAGATGGGGTGATCAGTTGGGCTTTTAATTGAGTAATATTTCTTTGTTTGATTGACCTAGAAAAACACAAACAAGCAAATAAACAAATATAAAAAAAACATGTTAATAAGGATTTGTGATGGTGTGTCGTAAACTCATTAAATCTATGATTTCGTATATTTTCTATAAAAATTCCTATGCATTAACAAGCAAAACAAAAACCCTAACATATGAGAATGACAGGATGTGACGGGATGTGACCATAAACAATTAAAAAGTATAAAATAACAAAAACAATATAATAATGAAAGCCTAAAAAGGATAAATCTAGTGATATAATAATGTTTAAGACAATATAAATGTGTGGTCTACATTTATAAGTAAAGAGAAAGATAAAAAACACAAGATCAAATTGATATAAGGTATGTGGAATTAACAACAATTATCAAATAAAGACTCAAAAATAAATTACAAGAATCTTAATTTTTAGATAAGATTATTGGTACCAGTTGAACCCTTGATTACAATAAAACTAAATTGAGAAAGTGGAAGAAAAACTATCATGTAATTAAATAAAAAATAAAGGGTATTAAGGTGTATTTAAAAATTATAAAACTTTTAGGAAGTTCTCTCTCCCCAACACCCCAAATCGAGCTCCAAAAAAAGTGGGGTTTTGGAGGATTTCGAAGGGTCGTAGTTAATCCTTCTTTTCCCTTCGTTAGGTTAAACAAATTTATCCAAACATGAGAAAGCTAACTCTGACTTTCCAAAACCCTCACTTTGCGCTCAATCCAAACATAGCATTAATAAGCACCACTTGTAATATAACTGATGAGAGGTTGTCATTTACAATTTCATTAATTAATGAAAAGTTGTTATGTTTTATTTGAAAAGATATATATTATTAATGAAGTGGTGTGTCTATTTAAATGGCACTCATTATTGAAGTGATGTGTCTCTTTACTAAACACTACATTCCTATAAAAATGATCTTCTATCATCATTCAAATTAATTAAATGACAAACAAACTCTTCACCAATTCATTTGCTTTATTCTTTGAGTGCACAAAAGATAGAAGTAAACTTTCACTTTATAAAAGCCATTGTTATTTAACAGGAGCTTTTCAATATCCCCTTGAAAATTACCCACTCTCTTGTCCTAAGAAGCATGCTCGACTTTTTATTCTTTTTGATTTGATAAGTTTGGACCATGGTCTTCTCCAACCAAATATACTACATTTTGCTTGCATTGTTATCTTTTTAGCAAAAAAAAAAAAAAAGTGATCATCTGGATAAGTTTACTATATGAGGTTTTCAAAATTGGAAAATAGTTAATTGTGAGGGGAATTGTGCTTTCTTGCATCATACTGGAAAAATCTTAATTCATGGTAATATTTTTTTATTTGGCATCTTTTTGGAAAAAAATTTTGACCCCGCCCCGTGCATAGACCCATGTTCATGTGAATCCAAACAATGAGACATTGATCACATGGAGAGTGCCCACGTACCACTGCTCCCAAATTTAGATTTTCCACATTAAGTAATAAAAAATTATATATATAAAATTATATATATATATTACCAAACATAGATAAACTCTGTTATACAGTTGAATGCGTAAGTTCCTATTGTTTAAAATAGTCATATAAAAAGCATAAAATTAAATACAAAGCATCCATTTCATGGATTAAAACAAATTCTTTTTAGTTTTAAGAGTTCAACAACAAATTAAAATTTATTTTTGTAGTTTATAAATAATTAATTTATATTAACAAAAATGCATGATAAAAATACACTTTTTATTTTTTTATTTTACATTTACATCCGCCTGAAAAAACACTAGTTTTAAAGATAGTTGTCGTTTAATAATTGTATGTTCAATTTTTATTTTTATTTTTATTTTTATTTTCCCTGATCACTCATGAATTGTATGGTTTTCATCTTCTTATCCAATGTTATGTCTACAAGTACTTTTCTTTTTCATGATGCTCTCTAATCACACAAATAAAGGAAGCCATTTCTTTCTCATTTTATAAATGATGACAAATGACTTTGTTTTTATATATTTTTTTATTGTTTTATTAACTCAAAAAACTATCTTATATGCATTGTTATCAAAATCGGACCGGATCGTCGATCCTATCAGTTGAACCAGTGAACTGGTGAACCAATCATGAAACCGATCTGATTTGTAATTGATCTATAATTACATTTGATCCGGGATGAACCATATTGAAGCATCAGTTTAATTACAAACTTGTTGAATTTCCCAATTTTCAATGAACAGGACCTGTTTTATAAACCTTTAAAATGATATTACCGTCTCTAATGGTTAATATATATATATATATATATATTAAAAAACCAGGGTCTTTTATATCATTTTAACTCTAAAAAATAAATTAAAAAAAAAAACCCTACCAATAAGAAACTTGTGGTCACATGGATGTGGATTGAGATATATGTGTTGATATTTTTGTGGATTTTTAATATTTTTGTAATATGTATGTTAAATAATTAAAGTTTGTTGTTACATGGTTAATAAATGTGTTGATGTTAAGTCGACTTTATTATTTTTTTTTACAAATTTATATTTTTTTAGCATTAGTTTCACAACGAGGGAAAGATATTGTGTAAAACTTTTATTGGCGCTAAGATTCAAAATTCGCTTGACGCAATAGTAATAATAGATCTTTGAACCAAACATATCTTTTCAGCTATGTAAACATCTTTAATTGTATATATGTTTGTCATATTTAACAAAATAAATAAATAGATGCGACAAACTTTATTGACATAAAAACATTGTTTTTCATTCAGGTAAATAAGGACATTCTAATACACAGTGGAACAGTGATTTGAACTAATTAACAAAGATTCTAACTAAGAAACTGTACCACTTGGACAGACAATGACTGATTTTATATAGCACCAAACATAGAGTGGCCAATCATAACAAGAAGACAATGAAGTTAATTCTATTCAGGATAGAACATAAGCCACATTTTAATTTAATTATCCTGTTTTTCAGTACAATGCAATCTACTTATTTATTGCTATAAAAGCTGCAGACCAGGAGAAAGTTTGATATAGATGAGAGAGAGACAGAGTAGAGGAGAGAATGGAAGAAGATGAGGTTCAAGGTAGTTATTTATATATGTTTATCTGTTTTTTTTTTTTTTTTTTTCCTTTTCCTTTCTTGCTCTTGATGATCTTTGTTTTTAGAGCGCCTTTGAAGGAAATATTTAATTTATGACAATTTATGAAACATATCATCAATGTCTTCTTTGATTATCAGCGGAGAAAAAAGAGAAAAGAACAATATTATCATATTTTTTACATTTTGATACTTAATATTTTTTTCCCCTTGATTTTTGTTTTGAGAGTGTTTTTGAAGGTGATCTTTACTGGCATGAAATAATATAATAATTTATTAATGCTTTTTTTATTCTTGGAAAAAAAAAACGTAAGAATAATATATATATTTACAAAGAAGGATAAAACATTGAATTTAAATTGAGAACCAAACATTACCAAACAACAAGAGGAATACAACTGAAACAGAAACAAAATAGAAGAGGGACTAACCATCAACAATAAGTGGATGTAGTACAAACTGTAACAATTGAAGAAAAACTTCATTTCATGGATTTAATATCTTGGGTGATTTTTCTTTTTTCTTTTTTTTTGATAAAAGTAAACAAAAATATAAACAGACTAAGAAATTAAATGAATCTATTGTCTTCGTAATCAGAAACAAGAGACATGTCTCCAGAGGAAGAGGACTTGATTCACCGGCTTTATTGTCTTTTAGGAGACAGGTACATAACTCTCTCATTTGATTACAATCAAAATAATAGTTTTTACTATCTTGTTTAAAACTTTAGGAAAAAAATATATACTCTAGAAAATAATACTAATGAACATTCTATTATTATTATTATTATTATTATTATTATTATTATTATTATTATTATTATTATTATTATTTTGATGTATATCAGGTGGAAGTTAATAGCAGGAAGGCTTCCAAACCGAACCGCAGAAGAAGTGGAGAAGTATTGGAAGATAAAAGAGATTGAGAACATTGAGAAGAATAGAAATATTTACAAACCAATTTGCATCAAACCTAGTCCATCTTTTAAGTTCTCAATGCACAATTAAGAACAAAACTATTATTATGTTTATTCCTTATGAATTATATTGGGATACTATTGGCATATCTTTCATGTATCTATCTATATGTGGTAGCTTCATATATTTTGGTAACTGAATATATTTTGTATCTGTATATATTTAGTAGTTACATATATTTAGGTGTAATTGTATAGGGTTAGAAAGGCCCATCCTCCTATATATATATATGAGGGGCTGTAAGTTCTCAAGACAAGAAATACAATCATCTTTCTCAATATTTGTTCTCAAATTACTTATTCTGATCTCTTAGTAATCTTTTTGTATGATTTATAATTGATTTTGACATTTGACTTTTGCATACTATTAGCATCATTGTTGAGTGTATGGTTGAGGTTTTTTTTTTTAAAAAAAAATCATGTTGGTTTTTAGTACAAGTTAATCAAGAAAACATTATTTAGATGATTTTCTTTTTTTAAAATATGGATAGACCATGAGAACAACCCTAGCTTTTGAAAAGCTTTGAATTATTCTGATTAAACAATCAATGACAACCATAAATAATTAGGTCTATCTTTTTATTTTTTCCATCTCACTTGAAAAGGTTTCCTTTTTTTTATAAAGATATTTTTCAATACTCCGTAAAAATAGCATTTTTAATCAATTATTTATTAACTTATCAATAGTAAAAGTGTCACTCCCAATTTAATTAATATAAATTTATTTTTTAATAAATTTTTTATAGTAAATTTTTTTGACAATCACTTCAATATTTTTAGCATGTTGTTTCATAACCACTCAATATTTTAACTTGTATATATAGTTGACTTATCATTAATTGTTCCCTCCATCCCGTTATAAATGTCTACTGCTACAAGTTTTCCATGTTCTAAATTATTTAGCTAGCGACGCATCTAATTTATGTGTTAATTTTTAAATTTAATCTTACTGATTGTGAGCTTGAATGCACAAGCTTAGTGCATGGAGAAAAAAATGTGTAAAATGAGAAAGACAACAAAAATCCTGATGAAATTTTTAATTCCAACTACTATTCTTACATTTCATGGAGTATGGTTAAAGTAGACACTTAGGGTGTGTCTGGTTCGGAAGTGAGGCAGCGAAGTGAGGGAAGTCCGAAAACACCACTTCAGTGGAAGTTTGGAGTTCAGTTGGAGGTGCCTACTTCCATATGTTTGGTTAAGAGAGAAATTGTCACATTAGTGACCACTTCAAGTGTTTGGTTGGTATGAGTGAAAATTTTGAAAAGGTGACTTCACCAGTTCCTTGTGTTTGGTAACACCGAAGTGGGGTTATGGTCACCACTTCGGTATAGGGGTGTGGTTACCCCATGTTGGTTGTGTGTGTGTATATATATATATATTAATGAATTATTTAATTTCATAATAATTAATTTTTACATAAATTATGCATATCGCCCCACATTTTATGACTTCTATTAATTTTAACTTTGAAATATTAAACTTAAGGGGTTGTTTGGTTCCAAGGAATCAGAGGGGAATGGATTGGGAATGGATTAAGAATGGGTCCAATCTGCTGTTTGGTTGGCAGGCATAGAAATCAGAGGGGAATACATGAGGAATGGGATGGGGGGGAGAAGGATGATTGGGATGCCCCCAAATTTCATCCGGAATTAGCAATCCGGAACAGGAAATGACTGAAAAGCCCCTCACTTTAATTTTATTTCCACCCATATATATCTTTTGATCATGTTCGTGAGAGAAAACCGGAGATTCTTTTTTCGTCTGTGAGAGAAGACAGCAACGCCTCCATCTAGATCCAGATTTTCTCTCTTGCCGATCTCCACACTTGCCACCTCCTCCAAAGCACCACTTCGATCAGTGCTCTCCCGGCTAAAACCCGCAGAGCTTCTCCTCCGTTGGTGATCCGTCGGTCCTTAGATTGATTTTTCCTTCTCGTTCTTCTCTTCAATTCTTGTTGCCAGAAATATTGGTCACACTTAATCTCTTCACATCTGGTAAATTTTACAGACCTTGTCAGTTTTTTCACTTTTTTTTTGTAATTTGTTGTGCTTTGTTTCCCTATTATTTCTTGTGTATGAATTTTTTTTTTTGGTAAATTTTTACAGATCTTGCGCAAGATGTGTGACAGTACTGAGGATTGTGCCTTTTAATTTTCCAGAGGAATGGTTGGCACCATCACACGTGATTGCCAGTTTTATGATGCATCAGGTACTCACACTTCATGTTTGGGTTTTCTTCTATTTTAGATTGATTCATGAAACACTCATCTAATGTTGTTATTAGTTATTTCTTTGAATGCACAATTTTACATTCTAATTTTCTTGGCATTTATCAATTGCTTGGTCTGTGCCTTCAAGCTTAATGACTTTCTGTGATATCTTGTTGATGGACATTGTTACCAGTTTATTTTTCAATCAACTGGACCAAAATTTGGATTTAAATAATGTCAAAGTAAATGAAATTGCTTATCAAGGAGACTTTCAGAATTTGGATTTTCTTTTTTCTTTGAAAATATGCACAGTTGACACGACCTTTTGCGTGTGTACCGCAAGTGCACGGCCTTGTTGAAGTAATAAAATTACCCCGGTGAGTGGGTAGTCGAATCCACAGGGAATAGGGATTAAAAATACGAGAAATTGCTATTCAGTCGTACGATATATGAGAAAACAATAATCGGAGTGATAAGTGGATTTATGGAAATTAGAATAAAAGCAAGGGAAATGAATAGAAAGATGAAAGAAAGAAAAGTGCAAGTAAAGAGTAAAAGAGAGAGACTAGCAATGAATGAAAAGAGGGTATCCGGACAAGTTACCTCTAGGACTTATGCTTCTGGTGCAAGACTATGCTATTATACCCTCTAATTGATGTCTAATTGAGTCAAGGATATCCTTAAACACACGGTCCCAAACCTAAGGTCAACCGTGACTAACCCCAACACCATGCCCCGGCATTAGGATTCACTACGACTCTTGACTCTCGTTGACCTGTCAACTAAGCCCTAGAGGAGTATATCTACCTAAGCCTCACACTACGTAGGATTGCATTAAGTTCTAGGGACTCCTAGTGGTAAAACCTGTTCCTATGTGTAGTTCTAACCCTTTGGTCCAGGTGGAAGAACCCTAGTCTAGATTAAGCCCCAGTGCGTAGGATTCACTTCAACCCTTCACTCTGTTACTCGCGTAACTAAGCCCCAGGGGAGTTTATCTACCTAGTACTTCACTCTATCTCGACCGCTAATGAATCAAGGAAACGGAGGTAGGGAGAAACCACACCGGAGGGGAAAGGGGTACATCGCTACCTCACAACTCTCCCTCTCAACCCTCTCCAACCTTGTGTAGTCTAATCCTATAGAGGTTGTCACACCCTCAAAGGATAACCTAATAGATTCTCAACCCTAGTGTCACGGCTAAGGGAAAATCTCATACAATTGGCATGCAAGATTGGAACTCAATAATAGAACATTAAATTAAGAAAGCATAATAAAAGTCATAGAAACAATATCATCCTAGGGTTTACAAGTCCGAATACCCACTAAGGTTTAGCTCTCCATGGAGCAATACAAAATCAATAAATAGTTTAAGAACATATGCATGAAAACCATAAAGAAAACCCCCTTGTAGATCGTATCGATGGTCTTGTGTAGTCGCGTGTCTTCTCCAACGAATCCCTTGTCAAGCCTAAGGCACACCTCGACAAATCAATGCCGATGAGAGCTTCCTCAATAGCTTTCTTCCAAAGGATGTCGATGTCGATGCCGTTTAATCGCCTCCAAAAACCTCCAAGAACCTCTCCAAACCCTAGCCGAAAGCCCTCCAAAAGATATCCAAGTGATAGAAGGGGAGGGGCCCCCAAATAGATCTGAAAACGGGCTATTTATAGGCTGAAATCGGAGTTCCACACGCCCCTGTGGATTTTCCACACGGCCAGGAATTCCACACGCCCGTGTCTTAATTCCACACGGCCGTGTGGAAATGATTTTCGGTAGACTGTGAACAGTGTTTTGCTACAATATTTCTGCTACAGTACGGGCAGTGTGGAATTTTCACACCCCCGTGTAAACTCTCTGTAATTCTGAATTTCGGCAGAAAGTGAACAGTATCTTGCTACAGTGTTTGGTACATTACAAAGCTACAATGCTGCTGCAGTAATTTGTCGGAATGCTCCCGAATTCATCGTTCTTCATCGAGGCCGTTGAATTGGACACACAATCAACGGTAGATTATGTCGATTACTTCATTTCTCTTCATTGGCGAAGTTCTCCAATGCCACACGAGTTATAGACTTTTGTGAGTGTGACTGCCCTTGTGCCCCTCCAATGGAGGTTGGCACACACCCACAAGTCTAGACTCGTGCCTTGTTCCTTGCTTGGTCCGAGAACTCCTCAACAATGGCGAACATAACCTATTCTTGCTTCTTTTTCTCTAAATCTTCTCCACAACCCTTCAATGCACAAAAGAAAACAAATGCACACTTTTTAGTGATAAAATCTGATTAATTAATGCTCATTGCAAGATAATAACACTTCGCATTACTATAACACGAGCACTTATCAACAGTATAATGGATGATTATGCATGTTCTGAGCATTCTTTTCTGTGGTGATGTTTTAGACTTATTCTTCATTGATGAAACATTAAATCCACTATAAAAAGAAGAGGACATGATGTGTTCTTAATTGTTATTATTACACTACTACATGCATGCTTGAGAGTCTTGTGGGGCAAGAGTAACTCCTTGTGTGTAAGAAAACATGATCAAATTCCATCCCAGGCTAGAAAAGATGAAACCTTGAGTGGCATCAAAGAAACATGCCAAGAATGAAAAACATATATATATATATATATATATATATATATATATATATATATATATATATATATATATATATATTAAGATGGCCACAGTTCAAGCACCTTAAATAAGTCTTTGGAATGTTTCTTTATTCATCATTATTTGTTTTGCATAATGAAAATTAATGAAAAGAAAGTTAGTAGCATATCACTGTTTGTGACATGTAATCCATGGACTAAGATGGTGAGCATGCTGCTCTCCGCCGCATATTCAGTGCAAAACCACCCAAAAAACTAATGGATTGAGACTACCAAATCTATTGCATTTTAATTGTGTATGATCTAAAACTAAACTACATTATGACATCACCATTGATCAAGACAAAACCATCATGCATGCAAGACAGTATTAGTTAGTACATGAGTAACCTAATCTTGTAAGCACTCTTGACTTTCATGGTTGACTCTAAAGATATATATACATGTTCAACAGGGTTCTAGTTTTCTTTAATCCAAGGTAACATCATCTTTCAGAAATATATATTCTATCTCCCCCACTTTCCTTTGATGTCATTTTAGATCATCTCTACCCCTTGTTAAATATCTCTTTGCCATACTATATATATATATAATTCTATTAGTGATTTTTCTTTGGAGCATCTAGGTCCACTATAAGAAGGATGCAATGAATCTCAACACCCTGTAGATGTCCACTAAAAACTATAATTTTGCCATGATTTGTTGATAAATGGCTCCACGAATTTTTAATAAATGGTTGTTTTTAATAAATGGATGATAACTTGTTAAAAACTAGAATTTTGCCATAAAATCCAACTATTTTTGTTAAATGGCTATTTTTAATAATTCGTTATTTTGCCATGATTGATGTATAGTCAAATTTGCAACCATGGATGGTTAATTTATTATTGGATTCAAAAACTAGAATTTTAAGTTGTAGCCGTATCAATTTTATTTCATTGTCAAGTTGCCTCCTTGATGCAGGATAAATCTAGCAATTGAATTGGGTTTCTTATCAACCACACTAAGCGAAGATTATTATTTAATCTGGTAAGACATTATTCGCTTCTCTTAGCTACGATGCTATGGATTCTGTTTGTTTTTAAAGATGTAAATGAACATGGTTGCTATTCATTAATGTTCACTGTGTTGAAATTATTAGCTTTGTTCAGTATTGAGTTTTTGAGCATTTCTTTGCATGTTTGTGTTCTTGTTTAGGAATTTTACATATTATGTTTGTGTTGAACTATTGTTAATATCATGTTTTAACTGTGTTATGGGATAAACATTAGATTGAAATAGTTAATGTCAATAAGTTGAAAAATGTTGGGTCATAAGTTAATAATTATCTAATTGTTATTTTAGATATGAAGAATATTAAACACCTTCAACGATATGCCGCAATGATTATGTGTTACATCTATGTGCTAAGCCTCATGATCGCCACATGTGCAATCAAACAACGAAACAATAGAAATAAAATGCTTCAACGGGAGATTATGTCAACATCAACACGTCGTTGCAGACAACAAGAATACTTTCACCGTGTGGTTTAAGAAAGTGATATAAAATGCATCGATAAGTTGCGTATGGACTGTCGATGTTTCCATAATTTGTGTGAGTTACTAACTACTACTGGTGGGTTGCGTAGTCCTAGTTTTTATAGCATAATCACTCAAAGACGCATCATCAACGCGTGTTGCCTGTTACATAACTTCATTAGGAGGGAGATGGCAGAAGACCCCGCCGAAGATGAAATTGATAACCAAAACCTGGACGAACAAGAAGAAGATGATATGGACAATATCACAGTTGTTGAACCAACTGAGGAGTGGACACAATTTAGACTTGATATGGCTATTGATATGTATAACAGTTGGCATTTAGGTTGACAAATACTGTTATTGATATGGATGATAGTTGATGATTATGAATTATGCTTGGTTTTGTTGTTATTTACATTTATATATTTTTCTTTAACCTTTGGTGTTAGAGTTCTACTTCATCATGATGATCATTCTCAGTTAATTATTATGAGTTGTTAACTATTGTTGTTATTATAAAAAAAATGTTTGGTTTTGTGTTTTTTTCCCTATTATGAATTATTGTTGTTGTTTGTCTTGTTGTTAATTATTGCAATGATTATAAATTATGTTTGCTTCTGTTTGGTTTTGTGTTTTTTTCTCCCTAGTATGGAGTCACAATCACAATCAAGGGGCAGGGGACAAAACAAGCATTTCTGGACTTTAGATGAGGATAGATCACATATTGACTCATTAATTGAGTTATCTACAAATCCGTATTGGAAGGCAGAAAATGGGTTCAAAAATGGGTACCAAAATCAATTGGAACGAATGATGAAGGAGAAGATTCCCCAGACAACACTGAAGGCAGTCCCCAATATTGAGTCCCGAGTTAAATTATTTAGGAACAAAACCACTGCAATTACCAACATACTAAAAATAAGTGGTTTTGTTTGGAATCACGAAAGGTGCACTATTGATTGTGATAGAAATGCATATGATGAGTATGTTAAGGTATGTAAAAATTGTTATTTGGTAAATTTATGTTGCTATTTTATATGTTGTTTTTATTACTAATTGTACTTATTATTACAACGTAGGCTCACAAAGAAGCTGCAGGTCTTTATGGAAAATTTTTTCCATTTTTCAATGACCTAGTCCAAGTATTTGCAAAAAATAGAGCACAGGGTACTGCAGGAGGAGATATTGGTGATGATGCAGAGCACTATCAACATGACGACATTAATTTGAATGATGACAGGGCTTTCTTTGAAATGGCCACCGATGATTTTGTTATGTCAACAGAAGAACCCATTCCTACTCAGTCTCCTATGGTATCTGATGCCGGTACCTCAAAAACGCGTCGTAAGAGGAAAATGCCAACAATGGACCAATCAATTGATAAACTAAATGACAATTTGAATAACTTTGCAGAACTGGTTGGTCCAGGATTTTAGGCGATAGCTGCTTCTTCAGCTCGTGAATTAGCTCACGAAGCTCGTGAATCAGCTCGCGAAGCTCGTGAAGCAGCCCGCATAGAGGCCGAGAAAGTTGCTCTTGCAGAGCGTGACAAAATGTTAACATTATTAGGTGAAATTATATTTGACATTGATGGGTTGACGGACGATGAGGCAATGTTCATCTTGCAAGAATTGCCTAACAATGAAACTCAAATGAAAATCTTTTTCAACTTACCGGACAGCAGGAAACTACGCTTTTGTCTTGTATTCCTAGCGAGATCATCATTTTCCCCACATGGTATCAATATTCATATTAAGTTCTCTCATGATGTTTGTTTGATAAGTTGATGAAAACTGATAGATTGATTGAATGTTGTTTGGCCAGGTTAATTGAGGAAACCATGATCAGCAGTTTGGAATGTTGCCTCGCCAGGTTATTGAATGTTACATATACTGCTAACTCTATGTTTTAGTTGCAATTGTTGTTTGGTCATAGATTAATTGATATATTTGCTTGATTTACTTGTTTGCAGAGCACCTAAAAAGTTGAAGAAGTGATCGAGGACACAAGCACAAGATTCGACCTTATTTAGCATCTCCATGCAATTAAACTTTTCAATGATGTTGACTATGTCTCCGATTTGCTTCCTTAGTTTTTATATTTATGCCAATAAAATTGTTTGAAGACACTACTTTCATTCTTACTTTGAACTTGTTTTTATCTTATTGAGTATATCTTGAAGTGATCGAGGACACAAGCATCTATGTACTTGTTGATATGTTTATTCTGTTTTGAAGTTTCTCAAATGTGGTGTATTTAATTGCTTTGTTGGAGATGCAAAAATATGGTATGTGTTTTTAGAATTACAATATTCATGGTGTTACTTTCAGGACTTGTTAATGAACCTTGGATTCAATTTTCAAGGTTGGAATTAGGGTAGAGCTTTGCACACTTTCAGGTTAATTATAAAAAACAATAATACTATAAAAAATAATAATAAATTAAATTAATTCTAAAATAATAAAAATAAAATCATAGCATTGTAACAAAACAACAATATTAATAATGAAGATTAATTATTAAAAATAATTATAACAATAATAACGATATATTACTAATAAAATAATATTATTGGCTAGTATATTTATTTATTTAATATTTATTCTTTAGGGGCATAAAAGACAAAATAATAAAAATAAAATGACAATATTGTAACAAAACAACAATATTAATAATAAAGATTAAATGCAAAATTAATTATAAAAAGTAATTATAACAATAATGATAATATATTACAAATAAAATAATATTATTGGCTAATATATTTATTTATTTAATATTTACTCTTTAGGGGGCATAAAAGACAAAATAATAAAAATAAAATGATAATATTGTAACAAAACAAAAATATTAATAATAAAAATTTATTGTAAAATTAATTATAAAAAATAATTATAACAATAATGACAACATATTACAAATAAAACAATAATATTGGCTAATATATTTATTTATTTAATATTTACTACATAAGGGCATAAAAGACATTTCCCACATATTTCTCCTATTTACTTTTCCCATTCCCAATGGATTACTCTTCCATACCCTCCAACCAAACACAGTTTTCCTCTCATTCCTAATCCATTCCCCTTTATTCTCATTCCTATCTCATTCCTCTTCAACTCCATACCCTCCAAACAAACAGCCCCTAAATTTGTTTTGATTCCTTAACCCCAAATTTAAGTTGTTTTAATTTTTTTAACTTTTTTCTTTAAAATTAATTTTGAAATCGGTTATAATATATTAACAACAAAACAAGAGTTGGTATTTTTTTCCCCTCTTATTATAATATATTAACAACAAAATAAGAATTGAAATGTGAAAAAAAGATTTATAAAGCAACATTATAAGGAGTGTAGAGAGTATTCTATAAAACATACCTTTTAATGTAAGAGATATATTGTCCACACATATAAATATATTAAAAATTATTTATATACACTTTCCAACCAGTAGACAATTTCTTATGAATTTAATTTATTTTTTTTTACAAAATGTTGTGAAGCATCTCCATTAAATGCCCAGGAGGTCACTTACCTTTGCCTTTGTTTCATTTGGGTTACCGACCTTTAATTTACATCAAAACAGTTACTCATCTTTGATTTTGTATCAACGGAGTCACCCGCGGGTAACCAGATTCAAATCACAACTGGTCTTATCATGTCCATGCACCATCCTTCCATGGAAAAAAAAACATGGAAGGATGGTGCATGGACATGATAAGACCAGTTGTGATTTGAATTTGGTTACCCGCGGGTGACTCTGTTGATACAAAATCAAAGATGAGTAACTATTTTGATGCAAATTAAAGGTCCGTAACCGAAATGAAACAAAAGCAAATGTAAGTGACCTCCTGGGCATTTAACTCTGTGCATAGGCATAAAGTTAATACCTCAAAATACATGCACTCTCACTTTACTTGGTCTTTGGGATTCCATTTTAAGTTTTCCACGAAATAACCACTTACTAAAAACCATAGTCTTTAAATTTAAAATATTAAGTTTGTAATTTATTAAATTTAAAATTTAAAAATAATTATATTCTTTATTTTATTTAATAAATGGAGACCTTGCAACTTATCATAAAATAAATATAGACAAAGAGAAGATTGATTTAAGAAACAAATGTCCTATAATCCTATGAGACATTGTTCACATGAAGAGGGGCCACATATATACTGCTCCTAAATTTAGATTTTCCATATTAAATAATAAAAACTTATATAAATTATTATTATTATTATTATTATTATTATTATTATTATTATTATTTTATATATTGTGGGCTCCTTTCTTTCCACCCGACCTTTAATTGGAATTGATCGGGTGAAAAGCATGGATCACAAATCAAATTTTAATTATTTTTATATTTCAGATTATTGCATGTTCATAACTTCTATTAGGGGCAAGCCCCTAATATTAATTACCCTAGACAAATGTCATGGGAACCTCCAATTAAGAAACAAGTGTGAATGAGAAACAAATGAAGAAACACAAAATTAATTTTTTTATTAATTTCAAAGAGCATGTGAGTACATAATCATGAGCGAAATGCAAAAAAAAATATTAAGAGAGCTATCTTTTTGTCATGTTCTACAATTTTTTTTTTTTTTTTTTTGACTTGGCTGATGCTCATGATTTCTTTGCTAACACATATCGAAAGCCCTTTAGCATCGGTGACTATGGCTTTCTTCAATTTTTTTAGCTATGCTTGCATCTTGACACATTGCATAACTTTTAAGCTACGGCCACTCTATATTGATGAGTTGCCTACTTGGTCATCTTTATTTTTTTTTCGCTGAAGAATTTGGCCCTTTGTGCTTGTAAAATCTTCAACTTTCTGACTTGTGAAACTCCTCCAGTCTTTGACTTCTTTGTGTCTTAAAGTCCAGAGTTGCATTTGTCATTCAGGTCTTGACTCTTCAATACTTTCAAGTCTTGACCTTTAAATCTTCAAGCCATAGACTTTAACATAATTAAGTCGTTAACTTGACAATTTTGATTTTTTTTAAATGGATCTCAAGCTGTAATCATGAGCTTGATTTCCATTAGTTAGGATATCAATTGAGTTCTCCATTTCATTTTTGACGAAGGAGACCTCACAATGAACTTCAGGAAAAATCTCTCTCAACATTTTTTATGAGTATTGACAAGAGAACAAGAGATATTTTTATTTTATGAAAATTTCATTTTTTTTTTATTCTTCCTTGCACTTCAAGAAAAGATTTTTTTTTTTTGTGGAATTTTTCATTTTTTTTACTCTTCCTTTCACTTGAAGAAGAGAATTCTTTTTTACTTTGAATTTTTTCACTCTTCCTTTCACTTGAAGAAGAGAATTTTTTTACTTCAAGAAGAGAGTTTTTTTTTTGTTGTTTGTGAATTTTTTTCCTTTTCCTTTCACTTCAAGAAGAGATTTTTTGTTTGTTGAATTTTTTTCATTTTTTTTACTCTTCCTTTCACTTGAAGAAGAGATTTTTTTTTTTTTTTTTTTTTGTGAAATTCTTTTACTCTTCCTTTCACTTCAAGAATAGATTTTTTTTTTTAGAAGGGAGATTTTTTTTTGTTTTTGAAATTTTCATTTTTTACTCTTCCTTTCACTTGAAGAAAAGATTTTTTTTTTTTTTCAATTTTTTCTTTCACTTCAAGAATAGATTTTTTTAGTTCAAGAAGAGAGATTTTCTCCTTACCCAAGAGTATCAAGACCTCAAGGTGGAGTTAAGAAAAGGTTTTGGAGAGATTTTAATTTTTTTACATAGAAGATTTCCTTTACCCCAGGAGTGTCAAGACTTTAATGGGAATTAGAGAAATTTTATAGAAAATTTCCTTCACCCCCAATAGTGTCAAGACCTCAAGGTTGGTGTTAGAGAAAATTCTTAGAAAATTTCTTTCCACCCCAAGAGTGTCAAGACCTCAAGGTTGGTGTTAGAAAATTTTCTTTCACCCCCAAGAGTGTCAAAGACCTCAAGGTTGGTTTTAGAAAATTCTTAGAAAATTTCTTTCACCCCCAAGAGTGTCAAGACCTCAAGGTTGATGTTATAGAAAAATTCTTAGAAAATTTCTTTCATCCCCAAGAGTGTCAAAGACCTCAAGGTTGGCTCTAGAAAATTCTTAGAAAATTTCTTCACCCCAAGAGTGCCAAGACCTCAAGGTTGATGTTATAGAAAAAATTCTTAGAAAATTTCTGTCTTTTCACTCATTTTTTTTCTCCCCCCCCCCCCCCCCCCCCCCCCCCCCCCCCCCCCCCCCCCCCCCCCCGCGCCCTTTTTTTTTTTTTTGCAAACCAAATCATCTTTGATAACTTTTTGCAAATGAACCAAGGTTTCCTACCATCTTTTTTTTACTTCAACCCTCAAACTTTATATATATTCTTTCCTTTTTTATTTTTATTTTATTTTTTATTTTTTTTTAGGCTCGAAGATCCTAGGATAAACCTATAGGGCATGTAAATGACCACTAATTGGGAAAAGAAAATAGACTACGTTATTATTATGCCCCCATCATTTTGCTTAATAACCATTCATGAAAGAAACTAGTGGTGCTAATACCCTTGCCAATAACACAAGTTTATTTGAATCATGTCCCTACAATGGCATCGATATATAGATTTTTTTTACTTAGGCGTTGAACAGAACAATGGCTGGTGAATAGCACTAAATAAAAGGGTTTGTCCAAAAAGATCTCAACATGGATGAATTGTGTAAAGTTAGATTTAGGTTTGCGAATGTAAATCAAGTAAAAAGAGAGGATAAAGGCGTTTGTATGCACATAGGAAAAAATAAAATAAAATGTGCAGACACTGCACAAGGCACAATAGACGGTATTGCATACGATTTGGAGAGCAAAAATATGGTATGCATGATAATGAGAGATCGAATAATGATATTGTAAGATTCATGGTTCATTTCACATTCGGATGATGTCTATATGAGACATGGGTAAGGATCTTTCATGCATTCATACTAACAATGTTTTCATGAACCAATGCATGGCATAGCATGGATCAATAAAAAAAAATGAAAGAAACGGGACCCACTCAAGGTTGCCCTCATAACCCATGATAATCATCCATACATACTTCACGTTTTATAAAACTATGCAATAAACATCATTTTGCTATATCCCATAAAGAAAATTGTACCTCTTCTTTTTTCTTAATTTTTTCCCCGAGACTGGTCAACTGTTTTTTATCTCCTCCACCGCGTGCTTTATCAATCACCCTTCTCTCTCTCTCTCTCTCGAATTCTCTTCCCTCTTTTTTTTTTCCTCCAAAAACAAACTTTCTGTCTTTGCTTCTCCCTCCTCACTTCTTCTCTGAGCCCTCTTCTTCTTCTCAAAAAAAAAGCAAGGGTCTCTTCTTCCTCCCATTCTCTCTTTCCGTTCTCTCTTCGTCCCCTTTCTCAAAAAACTCTCTCCTTTTTTCTTTTCTCTCTGTTTTTTTTTGTAATTATTATATATTTATAAATTTTGAGATAAAAAAAATTTGCTCATTTGGACTCTGAAAATTGGGACCAATGTGATGTGATTAAAAAAATCTTTAAAATTTATAATTTTTCTAAAAAAATTAATGAAATAACCAAAAGTCAAGTATAACTTATAAGGGTCCGTTTGATATGCGAAAAAATGAGGGACATGACTGCACAAACTCTCTTATCTCTCGTTTGATTTGCAAAAGTGTTTAGAGTACAGCACAACAACGTGTTAGAGTACAGCACAAGTCAGGAAAAAAATTGTCCCACCAAAACCACGGTACAAGTTTTAAATTATGGGACAGCACAAGAAAAGTCAGTTTTACCCCATTTCAAATCCAAAAATCACAACAATTAATTAAAAATGCATCATAACAAAAAAATTTAGAGTTGTCATTCAACGGATTGCCCGATCTCATCCACCGCCGTGAACCTCCTTCCTCGGCCTTCCTTTTCGTCGCGACACTCTCCTCTTCAAACCTCTCTCCTCTTCTCTTGCCTTCTCCTTCTTACTTTCTATTCTCTTTGAGAATTCTAGGGTTTCCGGGCACCTTGCAAGATCTACCGATTTTCTTCTAGGCAAATTTGTTAGATTTATTCATTAAGTAAAAAACATTATTTTATTAAGATCGCATGCTTCTTATCTCTAATTATAATAAACATATTTAATTTTTGAATTATAGTTACAAATATCAAGATAATTAATTTTTTTAATAAGATAAGAAATGTTAACAAAATTTATAATATATTTTTATAAATAATTATTAATTAATATATTTAAAATTTAAAAATATATTTATGCCAAGTAATTTTAAAATATTTCTTTTGTTTTTGTTAATCTCTTATTCCAAAACAACATAGGAACATATCGAGGATATTATAGTAATTTTATATTTAATTATTTTATATTAAATTGTGTTGTTCTTAAATATCAAACATGTCACAAAACAAACACTTGTGCTGTACTACAAGTACTTGTGATGTGATGTACTCTTTGTGCTGTACTCTAGCGCGAATCAAACGGACCCTAAATTCTCACAATTTCCAGTGCCTAAGTTTGAATTGTTCAAATTATTCATATAAAAAGAGTTAAATTAAATAGAAAACATCTATTTGAATTAGGAGTTCATGAAGCGGTGACATTACATAGATTTTATAGAAAACATCTATTTGAATTAGGAGTTCATGAAGCGGTGACATTACATAGATTTTATCCCTTCAAATCATAAGTTGCCACATCAGAATTTTATCTCTTTTTTAAAAATAATTAATTTTTTTATTATCTAAACCTTGTAAACGCTAAACCGAAAACTCCCTCCATAAACCCGGTTTACTATTTAGGATTTAGGGTTTAGGATTTAGGGTTTAGTGTTTAGGATTTAGGGTTTAGGTTTTAGAATTTTGGGTATACTTTTAATCGTATTTGGGTTTATAATTTTAGGGTTTTAGGTAGAGTTTTATAATGTTTTGTCATTTTAAAAATTTAGAAATTTATACGGTTTAAAATTAAAGTTTATAGAAAAAATAACGTGGCTGATGATGTGGATGCCAACTCATTTAAAAAATATATTTAGTCTAATGTGGTGATTTATAATTGGAAGGGATATAATCTGACGTGATGTAACAGTTATATATAATCCTTCCTCCATCAATTTTATGGATTAAAACAAATACTATTTTGCTTTAAGAGTTCAACAACAAATTAATTTGTTATTTTTACTTTATAAATAATTAATACACATTAATCAAAATGCATAAAAAATACACTTTTTAATTTTAATTTTATATTTATATCGGAATTTTTTTTTTAAAGATGGTTGTTGTTTTAATGATTGTGTGTTTATTTTTTATTTTTATTTTTCCGATAAATAATGAATTATATAGTTTTTCATCTTCCTATCGAAAGTTATATGTTCAAGTATTTTTCTGATTCCTCATGCATCTCTAATCACACAAATAAAAGAAAGTTAAGGCTTTGTAGGCCATTTCTTTCTCATTCTATAAGTGATGACAAAAAATTTTATTTTTATTTTTATTGTTTTATTGACTCAAAAAACTATCTTATATGAATGACATTAACTTTCATTTAATACATTTCTTACTATTTTGTTAAATAATAAAGCATTTGTTGTCTTTGGTTTTTTAAATATAAATAATATAAATCCTGTTGGGCTTTAATGGTACATCATATATGGTTATCGGATTATTTTATATGTTACGCAACATTGGATATAATATGGTTATAAGATTATTTTATATGTTACTCAACATTGGATGTAATTAAAATTTAAAAGTTACGAATGGCCAGAAAACTCAGGCATAATTTCAAGTGTCTATGATCTATGTAATATATTTTGATAAAGAGAATTATTATTATTATTATTATTTACAAAAGCGACAAGCACCACCTCTCATTGGAGTGTCATGGGACAAACAGATACAAAGGTGCATCAGTTACGGTGGCTTAACGACCCCCTAGAGATTTATTAGCTTGGCCAGACGTCACATGGGTTATTTAGATTCCTATCATGTACACGCCTAGAAGATATTTCAAGAATCAAACCAAGTTAATAAATCCCCCTGTCCTGCAACCCTGGAGAGGAGGAAAACAACATCCTCCCACAAAGGATCCATGAACAATAAATAAACAATACCGTTACAATGTTTATATAATATCTATAGTATATACACAGTATAATTTTATTGTTTCTAAACATTGATGCACTTAATCTGATATTTAAATATCAGATTAAGTGTAGCAATATTTAGAAACAGTGAAATGATGCTTTGATGAAAAAAAAAAAACATAACATAAAATACTACCTCAATCATACCTCCATTGAAACATCTTTCAAAGAAATCCTCAGCTGCCTAGTTCTTCATTGCAATTATGGGATGTAGGACGCCCAAAGCATGAGAGAATATCGGCCCTTCTGGATGATTTTCCAAAGTGAATGAGAGAGAAAGTTTAAAGAAAATGAAGAGGCTTGCATTCTTTCTGTAACTAAGGGGGTGTTCATTTGTCCGTAAGTGGGCTGAAGTAGGGGAAGTGGACTGACTTCCCCCACTTTTTTATGTTGTTTTCCTCTGAAATGGAGTGGGGGAAGTGGCCACTTCTCCCCACTTCATACTGAAGTGGGTTTTAACTCAGTGTTTTTTACATTAAAATGGGGGAAGTGAGCCCCTTATAAAAGCTCACTTCCACCCACTTCCAAAACCCTTCTTGAAGTCACACTGAAGTGGATCGGGCCTCTCTTCCGCCAGCATTGTCAGGTCGCACCCGCTCTTCTTGTTGGTCGGAAAACTTCGCCGGCTGTTGGATCTCCACATCGCCAGCAGCTGGATCTTCCGTCCGGCAGTGTGAACTTCCCTCCAGTGATCGCTCTGTTGATCAGGCATCTCAAGTCTTCATTCAAATTTTCTCTGATTCAAGTGTGTTCTTCTTCCAAGTTCTCATAGGAGCACTTCTTTTCTTTTTGCTTTATTGTAGATCTGGTTGTTTCCCTCTATCTTCCAATGAGCTCTCCAGCTCACTCTCCCAATCACTTCTTCTTAATCTGGGAATGAGATCATATTCTCAAGTATGTTTTTTATGTTGTTTTTATGTTAGAAGATGTTTGCAAAAATGAGATCTTTGTGGATGTTGCTTGCACTAGTTGTAATATCTCCTCCTTTTTTTTTCTTTATGTTTTTTTGGGAGGTTTATTGATGTTTATGCCTCTTTATATGGAAGAAGATGTTAGAAAAATGTGATCTTTGATGTTTACCACCATTTGCATCATTGAAAATGTAAAAAACAAAACTAACTTCTTCCCAATATTTAATTATTATATGGCCCCACTAGCATTGTTACATTTTGTTATCACTCTTTTATCACTCGTTATGCACTAAATCACAAATCCTCTCACTAATCATTATATTTTTACTTTCTTGAAATAATTAACTAAAAACACATATAAATAGACCCACTTCAATTTTAATTATTATGCAGGAGGTTATGGCACTCTTGAGGAACTTTTTAATGTAATTACTTGAGCACAATTATGAATACATAGCAAGCTCTGACACTCCCAAATCAATATAGCTCTCTTGAGGAACTTTTTGATGTAATATTTACTAAATGTGAATTTCTTGACAATTATTGTTGATTGTTTAGAATTCTAGTGAAATTACAAAACTACTACCCATGTCATGAAGGAGTTGCACTGAAACTAAATTGGAACTCTAAGCAGCTCTGACACTCCCAAATCAATGAAATTTCTACTTAATTATAAAGATATAATGAAGAACAACATTATAGACAATTTTTTCAGGTTGAAAACTTCAACCGATGTTTGTAACTTCTTGTCATGATAAATGTTGACTTCCGTAGCAAATGCATGCCATTTTGATTTAGTATGTTTTAAAAAAAAATGCATTAAGAAAATACAAAATGCAACAAAAAAAAAACCTATATATATATATATATATATATATATATATATATATATAAACATGTGAACAAGCCTTACAACTAAACTTTCTTGCCATATCAGCATAACACACTAGAAAAATCTTAAAAATACTAAGTTAACTACAAATGCATCTTGGCCTAACCATGATTTTAGCACAAAAAAGATTCAAATTTCATATAACTATATTACTTGCGTTTCGAATAATAAATACAAAATGAAATGCATAACAATTTGTTATAGTATGATTATAATTGACAATCTAATCTAACACTAAATTATTCTATGCATGAGTTAGTATAGAATAATTTTTTTTATATCATCTCAAATAACATCTTCACATGACTTCCTTAGAAAAACTTTCACTAATATGTTTTTCTTTTACAGGTGGAAAATACACTACAAATGAGAATTGAGACACAAAATAAATATTTACAAGCAATGCTAAAAAAACAGAGGAAAATCTCAATATTAATATAAACAATACAAATGTAGAGATTACAAGAACACAAGTTGCAAATGTAAACATAACTCTTTAAACTTTCTTAAGAGCATAAATCAAGTGGGTGAATAAAATATATGGTTTAATTTATCCATGTATGAATAAATCCTTACTTAATATATGGTTTTTTTTTAACTTACTATATATCTTCTAACCAATTTAAATTATCAACAAATGGAATATTTATTACATTTTAAAAAAATAAAAAATATTAAACTACGGGAAAAAAATGAATAAATAAAATAACATAAAAATAAAAAATGCAAATCATTGATCCTTTTCAAACCTTCTTGTCGATGTTCTACTATAATATCCATGCCATGATCACTTATACCAATATCACCAACAATTAGAGCAGCAATTTCATGAGTTGTTGGCACAGAATAATTGTGCTCTTTAGGATCTTAATGTGCAAGGAATTTTATTTTAACTGGCAATTCTTTAAATTGTTTGTGCATCCCTCTTGTAGTGAGGAAAACTTTGACAATTTCATTATGCTGATCTAACATATGTTTTAATCCACATACAATGTCACCGTCAACTCCTTCAATATCATTATTGACTTGAAAGCATGTCATTCAATAATTTAATTCAACATCGGATTCAACCATATAAAGCTGTGCAAATTTAGGTCTTTGATTGCCCATAGGAAGCAAAGATCCCATTCTATGATAATTTTGTCCTAAAAACTTGAATACATAAGGCCCGGTTGTCTAATTAATACTATTATCAACTATGCCACCCAATGAAGTAAATAAAAAAAGCGAATTGTATATCCAAATTACTTTCATATATAAACCCGTAGTGTTAGCACGGGTCTCCCACACTAGTGTGTGTGTGTGTGTGTGTGTATATTAAATATCAAATTTGACATGAACAACACTAAAAGAAAACCACATGAATGCTGCTTACGAATTTGAATGTAGCTTTTTTAAATTTGATGGAGAATATAAATCAAGCTACTGAAATTAGGGAAAAAGATGCCTATAAATAGTATTAAAAGGTCTCTATCACACTCTAAACCCAGTGCGATGAACCTGGAACATGGACAAATGGTTGCACACATACTCGTCAAGACCCAGTGGACATGCAAGGCCTCATCACCTAAACAGAGTAGAGAACACAATATGCAAACACATGCAGATAACAAAATCACAAAGTCTTGATAACCAAGAGTTTAGGGTTTTGATACAATTTAGGGTTTAGTATAAAGACAAATTACAACAACAAGTGTTATAACACCCACCACCAAAAAAGAATATGCGCTACTCGTCAACCTGGCTAAGCTGACCCTTGCAATACCTTACTTCTAATTTGAAAGAGATAATGAACAACTTGATGAGCATCAAAAAGCCTTGTAAGTAATACACTACAAACAAAATATGGATTAACAGACTTCAAAAATTTAAAATAACATCATTTGCAAAATTTGTACCAAATACATATATGTAAAGAAAACTGAATCTCAAGTCCAAAACATCAAGAAAATCCAATACTGGCATTCATGAACATTTAGCAAAATACAAAAACAAAGCAGTGGTTTTCCAATCATTTAAGTGTCTCCAATTTACTACGCCCATTTGTTTTACCTCGATGGCACCTGAGTCAGAATATCAGAACCCATTTGTTTTACCTTAATGTCTCAAGTCAGAAATAGTGGAATCCATTTATTTTTACCTTAGTGGCCTAGTCAAATTTCAAAACTGCTATTGTTCCATTGACAGCTCACCGCGAAACTACAGTCTAAATTATAGAGTTCATATCGACATGGTCAATATTGACCCCTATTGACTAGGTTAGAACATAGCTTAATTGAAGACTAATCTAATTATAACAAGAGTTTTGCAAGATCAATTTTTTCAAGGAATTGTACCAAAATTTCTAAAATAAATAAATAAATAATAAAACATCAAAACTATATAGTAGATCAATGCTAATACAATTGTGTAAACATTAATCATATACTCACTAAAATAATTTAATAAATAAACAATTAACTAAAACCATGCTTTTGAAATAATTTATCAAATGACCCATTTAATTGAAACCATGTTGTTGATGTATAGACACTTAAAGAAATGATGCATGAGAGAGAGAGAGTGAAATAGATAATAGTATTAATGATCAACTAGATTCAGAATCTTTATCTCATAATGCTAATATATATATAGGGGGAGGTTCAAACTCTCATTTGGTGATAAAAGCTAACCTCATAAGTTTGCAAGATTCAAATGTCAAAACATCAACCGATGTATGTTCAACTACCCCACAATCAAACATAAGTATCCACTCTAACAAACTCTCAAAAACTAATGCAATCCTCCTTCAAAACACTATCAATATATAGCATAACCAAATCTAATAGCTCAAATGCTAAATTAAAACCCAATAAGCATTTGACTACACCAACAATGGCATGAACTAATGAGAGGATCCCGAACATAGCTTACTCAAATCAAGGCAACCATTTGGCTAAGAAAGAGATGTTGTCATAGGAAAGAAGTAATACCCTCATGCTTGAATATACATCTAGGCATATGCATCTTAAAGTTCATAAAATCTTAAAGCAATTAGACTTGACAAGCCAATGGAGAAAACATAGCATGACCATTAAAAGTCAAGGCATGCCTAGCAATAAAATCTCCAAGGGCATTCCAGCAAGCACCTTGTATGCATGATCAAAGACTAAGTGTTAGCATAACTTTGGGAAACAACCATGCTAAGAATAATATAAACATTCCATATAACAAATAAGAAAAAAATCTTGGACAAGCAAGGAGTTCCAAAGTCTAGCATTTCTATAACCACACTAGATCCACAACCAGGACAAGGATCACCTCAAGGCAACAAAACAAGGTATGAGAGACCAAGATTCAGTTCAAAATAAGATGAGAGCTTGCTTACTAATTAGTTGTAGAGATTAAGCCACTCCACCCTTGAGCTTTCTGTCTAACCTCCAACCAACCAAGCTTTTCCAAGGTTGCAGGAAGAAGAAGAAGAAGAAGAAGAGAAACCTTGGTCTCTTTGAAGCTTGGGCCTCTAACATCTTCATGCTAAGAAGTGGCTTCCGGTGTGGTCAAAGGAGAGGGAGAGCATGGTTGTAGAGGGGTGAAGTTCAGTTAGGTCACAGGACAGGAGAGGGATGCTATTCTATAGTGGAGGTAGAGTAAGGTAGGGAGAAAGAGAATAAGCATGGTTGATCATGCTTTAACTAGAATGGGGCTCACAGTCTCATAACCAGGTTTTCTGTTATATCAGCATAGTGTAAACTTAAGATATTAAGTTAACTACAAACAATGTTATCAAAATTGGATCAGACATTGAACCGGTCAATGTGCCGGGTTATCAGTTCAACCACCGGGTCAATTGGGTCAATGTCAGGTCAATTTAAATATTTTAAATAATTTAATATAATTAATTGGAAAAAATATATTATAATTACAACAAAAAAACTAATACAACAAATAAGGTATATAAATAAAAGTAAAATACATAAATTTTAATTTTCAATGCGATATTTCTTTTAATACAAATTGGCCAGTTCAGTAGTTCACACCAGTTTTTATGGGTTCAATTACAAGTTCGATCTAACTAGAGAACTGGACTAGTTTCGACATTGGTTCACTAGTTTAATCGGTCCGATTGCCGGTCCGGTTCGATTCTATTAACACTAACTACAAATAGTTCTTCCTTGGCACTTGATTTGAATGTAAAAGAAAATTAAATTTTATTGTAGTTTATTCATATACAAATTAATATTTATTAATTATGTGACATTTATTTCATTATTTCAAATTTACTATTATATGCTATGTATAATAGAGATTATTAATATTGTTTTTAAATATCTAAAATCCATTTTTATTTTTTAAAATTATTTAATCTATTTGCAAATATAAAGACTATTAACACAAATAATAAAATAAAAAAGATTAAAATAATTTATAAATAATTTATAGTCAATTTTGTTTTGTACATTGAAGCCACAATGTACACTAGTTACAAGATATTTGCACTTGTGATCATCCCATAAAGTTCTAAAAAGTACATTATAAAAAATAACACTCTCTCCAGTCCTTTTTACTTTATTTAAAAAAAAATTGGTTAAAATTAGTTAATAATATAAAATTTTTAAAAAATTATATAATTTTTTTAAGATTATCCCTATTTAAAATATACTTCAATAAAAATATGTAATTAAATATAATTTATTAAAAATTATAAAAATATATTAAATATATAGGGTAAATTTAATAACACAAAACCTCTAAAATAGGATCGGGAGTATTTTTCTAATGTTTAAATTGAAAATTACCCAACTCTAAACTAGTTTTTTATAAACAACCTCATAAACTTTTCATTTTCCATACGACTTCTCTATGTAAATAAATGGTATAATACCCTAACTGATCCCTCTACTTTTCTCTCTCTTCCCTTTTAGTCCCTCTACTCAGAAATGCTCCCGACTAGTCCCTCTACTTTTGAAAATGTGCTCACTTGGGAGAAATGCTCCCAATTAGTCCCTCTACTTTTTAAAATGAGACTAAGTGGAGGGACTAAGTAGGCCTATTTTCAAAAGTAGAGGAACTAGTTGGGAACATTTCTCTCTAAGTAGCTACATTTTCAAAAATAAAGGGACTAATCGGGAGCATTTCTGAATAGAGGGACCAAAAGGGAAGAGAGAGAAAAGTAGAGGGACCAATTAGGGTATTATACCTAAATAAATTAAATTTTAAGGGGTATACTATAATTATGGTTTTGTTTTGTGAAACTTTTTCTCTTTCACCATCTTCTTCTTCTCCGTTCCCCGATCAAAACCCTCTCTTTCTCCGTTCTCGATCCATTCCCCTCTCTGGATCCTTTCCAACGAGATCGCCGGCGAGGGAGCTGTGGAGATTCATAGGAAGCGAAGATGATGGAGTGGGCGACGGTGCAGCACCTCGACCTCCGCCATGTTGGCCGTGAGCTCAAGCCCCGCCAGCCCCACGCCGCCGCTTTCCATCCCTCCCAAGCCATCGTCGCTGTCGCGATCGGAAACTTCATCATCGGTACCATCTTCTCTCTTTGTTTGTTCTTTTTCAAGATCTCCTTCGTTTCTTAGATCTGTGATCTGAGGCCAGCGGGAAGAATGTCAATGTGAATGGCCATGTTTTCTCCTCATTAATTGTTTGCTATGTTGGTTAGATCACTGTTTTTCTTTGAATTTCCCTTCCGAAATTTGTTGAATTTAGCTTGTTGATGTACTGAGGCACTTGTCTGCTGTGTTTGTAGAATTCGATGCGATTACGGGGAACAAAATTTCTTCTATTGATATTGGTGCTCATGTTGTGGTAATGGCGTATAGTCCTATCAATGGTCATACTGTCATCGCAATTCTTGAGGTTGGTTCCTGTTGAAATTTTTTCATTTGATTTATTTTGTGCTTTGTTTTAGCATGAAATGATTATATATTGCTTGTATTTGACTCCCTGCTTGAAATCACATAGGAAGTTTATTGATAAGTGGTATCTTCTGCATTGGTAGTTTATCAGGATGTAGATGCCAAACAATTTTCTCAAATAGTTAGGTTTTGTGAAGTCGGGGAATTCTAATTTAGAAAGACAGAAGGGTTTTCCTTTTTCCCTTTTTTTTTTTTTTTTTTTGGTTACAATTGAACATTTTGGAGAATCCTGCAGCATGGAATGCAAAGAATGAAGTTGCTTTCTTTAAATGATTATTTGATAGAAGCAAAAATATTTGAGGTTTGCTGAAGCAGCAAAGAAAGAGGTTTGAACTAGTTCGAGGCTGGTTAAATAAATTTTCGTGGTGGATTTAGTGAATAGTTATAACTATATCATTTATATTCTGTTCTTGCCTTATTGGAAGATGATATAGTTATTCTTCTCAAAGCAGCTATATTTGGTTTAAGTTTGTGCACATTTTTTTTTTCTCAATGACTGTCTCATTGCCTTTTTTATTGATGATCTTGTTTAGCTATTATTTATTTATTTGCAACAAGGTAGATAGCCATTATCTGACTGTTATTTACAGGACTGTACTGTCAGAGCCTGTGATTTTGATACTGAACAAACTCTAGTGTTACACTCTCCTGAAAAACGGTCGGAACATGTTTCTTCAGACACAGAGGTCCATCTTGCATTGACTACTCTCCAACCTGTTGTATTTTTTGGTTTTCACAGACGGATGAGTGTGACAGGTCTCCTTTGCTGTGCTTGATTTCACTAGGCTTTTCATTTCTATGTGATAATTACTAATGAATTGTAAATTGTAACAACATTTTCATCATGTGCAGCTGTAGGCACAATTGAAGGGGGGAGGCCACCAACAAAAATAAAGACAGATCTGAAAAAACCCATTGTTAACCTTGCTTGTCATCCTCGTCTTCCTGTCCTGGTATTTTGATTGGAACTTTGTGAGATTAATGAACAAACCTTGTCATTTTGGTTTCTAATTAATTTTTATTTTATCCAGTATGTTGCCTATGCTGATGGCCTCATTCGAGCGTATAACATCCAGACTTATGCAGTCCATTATACACTACAGCGTAAGAAAAACTAATTGCAATCTTCTATACTTTTTCTGTTTAATTTTTATCTGATTAAATTGATCAAATCTTCTGGATGAAATACTTTGTGTTTCTCAATTTTTCTTTTACATGGTGCTTTTACTCAGTTGATAATACAATTAAGCTTATTGGTGCTGGTGCTTTTGCTTTCCACCCTACCTTGGAATGGATCTTTGTTGGTGACCGAAGGGGTACACTTTTAGCATGGGATGTGTCAACTGAGAGGCCAAACATGATTGGAATGTGAGTCTATTTCTCACCCTCTGAATTTGCTTTGTTTGTTGGAATAAGCTAATGCTACTAGTTACCATGTTGGTTATGACCTTAACATGTGTAATTGTGTATGTGTATGAGTGTAAAGTCAGTCGTAAAAAGCTTGAGCCTAAATATCCGAAAGTTATTGCAACAATTACAGTAAACTTTGGGTTGGTTCAAATCCATGATGAACAGCTAAAAAATTAGAGCAATTAGGTTCCTGTCAAAGGGAAGACTTGGGAAATAATGTATCTATTTTTTCCCATCATCTGGAAATGTTCTAATTTTCTCCTGTTCTGTTGTTTGAAAAAGCTTTCTGAATTTGCTAATCCTACTTTTGCTTCTTTTAATATTACAATTAGCACACAGGCTGGCTCACATCCAATAACATCTGTTGCATGGCTTCCAATGCTGCGGTTGCTTGTAACCCTTTCAAAGGATGGAACACTCCAAGTGTGGAAGACACGAGTTGGGTCTAATCCAAACAGACCTATGCAAGCAAATTTTTTTGAGCATGCAGGTTATTCACTTCCCTTTTGTATCTTGTAGATAACACACACACACACACACAGATATACTAGAAAAAATTTTGTTAGGGTTAACAGACATTCCTTGCCAGATCCTTCATATTAGCTGTTCATATGCACATAGCAGATGTCATACCTCATGATCTAAGCAAAATTATTAATGCTGCTCCTTCATACTAGTGTGCTATGTTTCTTATATGCAGAATAGGTCTTATGAACTATATATTACTTAATCATCTGCTTCTGTACATGTTAATGAAATCCTACAAGTTCTTATATATGCACTCTTGAAGTTTGATTGCTTGTTGGGAAGGTTAAGTCAATGTGTTTCAGCAATTCCCTATGTCAATGGAGTGCCCCAACTCTAACTTAAGGATCCTGGTGTTTTAGTTTTCAAAGTCTTAAATTTGAACTATTCAAGTAATCTACGATCACATTCTCATTGGCAAGCACACAATGAAAATGTTGATTGCAATTATTGATGGTTACTTTTCAATATTGTTCTTTAACAATGATTATATTCTGTATCATTGCCCCATTTGTTTTTGCAGCACTTGAAAACATCGACATCACTCAAATCTTATCTGCTCAGGATGGAGAAGCAGTTTATCCTTTACCTAAAATAAAAAGTTTGGCAGTCCATCCAAAGTTTAATTTGGCTGTGCTACTGTTTGCAGTTAAGTGTAATATACCATGTAAACCTTAGTATTAGACTGCCCATTTGCTGGTTTAACTTCTAAAGACATTTTTCACTTTGAAATAGGATATGGCAAGTGGAGCAAATCCTCAAAATAAGGCTGCGTACACAAGAGAAGGAAGGAAGCAACTTTTTACTGTTCTTCAGAGTGCAAGGGGATCAACAGGTGATTTCCCACATTTGTAAAAAGATGCCTTTTTTTATTCAAATACATTTGTAGCTGCATATTCCTTATTCTTGGTTTTAGAATTTAAAAATGTCTCTATTCAAGAGGCTCTGTTTGCTGTTATTAATATTATTCACTAGATAATGCTTCTCAATTCATTTTACCACTGGCTGCAGAATGAAACACACATATTCCTTAACTCATATATGCTCTTTATTTCTAGATCCGAGTAGCACTGACATCGTTGAGATGATTGTTTAATGTTTATTTCCCTTGTTTTCCATGTGTGGTTCTATATTATTTTCGCTATCTGCAATAATTTTTTGAATTATTTTGGCAGCGATTGTGGTTGGTAGTCCTGACTTGTATCTGTTGTCAAGTGTATTGCATTTGTAATTTTACTGGCATTGCCATTGATATTGATCACTATTATGCATATTATGCTACTAAAAGCCATCATTGTGTGGCATTAATCATTTTTCTACTAGAAGAATTTTAATAGAATGCTTTTTCTTGAAAACATTTTTCCTAAACTCTTTCAAAAAGATTGCTAAGGAAGTTTTACTATATGTCGACCTAACGCCCATGCTTTTTATTTTGGTGTCAAGCATTTTAGCAAGGGCTAAGAACAGTGTTAGGAAATGTTTACAAGAGAAAGGGGGAATGTAAACTAATGGATATCTTATAATAGCTAGAAACAATTTGTACTAGCATACATTTTTTGTTATATGAGAAGTTAGAATACATATCAATCATGTTGAATATAATCTTTTGAAGCTGCAGTTTTGAAATTCTTCTGACCTTCCGTTTTGACTTAAGCTTTTATTATTTTACATATGTAAATTTTTATTTTTGAAATTCTGTTGACCTTTCATTTTGCAGCTGCGGTATTGAAGGAAAAACTTTCATCTTTGGGATCATCGGGGATCTTGGCTGACCATCAGCTTCAAGCGCAGCTGCAAGAGAATCAATTGAAGGGGTGGGTTGTCAGTTCATAATCTTTACTATCTATCTTTATTGAATGTTTATGGGCAGGATGTTCTAAACTTTTGTGGATGAAATAACATAATGACATACTTGTAGCTACTTTGCCTTTGTATTCGATGCACTACACAGTACACTAGAATATAGGAATATTAGTTAAATCTTGTTTACTTCAACTCCTCTGTTTCATGCTTTTGATAATGTATGGTATGCAGGGACCGAGTTTAGATTAATTTGTTTTGTTGCACTCTACCTTGAACCAAATTCTTGTCTTAACTCCAAAAGGCCTAGCATAAAATTTAGATGTAGTTGTTTTATGTGTGTTTCCTTGGTGGCTTTCTTTTTTTCTTTTTTCTTTTTTTAAATATATATATGGTTTGTGGCTAAGTTTGGTAAATGTAATGTTCTTTTTTGTTCATTTGTCAACCAAAAAATCTTGAATTGACATGCATAATACTGTCATTTTCTATGTGAAGGAATGTACTTTGTATGTACTTCTGTATTTGCTATTTAGATGCAAAGATGTATTCTAATTGAAATTATTGGAGTCTGTATAATTTCTGTATTCATCTGCATATTGGTATAGTATTCACTATGATCCATTGACTTATACTTCAGACTTTTGTTTGAGCAGTATGACTTTATATTGGGAATAGCACCCAATTACAGCTACTGATGATATGATTATTTCTCTGCCAGCCAAAATCAGCTGACAATATCGGATATTGCACGGAAAGCTTTTCTTCACAGTGTATGTTTACCTCTATTATAGTTCATAATAGTCAATTCATTGTTTCTTAAGTTTCAGAAGATGGAAGTCTGTTAAATAAACCTATTTTGCGTTGTTTTATAAACTGTTAATGCAACCCAATAATATTAGAAAGTAAAACTAGTTTAATGCCTAGATGCCTTGTAAAATAGGGAACTCAATTCTCTTCCTTAGGATTCATCTTTTTAGATGGAATCATGGAACTGTAAGTAGGGATTTGCCATGGAGGACTGGACTTTTTTACATATTGGCATTGTGCATTAGTATATCTTGATTCAAGAAATATGTTCATTTTACTATTATAAGTTTACAATGTGACAATGCCAAAAATATTGATGAGGTGAATCCATATTTTAAATTGTTGCTATTTGCTATGCTTGCTGTGATCTGCTGTGGCCTCCTGGCTTTGGACAACAGGGTGCTGCATACCTTAAAAACTTATCATTGGTTTTCACACATATACCCATGTGTTGAGCATTAGATATCTTGTTTTGTGCTGCTTGAATCTCAATGACTCTCACTTGGATATATCCTTGTAGCATTTCTTGGAAGGACATGCAAAAGGTGGTCCAATATCTAGATTGCCTCTCATTACTATCTCTGATCCCAGTCATCAGTTACGAGATTTTCCTGTTTGCCAGGTGTTGTATATAATCTGTATTTCAGTTTGTTATTATGATGTTGTGCTCAATTTTTGCACTAACCCCAGAATTACTCCTCCAGCCTTTCCATTTGGAGCTGAACTTTTTTAATAAAGAGAACCGTGTCCTTCAATATCCCATCAGAGCATTTTATCTGGATGGCTTCAATCTTATGGCTTATAATCTATCTTCTGGAGCAGATAATTTATATAAGAAGCTCTATTCATCAGTAAACTTCAGAACTTTTAGAGCTTTGAATAATAGTGATGATTTCACCTGATTAAGTTGGTCTTATTATTTCTCTCTTTCAGATCCCAGGAAATGTTGAATGCCTTCCTAAGAGCATACTTTATAGTTCCAAGCAACACTTGTTTTTGGTTGTTTTTGAGTTAAGTGGTGCCACTGGTGTTGTACATGAAGTTGTTCTTTACTGGGAGCAGACAGATCAACAGTCAGTCAACAATAAAGGAAGCTCATTAAAAGGTTAATATTTTTTCATGAGCTACATCTGCCATAAGTTTCTTTATATCTTTAATCTGTTTTTCTTTATATAGGTCGGGATGCTGCACTAATGGGGCCAAATGAAAATCAATATGCCATTCTTGATGAAGATAAAACAAGCCTTTCTATGTATGTTTTGCCTGGGGGTGGGCGTCAAGAAGCTGATATAAACAATGTTCAGGCAGCACTTGATGCAGAGACATTTGCTGAAAAGGAAGTAGTTAATCAGGGTCCTCTTCACTTCTCTTTTGAAACAGAGGTTGATCGGATATTTTCTTCCCCACTAGGTGAATTAAACATTACTTGTTTGTTATCGTGGTATACGAATTAAAACTATTGTAAATTTGGTTGCTGTTTATGGGACATATTGGTTACTGCTGTGCGGCCTTATTTCTGCAGAATCAACCATTTTGTATGCTATTGCTGGAAATCACATTGGACTGGCTAAGCTAGTTCAAGGATATCGGCTATCTGGTGATGATGGACTGCATATTTCAACTAAAACTGAAGGGAAAAAGTTCATTAAATTAAAACCAAATGAAAATGTACTCCAGGTGCTTAGTTCTACTCCCTCTTTTTATTGACTGTTTATTTTGATTGAGCAAAATTTTCCAACCTGTTTGACAATATCCTTACGTCTCTCATTAAATTAAAGTGTTCTCGGGATATTTCTCAGTTCTTCATATCCTTCTATTGCTTTATATTTTTCTTGTGGATCTGTTGAATTTCTGTTTTTATCATGAACTCATTACTGTGCAGTCATCGTTAATGGCCTATGTAAGTTTGTTAATATTATGCATGCCTATATCAATAATAATGTGTAATTGCTCTTTTTGGTCACTTGAGAAATTTAATTTCCTTTGGTAACAGGTAGATTCTGACTGTTATCTATTATAGGGAAGTTTCCAAGTTTATTAAATGAACCAGAAACCTTGTTTTCATTTCATTCTTCCCTATTCTGTGTTTTCCTATGTTGTGCCTTCCTTTTTGCTCCATTACTGATTTAACTGTTTTTGGAATGTTGGCTTTATTCATTCCTAATTTTCTCAGTGCATACTCAACAAACAACTGGTGAAGATAGTTAATAGTGCCTTTATGCTGCCTGTTTTTGCTTGATAAAAATAAATAATAAATAAATAAATAATCAAAGAGAAAATTCTTCATTCTGTTTACTGTGAGGCCTTCAGTCGCTAATTTAACTTCATTTTGCAGGTTCACTGGCATGAGACTCTAAGAGGACGTGTTGCTGGAATACTGACAACTCATCGGGTATTGATTACTTCAGCTGATCTAGACATACTGTCTGGCAGTTCAACTAAATTTGATAAGGGACTCCCATCAATATCCTGAGGCTGTTACTTTGTACATATCTTCTTTTTATTTTTCTTTTAAAATGTTCTGTTTACGCCTTAACTTCTCTGCACTATCGATCTCTTCTCTGGGTTGGCCCTGCGCTTCTGTTTTCAAGCGCAACTGCAGTTAGCATTCTTGGATGGGATAGCCGAGTTCGAACCATTCTCTCAATCAGCATGCCATATTCTGGTTAGGTTTTTGCATTTCTGGTTTGCATTCTATTCCATGTTAAGATTTTGATGACATTGAGGAACATAATTTGATTTATTAATTCAAGCTTTCTTAATTGTTTTTTTGTTCCTTCCATGCAGTGTTAGTTGGCGCCTTGAATGATCGTCTATTGTTTGTAAACCCGACAGAGATAAATCCTAGACAAAAGAAAGGTGTTGAGATCAGGAGTTGTCTTGTTGGTCTTCTTGAACCCCTTCTTATTGGATTTGCAACCATGCAACAACATTTTGAACAGAAGCTTGATCTTTCTGAGGTTTTATACCAAATTACATCAAGGTTCACTGTGTTTCATATTTCAGTTTTCTGGCATTCAAAAATCAATCATACCAAACACCACTAGCTTGTCTAGTTTTGTTCTTCTGAGCTCCTTTTATTTTCTGTATCCAAGTCCTGCCAATTTAAGGATGCCAAGTTTTGTGTGCATTCTTTTTGTTAAGATTTGTTAATCTGTTTGTGAATTCAGGTTTGATAGTTTGCGCATTACTCCAAGATCTCTGGATATTTTGGCTAAAGGGTCTCCGGTTTGCGGTCACCTTGCCGTATCATTGTCTCAAGCTGGTCCTCAGTTCACTCAGGTGTTTGTTATCTTGTTAATTAATGTACATTGATTCTCTTGTTTCTTATGGTATTGTTTCTTAAGAATTCTTTGATGTTTCAGGTGTTGCGATGCATTTATGCAATCAAAGCTCTCCGCTTCTCGACTGCTTTATCAGTTTTGAAGGATGAGTTCTTGCGTTCCAGGGAATATCCTCATTGCCCACCTACTTCTCATTTGTTCCACCGCTTTCGACAATTGGGATATGCTTGCATTAAGTATGTTTATAATGTATCCATGGTTAGAGCTGATTTTTAGTTAACTGCATGATTAACATGCTTATGCTTATCACTCATTTTTGTGATTTAACTTTGTTTAGGTGTTCTATACCTTTAGCCATATTATTTGCTATTATTTATATTCTTGCGTTATTGGTAGCAAACTCTGATAAATCTAATTAGAGAAGCTCCTGTGAGAATTTAATGTGAGAAAGTTCATCTTACCTTACCATACACATGACTTTTTGAGATTCATGAACCACAAGATATGGGTGCAATCTGGATTTGTGTTAATATGTTAAAGTGTATCCTGTAAATCTCAAAGCAACATATGCATCTAAGATATCCTATGACATTATAATTCTAAGTTGCTCAGGATTTTTATCCTGCATCACCTTACTCATCATGTTAGTAGCATCTATTCATATTCTTCCATTACATCTACCTTCTTTGTGCAAATGACTGAAGATGCAGAATTGCACTATCAACTGTTATGCCCTGGTTAACAGTTTATTATCTGGGATTCCACTTTGTAAAGAGATGTTTCCCTTGAGATTTAACTTTATAATTGTTCTACGTGGATGAATTGTTTCTTTCTTTTCCTCATCTAATTTCCTTAAAATTTGCATTGCCATTGCCCATTTTATAGATAATTATCCTTTCTTATTACTGTCACCTTTTTACATTCTCATGATGGCCTGAGTAATATCACAATGTTGTGCAGGTACGGTCAGTTTGATAGTGCCAAAGAAACTTTTGAAGTGATTGCAGATTATGAAAGCGTGCTAGATCTATTTATATGCCATCTGAACCCGAGTGCCATGCGGCGTCTTGCTCAGAAATTAGAAGAGGCTGCCACTGATTCTGAGCTCAGGAGATACTGTGAAAGAATCTTAAGAATTCGTTCTACTGGGTGGACACAAGGTATCTTTGCAAACTTTGCTGCTGAAAGTATGGTGCCTAAAGGTCCTGAATGGGGAGGTGGGAACTGGGAAATCAAGACACCCACATCTCAGAAGGATGTACCTCAATGGGAACTATCAGGAGAGGTTATGCCATATATGAAGACAAATGAAGGTGGTATCCCAGCCATAATTGCAGATCATATTGGTGTATATTTGGGGGTTATAAGGGGGAGAGGTAATATGGTTGAAGTAAGTGAAACAAGTTTGGTTAAAGCATTTAGGGCAGGAAGTGGTGAAGTTAAGGTTCCCAGCTTGCCTGAATCGCTGTCCAATCCCAGCAAGCCTCCTGCAAATGGTGGGTCAAAAGGTGATAGTATTGCAGAAACCTTGTCTCGACAATTGGCAAGTGCTCCTACACCTTCAGATGAGCAGGCAAAAGCAGAGGCAGAATTCAAGAGAACTTTATATGGTGTTGTTGATGGTAGCAGCAGTGATGAAGATGATACAAAGTCAACAACTAGAAAGATTCAAATAAGGATTCGTGACAAGCCCAGTGCTCCTGCAGTTGATGTTAACAAAATAAAAGAAGCTACAAAACAATTTAAACTTGGTGACGGATTGGGCCCTCCAATGAGGACTAAGTCATTGTCTGGTGGACCCCAAGATATTTCACTTTTATCTGATCCAACTCCTGCACCAACTAGTGCAGCTGCTTCAGCTACTGTTGCTGATATGTTTGGGACTAACACTCCACCATTGCTTGCACCACCAGCACAGTCAAATCCAATGGTTATGGGCATGGGAGTTTCTGCAGGACCAATTCCAGAAGACTTTTTCCAGAACACAATTTCATCAATCCAAGTTGCGGCTTCTTTAGCCCCTCCTGGAACATATTTATCGAAGGTTAGTCAAGCCCCTCAAGGACCTCAAGGCATGGAGGGAAGCAAATCAGCTCCTACATCAAATGTGATGCCTGATATTGGCCTTCCAGATGGCGGGGTCCCACCCCAAGCCTCACAACAGGTAGCTGTTCCACCTGTGACCGTTGGGCTACCTGGTGGTGGAGTTCCCCCTCAGTCCCAGGCGCCTGCTCCCCAGACTGCCGTCACCTCGCAGCCTGTTGATCTCAGTTTACTTGAAGTCCCAGGTTCCACTGCTGCAACTGGTGCCTCGAATGCTCAACCTCCTCCCCCGTCTCCCCCAACAGCTGTGCGCCCTGGCCAAGTAGGTTTCTTTTTTTGCTTTCTTTGAATTTAGCAACCATGTAATAATCATGCACTGAGTTTTGTTTATTCTTTTGGTGCTGCTTCATTGGCTTAGGTTCCTCGTGGAGCTGCTGCTTCAGTTTGCTTCAAGACAGCACTTGCTCACCTCGAGCAAAATCAACTTCCTGATGCACTCTCCTGTTTGGATGAAGGTTTCTTGGCTCTTGCCAAGGATCAATCTCGTGGGGCTGATATCAAAGCACAAGCTACTATTTGTGCCCAGTACAAGATTGCTGTGGCTTTACTTCAGGTATTACGACCGATTTTGTGTTTTACTTGCTCCTTCAGAATAAGACATTCTCTATTAAATCCTTCTGGATATACAAATCGGATATCTGGTAATGATCAATGCTTTGATGTTATGCTCCTTTGGAAATGTGTTCCTCATGTTTGGTGTGCCTAGAACTTGTAGAGGACTACATAAGACAAGAGGACTGCATAAGACAATTTTTTTTATGACCTCTCAAAATTACCATCAAATTGAAATCAAAGACCAAGTTGGATGGTTACATCTTTATGTCTTTATTGTTCATGTCACATGACATTTTAACATGACAGTTTCTTGCTGGTGCTCTCAAAAGCATTTTGACATGAAAAATTGCCTCAAACCATGTTAAAATAACATGGCTCAAGCACACTTTGGCCTGGACGATAGTTGCATCAGTAGTAAAAGGAATTAGAAATTTGGTAACCGACAATAAATTAGATTTTGATGAGCACTTACTTCATCAACATGATTTAGGTCTTTATAATGCTATAGGAATAAGTTCACACATTTCTTTGGTGTTGCTGCAGGAAATCGCACGGCTGCAGAAAGTCACAGGTGCCAGTGCTCTCAGTGCTAAGGATGAAATGGCGAGACTGTCTCGTCATCTTGGATCCCTGCCTCTTCTTGCAAAGCACCGCATAAACTGCATAAGGACAGCTATAAAGCGGAATATGGAGGTACAAAACTATGCATATGCCAAACTAATGCTCGACCTCCTCCTCTCCAAGGCACCTCCGAGCAAGCAGGACGAGCTCAGAAGCCTTATTGATATGTGTGTCCAGAGGGGTCCTACCAACAAATCCATTGATCCCTTGGAAGACCCTTCACAGTTTTGTGCTGCCACCCTGAGTCGCCTATCAACAATTGGCCATGATGTTTGTGACCTCTGCGGTGCAAAATTCTCTGCCCTCTCCACACCTGGTTGTATCATTTGTGGTATGGGAAGCATCAAAAGGTCAGATGCTCTTGCTGGCCCTGTACCCTCACCTTTTGGTTGATATGTTACCCGGTTTGTGTCATGTACAAAGCTAGCTATCAGAGTAACTGTGTTGTGTGTATTTTTCTCTGGCTTGAGATATTAGTGTAGCCTCACACAAAATGCTGTCTGGGACTGTGAGAAGTTCCCTGGATATAGATGATTTTTTGACGTCATTTGATTCGTGTTGCTTGTAAAGATTCATATGATTTATTATCCATCTAGGCCTAGGCCTCTTATTTTTATTTTTTATTTATTTTTTAATATTTATAATCATATTCATGTATGGACCAAGTACATCTCTAAAGTTACAGGAGTTGTATTCGGATGAAGATCCGATAACAAATCGGGTCGGATTTTCCCCCGGTGTCTGGCGTTATCGGATTTCAATTCCATTCCATTCCATTCCATCCGTTTGGTTACTCGAATGTCTTCGTCACGCTTCCTTCATCTCTCACGCCGCGCGCTCCACATCGTCTACCCTTCATTCGAAGCTCACGAGATCGATCTCATACGATGCCTCTCCCTCCACGACCTGCACACCGCTAGCCGCCTCCTCGCCGACGACATCCCCCGCCAAACTTCTCTCCTCTCCCGCCTCGCACGCTTCGGCTTAATCGAGGAGGCACGCCTCCTCTTCGATCTCATGCCCCGCCGCTCTCTCATCACCTGGAATGCCATGCTCTCCGCCTATTCCCGCATCCCCTCCCTCCTCCCCTCCGCCCGCCAGCTCTTCCATCAGATGCCGCACCGCAACGTAATCTCCTTTACCGCTTTCCTCTCCGCTCTCTCCCACTCCGGCCTTATTACCGAAGCCCTCGAGCTCTTCCACTCTATGCCGGATCGTAACATCATCACTTACAACGCCATGGTCTCCGCCTTAGTTCGTAGCGGCAAACTCGAAGACGCACGCAAGCTGTTCGACGATATGCCTGAGAGGAACTCAGCGTCATGGAACACGCTCATATCCGGGTACGCCGAGCGCGGGCGCATGGCTGACGCGCGGCGCCTTTTCCACCAGATGCCCGATCATCATCGCGACGTGGTCTCTTGGACGGCGCTCATCGCTGGCTACTGCCGCGCTGGTGACGTCACTGTGGCGTACGATCTCTTCTCCATCATGACGCCGAATCGCAACGTTATCACTTGGACGGCTATGATTGGAGGTCTCGTTTGGAACGGGTTCTATGAAGATGCGCTACTCCTTTTCAAGAAGATGATGAATCGAGCGGCTGACGTTAAGCCAAACAAGGAAACCATACTTTCACTCGTCTACGCCTGCGCCGGGATCGGGTTTCCTCGTCTGGGCGCACAAATCCACGGATATCTAACCGTCCATTACATGGACGGTGATGATCGTGATGGAAGGCTATCCAAGGGTCTGATTCACATGTACTCACGATACAGGCTCATGCGCTCAGCCCGTTGGATATTTAACACGGAAAGGACCACATGCGACGCGGTGTGCTGGCAGTCGTTGATTGAGGGCTATATCTTAATCGGACGGCTAGATGAAGCCCGGCGCTTGTTCGACGAGATCACCAGCAATCTCGACACAATCTCGTGGGTCACCATGATCATCACGTGGACCACCATGATCACCGCTTATTTCGATGGTGGAGATGTCTCCGAAGCTCGCCAGCTGTTCAATCGGATGCCGGAACGTGACGCAGCGGCATGGGCGGCCATGATCTCAGGGATGGTTCACAACGAGATGATTCCAGAAGCGTTCGATGTTTTCCTCGAGATGCGTGCTAAAGGATTCGCTGTGATGGATCATGCGTTCGCTTCACTCTTAGGAACCGTCGGATCCATTTCTTGCCTCGAGATCGGCGAACAACTGCACGCGCTGATGATTAAGACCAGACCGGTGACGGACACGATCCTCTGCAACGCGCTCGTGGCGATGTACGCCAAGTGCGGTGACGTGGCGGGTGCAAGGCACGTGTTTAACAGCATGGTGTCACGTGATGTCATATCATGGAATTCGATGATTATGGGCTTGGCCCATCATGGGAAGGCCCATGAGGCATTGATGATGTTTGATGAGATGGTGACACGTGGAGGGGTGGGGCCGGACGACGTCACGTTTCTGGGTGTGTTAACGGCGTGCGGGCATGGCGGGTTGGTGGACCGGGGTTTGGAGGTGTTCGGTTCGATGGGTTCGGTTGAACCAGAGATGGGGCATTATGCGAGCGTAGTTGATATGTTGGGCCGGGCCGGGAGGTTTGAGGAGGCGGCTCGGTTCGTAAAAGAGATGCCGGTTGAGCCGGGGTTGGCGGTGTGGGGGGCATTGCTTGGCACGTGCGGGATGGGGTCGGATTTGGGCTCTGCCGGCGTGAGGAAGCTGGTTGGGGAATGGGCCGCCGAGAAGGTTCTAGAATTGGACCCGATGAATGGGGCGGCCCATGTGGCCTTGTGCCACGTGTACTCTAATGAGAAGATGGGACACGTGGCGGAAGGAGAGGTGAGGGAAGTCATGGCTAGAAAAGGTTTGAACAAAGCGCCTGGCCGTAGCTGGATTGTGCTCTAGAGTCCATAACTTGACGAGGTAGAAAATTCATTTATTATTAAAATTTAAAGGGTTATATAACATGCTTTTTTTTTTTTTTTTGAGAACTTTTTATTTTTCCATCAAACGTTAAAAAAAAAATCCACTTTCCTAATTAGTATAAATAATCCAAAATTTTTTCTTAATATATTTTTCTATATATATATGTAGAATATCATTTATCTCTTGATTTACCGTAACAAGATTAAATTTTGAAATTGAGTACTGTAGGGTCTTTGACTCTTTGGTCTAAGTAGTACTAATCCCATTTTTTTATAAAAATTTTTATTACTTAGGTTTAAAATGTACTTGTAAAAAATTTTTTGATTAAGGGTGCAAGTTTACATCTCAATTTCTATCTGTTAGATGAATACGCATCTATCAAACAATCAATTTTTAATAGTACATACTTTTGATATGTCGATTTTGTTAAAAACAAAAAAAAAATTTCATATATTTTATGGTTTTACATAAAATGCTTGTATATACATACATAAATAATGTATATGTATAAACGATATTTTCCCTATCATGGGGTAGACTCTAGAGCTTATATATAAATTCAACTTTTCAAAGATTTTTGTAATTTATGGATTTAAAAGGGCTATAATATGCCTAGCGAAAATTTACATTATTTGATAAAATTACAAGGCTTGTTTTGCAAAGAAAAGGAAAACTTACATCTGTACCCCAGAAAGTTCTTAAAATTAAATTATATATATATATATTAAAGTGAAATTTGGTTTAATTGAAGGATGAATTAGGCTAATTTTGGTAAACACTCAAAATTCCAACATAATTAATAAATAAGTCTTCTTTCAAGGGGGTTTACATAAAAATTCACCCAAAGAGAAACAAGCTTCTCTCTTGGAAGTTGGAACAATTTCAGAGAAGAAGAGAGCTCGGTTGCTCGCCCAGCGCACGCTAATGGCCGCGATTGAAGAAGATCGCGAGGTGGAGATCATCCTCAAAGCCATTGGCCCCGGTCAACCCAGCAAGATCACACTCCCCTCCATCATCAAGGTTCGCAAATCCTCCATTTTGATCCAAATTTCTTGTTTCTTGATCTCAGAAACCCTAACAATCACAGGCTTGCGATTTGAGAAGATTGGTCGCCGGCGAGCGTGGCCTCCCGGCGGACCGGCTCAAACTCGTCCTTCGAGGGAAGATTCTTCACGACAAGAAGAATGGCCGTGATGATGGTGATGATTTGCTCGTCAAGCTTGATAACGGAGGTCCTTTCTCCATTGCTATCCTCTTCCCTTTTCTTTCCCTTTTTTTCTTCTTCTAGGGTTTATATACTATGTTTCTTCATCTAATGTCATGGATTTGTGCTATGTTCTATCTTGAAAAATGAAGCCTTTATAGCTTAAAATTTTTTAACATTCCCAATTATCTTTGATCTTGATGTATGATTTTATTCATATTTATGCATTTGTGATTTTTTTATGAAAATTTCTTTCTTTTATAAGCTTTTATGCTGTTCAAATTCATGTCATTGTGTTTCTTTTGACATGTTATTGTTTTTTAGATTCTCTCATGGTAGCTGTTATTCCGAAACCACCTGCTAAACATCTTCATGAGGATGATGAAGATGAAGATGATGACTTGGTTAGCTAATTATACTTAATCTGTGCTACCTGGGAATTCCTTTACTCATGGAATTTTAGTAATTGTTTTGTTGTTTTTTTATCTTTGCTCTTTTATGGGTTGCATGTCCAGAAGTTTAGGATTCCAACATCGGCAAGCCGGTGGAGGAGACGGCTTTTTTATTTTCTCCGTGACAAACTGAGAGTGCCTGGTAAGCAAGCAACTGATTGAAGAGCATATTGGTTTTTGAATGAGGATGATTTGCAGATCACATGACTGCATCTTTTATTAACTTCGATAGATATCCTGTTGATGGCAATTTTCTCTATCAGTCTGAAGGCTTGGGCTTGTATCATTCTCTGGTTTTCATTGGCACCTGTTGCTCACAGTTGGGATCTAGGGCCTGTATATGTAAGCATGCTTTGTAACCTGAACTTTGTTGTAATATTAGATGTAAGTGTATACTTTTGATATGCTATATGTAGTTGACAACTGGATTACAAGCATCAAATGGGATCTTGATAGTTGTTTTTCGACTAATGATTTACTGGATTGAATGCACCATGCAGATTCTTGGGACTGGGTTTCTGATCATAATTCTAAATCTTGGAAAGAGACAACATGGTGATTTGAGGTAATTGTCTTCTTTGCAGTTTATTTTATTTTGTTCTATCTTTTTTCTTCTGATTCTTGGGATAGTTTAATTATCTTTTCATCTTTATCATGGTATTCTTGTAGATTGTTTTAGTGTTTTAGTGCTTCAGCAAACTAATAATCATAAGACCAAGTCACATCATTTCTGCAAACTTCTTCGTGGCTGTGACATTATTAACTGTGTTACCTAAACATTCAACAGTAAACATCATTCAGGACAAAATATTGATCTCAAAACACATTGTGTTTGTGAATCATCATGTGTCAAGTAAAAATTTGCGTGTTTATATTTATATTTATCATCAACTTTTACACATGTTAGACATGAAATCAACATTGTAAATTGATCTATTATTGAATTCTGTTCTCTTATCGATAGTTCATCTTGTGACTTTCTGCAGCGCATATTCGATATTCAACGAAGATTTTAGAGAGCTGCCTGGTACACTTAACGCAGATCGTCTCGACAGAGACATCAGAGCTGGACAGTTTTGAGCCCAATAGTGTGATTTTGAAACTTTTCTGTGTAGCATATGCCTTGAAAGTAAGACTGTCTCTACTTGTAGAAATTTGGCACACAAAATCTCTTATGTGGCCAACTGATGATTTTCTTAGTTTGAAATTTGAATGTATTATTAGTCCTCATTTGATATATATATATATATATATATGAATTACCATCTACTATACGAGTACTTAAAAGTTTAATTCATTGCTTTTTTTTATCCCTAAAATATAAAACAATTATTTTAATCCAAAATTACACAGATCCATTTGTTCTGTCTATTTTATATAGATGTGTTTTTTGTGAATTCAGATACAATAAAGAGGTCAAAATGAATATTTTCAGACATTTGTAAACATTTCATTACTTTAACCTAAAAACTACTATAAAAATAGCAGCAGAACAAAAAAACAGAAAAGAATAAATATATAATTTTGTCTACAGTATTGAATTGACAAATGATCAAATTAATATATATAATGTGAGTGAAGGTGAAGAGGAAAGAATCAAAGATTTATAAACCTACAATTCCTTCTGATTTCTCCATCATCTCCAGTGAGCACATTGATGCTTCCCATCTTAATTATAGAACTCACAAAATCTCTGAAAAACAAAGGTTGGCTCAGTGCATAAGCCCACACCAATTTAACAACATCACCATCTGGGTCTTCTGAAACAAGTGCACCATCACTCTCCAGCAAACCTTTACCTTCAAGTATGTTATGGTAATACTGATTATCAAATCTTCTTGATGTCTTAAAGTCCAATGGTGCCAACCCATTGTCCCTCCCTGATTCCGGGCATATCGAACTCAATGTTCGACGAAAAACATAGCTTCTATCATAGTACTTTTGTTCTTCGTATGTTTGCGGGTTGTAAATCCTGCTTCTAAAGCTCAGGCATCGCGATCTTCCAATTGTATGACCACCTGCATATTCAACTTTTAATGAAAAAAATTTCTGCACGTTTTTATTGTAGGAAGTTGTTCATCGTGCCGTATTTTTTTTTTCACCGAAAACTAAAAGAATCTGGTTCTGGTTCCTCAACTTAATGACATTGCTGATAAATGATTACCTGAGAGAGCTACCAAGTCTTGGATGTCCAGACCATGAGAATTGAAGTTGGCAATGAGTTGCTCTAGTGTAAAGTTTGGTGCAGGTATGAACTGATTTGCACCACTGAAACTTGCTTCCAATGAATCCCTCCTGCCAAGTTCTACTTCCCATCCGGGCCCTCCTCTCTAAATTTTGTAGTTAGTATTCATATACAAATAAACAAAAAATCAGTCTAAGTTACTGTTTCATTGCTAGAGTTCTTCTCGGTAATATGTAAATGAAACTTTTAATGTTTCAGTCTGTTTATTATACGAAATGAAGTTTGCTGCACCGGTAATTCTGTCGCTTTGCAGATAGATTTTGATTTATGACCAAATACTATACGTTCAGTCAATTATGCAGCGGATCACCAAAATCGGTTAATATTATTGTTTCATTCCAAGAGTTCTTCATTGGTGTTTTGTAAATGAAACTCAGTGTGATGATACTAAGTTTAATGTGTTTTATGATCAAATGCAGGAAGTTCTGTAAAATATGCAGCAATGTTAATCAGAGATGAGAACATACCAGTTCGACGGCATCTCTAGCGACAAGGGCAAGGATATCAGCACAGGACACAGTAAGCGGGCACACCTCCTCCAATGCTACCTTTATTTGATCGATCACCTCGAAACCTCGCAATGAATTTTTATTTGGAGTTGCTTGCTTTTCGCTGACAATATCTAATGTATCATCCAAAAGAACAGACGCGTCACATCCCTGCACAACACAAAATCTACTTGAGTCAGTATAAGAGAAAAATCGAACAATTAAACAACATGAGCAGAGATTGAAACCAGAACAAAGCAGTCATGGAAGTGAAGACGGAGTAATGGTGCTGCCATTAGAGGATCTCTATACAATACTGATGCCATATTCTGCCGAACAATTTCCTCTGCCAGAGGGCATGATTCTCTGTAGTAATGCGGATAAAGTGATTCGCAATTGCATGGAACCGAAAAAATGGTCAGTATCAACAACGGAAACATGAGCAAGACCTTCTCCATCAGATAAGTTTACTGGATGAAAATGCTTCAAACAGAGATGCAATGAGGAAGAGACATTTATATAATCTGCAGATGACTAAGTCAAACTCTAGTCTGTTTCTAATTCCTTTCTCAGGTTCTCCACCCACCAGTGTAGAGTTAGCTAGAGAAGATATACCTACTTCAACCAACTTGTTTCAACACTCAACTGCTTGCTATATATCAAACTGATATAACCTTGAACAATTGATAAAGTAGTATTCAGTCGAGACAGCGATTGCGACAAACAAGTTTATATCATGTAAACAACACTCAACTACTTGCTATATATTAAACATATAATACTCCGAACAATTGATAAAGTGATTCACTTGAGGCAGTGATTGCGACAATTTGTGCATGTTGAAAAATAATAACTCTGGAATATTCAGAAAAAAAGATAATAGTAAGAGAATAGTGATCAGTATGGAAAATGAACACCCATGCACAAAAATAACAGAAAACTACTAGAGGCTTTTGATATTTCTGAACATTTGTTGTTAGTGTTTCTCATACAATGAACTTGCCAAAAAAAAGACAAAGAAAATACACAAGCAATACAAAACCTTTTGTTGTACTTCACCCTTCAAGACTCAAAACCTATTCTTTGATCGATGTCCCGGCATCAATTGCTTTAGATATAACAGCCATTTAAAAGTTTTGTAATTTATTTCTCCCAGATATTGTACATAAGTTTCACCACTGGAACTAGAATCACACAAAAATCTAAAAACTCACCGAGTTCAACAAGCCACATGAGCACACACCCTATGTTCTAGTGTCGATAATTCTGGACTTTAATTATTTAATTCTCCAGCAGTTATCTATGGTCATGTTGAATCCATCCAAAAAAATATTTATGGATTAAGGTGTCATATTCCCGATTGCCACCAGATGATGAAAGTTCCTGCATGTTAAAGAACAATGGACAACATCAAAAGCTTAATAGAAACCAGGTTAAGTTCCAACTAGACAGTGGTTATTATTGATTTTTCTTAGTTTTCAATTAATTAATAGGTGATAACCCTTACATGGTAAGGCATCATCCTTTCTCTTCACAGCAGAACACTTCAGGTAGCAAGCCGGCATTAGTGACATTCAGAACCCTTTGGAGTTTCCTCTGGTCAAAAACTTCTACTTCAACTGAGAAGGTAGAGCTCACAGGACGATGATCTGAGATGTCTAGCTCCGACCTCTGGTAAGAAAGCTGTTTAATACCTTTTCCAGACCAAAGTATACGATCACACCTAAAGGAAATTGCGAAGGAGTTTATCATTAGTGTCAAATCTACATATCGATGAATGTGAACAATTATTAAATGGATAGCCAAAAATGCAAGGCTAAATTATTTAGCATAAGCAAAAAATTGTTTTTCAAGCATTTTAATAGCCTAATCATACTTGATTTGATGATCAGGATGTGCATATAAAGTATACATGTGATCACATTCAATAAAATTTGGATTTGGTCAACACTAGATGATATATATGTAGAGAGAAAGTGAAAGTACCATGCTGGGGATCTCTTCTTTTCACCTTCTCTGGCATTTTCACCAACATACCTGTTGGAGTTTATGACATACTTGTAAGTTGGTGGGAAATCAATAGGGCCCTCCTTCCATCCATCAAAGATCCTACCATATCTTAGCTCCTTCGCTAACTATTACATTAAACATGTACATTTTAATCATATAATTAGCAGAAGTAATATAGAAACAACCCAATGAAATCAGTGTGTAGTTACTTTCCTGGTAAAAACATCATCTTAACTGAAAGCAGTGTAATAGACCTACCTGATCACTGTTGATGAGTTCGTCCCACTGTTTCTTAGCAACCATTTCCCTTACTTCAGCATCCGGCAAATTAAGACGATAGTTCAAATCGCCAAACCAAAATATACGACTGCTCTCATTCAGAGAGAGGCCGAATCACCCATCAGATTATGAAAATAAAATATGTACATTATAATCCTAAAACTAGATCTGAGTACAACCGAAAATTAATGGTGCAGTTTACTTTAATTTAATTTTACAGGACTTTTAACATAAATAAATAAACTCATCAATTCTGAATTTCTTTAATAGTTCTAATTCAATCTAACATTTGTTTTCAATGGTTGTCATTAATGATTAATCAAACAAGAAATGTTGTTTTAGGACTGGAAGAATGCAGGCTAAGCAAAGATAAGTCGTCTATTAATTAAATAGATAATCTATGATAGAGAAATAATACTTACTCATGACAAGGGATTGTCTTGGGTTGATCGACATCTGAAGTACCAGAGAACCGTGTGCGTTGTAAGATATCAAAGACATCGGAGTTGCGCTTATGTTGATCTCCTTCTTTGTGGCCAGATGTCAGATGAGAACAGACGAAACAAAAACGAGTTTGGAAGAGTGACATACTTACAGAAACAGAACCCTGTAGCAATGCATTTCCAAATTAACAAGCAGAAAAACAATGTCTCATGTATCAAGAAATGGAAATAAACACTGGGGATTCAGAGAGGTTAACATAGAATAACCTTGTTTCCCATGTAGCCCATGATACCAACACCAACTGGTGACACCTTCAAATTGTTTATATGTCTCCTAAGCCTCCTAGACACCCAAATTGATATGTAAATACCAACCATTTGCTTGCTAACAATGCGCACATATCTAGCCCGGGGCTTTGCATATTCGTCGCTAGCTCCATCTTCACATTTGTCAGTCACATATTCCAGAATTGAATTTCCCTCTTTAGACAACTTGTCAGAGAAATCATCAAATGAATCAAGATCAGACACCTTTTGCTCCTGATGCCAGAGCATCCCAAGGTTCCCGGAGCTGTGATACACTCTTTTCAATCCAATATTGAATTGCACATTGAAGGAGTCTGCAAATTGAGATTTCTCCATCAAATCAAAGCCGCTGCTTGGGACATTGCTCAAGACTCTCCTCAACTTAGTTCCAGATTGCAAAGGTTGTGGTGGGGTATCTAATGAATATTCAGGCCAGTCAAGTTTGGTCACATGATCAATGTTAAGCACGCCATTCTCCTCCTGAAATCTCTTTCTCAGATTAATATGTTCATCCTCATCTTCTTCAACAATATTGCTTGTAATGGTCACTATAGGCACAACTGAATTATTTAAAAGCTCCCTACTAGGAATCATGTTGTTAGACACAGGTGATGGAGGAGCACTATGACTTTTACATGCTGGCTTTGGCTCTGAAGACTTATTTAATGTCCTCCGAATTATGGCCTCCCATTTTGGGATTGGCCTGCTATCTTCTGCTCCCAACACATTACCAGCATTCAAAGGAACTACCTCTTGAAAACTGCAGGAAACAAAGACATCATATAGGACTGCATAGTACATTTTAAAAATCAAATTCATCATCACCAGCTTTCAAGAAGCAAAATAAAAAAGTCACACATTTGAACAGATAAAATTCCTCTTGTGAAGATTTGATCTCATGTGTATTTGCATATCCTTGACACTAATAAAGCACATCCACATAGGATGGGTTACAAATAAAGAACACTAATTTTGTTATAAATATTTTGATTATTGAAACACGATATACAAAAATGCACTCACCCAAGAATGTACAAATCTGCTAGATCTCCTGTACAAAGCCACTGATCAATCTCGAGATCATCAGATGGGACTCTTCCAGCAACATTCCATGATCCTATCATGACCCTGTTGACTAAACTCATCAAAACCTGAAGCATAAATAAAATTTCATCTAATCCTCTGTCAGAACCATATGATGAAGTGTGAGAAATCAAACCTCACATCCTTTTTATTTATATATTGAATCCGCAAAGTCTCTGATTTTCTTCTCCTCAGTCTTGATGAGACACCCTTCCTTTGAAACTCTGTGTGCAATAGAAGAAAAAATTGAGGTATATGTAGAATGATGAATTAAGAATAAAATAAATTAAAGGTGCACATGGAAATATTAGTGTTGCTAGCCTTCAATGAATAGAACTAGATGAATGAAGAAAGACCGATCAAGAAAAGCCGAAGCTTGCAAAACAAAAGAACAAATTTCCACTTGGTAATCCTCCATGAGCAGCTTAAGTTGGATACAACCCTTTGCTCATGAATATACAGGAAAGTTGCATCTATGGTTAGTTCTTCTGAACAGCTAATTCATTTCAAAGTAAACTTAACCATGGATGTGACCTGAGATGCAAACATTAATGACAACAATCAAACTAATAAAAAGTTTATTTAGATGTATTTTTTTTTAATTGTACTGTTCATTTTTGTCCCATGTATTTTCAAGATGTTCAACATGAGTCTTGCATATTGTTGAAATTGTTCATCACCATACTTGTTGAGTTCAACATATATATTATTTACTATGCCCATGTCTGTTGAGGTGATGGGCTAAGGTGGCATCATCTGATTTCATGTTGGTTACCATGTGGCATTATTATTTTTCAAAAAAAAAAATTGAAGAAATTTTGTTGGAGATGATGACATGGCGAACTGCCATGTGATCTACCACATTTTGAAAATACATGTACATGAGCAAAAAATAAACAAATGGTCAAATATACGAACAAATAATGTATTTAAAACTGCAATTTTTGTTACATTACCATAATCATCACCCGTTAATTTGTTATTGGTTTTATACTTTTGTAGGTCATGCACTTTGAGGTAAATTTCATGTATGGCTTGAAATTTGGATAAAAATGCTAAATGATTACATCATTAGTGTCATCAGTTAATGAGAAAGTATCTGCCAGCACCCAAAAATTGACCAAAATAACACCTTTGAAAACCAAGATTAGAACACTAGACAGAAAGATGAAGCAATTGCTTGGGCTTTAGCAAACATTGATAAAGTGTTTCGGTTGTATCCAACAATTAACTGGCATAATCTAGTGTGCAAAAGAACTGAGATAATTAATGTATTCAATTAATCCATTTCAGAATGAAACATACTAAAAAGGCCAAGCCAAAATACATAATATTATATAGATTCAATCATAGTACCAAAAATTTAGTTAATCAGAATTCTTGAGAAATGAATAACAACAAAAAAGACAAGCATTTGCTTCAAATTTGCCATTACCTGAAGTTTGAGTAGAGACTGCATTTTCGCTGTCCACTGCTTGAATGACCCATTCCCGTCTAACATTCTTTGTCTCTTTAAAAGATTTGGAAGATAATCTCCATCAGTGGGATGAATCAAATGAAGTGCATGAAAACAATTTTAAAAAGAAATCTGTAAAAAGAATATAAATAACTAACCATCATCTTCACTCTCAGTATCAACCTCATCCTCACTGAACTCATGCACCTTTGGTTTAATATTTAGCCACTTCCTCATCACAATTGAAGGCCAAAAGGGCTGCAAGTAAGGAGAACCAAAAGTCAGCAACTGCTTAATAGTCATAAGCAAAGGCTAAGAATCTCTCAAATTATAATGTAATCAAGTACAAATAGATGAATTTTCACCTCTGAACGTTTTCCCTTTCGGGTTTTCATGGTTGACACTTTAACAGTACTTAGATGCAGTCCTCAGAAGCAGGCAATCTTATTCCCAGTTCCAGTTATATATATCAGCCTATATTGTGTCATTCCAAATTAAAGTGCACTGAAACTCCCTGCCACAGAAACTTTGGTTACAATTGCACAAAAGTTGAAGATTGGTGTAGTGGTCCCCGCCAACAATAGGAAAAGATGGCCTATAGGGGGCCAATATATGGATTAGAAGTAAAGAAAAGATTGTGGTCAAGGTGTAGAGCAGGCAGCTTAAAATGCAGCAAGTTGCATGAAAAGAACAATAGCCACAAGATGAGAAAATAGCTTCCAATGAAAAATTCAACTCAAAATGTCCCTTCCTGACTACTTCATACCAAGACATCCCTTTCAACACCCAAAAGTTGGACTTCAATATTTCCACCACCTCCCACTAGTTCAAATCTTCATCTTTTTTTAATAGTGTTTCTCTCGAGGAAATACATTAGTTCAAGGATTTGGAGGAACACAGAGAAGTTGGGATAACTAGACTCAGATATCCATCCAGCATGGCATGTACTACCCAGAACCTGCACGGCATTGATGGAGACATGCACCATAGTGTAGCCCCATTCTAATGGCAAGGAATGAATGGGTGCAGATGGTGATGTTTTGGAGCCAAAATCTGGCCACCAGTATTTAAGAATAAGCATGAAAAACAATGGCTTGTGACAGCTGTGGATGGTCCTGACTTTATCTCTTTCACATTTTCATCAGAATAGCAACGTAAAAGAAACACTGATCGTGTGAAAAAGATGTACAGACAGAACCAAGCGAGTAGAAAAGAAAGACAGAAAGAAGAGACCAAAATTAGTAGGCCTGCGGGCCAGCAAGCTGAAAGAGCAAGGGACTAAGAAGCACTTCAGAGTCAGAATGCAATGGGACAGAAAATGATTGTGATGGCTGTTGAAATTTAGCATTAGAAAAAAAAAATCCAGTTTTGTTCACTATAGACTACAGTTGAAAGCGAAACTTCTGCTGATTTCATGTGCTCAGACTAATTATCTTAACTACTTCTCATAATAATCTATAGCAATTTGTATTTGGATAATAAGTAAAAACATAAAATAAACTGAAGGCAAGAGAAAGAGAGTTAATCTGCTCACCTGAACCACCAATGGGTAGTACCTTGTTAGGGCATTATAAGATAATACTACAAGTTTGGTGGACATAACTATCAGTTCAGCATAGTTTCATCCGAATTGGTGTCGTTTCAAGTGGTTGCCAGTGAAAGATTATCCTAGAAACTCTGATGCAGACCCTCAATGAAGTGCTTATGATGTTCATAAGGGAGTGCAACACACACTCATGGTCCACAACTGATAGTCCCCACATTAGACCGACATTGATCTTTCAGAAAAATCTTTTAATAAAGTATGCATGACAGCCAACACCATTTGGGTAGGCCAATCTAGTTGAGGTGCACAGCTGAGAAGTTATGATCAATTGATTCGTTGTAATCCAACAGAGGAAAGGACTGTTGCTTTCTTGGTTGTTCTTCTTGGTAGCCTTCTTAAGCAATCCTGCTAGATCTACCATGCAAAACGACTACAGTGATTGCAGAGACCACCGCCATCCTCTCAGCATTCATAGCACCAAGTCAAGAATTCATCCTATAAAATAAGGTGTTAGAAAGTATCAGATGCTAAACTTGTGCTTTAAACAAATGTGCTCTTGCAATACTTTTCTTGTGAGGATCAGATTAACTGTCAGATATTAATGCAATACTTGTTGGTGAAGAACCTGACCTGTGATGATTGCAAGGGGTTTTCAAAAGATTGCTTGCACTAAGATACTTGCTATTATAAACATGACACTAGAGTTGGTATTGCTGAACTGGAAATTTCTCATGTGTCATTTTACTGTAAAAACCATTAGATCGAAATAGCTAGAATGCCTACATAATAAGACCAGAAGAAAGGCAAAATACCAAAACTGGAAAAGATGCCTGCCACCAATAATTCTTCAGTATAGTTTCAACTACTGCCAATTGATACTGATAGATTCCCTTGAGTTCAAGATTTGCAGTCTGATTGCTGTCACAGAAGAGCGCTGGAAGATTGACAATATGATCCTCTAGTACAGAAATATCAGCATTTCAGTGTCAGGTCATGGAATGGTCATATCCAGTACAAAACATTGGATCTGGCTCAGCAATAGCACCAACAAGAAAAAGTACAATTTTTGAAGCTGTGGAAACTGTGGCAGTATCTGACAATCAATACCATCTTTTGACTGTGCTGAGAAAGACATCAGAGAAAGCATCAAATACATTGTATATAAGAATGAGAACCATCTCCAGATAAGAATTCATGAACAAAACCATCAAATTTGTGTTCCTGGAGACCTGATTTTTCTGAAAGTTCACAAAGCAACTCACTCCATGTACCATTAACAACAATTCACCATATATTACGAACTACACATGCCACCAACAGTACAAGTTAAAGAGTGACATTCAACTTTAAATAGACGTAATCAGGAGATTCAGGACAACTGGCCCATCCTATCAGTAATCACAAGTCTATTGTCTACATTATTGTCAAGAAAAATACCCAAATTGTATCACCAAGTCCTTAATGAAAGACATAATTCTAAAGGTACTGATCAAGTTGTCCGTGTGCAATCTCAGTAGATACAAATAAAGCACGGAAATTTTAGACTGATGCTTGAATAGTCACAAGTTGCTTGAGATGAAATAGATAAATGGCACTAGAAGTGCAAATCAAAGATAAGCAACCCCAGAATAGCATATTTTTAATCTAATACTGATGTGAGAGGCTTTCTCAAAATGGCTTATCACTAACAACCAGCCATTAATTAAACACAAGTTGCAGTGAGGGGACAAAGGAGAGTGCTGGTGATGCAAATGAGTGACCATCCATAGGTGGTGACACTAGCACTTGAGTGAATGACCAGTCATAGGTGATATGAGCAAATGCATTTATCTTGAATAACAAAAGCAACAAAATGCTTTAAAATAATATTGAAAACAGATTTGATGAAGAAGCATGATAACATATACTATTGGCATGTAACCATCTTTGGATATGAACTATGAATTTAAATAATATCAAAGAAGAAATTTGGCACATATTTATTGTTCAAGAGTCATGACAAAGCTGCTTAATAATTTTAGAACGTTTTATTTTAGAGAAGAGAAAACAACTTTAAAATCTTGTAGAGCAAATGGGATAAAATAAATGTATTGCATTCTAAAGAAATAATCTTTACACATATGGGCGTAAATATTCTTAATATACAAATAAAAGCATGGTATGTATGCATGCTAAAGATTCCCTTCCTCAAGTACAAACAAATAAATCATCCAAGGGACCTTATGTCAGATATTTTACCGGTATTTCAGTCTCTATATCTTGATGGTGAAAACTATATAATCTTCAGCTATCTTGGAAGCGCATGTTAGCTTGAATCCCAGAATTCATTTCTTCTAATATTTCTTTATAAAAATGGAAGGATGATGGAACTCTCTTGAAGCTAACATCATGGAGCACCACCAAAGACTCTTGTTTGATGGCAAGTGGTAACTTTACTAGTTAGGAGAACAGTAGTTTCATTGCTGACCAAGTCTTTCTTCACTGCAATCAAAACCTTTTCAGGCACAAGAGGGCCATCTTCATGATCCAGCAGCCTGGTGTTCCACCGCATGCTGTTAGCCAGTCTCCTAATCTGGTTCACAATGTCCACATCATCACGGATTATTATCATCCCTTCAGGACGCAGAATGCGGTCCATCTCTAGGAGGATGTCTTCCATCTTGCATCTGTTCATGTAACAAAACTTTTTAATGCCTCCAAATATCTAATATTTTGACATTAGGTAAGGTTCAGATTCACTGTTGTTGTTGTTGTTGCTATTTAGGTAAGGTTGAGATTCACAAACCAGTTGCAGTCACACTGAATAAATTGAAGATTTTATGAATTTCTAGAGAACAATACATCTAACATATAAAATATTTCTGGTATAATAACAAATATAAAATTTTGTAATTCTAGTGCGCACGGTCAACATTTTCTTTATCTTTTGGTATAAACGGAAAATCTATTAATAGTCATGCCACCAATTAAAGGTAATGATTGTTTTTATGCTAAGCATTAAGCAGTAGAGCTACCTGTTCTGATACAAACTGAAAACAGCATCTGCATGTATCATATCATATGTCCTAGGGTATGTAGAGAAGGCTTCGCACCTGCAAGAATAAAAGAAAAGATTAGTCATTAGTGCAAAAAATAAATTAACAAATGAGGCATTGATATGGATAAATTAATCACCTAACAAGATCTGAATTACCATAACAGTTCCATATTTCTACAAATGAATTATGAGGAAAATTTCATCACAAAATGCAACAGAAAACAATATCAATCTTATGGACATAAATATCCAACAAACAATTTATACAGGTTGGGTATCAATCTCTGATGATTCTGATCTTTCCAATACTGTGCTACTCCCCTAAGTGGTTCTTCTCAAGGAATATCTAACATTGGCTTTAAGTTTTATGACAGAGATGTGTATAGAAACAAAACATCTACCTTCCTCAGTTAATATACTATTAGATATAGGATTCTTAATCCAGTAGCTCTCTTTCCATGGAAAATAATTAGATCTACAGTCAAAAATGTAATGTGCACTTGTATCTACAAATTCCTTCCCCATGGTCATGCTTTAAGAGATTGATACATCAATTTGAAATTTCAAGTAATGGTCACATGAAAGTCTCTAAAGTTCATCCCATGGTCTGATATTGTAAATCCCATCCATGGACTACAGGTGCAACTAGAAGAACCATGCACATTTTTTAACACATCCCCTCAGAAACCAACTATCAGAAAACAAAAAACTCCAAAAAAGAAAAATCAAGGCATAATTACATATATATATATATCACACTGTTAGCTTATGTCCAATGGTTGTCTGCAAGTTCATAATTAAAAAGTCAAGGTTATCTAAAAGTAAGAGCTATCTAACTAAAGTTTCTCCAAGTAAAGAAACTTCAAGTAGGATAAGAAAGGAGGTAAATACCAGTCATGGTAAATGCCAATCAGACCCCGCTCATAGATAACACCCAATGTGTTTCTCTCTGATATAGTTGGAACAACATTCATCACCCATAACTGGGGAGATTCAAGTGCTGCTGCAAAACCTCCCAGACCAGCATTCATGTCCATAATGTTGCGGTACCTCACAGAACCAATTAATTTGTTTATCCTTTTGTAAGTTTTGACATTCTTCTTCCATAAATTATTATTCTCCATGTAAGCTTTCACAGAGACACCTTGAATATATTGTTCAGATATTCTGGGGGGAACAGCAAATAGTCTATCTGGGAACTTCTTCAACTGTCTGCTAGATATTTCATCTGGCCTGTTAACTTGTAAGGAGGGTGTTACACAAGGTTGCATGCTTTTGTACCTGACAAGTAATCAGAAAATTAGACCTGAGAATTTATTCTAAAAGACACTAGTAATATGCTGAATGATAGTTTTTCATCAAAAATGTCCGGTTATTTGATATATATATATGGTAATGAGCTAAGAGAGAGCAGGAGGAATAATTACTTAATCTTATCTCCCAAAACAGTATCTTGTTACAAAACCGGTGTGATTGGTATGTGAGTTGACAATAACAATACTTATAATGAAACAGCATTCAAGCAAACAATTGCTAGTAACCCAGTGTAATTAAAAGCTATATTTAAATAATAAAAAATAAAAAAATATATAGGTAACAACATTGAAATTAGATAAGATTGAACTTAAATTAATATAATAATAATCTACTAAAATATTGAAAATCAAAATAAAATCATTAACATAAAACCATAAAAGACAATCTAAACTTTCAAAGTTAGTACGCAAAACCTAATTTAAAATTTTAATTCTAGTCTAATCATTATCAAATTTTATTAGCCTTTCCTTTAGTTTTGTTATGAAGTTTCTTGTTTTTTAAGATATCTTTCTTTGCTTGATTTCTTTCTTTGCTATATTCTCTCTTAACGAGTCTCTATACACCATTAATCTTGTTAGTCCAAGCACAAGGTAGATTATTTCGTTCATATCATATCAAAGATAGAGGTTTAAGCAAAAGAAAAATAGGAAAATACCAGACATCATCGTCTTCCTTAGATTTGCACATCTTCACAGAAAGAACTTCAGATCTATGACATGACGAAGAGTTTGTCTTCATCCATATAGCTAAGTTTCCTTTCTCATACTTCTTTTCCCAGCAAAGTACACTGGCCAATTCCTCTATCTTCCTTTGTTCCTCTTGAAGTTCATGCATTGATCTATTCCATGCCTGGTAATTTTCCTTCCAATTAATAGGGGTGCCAGACAATATCCAGAACCCACCAGGTCTAAGCACTCGATCTACTTCCATCATGTACATCCCATCTGCAGTAAGAAGATCAGGAAAACATGCAATGAATTATTAACTGTAACACAAAATGTTGCAGCATCATAAATTGTTGAAGTCTTGAGCAAAGAACTGCAAGGCATTCAAGAGGCATACCATTGGATGTCCATGGAATCATGCATTCAGAACAGTGAACCATATCAAAGGCTCTAGATGGATATGGAAGCTTTATTGTTCCCAGTACTCCAATAACAGCAGGAACACCTCTTTCTAGAGCAAGTTGTACATGAGCACCGTGAGAGTCCCTTGGAGCGAAGGACATGGTTATTATTTTTCTTTTTAGAAGGTAAGCACCCCAACTAGCAACCTGCATAATGTTTCAGGTTTGTCAGAGTGATAAACTTGCAAAAATATTTAAAACATGGCTGATAGTAACATTGACTCTCGTGTTTGCATAGGTTCCTTTGCAGTTTAATAAACACTATATAGACAAAAGGAATTAAAATGATATATAGTGCCATTGTAATTTCCAGGTTTCATCACTGACAGGATAGTCTACCTTAAAATCTCTACTACTTGTCTGAGTTCTGTTGAACTAATCAAGATTTCCTTATCAATTTTGCAAACAAGTTTGACAGGATAACTATCTCAAAAGCACGGAAAGATGAAAGTATCCCATGCTAAGCTAAAATGGATTGATCTCAATTTCAATTATAGAGGGAGATGAAAATAAATGAAAGTTAAACATACCCCACATCCAGTATCAAGTGCAGTTCTAATAGAACCATCTGCCAGTGGAATGACAGATGCAAGTTCTTCTATATATGCATCTGCTTGAGGAAAGGTTGATCCTCCTCCTGGAAAGCTGAACAAATTTCCCTTCAATTGGACCCAGTTCTCAAAAGCCTTCCCAATGGTTGAACTCTTATATGGAACATTTGCATATGGTACATAATCACGGCTCTTGGGCCAAGGAAAGGGAGTGATATAGTCCTTCGGCGCAGGGATAAGGCAATGCAATTTTTCATTTTCTTGAGGACAGTGTCTCTCTCTGTAGACCATATTCTCCGTTGGAAGTGTCATTGCTTGTTTTTGATCTTGGCATGGAGTGTAATCTGTATATTGAGAATCACATGACTCCAAAACTCGTGTTTTTAACTCTGGAAGGTTGAGGCCACTTTTAAACTTGTGATGAGTTTCAAATTTCAAATTGCTCAAGACACTGCACTCTGTTTCCTCGGTGATTTTCAGTGCTATTTTATCACTCTTTCCAAATTCTCTACTTCCATCATTATTAATATGCCATAAAGTCAAAATATAGAAGAAAAAACACAGACTTAGGATAATCATTATTGACAGTAAACTCCTAGTCGTCCTGCCATCCAGTAAGTTCATTTTCAGATCCTATATGAACCTGGATGAAGTTTGAGCAACTTCAGTTTTTACAGCAAGTCAAACAAACACAAGAACTTTATAGCAATAAATCTTGCAGGCAAATCAGAGGCAGAAACTAAATTGCAATAAATTATATTCCACTGATTAAAAGACAAACATATAAACAAGAATTCAATTTTAAACAGTTTAGAGTTTTAAAAAAAAATAATAAAATAAACTTTGTTGAGATGGTTTGTGAAAGAAGATGTTATGGTTCGGTAAGAACTTGCCCTCCAAGTGAAATGACAGAAAGTGGGTTGTCCATCATCACTAAAAAAATGTCCAAATTCATTGGACAACAACCAAACTCAAAATCATCAGAGGCATTGTCAAACCAAAATTAATTTCATCGGAAAGATTGTCCCCTTTCAAATCAACTATAATTTGTTCAACAAGAAGTCAAACATTGCCTTATCCTCACCACTGGAAAAAAGGTGTTAATAATTTTAGGAAAATGGTTGCACATTAAATGCCCAGAAATACAAGCATTAACTTGTAAATGACTACAATACAATAACCATACGGTGCAAAATCCACCTCATCACACTGGATCAATACCAAAAACTAAAATCTTACCAAAAAAAGCCTCAATCCAAATACTAAACAGTCTAAACTAAACGGATCCTAACACTATGTTGTCATAATGAAATCAAGCATGCAAGAGCAATTTTAGTTCTGGTATTCTTCTCTTTCAATCCAAACATAATCTCAAAAAAAGAGGAAAAAAAAAAAAAAACACTTATAGCATTGCTAACTGGATCGTTGACTTCTGGAAACAACAAGCAAAAAGAAAACCATGGAATACACAAAGAGATTCAAAATTAGAAATTCTAGCCTTCTTTCACCTCATTCCATATAAATCCTAAGCAAAACACTCACGCCATTGCCAATCTAATCCATTAGCATCTCCTCAAAACAACAAACGATAAGATAACCATGGAAAAACACAGCAAACAGATTGAAGATCAGAACTCCAAGTAAGTTTCCAGTTTTCAATTCTCTCCGAATCCAAACAAACACACACTCCATTTCAAAACCCAATCCATCAACATCTCCTCAAAAACAACAACCCATAAGAAAAAAAAATCATAGATCACCCAAACAGATTCAAGATCAAAACTTTAACAATGTTTCTAGTTTTCAATTCTCTGAATCTAAGAAAAACCTAAAAGAAACACTCACGCCATTACAAACCCGATCTATTCACCATCTCCTCCAAACAACAACCAATAAGAAAAATCACAGAACAAGAGAACAAATCAAAGATCAAAACTTCAACAATGGAAACAAAAGAGACTCCAAACCTCGCACGAATCCTTGCCGGAACGACGAGAGAGCAAGAGAGAGATTGAATGGTTCTACTCCTTCGCAAGATGCAGTCCAAGTCTCTGGCGCGCAGAAGATAAAGAGCAACGCGAGGGCGGAACGTTCAAAACGAAAACAAAGTCTTGGTCAAAAGAAACCCAAGCCCGGGCCCGTTAACAAGAAATGAAAACAAAAAAAATAGAAAATGGTTTTATAATTTAAAAAATAAAAAATAAATGAATTTTTTTCAATTAGTTTATTTATTTATTTATTTATTTTTAATAAGGGATGAAATGGGCCGGGTTTAGCCCGTTTGAAAATTTGAACGTTTTAGTTAAGTTAATTGGGACGGCTGAGTCAATAAGAGACATGGGAAGGAGTAGTGGACAATGACTTTTCAATTTTTTAAATTATTTATTACAAGTGTGATTTATTTTATATTTTTCTGATATTTTTTGTAATTCTTTTTTAGTTAATTATTTTTTTTTGTTAGGATATTCGAATCTTACCACACAACTCGTTTTGCAAAGCTTTTGAAGATAAATCAAAACCATTGCTTTCATGTTGGTTTATTGGGTCATTTATTTTATTTTATTATTTTTTTTAACAACCGGTGACAAGTGCTAAGGTCAAAGTATGTATATAAGTACACAAATTACGATAACTTAGTGATATTTTAGAGATTAATTTTTTTTACCATGCAACAATGATAAACAGTACTATGTATAGTGTACAAAGCGCAAAAAATACTATGAAGTAAGATTTCGAACCATCTTCTTTTTGCTTATTTTTTTGGAGTGTTACTATTAAACTACCAAGTCATTTATTTTATTTCTCAACATATTGAATTAATAAAAATATTTTAATTATGAAAGTCAAATAAAAAAATTTAAAAATTTATTGAAAAGTTCATTTTTCTACTTAATTTTAGTAAGTACCTACTTTTTCTTTTTAAAATTTAATTCTCAACTAGATTTTTTCTTAATCTCCAACTAATTGAAGTTAATGTTTTTTTTTTAATCCTCCCCATCCAATCAGGTCCATTTTATTTATTTATCAACAAAGTGAAGTACTTCACACTAGTTGAGAGTATTTGGTTGAAGTATAGAATGTAAAGTGAAAAAAAAAGTCTCTTTTGAATATTAATTAAAGAGAAAATGTTTCTTTGAACTAATGCTTAATTAATACTGATAAAAATTAAATATTTTAAAAGTAAATATTTATTTTTAGAATAATAATAATAAAATTTTAAAATTAACTATCAGATATATTTATATAAAGATTAAATTATGAAAATATGTTTATAAACATAGTTCGAATAAAGCATCATCCATATGACATTGATCCTTGTTATTAAATTTTCAAACGATGTTGTTATATATGAAAATTTCAAAAGTTGATAAATTGCCATTTCTTGCCTTGTCATAACCTTCTTGTAAGATGAATGAAAAGAAAATCTCTAGATAAACAAACATTATACAAATTTAATATTAAACAAACAAAAAACATGAAAAGTGATCAAAGACAAATATATATATGGCCAAGAAACAAACCAATATTTTTGTTAAAAATTTAGAGACTCGGTTTATGAAGAATTAGACTTGGCTTATTCATCAAGTATAATGAGCGATTTCAAAAGCTAATTTTCTAAGCTTGTAAGATAAATAAGCCGGGCCTAAACACTCTCAAACTCGGTGTGTTCAAGCTCATGAATAACTTGTTAGTTCTTATAAAAATTTACACATCTCATCTCTCCTTGCCCATGTTACTATAGTAAAATTACTATATAGCTTGATCATGGCATAAAATGTAAGAGTGGAAAATAAAAATAAAAAAAATAAAAAAAATGAAATCATTCAACTGTTGAGGTATCTAATGTGTTTGAGAGCTCATTTCTCAAAGACCGAGTGACAAAAAAAAAAGGATTTTACAAGAAAAAAAAATTGAAACTATATGAAAAAATCAAAGACAAATATGTGATATATATTGAAGTTATTTTAGGAACTTCTACAAAATTTTCCTTAAAATACAAGTTCACAAATTGTTTATTGCAAGAACTCCAAAAATCAAATAATAAAGACAAGAAAAAAGAAATAAATCCAAAAATCTAGCATCATAAAACAATGAACATCCATTTCAAAGGGGAAAAGTTGGAATATAATTTAGTTTACAATGTATTAAAATGGTACAATCAATATGGTATAAAGTAACAATATTCATGTCAAATCAAGCATCACATCAAATTGGATGCAAACATCAACAAAACTCCTCTTAAAATCATCCCTCAGTACCACAAAAACAAGAAAAGAAAAAGAAAAAGGATCCCTAAAAAAAATGACTGCCTCCATTGCATACAATTTTGTATACAATTTGCTGTGAGAATATATCATGTGATGAATCAAGGCATCCCTCCAATGTCCTGATCCTTTTAGCTCCAAACAATCGGAAACTGCAATAAAATAAAATAAGAAGAAGCATTGCCAATGGATGCTGATAAGGCGACAAAACTAATAATTTTAACCAAAGAAATGATAAGAAAAGGGAAACCACTTAAACGATAATGATCTTCCAGTCATATTTTAATCATTGTAAACACATTCCATGTGAGTGTATCTAACAACTTTGCCTAATTAAGATCCAATAAATAGCAAAACAAATGCTGGGAGCAATACACTTTCTTTCTATACGGAGTGTACAAGGAGGTTGGGTTGTCAGAATGTGTTTAATCACCTATCAGTAGTTTCTCAAGGACTAATTTATCATAAATAGGATTAGATGACAAAATATGGCACTAGAATGATGTGCAAGGACGAGTATCATACAGTTAAACATCTAGCTTGCTGCAACTGGAGGCCAAAAATTGCAATTGATAATATATATTTCACAAGAAGGAAAAAGAAATTTGTTAGCTCTAAAATGGACAAGAATGTCACTATGCATAATACCATTATTATAAATCTTCGCAGCCAGGGATAAAAACAAAAACATAAAGGGATCATATCAAGAATCACAATTGTTCATAAGGTACACCAATCAATGGCATAAGAAAGAGGCAGAAGCAGGATCATCACACAAGGCAAATTCAAGTTCTTATATAGTTACTCCTAGACACATTGATATGGTGTGCTTATGAATGAGATAGACACAAGAAAGAGGCAGAAGCAGGATCATCACTCAAGACAAGATCTTAATAAAGTTATTCCTACTCAAATTCATAGGCAGCTTATCAATGACATAAACAGAAGGAAGAGGCCAAAACAGAGTCATCAGTCAAAGGAAATTTAAGGTCTAAACAAAGTTATTCCTGGATGTAACATGTGCATAAACCTTGATAGCAAGGAGACAGAACAGTGATGAGAAGGATGTTTATTCAAAAGAAAGTTGGTGCATAAAGTACAAACAGTGTAACAAACAAGAGTTGCAAGAATGCAATTCAAGATGCGAAGAAAATTTAGGCCAGATTTGACACCTAAACATAACATCTTCGGTTCTAAAATGTATGTAAACCTTAACAAGAAGATGTAATGGAGCATACAAATGGAGCATAATAATGAATTATGTAGTATTGGTATAAACATAAATCACAACAATGCAATTTTCGGCATGGTAATAAAATTATAAGTTACAAATATGCACATTCATGCTTAATTCACTGAATACATGAAATCTCAAGTTCTCAACGCTTATCACAATTCAAAACTACTGAAAGAGACATGCCTACCAGAATCGTACTTTGTCACTGTTTGATTAAAACTAATCTGTGGGACATAACATGCATCGAATAGAATCATTTAGGAGCAAATGCATCCACTGAAATTTGTGATATTTCTATAGACAGTTCTATATCATGGCAATATTTTAAAAAAGCAAGCATTCCAATGGGCAGTTTATGGCTACAACTCACAGTTCTATCTTTACAGGTCATTGATGGTTACTGATACCATAAAAGCAAAGAATTTTTTTTTTTTTTTAAATTCAACAAAGAACAAGAAAAATGAAGACTTTTAGAACATGAGAAAGAGTGCTTACAGTTCAGGCTTTGAAATGTTAAGCCTGTGAAGCCTTGGAGTTCCGAAAATCCTTCTTGAGCTCAGCTATCCTCTTGGCACACTCGGCCTTGGACTTCCCAGGCACAGCAGCCGCCACCTTCTCCCACCTCATCGCCGCATCCTTCGGGAAAGCCTTCAACGCGTTCAGCAACGCGAGGTCCTCCCCAGAACTCCAAACCCCACTGATGGCCTCCTCTTCCTCTACCCTTCGATCCACCGGCTTCCGCTGCTTCAAGAAGCGCTGATAGGAATCCGAATCTCCAGGCCTCCTCTCCCCCAGAGATTTCGCCATCCTAATCACGCTCTCCACACCATGACGCCCTTGAAACGCCTCTTGAATCCTCTCCCACCTCCCCGGCTCCCCGGCGGGGTGCTTCGAGATCTGCTTCTTGAGCAAGTCGAGATCCAAATCCGTCCACTCGGCTTCCTCCATCTGCCCGCCATTCGGGACCGCTGCCTGATCACGAGGCTTCTTCTCGGGCGCCACCACAGGGACAACAATCGGCGCCGGATCGGGGATGGAAGCCCGCGTCCTACGTGTCGCGTGACGCGGCTGAGCTTTGGGATCAGGCAATGGATCTGGAATCGGCTCAGGATCGGGGAGAGGTTCTCCGACGCCGACACGCACATCACCGCCGGTGAGGGAAGGGGGAGCAAACGGGCCAACAAAGAGAGAAAGCGAGACCCAGAAGAGGAGAGAAGAAAGGAGAGGTTGGGAAGAAGAGAGAGAGATGGCGGAGGCGAGGAGGAGAGATCCGGCGAAGACGCAGAGGAAGGCGTGGAGCTTGGAGAGCTTGGTGAGTTGGAGATCGGAGGTGGGCAATGGCGATGTTCTGGATTGGAAGAGGAATCGCGGGCGTGATTCCTCTTCGATGAAGTCCATCGTTTTCGATCTTTCTCTCTCACGCAACCAAAACTCCCTCTTCCGATGTTGCAACAAAATTCCTTATATATTATATATTTATATATATATAATTTTTTTACTTTTTATTTATTTATTTATTTTTACAAATGGGCGTTGTGCGCCTCCCGCGGATGTCAAATAGACGGTTAAAACCACAACAGTTACGATACCATGTTTACTATGTGAGATGAACTGACGCATAAAACAATAATGGTCAGAACCTCAGTTGCCCTGTTCCCCTGCTTTGATCCTCGGTCATCTCCTCTTGCTATGGCAAGCGAGGTCCGGCAATTGGCCCCCACATCAGTTCCGCCACAGCCAAAACTTTGGGCGCAAACCGCATCCTCCCTCCAATAATTTTCTGATAACTCTCCTCTCCACAACACCCGCATCCTCAACAAATTAAAGGAAATAACTACCGACTTTATTTGACTTGACAATGATGCCATTAACAGAGCTCGCATGTGCTTCCAATATGCTCTATACGGGAAACTTTTCGGCGAACCTCCCCCCTTCGATCAAGTTTAGGCTGCATTGCTTGCTAAATGGTCTGACTTTGGAGAGGTTTTCATCTCTGATTTACCGAACTGATTCATGTTAATCCGCTGCTCCTCACAACAAACAATGCAGCACCTTCTCTTGGATGGGCCTTGGTCAGTGAATGGTTTCATTCTCCAACTGTCCCCATGGAAGCCTTTTTTTGAACCTACGTTTGCCAAGCTAAGGGCGTGTTTGGTTCGCTGAAGTGGACCCCGAAGTGGCCGAAACGGTGAGTTCCACACGAGTTCATTGTGTTTGGTTCGCCGAATTGGAGGCTGAAGTGGTGATTTGACAACTTCCAAACACCTTCCACTTCCCCGCTTGACTTCCTAAAAAAAAAGTCCGAAGTCGGATTTGAGCCATCTGACTTCCCTCACGTGTTATCACGTGAGTCCCTTGAGATCACCCCCGAGTTCCCCTTTTCACATGCCACTTCGGTGTTATCGCCCTAGGGTTTCTTTCGCCTTTGCCCTCTAGATCTCTCCCTCTCCCACTCCCTCGCCGTCTTCAGCCGAGATCCCCCGTCTCTCTGTCGCCACCTACTTGGTCCGATCGTCCCGATCTCGGGATTCCTTTTTCCATTCGCCATCCGTTCTGATCCGACTTGGTAGACATCTCTCCTCCGAAAAAATTGTGAACGATCGTTGTTTGTGATGCTCTCTTATCTATTTTTCCTTCGTTTTCGCCCTAAATGCTTGTAGCTTGTCCGTCGTTTACCATTTTCGTTTTGTATTTTTGTTTTTCCATTGGTTTTTCAGAGATACGATCGTGTCTATCGCTTTGTATGGGGTTTCTTCTTCTAATCTTGTCATCCTTGTAGATTTGCAAGAATTCGTTTATTTTTTCTCTCATGCAAGTTTGTTATGATTGTTTTTTCACATTATAATATTTTCATTTTTTCCATTTTTTCTTGTTTCGTTAGGCTTTTGAGAGGGTATGATCGTCTCTAACGCTTTCGATGAGGTCTCTTCTTTTCTCTATTTGTTGTTGTTGTAGATCTGCAAGAAATCGTTCATTTTTCCAAAGGTCGTTGTCAATTCTCGTTTATTTATCGTATAAGTTTTGTCATGAATGTTTTTTCCTCATTATAGTATTTCCTTTATTTCCATTATTTTCTTGTTTTTTTTTTTGTTTTTTGTTTTCCAAAGGATACGATCGTGTGTATTGTTTGTACGGGGTTTCTTCTTGTCCTCTTGTTGTCGTTGTAGATCTGCAAGAAATCGATTATTTTTCAAAGGTCGATGTTAATTCTGGTTTATTTATCAAATAAGTTGGTAATGAATGTTTTTCCCTCATTATATTGTATGTCCATTATTTCCATTTTTTTTTTTTTGTTTTTTTTTGTATTGTTTTATAGTCTTTCAAAGGCTACGATTGGGTGTATTGCTTTGTAAGGGGTTTCTTCTCCCAAACTTGTTTTACAAGTACATCTGGCAGATTACCTTAATTTTTTTTTTGTTTGCATTTCTTTGTTGGTTCTGGTTTATTTACCATGTACGTTTGTTATGATTGATTTTTCTTGTTATGGTATTTTCTTTCAGTATGGAATGAATTTGCCATAAATTTGTCCATAGATTTTTCCCTATACTTTGTTGCATTTCCTAAAGGCATATTTTTTTTTTCCATATTGTTTATGTCTGTTATGTTTATCTTTGATTTACTTCCGGCATGGTTAGAAAGTATGCAATGTCTCTTACAGACCAGGTTGCTTATGTCATTCTATACATTCAATTGGTTTATAATTCTGGCATTTGTTTTCTTTAGAATTTGTATTTCTTCCACATCATATATGCATACAGTGAAAGCCATCGAGGTGTACTTTATAATCTTCAATTCACACCGTGATACCAAGGTCAATTCATTGCTGTTTTTTAATTTTTGATTTCTTGACGTGCTAAAGGTATGGTATGGATTTTATTATTGTTGTTTTCTTACAGAAATGCTCAATTGATACACTCACTACCTGACTAACTAATTATACTCTGCTGTCTTATATTTGAGTTAGACATAACTGTTTATGTTAATCTTTTCCTATGTTGTTTGTTATGTTTATCTCTGATTTACTTTCGGCATGGTTAGAAAGTATGCAATGTCTCTTACTGGCCAGGTTGCTTATGTCATTCTATACATTCAATTGCTTTATGATATATTCTGTCATTTGTTTTCTTTAGAATTTGTATTTCTTCCACATCATATATGCATACAGTGAAACGCATTGAGGTGTACTTTATAATCTTCAATTCACACTTGATGCCATGTCAATCCATTGCTGTTTTTTATTTTTGATTTCTTGATGTGTTGAAGATATGGTCTGGAATTTTTTTTATTGTTGTTTTCCTACATAAATGCTCATTTGATACAGTCACTACCTCCCTAATTAATTATAATCTGCTATCTTATATCTAAGTTACACATAACTATTTATGTTATTATCTTCCTATGTTGTCTGTTATGTTTTCCTTTGATTTACTTCTGGCATGGTTGGAAAATATGCAGTGTATTTTACTGACCAGGTTGCTTATGTCATTCTATACATTCAATTGGTTTATGATATATTCTGTCATTTGTTTTCTTTAGAATTTGTATTTCTTCCACATCATATATGCATACAGTGAAAGGCATTGAGGTGTACTTTATAATCTTCAATTCACACCTGATGCCATGTCAATCCATTGCTGTTTTTTATTTTTGTTTTCTTGATGTGCTGAAGATATGGTCTGGAATTTTTTTTATTGTTGTTTTCCTACATAAATGCTCATTTGATACAGTCACTACTTTCCTAACTAATTATACTCTGTTGTCTTCTATTTGAGGTGTACTTTATGATTCTGGCATTTGTTTTCTTTAGATTTCGTATTTCTTCTCCACCTTATATGCATACGGAAAAAGCCATTGAGGTGTACTTTATAATCTTCAACTCAAACCTGATGCCATGTCAATCCATTGCAGTTTTTTATTTTTGATTTGTTGATGTGCTGAAGATATGGTCTGGATTTTTTTTAATGTTGTTTTCCTACAGAAATGCTCATTTGATACAGTCATTACCTTCCTAACTAATTATACTCTGCTGTCTTATATCTGAGATAGACATAACTGTTTATGCTAATATCTTCCTATGTTGTTTGTTATGTTTATCTCTGAATTACTTCCAGCATGGTTAGAAAGTATGCAATGTCTCTTACTGACCAGGTTGCTTATGTCATTCTATACATTCAATTGGTTTATAATTCTGGCATTTGTTTTCTTTAGATTTTGTATTTCTTCTCCATCTTATATACATACTTTGCTGCCTTATCTTTGAGTTATGCCATTCTAGATATCCATGGTATTTGCTCTTTCATTTGCTTTCTTGATAAAGTAAGTCAATAGCCAGCAATCTACATTATGCAACTATCTATGTACATATAGATAAAGTAAGTCAATAGCCAGTAATGGCATGTTGTAGTGTGTACGAAATAAACTAGTAGCAAGCAATAATGTTATCGTTAATTATGTAGATGGATAGCTGGATTGGTAATGACCGTGTCTTGCCATTGGTTGCGGCGTTCACTACCATTGTTGTAGTTGTTGCCTGCCTAATTGAAGAAATGCATCACCCCAGTCAACGAAGAAGTAAGGAACCATCCATGTTTCGAGATTTAACTAGGAAAAAACACATGGAACGTGTTTTAACGAGTGGTCGTGACTATTGTGTGAGCTACCTTAGGATGGACGTAGGTCCTTTTATGCATCTAGCATCAATCATGCGTGACAAGCACCTACTTAAGGACACGAGACATATATCGGTTGAGGAACAATTGTCCATATTCTTGCATATTGTTGGTCACAATACGAAGAATAGGACCATGCGAATTGAATATCTTCGTTCAGGAGAAACGATTAGCCGATATTTTAACAATGTACTAAGAGCTATTTGCGCCATTCGAGAGGATTTCGTACATCCTCCCACCACCAATTGTCACTCGGAAATTGAATGCAACCCGAATTGGTATCCATTTTTCAAAGTAAGTAAATTAGACATAACATAAATGTAATAATTTCCCATTGATCGATTGTTTCCATATTCCTTCATATATTTTTGTCGTGTAGGATTGTATAGGTTTGTTAGACGGGACGCATATTGATGCGTCCGTTCCCCCTCAAGACCTACCTCGTTTTCGTGGTCGTAAAGGCCCAACCCAAAATGTCTTGGCTGTTGTGAACCCTGACTTGCATTTCACCTACGTGTTGGCGGGTTGGGAGGGATCCGCGAATGACTTCACTGTCCTAAAAGATGCACTAGAACAACCACAACCCGAAGGATTAAAAATGGTAGAAGGTAGGAAACCTCATATTTTATCAATCAAAATATTACAATCAATTCCACTTAACGCGTGCCATCTATTGTAGGTAAATATTATCTTGTAGATGCTGGTTATACCACTATGCAAGGTTTCCTAGCACCGTATCGAGGTGTTAGGTATCACTTAAAAGAGCATAGTGGAAGACCACCTACAAATCCGAAGGAATTGTTCAACCTTCGACACTCGATGTTGCGTTCTCGTGTAGAGCGCGCTTTCGCAATCTTAAAGAATCGTTTCAAGATTCTTACATCACATCCTTTCTTCCCATTCAGGACACAGGTTAAGTTAGTAATTGCATGTTGCATATTGCATAACTATATAGCAGGTGTGGACCCCAATGATATGATCCTGCATGAAGAAAACTTGGAAAACTATGAGCAGATGATGTCATCTCAGCCCCGTTCACATCGAGAACAGCGTGAAGAAAACCGGCAATGGATTGAACTTCGGGACAAGATAGCAAACGACATGTGGACTCAATATAGTGGTTTTGTTTGATTATTACCCGTTGCTTTGTTTACTTTATTAATTGGTAACTTAATCTGCAATCGTTGGACAAGGTGGCTATGTTTGTTTGTTTTCAACTCGCACGTATTCAATTCCCATGAATGACTTGTTCTTTCATGTTCTTTCATGTCTTTAATCTCCATTACTTAGTTTTCTTTTCCATGATGGAATTATTTGTTAAATCCTAATTGCTTTTTAACTGTCATTGCCATAACCTGTACATAACTGCATACTGAGGTGGTTGTATGTTTGTATTTGTCGATAGTGTTTTTTGACCTTCATTGTTATAATTTGACACACTGTTTTCATTGCTCTAGCATTATTATGTCATTCTGATGCTATTTCCCGATATTGTCCACATATCTTACCTGCTGCAATTGCCGGTGTTTGAAATCAAATAGATATTAAATTCTGACATACCTACGATTTTCCATTAGAATTCCAGCAGCTATGGAGGGTGTTGAGCGTGTAACTGAGAAATCATCATCGCGGGCATCAGGCAGCAAGCGCGGTACCCCTAATAAGCGATGGAAAGCTGAATACGATGCTTTCTTGATACCACTTCTTATGGAACAAGTAAGAAAAGGGCTCAAATGTGATAAATCATTCAAACGTGCAGCATTTGTCTTCGCTGCTGTTGCCGTCAATAGTAGGTTCAATACTGAATTCAGCGCTGAGAATGTTGAAAACCATTATCGAACTTTGAAATCACGATACGCCGAGATAAAGAAAGTGCGTGATCTTAGTGGTGCTGGTTGGGATGATGCAACGAAGACTATCACCCTTGATCCCATGGTCGCATTGACATACATCGAGGTAACATCCTTCAAATTGCAGTCCATAATATTACGACGTATGCATGTTTACGTATGAATATTGTTGTGTTTGGCATTGTAAAATAGGCCCACCCAGCAGCGAAGCCTTTCATAAACAAACCTATCGAACATTATGAAGCATTGAGGGTTATATGTGGCGAGGATAGTGCAACTGGTGCGTATGCGACTTCTGTGTTCGCTGATTTGGGAGATAACTCAGAACATGAAGGCAACAATATGGAAAATTTTGATGATGGACCAGTACAACTTCCAAGTGATGATGATGCAGATGCAAACTCTGCCCCACCTGTTGTTAGCAGCCCCGCCACATCAGCTACCCCTAGGTCAAGGACACAACGTTCAAGTCAGGGTTCAAAAAACCCTTCAATGATGGGTGATCTCATTGTTGTGGTGGGAGAAATGGCAGCTGCCATTAAGAATCCCACCCACTGGACGGAAACTTTGTATTCGAAAGTTATGGACATACCTGGTTTCGATAAGAAGGAGCTTGTCCAGGTGTTCGATTTCCTACAGTTTCGTGAGATTGAGGCAAGAGGATTCATAGTTAAGGACATTGAACTCAGGAAGGAATGGATTGAAAATTTCCTCTGCAGGATGGATTGATTCAGCACCAACCATATCTCGGTCTTACTTAACTGAATCCTGGTTCTAGAATCTACTTATTTTATTTCATGGTTCTGCATTTACTTCATCATGACTGCCTCATATTTTGTGATGGGTGACCATAGCATGTGACACCTTGCTGTGGTTGGCATCAATCATGCATTTCATGTTTTGTCGTTCTACATTTCATGTTATCTGGTGCTTATGTCTTCTCTTGGACCTGTTGACATGTGTATGTCTCCGAGAACATACTTATATGTATGTTAGTCTAGATGGTTTGGAATTATGTTTGTTTGTTATTAACATGGCTTTCCTTTGTTTTTGATTTGTTTTTTTTTTTTATTTGATTTCAGGTCAAAATAGGATGGCAATGATGAAAGGCAACTTGTGACATTGCACAGAGGCCCAGTTCTTTAATTTGACAAAGAAGTCCAAATAGGAGCGCTGGCGGGGCAAAAATGAGGGGCACTTTAATGCCAATCTTTTTGCAGCCATTGCGCATCTTATTTGCTTCAATGTCAAGGTAGCATTATGTTGGTGTGAATATGCATTATTTCAATTGTATGACTTTTTTTTTTTGCAGGATTCTGAATTGTTTTATTTATAGGTTTACATCGAGTTTCCATGATATTATTTCTTTTAACTGATTTATACAACTGTGGCGAGGCAATCAGGAGGCACAGATTGCCACCATTGCAGCCACCTTGTATAGGTTTTGGTCCCTTTGGTTTTTATTTTGAAATAGAACATGGGCCAATGAATGTGCTTGTCGCTATTGCTACTACCTGAGCCATGCCAAACAATGATGCCATATTTTCAGTCACCAACACTCTGTGGAACTGAAAGAGGATATTGTAATCAAGCTGGTATGTTTCTGTATTTTTTGTGGGTGCATATTGTTATCATAAAGACCTAATGCTATAGTCTGCTTTCATGATTTTTGCATTATCTTGGAGAACTTGGTCAGGAGGCATCTTTAAGGTATGCTTGTTATTTTAATTCTTGAGATGCTTTTGTAGCAATTTTTTTCATATTTGCGTAAGATATATGCAAATCCTTGTTCATGATGTTTGCAGGACATACGAGCGACGATTTTACTTTAATCATTCATCTTAATGCTTCTTGGAATGAATTTAATTGCTGCTGCCTGGAGAATCATCTTTGGATTTAGTGAACAATCATTCATCTTGATTTTGTGCTGCAAATTTTCAGGCTACAAAAATGAGCATTGCTGTCCATGTTTGCAGGACATACACGCGACGATTTTACTTTAATCATTCATCTTAATGCTTCTTGGAATGAATTGAATTGCTGCTGCCTGGCGAATCATCTTTGGATTTAGTGAACAATCATTCATCTTGATTTTGTGTTGCAAATTTTCAGGCTAAAAAAATGAGCATTGCTGTAGGACATACGAGTGACGATTTTACTTTAATCTCCACAAAGTTCAGCAGCTCTTCATGGCAACATTTGTAAGTAATGATTTAACATAGAAATGAGTTGTATATTATACTATCAATTGCCGAACATAGAAAGATAACCAACATTTGTGATTGGCAGTGTTTTGGATTACAACAACACATACGGAAATATCAACATCCTCTGCAGGAAGAGATCTGCAACTCTTCAAGTCATTTGTTAAAGGACAGAGACTCCCAAACATGCCAGAAACTTCCTTTTGATCTTTTGTTTTGGTCCTATTTCAAATCACATTTTTCTGAACTTTTGAAGAAGCACAAATAATAACAGAAAAATAACATCTCCCTATATTATGGAATCAAATGTCTGATTTTTTTTCTTTTCTGTGTTTTGATTTGTTCTTATCAAATGTGCTTTTCATCAGTTTGTGTTCTTCACTATGGCTAAGGCCTCTTTGGAAAAAAGAATAGAATTTTGTGTTTCTTTTGCTCTACTGAATTTCAATGACTAGTGTTGAAGTATAGATTTTAATTTATTAGATTGTCTTATTACTGTTGTTTTGATTTGTTCTTATTGCTGTTGTTGTTGTGTGTGTGTCGCCTTATGTTTTTTGTTATTTAATTTTGAGCAAGGAAAATCTTTTTTCTGCAATTGAGGGTGTCCATTTCCGATAACAAGGAGACGTCAACCATTGCAAAATCATTTTACACAACCATTGATAAACAAAGAATCACTTATAAAGATTTTATCAATATGCATAGACAACCATTTGTGATGTTTGTTATAATATTGATAACCAATTTGAAAATTAGTTTTGGGATAAAGGAAATGAAAATTTGAATAAGTTAAATTTATGCAATGTTTGTTATATTGATAAATCATTAAAAATTAGTTTTGGGATAAAGGAAAAGAAAAATTAAATAACTTAAATTTATGTAATGTTTGTTATACTAATAATCCATATGCAAATGAAATAAAACTTAAATAACTTAAATTTACGGTTTAAGGAAAAGAAAAAATAAAATAAATATTGGAAAGTTTTTGATTATTGGAAATTATAAAATGTTTGTTTACATTCATAAACCAATTAAAACGTATTTAGTATAAAGTTAAATTATTAATTTGCATATACATAATTACGTTCAAAATTAAATAATTAATATATATATATATATATATATATATATATATATATATATATATATATATATATAAAAGCAAGATTACATTTTCCAAAAAATTTATAAATTCTCAATCAAATGGGGTAACCTCACCATGCTACCGAAGTGGTGATCATAACCCCACTTCGGTGTTACCAAACACAAGGAGCTGTCGAAGTTACATTTTCAAGATTTTCACTTCTACCAACCAAACACTTGAAGTGGTCACTGATGTGACAATTTCCTTCTCAACCAAACATATAGAAGTGGACACTTCCAATTGAACTCCACACTTCTACCGAAGTGATGTTTTCAGACTTCCATCACTTCAGTGCCTCACTTCCGAACCAAACAGGCCCTAAGCACCACTACTATATGGGTACAGTTCCACAATCTCCCTGTGGAATTCTGGGACAACGAAACACATGAAACTATCACCAGTCAACTGGGTACTTTCCTCAAAGTTAATGATCTCACGACCTCACTGATTCGATCTAAGTTTGCAAAAGTTTGTGTTAAGATTGATCTTTATAAGCCCCTCAATCGTGGGTTTTGGATCAGAGATGATGTGCATCGGGTCTTCGTCGTTGTCATGTACGAACGCTTACCAACTTTCTGCTATAATTGTGAGATGATCGGTCATGGCAGCAACTCTTGCTCTCAATCAACAACATCTGGATCTAGTAGACATCCTCCGTCTCTTCGCCCTCTGTGGCAGACGGTGATCGGCTTTACCCCAGTTCCACCTGTTGAAGATCAAAGCATGGAAGACATTGCTCACCATTTCGATCGTCCCTCGATGGAGGATCCTGAAAAGGAAGCTTCATCTCCTCCAGAGATGGACTTTGGCCCATGGCTTCTGTTTTCCCAGCGGTAAGGCGGTGCTCTGGGTCACGGAGACAACACACATGCCAACCACATGACCTAGAGCGCTGCAACCAACCCAATTTCTGAAACTGGCAAATCCCGATGCGTCGACTCTCGCAGCATATATGGCGGCAAGAACAACTTCGGTAGTGGGCAGTTCACTACTTCCCATGCAACCCACTCTGAAAACTCTGCTGCCGAATAGTCGCCTATCACTCTCGACCAATCAAATCATAGCCAGCCTGTTACTCTTGCCCATTCCAATAACCAACATGATTTGATCATATCCCAAGGCACTAACCTTATCTCCCTACTAACTCTGCCGCCTACTCCGCCCAATCACATCACTCCAGTCTTGCTGCCCACTTTTCCCATTCAATACACTTCACCCTTACCGCCCATTCCTCCTAATCAAATCACACCAGCCTTAGCCTAGTTTCCCCACTCACACCACACCCTCGCACAGAACCCCAACTATTGGTATGATAGCTCTTCCCACCTGTTCAAAGTCACCTCCACGTGTCATTCAGTCTTCATTACTACCCCATTCTTCATCCCCTTCACCTAAGGACCCCTGTTCTCATTTCTCGGTCATGAACAAGGTCTCTGACGCCCTTGATGAAGGAGACGTGGAGAAGGATAATAGTGAGGATGAAGACTACACTGACGACGATGATGATGAAATGTCAGCGGACGATGGTCTTGATGATTCCATGGCCCTTGTTCAAAATCATGAAGAAGCAAGGAGAGATGCCCTCATCAGAAAAGGATCATATATTGCAAATTCATCCCAGAAGAAGGGAAGGATTAAACTTGGGGATCCCTGTTCCGGATCAAGCCTTTCCTCCCGTCTTGGTTAATCATCCTTTCTTGAGGGAGTTCTTCTTTTGCCCTTTTTGTTTTCATGAGTTTTTGCATGAATACAACTAATATTATTTGTTGAAACTATAGGGGTATCTCGGCGCTAGACACCTTCTCTCATGCTTTCCGTCTCATTCGTACATACAAGCCTTTGTTGGTTCGCTTCGTTGAAACTTGAGCTAACTCAGACCGAGTGGATTGATTATGCAAGAAGATCCCTAGAAACTTGGATTGGGTTGTTATCCTGGCGGATGGGTTTTCCGGTGGCATTATGGTTCTTTGGAATAAATCTATTGGCCAAGTTACGCCAACTGCTGTCTCTAGAAGAGGTATCCATATTATTATTTCCTCTGATTCTACTAATAGTTTTCTTGTTTCAGTGATTTACAATTCCTCTCGATTTCGCAATCAATGTTTTCTTTGGCAAGAGCTTTCCAAAATTACCTCCTTGTGTCTCTCCTGGCTCGTCTTGGGAGATTTCAACTCCATTCTCTACAGGAATAAGCACAAGGGGGGCTCTTTTGCATACTATGATCGTAAAGCCGTTTTTTTTTTATTTTGTTGAAAATAATAACTTGATCGATTTAAACTTTTTCAGTCCTCTTTTCACCTAGTGTAATAATCAATCTAGCTTAGCTCCCCGATGGGCTAGACTAGATTGTTGTCTAGTTAACCTTGCGTGGACTAATCTTTTTTAAACTAACAATTTAAACCATCTTACTCGCTCTTTCTCTGATCACTTCCCTCTTCTCCTCTCCTCCTCCTCTCTTCCTATTCACAAGAAAAGTATTTTTCTCTTCGAGAGCTTTTGGTTTGACTTTTTGGGTTGTCATAGCACGGTTCATAACGCCTGGAACCACTTTTCTCATAGCAATCCCACGCAAGCCTTCTCACATTTACTTTCCCGTACTCGTTTTAAACTTATTCAATGGCGTCAGCTTGGTGTTAATAAGATTGAGTCTTCCTTATTAGATCCCGAAGCTAACATCAGTCACCTAGAGATCTCTGATTTTAGCTTGAATTCTCAGTCCCTCCTTATGGCACACTACGCTAAGCTAGCTGCTCTTCAACGTCAGTGTAGCATCAAGTGGGCTCAACGGGCTCACTTGTCATGAGTTAATACTATCTCTCAAGTGGTCGATCTTAATGGTAATGTTCATTCTGAGCATTCGGGTATCGAGAGCATGTTTCTCACATTCTATAAGGATCCCTAGACCTCTCACTTTGATCCTCCAATAGACATTATCAACACTCTTCCCAGTGATCTCCCTCGGATTTCCGACGCTGATGCAGCTAATCTCATTCAGGAGGTCACCAAAGAAAAAGTTTATTGTACCATTTACGATCTTCCCACAGGTAAGTCCCCTGGCCCAGACGGTTTTAATGGCAAATTTTTTCATAATTTCTGGCATGTTATTGGGGATCAACTTTTCTCTACCATCCGATTCTTTTTTGATAACTCTGTCATGCCGTCCTCTTGGGGTAAAACATTTATTGCTCTTGTCCCCAAGAAGGACAAACCCAAGTTGGTTTCAAATTTTAGACCGATCTCTCTTTGCAATGTCTGCTTCAAAATTATCTCTAAAATTTTGCTAATGGTTTAAAGCTTGTTCTCCCTTACTTGATTGGTTAAGAACAAACCGGTTTTGTTTATGGTCGTTGTCCGTTTAATAATATCATTGTTGTGCAAGAGATTGTTCATTCTATGGAAAATGAGACCAACAACCCCCCGAGGATGCTAATAAAACTAAATATCGAAAAGGCTTACGATACCTTAAATTGGAGTGCAATTCTTGCCGTTTTATCCAAAATGAATTTTCCTCCCACTTGGCTCTCGTGGATTCAAACTTGCTTTAATTCTAGCTCCTTCTCACTGATCATTAATGGCAACCCTTCCCCTTGGTTCTCCTTTTCCAGCGGAATTCGCCAAGGAGATCCCATTTCTTCTTATCTTTTTATTCTAGTTTCTCAGATCCTTACCTCCATGCTCAACCATGGCCTTACCAATAAATTAATTCCTGGATTTAATACAAACTTGACCCATGATTTCAACCATTTGATGTATGCCGACAATCTCATCCTAGTTACCTCAGCCACCAGAAGGGTTGCTCAGAACATCAACCTCTGTCTTGCTAAATATACTTATCTCACTGGGCAGAGCCCTAACTTAGCTAAATCGCAAATATTCTTCCCTGCTTGGTGTAATAAGTATATCTTGAATAGCATTTACTATATCTTAAATCTAACTCCTACTTCCTATCCCTTTAAATACCTGGGCATCTTGATTTCCCGCATAAAAATTGCCATAACTGCCTTTAAACCTATGGTAGATAAAATTCGTCACACCTGCAATAGATGGAGTAATTTCTCTCTTTCTACAGCTGCTAAAACAATCCTAATCAACTCTACCTTTCTTTCTATCCCTACATATACCCTCTCTGTCTACTCGATTCCTGAATCCATTCTCTCTGAGATCACCAGAGTCGTACAAAAATTCTTTTGGAGTAGATTTGGTAATGAAAAGGACATCCATAATGTGAGTTGGAGTATTATCAATGAAGGAAAGCCTGAGGGGGGCCTTGGTGTCAGAAACCTATCCCTTGTTAAACATTCTCTTATGGATAAACACATCTTTAAGTATTTAAATAATGAGAATGCCATTTGGGTTGATATTTTACTTTGAAATATGGCAAAGTTAATTTTTGGAAGGATCCTACTCCAAGCAAATACTCTTGGTTTTTTCATGGTTTATATAACTCTGTCATTCATATCAAACCTTATTGCCAGATAAATTCTGTTAATCCTCTCAGTACATCCTTCCTCTGGGACCCCTGGTGCTTTGATGTCCCAATCACTTTATAGCCCACTTTCATTAATATGAATGAAGAGGTGGACCGAATTCCTATTTCTGATCTCATCTAGGGTGATTTTTGGAATAGTGACAATTTGAGCCATATTTTTGGATCCAACTTTGATATGGATGCTCTGAAATTAGGTTCTATTGACATTGCCTCTAAAAATCACTGGATTTGGAATCCCAATTTTGGAAATATTAAAATATCTGCTGTAGTCTATCATCACTTAAACCACATCTCCACTCACAATGTTGATTGGCATGGTTGGAACCACATCTGGTGCATATTCACTGCTCCTCTGGCTCCTTCTTCATGGTCGTCTGTCAACAACTGACTTTTTGTATCGAATGAACATGGCCCTGATAAACCTTTCATTTTGTGCGGCCTATCTCAAGAAACCAATGACCATTTATTTTGTTACTGCTCTAAAGTTTTTTTTATTTGGTCTCAGCTCAGCGCCACAGTTGGCACACATATCTCCTTCCCTTATGGGTTTAAATCTGGAGCCTAGATTACTGATAGCAACTATTCTATGTACATCATATATGTTATCAGATCATCTGCATGGTTTATATGAAGATCTCACTGTGATGCTATCTTTAGAAATGTTAATCCTAATTACTCAGCTATTGCCTGCAGAGCACTTGCTCATGTTCAGGAACACATTAGTTGCTGTAAGGGTCTTCTCGGGAAGTGGCTTATCTTGAATAATTTCTCTAGTGCAGATGGCCAATTCCTCTTCATTCACACTTGCATCAATCAAATTACCAAGGAAAGTGCAATCGGCTTCTTCTTTTCCAATTCTAACTATACTGTTTCCATTACAGGTTGCTGTTCTCAACCCTCTGATGACATCTCTCCGAACAACCTGCTTGCTCTAGAAATTGCTCTCCAAATTGCACTAGACAATCACATTACTGTCCAACACATCTTCAACGAAAACACATCAACCGGCGCAATCATCATGAATCCGAATCCAACCATAACATGGCTCTTCAACACTCATATCATCAACCTTCAATTCCTTCTTAACATGCATGGCAATCCCTTGCTCTTGGATGGTCCCTGTTAACTAGATTGCAGCCTTTGGTTTCAACCACTCATCTCTCAATCTTTTCCTATATGGCCGGGATCTTCCTCACTGGCTAATGAAGTCCTTTATTGATTCGGGTTTTGTTTTCTAATTACGAGTCTAGTTCCAGTTCTTCTCCTTGTTATTTGTTAAACCTTTTGTTCTTAGTTGATTTTAATAAATTAACCCTTTGACCGGGGTTCTTTCAAAAAAATAAAAAAAAAAACAAAAATGAAAAATCATACAGATAAGTGATTCCCATATAACATATATATATATAATGTAACTTCCATATATCTACATTTAAAGTTTAAACTAATATGGTTGGGAACGATGAGAAATACCAAAATTTAAGAAATTATGTCCTTGTTTTGTAGATATCATCAATCCATGTATACACATTAGGCTTTGCTTTGATGGAGGTATAAAAAGATTTTATAAAGTAAGATAACGTATGGTAATGGGAAGTAAAAGGAAGTTTTAAACCCTTTTTTTGCATGGGGTAAGGTAAGGTAAATAGAGGTTCTAAAACCTTGTTGTGTTTGGTTTGAAGGTAATTGGAGGTAAGGTTATATAGTAATATTACTAAATTATCTTTACAATAAAAGACAAAATTATAACTTCATTTATTAAATTACATAAAACTTACATAATTCTCTCTAGTGTTTATATAAATCTCTTCCTTGATTATTATAAGATTTCATTTTGTAGAATGAAATTAATTAATTATTATCATTACTAGATTAATTAATATTATTATATAGTTTGACAATATTAACTACCAACTAATAAATGATTGATATTTTTAAAACAAATAAAATAAAATAACTTAGGATAAAGTAAACATTATTGTTGACAATAAAAATATTAATATTCTTCGAACATCACAAAAACAAACTCAAAGTATGCTATTACATCAATTACGAATGTAATATAGTTCAAGAGTTTACAAAACACAACACTAAGCACTTGCGCTAGTTTTCAACATAGAAGAAGATAACTTTTACATCACATGCATCACAGGATCACAATTGTTATTACATCAATTAAGAAAGTAATATAGTTCAAGGTTTTACAAAACACAACACTAAACACCTACACTAGTTTTCAACATAGATGAAGATAACTTTTTCATCACCAGCATCACAAGCTCACAATTGCTATTACATCAATTAAGAAAGTAATATAGTTCAAGGTTTTATAAAACACAACACTAAGGGCGTGTTTGTTTCATCGCGGTGTAGTCCGAAGTGAGGAAGTGAAGAGTTCAGCAACACTTTCATCTGTTTGTATCACCAGGTTAGTGTGTGAAATCTTGATGTGACACCTCCAACATGCTCCCACTTCCCCATCTTGACTTCGGAAAAAAAAAAAGCTTAAGTGGAAAGTTCGGTTCTTTTTCCTACATGGCCGATGTGAGAACTTCGTTCGAGAAGCATTCATGTGATATCACACATTTCCCTCGATTCTTGTTTGGGTTCTTAGCTTTTCTCCTTCCCGCGATTGTTGCCTCCTTGCTGACTTTCTTCCTCACGTGACTATCATCTCCTCGCTGGTTCTAGTGTTTCTTTGCACACCCTCGGTGGTGTCTCTTCTCGACGAGGAGTAGGTATTGTCCATTCCTTTGTTTCCCCTTCTTTATTTGTTCTCGTATCATTTTCATTGTGCTGAGAAGATAGATGGTTATTGCTCTTCATTTTTCACTTAAACATCATTTCTCTTACATTATGTTTTAAAATGTAGGAAACCAAATAACCCTAAATTAATGTGCTATGAAGATTTTTTTTAAAAATATTTTAAATTTTCTATTTTTAAAATTTTTTATTAAAAAATATTATAATAATTAAATGATTAACATATCTTTTAAAATGCAAACTTAGTTACATGTATCCCATTGTAATGAACAAACATAAATTTTTACTTCAATGAAGTTTCATTTTACTCATAAACTTGCATCCTTAAAAAAAAAAAATGATATTTTGGAATTATTTTGTGATTTTTATTAATCATTTTTTTCCCATTTTTCTTTTCAATGTTCATTAGCTGGCTTTTTTTTTTTAAATAATCCATTTTTTTATTTAATTACGAAAATAGGTATATTTTAAATTATTTATAAGTTTAGGTAAAACGGGAATTATGACACCGGTTTTAATTATTTTTAAAGAAAACGGGACCATTTTTCCCTTTTTAAAGAAAACGGCATGATTGATACTATTTTCATTGTTTATATGTTTTTTTTTATTATTATTATTAATGAAAACGGGACTCTTCATCCCGTTTTCAGTGCAATTGGCCTGAAAATGGGACTCTCCATCCATTTTAATTCTTTATTTGTTTTAATTAAATTTCTGTTTTTAATTACTGATTTTTGGCACTTTAACCCTACATTTTTTTGTAATTATTTCAATAATTTATTTATGGTCTTTTTAAGCCAATTTTTTAAAGAAAATTTGTAATTTAAATATAAAATATTATTTGAAATTAGAATTGTAATTATTAATTATTAAAGCGGTAATTATTTTAAATTATTTTATTAATATTTTGAATATTATTATTACTAGAGTGACAATTATGGAAGTAGGAATTATTGAAAATTGTTTTTATTATTATTAGTAAATTAATATAATTATAGTGAGAATTATTTTCAATTATTTTGTTGATGATTTTATTATTATTAAAGCAAGAATTATTCCAAATTAATTTATTAATATTTTGATTATTATTATTATTATTATTATTATTATTATTATTATTATTATAGGGAGAATAATTTTCAATTATTTTGTTGATGATTTCATTATTATTAAAGAAGGAATTATTCTAAATTATTTTATTAATATTTTGATTATTATTATTATAGTGGGAATTATTTTAAATTATTTTATTAATATTTGGATTATTATTAGAGTGATAATTATTGAAGTAGGAATTATTGAAAATTATTTTTATTATTATTAGTATTATTATTATTATTATTATTATAGGGAGAATTATTTTCAACTATTTTATTGATATTTCATTATTATTAACAAAGGAATTATTCTAAATTAATTTATTAATATTTTAATTATTATTTGGGAATTATTAAGGTAGGAATTATTCAAAATAATTGTTAGAGTGGAAATTATTTAAATTATTTAAATTTATTATTTCATTATTTTTATTATTACTCCAACTATAAATATGTTCTTTTAATCCAATACCCTTATCAACTTGAGAGTCTATCCTACTCACTTTGTTCAAATTCAAACTTTACAATATATTTCTCTTATTAAATAATAGCAGAGAGATCACTCATTCTTATCTACTACAACTACAATAGTTCCATTGCACGAACATACCCCCCCCCCCCCCCCAACAATCTGGAATGCAACCACAAATGGAATCAACTAGCATACATCAAGATATTGGAACTACTTCTTTTCATGATACCCATGAAAATGAAGTTGGTGACTATGGGAGCTTTAGTGGGGATGAGTTTGATAGTGACAACTACACAGAGAATAGTGAGGAAGTCCTGAAAATCTTAATTCAGAAGATTGCAATTTGGAAGATATCCCCAGCCAAAGCACAGATTTTACGATGCCACTATTTAAGCCTCCAGCTCATATGAGGGCATTAGATTTGAAAGCAATGTCCTCCCCAAAATTCCCAGGCCATCTTTTCTTTAATACCCATAGATGTGGAGGGGCAATAACAGCTGGAGAATTGTATGTAGACATGCAATTCAACACCAAAGATGATGCTATCATTGCGATTACGAATTATTGCTTGCAGAAGTCAGTGGATTACGTTGTGATCGAGTCTAGTCTAACTCAGTATGCAAGAGGATGCAACCTATATGGTGACAAATGCCGTTGGAGGGTTCATGCATCATTCAACAAGAAGAAGCAGATTTGGCATTGTTAGTGCAAAGGCACTTTAAGTTGGCATAATTTAACACCTAGTCAAGGTGATGTGGCAATCATAGTGACATGGCGTCATTGTGACATGGCGTGCATAATGACGTGGAAAGAATGATGACATGGCAAGGTGGCTTGGCTAGGAGGCAAATATCCTTAAAGATCTTGATGAAGCTATTTTTGGCAAGTGGATCAAGCAAGCTTCAACTTGAAGACAAGATCTCATCAAGACCATATTTAGGAGATTTAATTGAAGACTAAATATGGATGGAGCTTAAATGAAGAAATACCTATCAATGGTAAGATTTGAAGAATATTGAAAATATGATTTGAAGAGCCTTAATAGATTTGGATGAAAACTATTAAGGGTATGATTGAAGACATGCCTAATTGTAGCATGATTGAGCTGATTGATTGAAGATCTTTGGTAGAAGTTTTGAAGACCAAACTTGGGTGAATTGAAGATCAAGTTTGAAAAGTTTCGTGAAGACGCACAATTTGCGTGCGTCCCTTGCGAGGGGATTGTGTGGTGAGGAACTAAGGAGGGAGATTAGTTGTCGGTAGTCAGGATCGGGTGATCTAACTGCATCGGCTCGGACTAAGCATGACCAGGTGGTTGATGGGTCTTAAGGTCGCTTAGCAATGGAGCCAGAACTCAGTCAAGCCAGCAGTCAGGGCCATGTTGCAATATATGTTACAACAGAAGTTGTAACAGCTAATTTCGGAAGGTTCTAAAGTTAGTAGCCGCGAAGATTCTAAAAGAGGTATGGACTATATTTGGGACGTTGAGGCGTCTATATATACTACCTTGGTCTGAGATTGGGTGCGACTCTTGAAAGAGGGAGTAGGGAGGCACCGGACAATCTAGAGAAGGTAGTATTTTTGTTTGTGTGAGAGAGTGACAAAGTGTTAGTACTCTTCTTTTATCACCTTTTTTAGTGGATTGTTTGTCTCCGGGCTTGGCCCCCCAGACGTAGGCGAGTTAACGCCGAACTGGGTTACCAACTTCTTGTGTCTCCTTCTTGCTTGGCTTGTGTGTGTTTTTCTTTGAGTGTTGAGTGGTCATCTAACCCACAAACCTTAACCGGTGGAACTAACAGGCATATTACAAAATACAATGTTCCTCATACATGTGCTTCGGTAATGATCTCTCAAGACCATTCCAAGCTTGATTCCAATATGATTTGTCAGTACATACAGGCTTTGGTTAAAGAGAAGCCGAGCATCAATGTATCTATTTTAATAGCAGAGATAAAAAATCGATATGGGTATACTCCAACATATAGAAAGGTATAGATTGCCAAGCAAAAAACAGTTAAAGCAGCATTTGGGAATTGGGAGGAGTCATATAATGAATTACCAAGATGGTTATTGGCTTTGGTGCAATTTGTCCCTAGGACAATAATTGATCTCCAAACTCAACTAGCGTATAACGGGAACCATATGCTACGTGATACTCATGTTTTCCACAGACTTTTTTGGAGTTTCCCTTCATATGTGGAGGCTTTCACATATTGTAAGCCAGTGGTGCAAATAGATGACACACATCTTTATGGAAAATATAAAAGAACCTTGCTTATGACAGTCGCTCAAGATGGCAATAAAAACAATTTAATGGTCCCGTTTTCTTTAAAAATAATTAAAACCGATATCACACTTCATGTTTTATCTAAACTCGTAAATAATTTAAAATATACCTACTTTCGTAATTAAATAAAAAAAATTACATTATTTAAAAAAAAAGCCTCATTAGCTACTACATGAACAATAGTTTTTAAATGGGTATATTGTATACTTAACTATTCTTCATATTCTTCATGCCCAACCAAAATTATTCATTTTACTTCATGGTTAAAAAATAATTTTATTTAATTTCTTTTGAATCAATAGAGTTGGCACATAAAAAGTTTGTCTTGCTGCCCACCTTTACAGAGCTCCCAGTATCTCTTTGCTAAGTGTGTCAATAATAAAAAAAATTAATAAAAATATCTAGATAGGTTTTTTTTTTTTTTTAATTTAGAGACTTTTTATACTATTTTCTTTTAGTTTAAAGATAATAACAAATTTTAGATTAATTATTTTTTTAATCATTATTTTTATATTTTTCACCCCTAGGAAAAACTAATTTCCATGTCATGCAAAAAAAACCCCAAAAATGGTTTGCACAATGAGAAGATGAGGCTATGAATGGTATCCACTCAACAAAACAAAATCCATTTTTTTAGTACTACCAAACACTAAAACCATTGCTTTGCCTCAAGAAGAAGAAGAAGGAGAAGGAGAAGAGTGAGAGAGCATTGCAATGGCTTTGAAACTCTGGGCTTCTTCAGCTGCCAATGTGCTCAAAATCTCTTGCAATGGAGCCAGAGCTCCTACCTTCTTCAGATGCTTCTCTTCTGGTAATCCGTGAACTTCCCATCATTTTACTGCATTGCATTCATTAGACTTGCACTTGCTGGTTTTGTTCTTGTAAAGCTGCTTTTTTTCTTGTTTCTTATCAGTTTTGGATGGCCTGAAGTATAGCCCTTCTCATGAATGGGTGAAGCATGATGGCTCTGTGGCTACTGTTGGCATCACTGACCATGCCCAGGTGAGCAGAATCTGAATCCAAGTTGTCCATATAATGGTGATTTTTTTAAGACATTATTGTGCAGGGGCATTTGGGAGATGTGGTGTTTGTTGATCTGCCTGAATCTGGGAGTAAAGTGACCAAAGGTAGTAGCTTTGGAGCAGTGGAGAGTGTTAAAGCAACAAGTGATGTTAATTCTCCAATTTCTGGTGAAATTATTGAAGTTAATACCAAGCTTTCAGAAGCTCCAATCCTGGTAATTCAACCTATCTGTTTGTTTCTTCTCTTTTATTTCCATGCTGGAATAGAGTAAGTTGGAAAATTTCTGCTGCTTTATGTTGTTTGTGGGAGATACATTTTGCTTGTCATATTGGAATTTAATAATTCAGCTGATCAGTTTTTTTGCAACCTTTGATTGGCATTGCAGCAATGAATTTTGCAATATAATTAGTTGGAGAATCTCTGCTGCCTTTGTTATATTACGTCCTTTTCATTTGTGTAGATTAACTCTGTATTTCATAAGATGATGCATATTGAAATATAATAATTCAACCAATCAGTTTTTTGTACCCTTTGATTTGCATCACAGTAATGCATATTGGAATATAATAAGTTGGAGAATTTCTGCTCTTTTTGTTGTCAATTGTATATACTTTTCACTTGTGTACATTAACTCTAATTCATAGAAGATGCATATTGGAATAAATTAATTCAAGGGATCAGTTTGTTTGTTCCCTTTAATTTGCATTGCAGTGATGCATAATATTTAGTTGAAGTGTTTTTGCTTTTTTGTTGATAATACCATGTGCGTTTTGCTTGCATAGATCAACTCCAAGTCTATTTGAAGATGCATATTGGAATAAAGTAATTCAACCGATTAAATTTGTTTGTCCCTTTTGATTTGTATTGCAGTAATGCATATTATTTAGTTGAAGTATTTTCTGCTTTTTTGTTGTTAATATATAATATATACTTGTGTAGATTCAGTCCAAGTCCATATAAAGACGCATATTGAAATAAAATAATTCAATTGATTAGTTTATTTGTTCCTTTTGATTTACATTGAAGCAATGTATATTATTTAGTTGAATTATTTTTGCTGTTTTGCTGTTTTATAGAATATACTTTTCACTTGTGTAGATTAACTCCAAGTCCATGAATAAAATAATTCAGCTGATCAACTTGTTTTTTCTTTGATTTGCATTTCAGCAATGTGTATTGGAACATAATAAAGCCAGAAAATTTCTGCTGTTCTTGTTGTTTACAGTATATACTTTTTGCTTGAGTAGATTAACTTTGGTCCATATGAAGTGAAAAAGTCAAATGATCAGTTTGTTCATACCTTTCCATTTGCATCACAGCAATGAACACTGGAATATAATAAGTTGGAGAAGATCTACTGTTTTTGTTATTAACAGTATATATGTTTTGCTCGTGTAGCTTAACTCTAGTCCATACGAAGAAGGATGGATGATCAAGGTCCGGCCAAGCAATGCATCAGAATTGGATTCCTTAATGGGGTCGAAGGAGTACACCAAGTTTTGCGAAGAAGAAGATGCTCACCATTAATGAGCCAAAAAGGATTACAACATGGTTTCTGCTAACTATTGGCTTTGTTAAAATGTGGAGGTAAAACCACTTAGTTTGCAATCCCTGTTTCTTTATATTGCAAAATTCAAACATAATCTTCATCATTATGAAACTACTTTGTCAACAACTGTTTCCTTGACTATTATCTCTGCATGTTGTTTCTTACCGATTTATCTTTTCGACAATGCCTCAGAAATAATGCAACACAAGTACAAGCTATAATCTTTTTTTTTTCAATTTCTCCATTTCCAAATTGAAGAATTCTAAATTCAATCACAGAAGTAATTAAAGAGAAAATATAAGTTCTTTTTAGGCGACAAGTCATGGTACATCAAGTGCAGTAGGTATACATATGCGCACACGTCTTATGAGATCTTCATTCTGATCTCCATAATCTAATTCTCTGACAATGCAATGCCTATCATTCTTTTAAAGGCTTGATATAATTGGGAGAATCGAATTACAAATTATCAAACTCCTTTTTATCATTTTGCTTCTTGATCAGCCTTGCTTATCTGCTGTATGAATTGTTTGAAGCCAAAAACTAATCGACCTCATATCAAGTGTCAGATACTAAGAGCTTTGTAATTCTTGCCATGCAGTTATCTTTTGGCCTAGGATGAGGTAAGTACCTCACCGGGCTTTTTGGATTTAGCCGCTCCATTCTGCAATCAAACCAACAAAACTTAAAACTATGTAGAGAATTCGAAATATAAGAGAAAAGCCGATATTGAAGTAGAAGAACTCACTTATAATCTAATAGAAAGTAGTGCAGGAAAACTGATATCTCGAGTTTCGCTAAGTCATTTCCTGGACATAGCCTACTTCCTCCTCCGAAGGGAAGAAAAGTTCCCACTTTAGGTGTGACTCCCTGGATCGTCGGTTATACAGTTTAAATCTCATAATATGAACATGAATTACTAAAATGAAGAGAAAAAACAAGGCTCATCATCTGATACTTACATTCCATCTTGAAGGGTTGAACTCTTTAGGATCAGAATAAACTTCTTGGTCCATGTGAACATTTCTGTACCATACTTGAACTTTCCAACCCTTTGGTATGACATAATCTGCATCAATCAAATCATGCATGTATATGAGCTGAGTATTCAATTGAATCAAGCATTTGCTATTAGTATATTTGATGAGAATACTAACTATTGATCTCAACGTCTGTTGTTGCTTGCCGAAAAGCCACAAATGAGATATTAACTAGACGTAATGTTTCATCAATAACCTTCAAAAATCAAATCGAATTTAGATGTATGCATATGTAAATTGACAAGCTCGGCGTTGGTTTTAATAAAAGATGAACAAACCATGGAGAGATATTTCATTTGTCGAACATCCTTGAGTGTTAATCCTTTCTCCGTGGGAGGTTTGTTCCTTCGAATCTCCTCTTGCTCTAACTAAATAACATTAGACATGTTAGAATAGGTACATCAGTTTCGACAGTAAAAATGCAGAAAATCAGAAATCTATATACCTTGGCTAATCGAAAACATTCAGGATGTTCTTGCAGAAAAACAGTTGCCCACATTGTGATATGACCCGAAGATTCATGACCAGCATTGAGATACATGATCAAAACATCGATAATCTCCTCATCATCCAATTGCCTGCCGTGTTCATCCTTGACTTCCAGTAAAGCATCCATCATGTCCTTGCTTTCTTTCGGAAGTTTACCTCCATTCAACGACCTCCTCTCATTGAGTATCGATTGCAGCACCGCGACCAGCGTCTTTCTTGCCTGCAATTCGATACAATTCTCATCATACGACGAAGAACTCAATCAAACAGTAAAAAAATGCATACCTTCAAAGCTCTATGATAAGCAAAACCTGGTAAGTTTATCGCCATAGCTCGCATTCCATAATTAAGATCAGTATATACTCTTTCCAATGCCTCCATTATTGGATCACTCTCCGAGCTCAGGAAAATATGCATGATTATTCGAAACGTAAACCGTCTAAGCTCAGTTAGGAATTGGATTTCGCCCATCGATGACCATTTATCCAAAGTAAACACAACAGTGTCTTCGATGAACTTGAGATAAGTTGTAAGAGCTTCATGACCATTGATCGGAGTCGATGTTAAGCGTCGTAATCTCTTGTGTTCTTCATTAGTGATGCCTATGAATGATTTCTTTCCAATTAGTTCACAAGTGGCCTTTGGCCATCCAGGAATGAACTTTTCATCATCCATTAATACAATCTTGCAAACTTCTGGTGTTGTTGCCAATATTGTTGGGCTTCCAAACATGAATGCTTTGTAAATCCCGGTTCGACCAAATCTACGACGAACCGTAATGAGTTATGTAGACAAAATATACATCGAAACATTACATATACGCATTGTAACATTAATCTAATTCATAATCTACGAGCTAAATACCAAAAAAAAAAACGAAAAATTGGCGATGTATTAAAATCATAGTGAATTTATAAGTAACATAAATGTGTATCTCTTTAGTTCTAAGAGAGTAATCAAATCAAATAAAAGTACTAACATGAATGTTTTGTAAATTTGTTTTTGTACAAGATTGGATATATATATATATATACATCACAATGAGTTTATGATCACTAATATATAAAAAATTAATGAATTTGCAAACAAAATATAATAAACTTTGAAAACAAGGAATTTTTTTTGAATTACTAAGAAATCTAAAACACAATAAGATAAAAAGAAAAAGATCAATAATCCATGTCTTATTATAATCATAAAATCAGTACCTAATCCTTAAATACCATTTTATTCTAAGTCCTTGAAAGACCAGAGAATCATAAACAAAGCAAAGGAACAAACATACAAAGATAAAAAGATTACCATCATTTGATTCTTTTTCATATGATGCAACAACAGGAAAAACACTACCAATGAAAGTACAAACAATGTCTTAATATAATATGACAAAAAAGAAAAATAAAATAATAAAAAAATAACTCCTGAAACATAAGCAGACAAAAAAAGCCAGAAACTTATGCAAACATATCCTATCCTGTTTCAGAAAATGCCAAGTTCTGCCTTCAAATCATTCAATCACTCACCACTAAAAAAAAAAAAAAAAATCAAAATACTGTTTCCATATCCTTCACTTCACACAAAAATATAACATCAAAAACCGAAAAAAAAAATTATATATATATATATATATATATATATATATATATATATATATATATATATATATATTTAAAAAAATAAAAAATACCTATTAACAAAAGAACCAATAAAAGAGTCAGGATCACTAGACTTGAATGATCGGAGAAATGTCCACATGTTACCGATGACCGGCCAACCCATGTCTCCGGGAGGCAATTTTTGCCGTATTTTTTTATCGAGTTTTTTTTCCTGCCACCACTTGTGTGCTCTTTTCATCGCTTCTTTTGCTATCATCACCGCTCCGGTAATCACCGCCACGGTCATCCAAACACTTCCTAAATCTATCATTTTTTCGTACTCGATAATCTTGTACTTATAAAAATAAAAAATATATATATATATATATATATATGTATATATGTTGATAATTTTTTTTTATTATATATTTGGAGAGAAGAAAAAGGAAGAGAAAAGGAGAGAAAGGGAGAGTGAAAGAAGAGAAGGGAGGAGGAGAATATATAGGGGAGGAGAAGCCGGCCATTGGTATGAAGGGTTTTGGTCACAAGTTGGTTGGTCTTGCATGTGGTTAGAGATGTTAAACTTGCTCTTGTTGACCCTACCATCCACATAGGACATTACATCATTGGACCCTATGCATGAACTAGTTCATTTTATATTTGTTTCTTTTTCTTTGATTTCTTCCTTTTTTTTATTCTTTTTTTTATTTATTGGTTTTTTTAATGCTTTGTTTTGTACTTTTATTATCTTTCCCACGTTCAATGGTTCATGCAACGTGGGGTGGGGAGTGTGTGTTGTGCTGTTATTTTTCTTATATATATATATATATATATATATATATATATATATATATTTTACAAAGAAAACTTGAATGCACTCTGTAGAGTGTGTGTGTGCATGTTGAGGTATTTATTTATTTAATAAGAATGAGAGAAGAAATCATGTGTGTTGTGTTGTGTTTTGTTGTGGTGGGATGGGTATTTTGTGGAAGTTGGGTTTGGGTGTGTTTAATGGAATTGTTTTTCCAATCATAGAAATATTCTTTTAATTATGGGGAAAAAAGTGGTTTGATTTTTTTAATTATTATTATTATTTTTTTGAAAAACTAAAGACAAAGGATCTATTTGGTGTTGTTGGTACTTTTGATTGTTTATTTTTTATGATTTTAGGAGAAGCTGGATTCGGGTCTATTTAATAGATTTGTTTTTTAATTATAGAAAGATTTTTTTAATTATATAAAAAGATTATTAAGAGTCGCATTATGGCAGACCGAGCATATGGTATATTTTGTAAGTCAGCGGATGCTCTTCACATGACTTGTCTATTTTTGTAAAAAGAAAAAAATGATATTATATGATTTTTAAATATTTTTGTTATACCAATTTTTTTAAAAAAACTTTGGTATTGTTGGTATTTATTAGTATTTTTTAGTTGTTTATTTAACTCAAAAACAATAAAAAGAAAAGCAAGCAATTTTTAATGTTGCTTCTTATTTTGTATGAAAAATATTTATGATCTTTACAAATAAATACATGGACCAATTTTTCATTAATAATATACTATTTTAATTTATTTTATTATGAAGTTATTTTTAAAAAATAAACTTTACTTTGACATAGCAATTATATCTACCATTTAATATTTAATAAACAAAGGAATATTTTAATCAAAATAATAAAATAATATTTAAAAATTCAGGAAGGTCCAAATATTTTTTATATGTTTATTTATTAAAATTTGCATGAATAGTAAATATCTTTATCAATGTGTACAAATTTCATTTCATAATTTGGATAAATAGTGAAGGTCTTTATCAATGATTGGAAATTTCATTCTAGATGCCAATAATATGACTTATTACCTAATGCAACATGATGTTACAACTGTTAGCAATTAATATGAGTGGACTTCTGTCAGTGTTTAGTGATTGGTTATTATTTCATTATAAATTAGTTAATAACTCCAAGCAAAATTCAAAGCAATATAAAAAAAGCCAATATAAAAGCACTTGCTTGGAAGATTCTCATTAATTTAATAATTATATGACTTTTCTTTTCAAAGGTTTGTTTGTGATTCTATCTTCTAAGAAACTTCATATCAATGAAATTCTAATTAAAGAAAATGAGGATTTTGTTTTTTCTAAATTAAAACATAATATACATTTTAGATATATCAAGGCCAAACAAACTTGTCCTAACATAAATATATTTATTTGAGAAAAAAATAATCTAGGTACGTCCTTATATTATTGTTTTCTAAGGATGCTTAATTACATTATTGGATCACATCTAATAGTTATTTGTTTATATAGGTATGGTATATCTTTTACTGCTTATGAATACTGTGCGACACTGTAGAACGCATTTTGATACTATTCATGATGATCGTAGCCATCGGATAAACATGTACAGCTGTTTGTTTATATAGGTACTATATATATATTTTTTTTACTGTTAATGATGATATTATTCATGATGATCATAGCCGTCGGATCACCGTGGACATCCCTAAATTACCATCCTCTATTTATTTCATATGTGATGAAGAGCTTGTATTATATTATTTTTAGTACTAGGTGTTTAGCTATATATTCTTGCATAATTATTTTACCCTTAAACTTTTCTCTCATGCATTGTAATTAAAACATATCAATTTTTTTTTTAATTTCATGGCATGAATTTTCTTGTATAAAAGGCTGTGTTTTGGTGAGATGTGAAAAAAAAAATCTAAATTGATTAAAATTTTATTCTTTCATAAGTTTTATAATTACCATTGCATAGTCTTCAATTTACTTCTACTATCAAAATAAAAGTGAATAACTCTTTTTTTTCATTGAAATGTGCAAGGGGTGTATTTTGTTCTGCATGTACTTCAAATGATTTTATCTTCTCCATATTAGATTCAATAATTTTTTTATAAGGAACCACTAAACTCAATCACCTGTTGTTGTTACATGTTGAGAATTATCTGCCGATGAAGAGATGCCAAAAATACTTATTACATCCCAAACAAATCTTCTTATATATATAAATAAACACCGATTCATCAAAAATATGCAAGAAAAGCATTTTAAATTGTTGATTTATTGTCACAAATTGCTTAGCGAGAACCAATATCTCATGTTATCTTATAGATCTCCGTGTTTTTTTCTTAACTTGTACAAATAAAGAATTTACTCCATTAGAAACTTAACAAAAAAAACCTACTAAGTTGGCCTATTTCTTGCATGTACTGATTGATTGAAGAAAAAAGAAATTGAAAAATAACTATATTTCTTAATATGGGGAAATAAGTTGCTACCCCTTTTATTTACAGCATGAGAAACTTTTTGGGATGCTCATTCATAGGTGTATATCTATACCTATGGCTCAAGATTTGTATAGAAACTTTTCATGTAATATGTGCACTGGAATTTTTTCTTTTAATAGATGTAATTTTAAAGACTATTTTGTATTTATGAATTTTTGTGTAAGATATAAATGCTAGGGTAATTTTTTTTTTAAAATAAACTAGCAAAAAATAAGTAAAAAAAAAAGTCCTTTTTTTTTTGTAAATATTAATAAATTACCACTTGTTTCACATTAAGCAAGCATTTAGAAATATTATATTACCCTTAAGTATGACAAAGTCGATATTTCAAATGCTTGCTCAATAGGAAACAAAAATAGATTATTATTACTATTTAAAAGCCGGCTTTATTCTCCTATATTCGTATGACTTTTACTAATATATTCTTTTAAAAAAATAATAACTTTCTTTTAGAATCTTTTCTTAGATTAATAAATCATGCCCTCATTCATATGAAAGACTTTAAGGTGAGATCTAATTTTTTATAATATTTAATTATCAAATAAGATTTGATGATGAAGTTCTCATGTTATAAGTCATCATTTATTTGTTGTATTTAGATATTGCCTCATTATATATAACATCATATGCCTTTTACTTTCAAAATATATACCAACTATTTATCTAGATTTCGATGTAGATCCCCATATTCGATAATTCTTTCTCTAAGTGGAAATAATATATGGTAGACAACTAATGACCACTAAATTGAGTGATGAGTTTAAATTCTCAATGACCATTTCTTTTTAATAATCTTGTGGGCAACAAATCTTAACTAGATCCAAAATATCACTTCTTTCATCAATCTTGCAAGAATAAAATCAAATCTATTTGCACTCAAATGACCAAATCACAAAATTTTGGGTCACTAAAACCTTAGCTAAGAATAGGATAAAACATACATGGTGGAAAACTATTTGAAAAAATGAGAATATTTGCTTAGCTAGTAGGACTAGTAGGGAGTAGGGAGTAGGATGCACAGACAAAAGCATATGATTGGATATTGGAAATGAAGAGATGAATGATGTGTGGTGTCCCTTCAAAGGGGTACCAAATGTCAAATTGGGTTTCATTGGATCATTTTCTCTTGACATGGAGAGAGTAGATTTGCATAGTATCTTGTAAATTGTCATTCAATCATGCCTTTTATGACCATGAACCAAAAAAGAGAAAAAAATCTTTATTTTTAGACAAAGTTTTTGAAATTTTTTTGTCCACTCGAATTGTATCTAAATGAATGATGTCTTCATTTGAAGATTAGGTTGAGAAACGTCATGATTCTACTGTTGTAGTTTGACTCATGGCTATTAATTTTGAGTGTAAAATAAAAAAATCAAAATTGAAAATATCAAGAAACAAATATTTCTTGGTTGATCTTCTCATTAAATATTATGGTGACATAAGAATTTGTCTTTTTTTTTTTTTTTGGATGGAAGTAAATTAAATAATCAGAAGAAGGATGATGATGATGATCTTAAAGATATATAATAGTCAAGCCGGCACCTCTTAATCAAGTTGTTGTACTCATCTTCTTCTTGATATTGCCTTCTTTGATGTTGAAGATTCAAATTGAGGTCCTTGTCAAGGAATAAGAAGAGAACAAACAGTAAAGCCAAAGTTACCTCAAGGATTGTTTAATTTGAAGAGGAATCAAGAGAGTGGTCTATGACTAATGGCCGTGTTGTTTATAAATTTAATTGCATTTAATTTAATTCCCTTGCTTGGATGATGGTGACCTTTTTTTTATAGTTTACTAGAAAAGCTTTGCCAAGGTTCACTTTGTTCCGTTGGATGATTATCATCCAAATCTGGATCTAAAGATTCAGATCTCTCATGTTCAATTAAAAGGTGCTTTCTTTTATATATATATATATATATATATATATATATATATATATATATATATATATGGGTCTAAATCAACTACGCAGTTATAGAGATTACTGTTTACTATGAATGTTTGTTTACATCCATTGGATGATGATCCAACGGCTATTATATTATTTATCTAAATACTGTATAGATTTCTGTTTATGATTTATTGTACACTACTGTGTAATACTATTTATATAATGAATTTTAGCTGTTGGATGATGATTTAATGGCTACTATGAACATCCCTAGATTTCAAATCAAGAGGCGTCCTTGTTGAAATAGTCATGTAAATGTGTATATGTGCGTTTAGTTGTAAGTCCTAGTCCTCAAGACTCAGCGCAGAGTAAGGAACAGCAGAGAAGAATTCTCGCTGCTATTCACCTGCACGATCAGCTAGTTTTTCGGTGTTACTGTTCATCTTCCAGCACATTATAAATACAAGTGACCCGCAGCCTTGCAGTGTGTGGGATTGCTTCCAAATATTTCTCTCTTTGATTTCTTTTCAAATGGTACCAGAGCCCTCCACCACATAATAGAAATCATGTCTACCTTTTCTTCTGTTTCCAATTCCATTGCTGCTACTACCTCCTCATCAATGGGGATCTTGCCGACTCCATCATTTGGGCACCTGATCAATGTGAAGCTGACGCGCACCAAATACCTGTTGTGGAAGGCGCAATTCCAAGCGTATCTACGCAGCCAATAGCTATTAGGCTACGTTGATGGCACCATCGTTGCCCCAGAGAAGATGATCACTCAAGCAATAGCTGAAGGTGTAACGCAGACATCAAACCCAACGTATCAACAGTGGCTTCAACAAGACCAATTGGTATTAAGAGCCCTCCTGTCCTCTCTCTGAAGAGATTCTTGACCAAGTTTTGTTTCTCTCCACATCAGCAGAAGTATAGGAAGCCTTTGGACGTATGTATTCCTCAGGATCCAAGGCACGAGTCATGAAGATCCATATGTAGTTAGCTAATGTCAAGAAAAGTGATCTCTCAATTACTGGCTACTTCAATAGAGTCAAGAGTCTTGTAGATACTCTATCATTCATTGGTCTTCCGCTTAGAGATAATGAGGTCGCCTCATACATGCTTGCCCGCCTTGGCGAAGAGTACGACTCCCTAGTGACATCAATGACCTCAAAGACAGGGCCCTTTTCTCCGACTGAGCTCTACGCCCTCATGCTCAGATTTGAGATGCACAAAGAGCAGCAGCAGGGCACATTCCAGATCATCGCAAACAATGTGATCCGCTCCAATAATCGGGGTGGCAAGGACAATTACAAAGGCAAAGGAAGAAGCACTAGCAGCCTCGGTGGTTGTGGCAAGCAGACATTCAGCAAAAACTCTAGTACGATGCATGGGAACAGACCTCAATGCCAAGTATGTAGTAAGATGTATAACGTAGCTTTGGCATCTCCGTATGGTGTTGATACAAACTGGTATATGGACTCAGGAGCTACAGACCACATCACTTCAAAGCTCAACAAGATGTCTGTCCGTGACAAGTATCAAGGGAAGGATCAAGTACAAACTACTAATGGTGCAAGTATGCCAATATCTCATATCAGTCAAACTCACCTTCCTGCTTCCAATCGTTTCTTAAACTTCAAAATATTCTACATGTTCCTAGTGCCCACATAAACCTTATCTCAGTATATCGGCTTACATCTGATAACAATGTTTATCTTGAATTTCACCCATACTATTTTCTTGTTAAGGACTGAGCCACGAAGAAGCTGCTTCTTTAAGGAAAATGTGAGAAGAGCCTCTACCCGTTAATGACCTACTCCTCTGCCTTGAGTAAGACATCTTTCATGAGTGTCAAGGTTCCTCAAGATTTATGGCACTGCTGGCTTGGCCATCCTTCTTCAGCAATTGTTGATCGAGTAATTCATTCAAATTATCTTCCTATAATTTCCAATAAAGGCATTCCTCATGTTTGCAATGCCTATTAAGAGGCTAAAAGTCATCAGTTTCCATTTCCTATTTCAAATCATGAATCCTCTTCTCCTTTGGATCTCATCTTATTGATGTATGGGGCCCAACTCACACTTCTGTAGGAGGATCTCGCTACTATGTTAGATTTATTGATGACTTTAGTAAATTTGTTTGGTTTTATCTAATAAAGTTCAAATCAGATGTGGCCCTTATGTTTGCTCAATTTCAACAGCATGCATAACGTTTACTAAATAAGAAAATTGTCTCTGTTCAGTCTAATGGAGGAGGAGAATATCAAACCTTACACAAACTTTTTCAACAAAATGGAATCAAACACCTAATCTCCTGTCCCTACTCCCACCAACAAAATGGGTTAGTAGAGAGCAAACACCGGCACATTGTCGAGGTTGGTTTGTCTCTACTTGCTCAAGCATCCATGCCTCTGAAATTCTAGGATAAAGCCTTCAGTTCTGCTTGTTATCTGATAAATAGGCTACCCAGTCGTGTTATTCAGCATTCTACACCTATTGAAAAACTCTTTGGGACTAAACCCGATTATTCACAGTTAAAAACCTATGGTTGTGCTTGATGGCCATATTTACGGTCTTATAATGCTCAAGAGTTGCAATTTAGATCCAAATAGTGCGCCTTTATTGGCTACAGTCCATCTCATAAAGGGTACAAAGGCTTACACAAATCAACTGGTTGTGTTTATATATCTAGGGATGTTGTTTTTTTATGAATATCTTTCCTTTTGCTGCTGATCACGTTTCTCATACTTGCTCCTTCAGTCAAAATTATGTTCTCCTACCTGTGAATATTACAGTCCCTCCACAGACACAACCTTCTGATACACTTCCTTCCGTGAGTAACCATATGCATGATATTGGTGTTTCTTAGCCTACAACTGCTATACTGACTGTACAGGTACAGATGTTGGCTTCTTCAGTCCATTGAGTCCACCAATTGAGGTTATTGTACAGCCAGCATGTCCTGGTATGCGTACTCGGCTGCAGGACAATATCTAGAAGCCTCGGCAATATACTGATGGAACTGTCAGATTCTCGACCAAGGGGAGAGTAGCATTCACAGCTTTTGTGGTCGAGCCAGCCAGTCATATTGAAGCAATGCAAGATCCACACTAGTAGCAGGCCATGGACACAGAATATGTAGCATTAATGAAGAACAAGACGTGGCATCTTGTACCATGGCAACATGGTTAGAACCTCATCGACTACAAATGGGTGTTCAAATTGAAGTGCAAAGCTGACGACATTGTTGATAGATACAAAGCAAGGTTGGTCACTAAGGGATTCAAACAGAGGTTTCATTTGGATTATTCAGACACCTTTAGCCCGGTAGTTAAACCTACAATAGTGAGACTTATTCTTGGATTAGTTATATCTCATGGGTGGTCTCTAAGGCAGGTTGACATTCAAAATGCTTTTCTGCATGGACACTTAGGGCCCGTTTGGTGCTTTGCAGTGAAAGACTTTCCCTGCAATTACTTTCTTTGTAAGTAACAAAACAATGTTTGGTATGTATAATAAAAATTGTAATTGAAATGCATATAAAGTTAATTCCTTCGTTTGGTATGAATAGGTTTTTATGTAAAGTTATATGCATTCTCAATTTTACCCTTGATTATTCTAGTTAATAAAATTATATATATATCTGTGTGTGTGTGTGTGTGTGTGCGAAAAAGTTAAAATCCCATCACCAAACTCTTGTAACATCAAATGAATTCATTAAAACCATACAGAAAGCTAAAATCTAGTTCTAAAAATATAAAAATTTAACAAAAAAACATTAAAAAGGTAAAAAAATATATATATAAAAAAAAATCTAATGAGTGATCTCTCTTGCCCTAAAGTTTTGGAAAGAAAAGAAAAATGAAGGAATTTTGCTCTAGGGTTTTCATAACCAAGATAAGATAAAGAAAAAAAATTATTTAAATAAGGGTAGTATCAGAATTTCACTTGCCTAATATTTTCACAACCACTGTGTAATCCTTTTCACACCCTTCCCCCTATGATTTTTTTACCTAGTCAAAGGGAAAGTAATTACATGAATATTGTTACTTTGCATAGTTTGTATTAAAATCAAACGTGTGAAAGTTTTTCACAAATTTACTTTCCCTTGCAAAGTTGTTACTTTTTCACATAACAAACGGCCCATTAGAAGAAAATGTTTTCATGAAGCAACCACTGGGCTATGAAAATCTCAAGTATCCTCAGCTTGTGTGCAAGTTAGATAAATCTCTGTATAGACTGAAACAAGCACCTAGAGCATGGTTTTTGAAACTTAGTATACAAGACTTGAGGAACTTGGGTTTACACCATCACAAGCTGACACCTCATTGTTCATTTACAATCAGTATGGAATCACCATCTATATATTGATATATGTTGATCATATTGTCATTGCAAGTTCCTCAGATCAAGCTGTAGAAAAATTGCTCAAGCAACTACACAGAGATTTTGCAGTCAAGGATTTGGGGATGCTGCATTATTTCCTTGGAATTAAGGTTATACAGAAGAAAGATGGCATAACGCTAACTCAAAAAAGGTACATTGGTGATATACTGAGTAGAGCTAACATGTCCAATTGTAAACCTATTTCCACCCCAAGGCATCCTCTAAAAATCTATCAAAAACTGAAGGTGTGGCTCTAACTAAAGAAGAAGCAACAAAATGCAAAAGTATTATTGAAGCCCTTCAGTATCTAATAATAACAAGGCTTGATATAGCTTTTTCAGTAAACAAAGTATGCCAGTACTTGAATACTCCAACTTCACTCCACTGGTCGGTTGTCAAAAAGATATTAAGGTACTTGAAACATACTTAAGATATAGAACTTTACTTCAAAAAGTTAAGCTCCAACTTTGTCAGTGCATTCACAGATTTAGATTGGACTGGCTGTTCCGAGGACAAAAGGTTAACCAGTGGGTTTGATGTGTATCTTGGCACCAACCTCATCTCATGGAGCTTACGCAAGCAACATACTGTTTCAAGATCGAGTACTGAGTCTGGGCATAAAGGTTTGGAAAATGCAACCGCAGAAATTATTTGGATTCAGATGAGGCCACCGTCTTTGTGGTGTGACAACCTGGGTGGAACATATCTTTATGCAAATCCCATCTTCCATGCTTGCACAAAACACATTGAAGTTGACTTCCATTTTGTGCAGGAAAGAGTTTCCAAGAAGCTGCTAAACATCAGATTCATTTCATCTCAGGACCAGACGACTGACATCTTCTCCAAGCCTCTCCCGGTGCAGAATTTTCTGAATTTTAGGCACAATCTCAACCTGAGTTATAAAGGTTTAGATTGAGAGAGAGTGTTGAAATAGTCATGTAAATGTGTATGCGTGCGTTATGTTGTAAGTCCTAGTCTTCAAGACCGAGCGCAGAGTAAAGAACGATAGAGAAGAATTCTCACTGTCATCCACCTGCATGATAAGCTAGTTTTTTAGTGTTACTGTTCATCGTCCAGCATAATATAAATACAAATGACCCGTAGTCTTGCAGTGTGTGGGATTACTTCCAAATATTTCTATCTTTATTTCTTTTCACAATCCCTAGATGATGTGTCCTCATTATATATATGTGGGAATAACTATAGTTTTATTATCATAGATACGTTGAAATATATATTCTAATCAACAATGACTGTTTATGGGTGGATGTAATGAGTAGGGATCTAATGTTTGTGGTTAGCATCGGATTCATGTACATGATAGTGCATTTTAAAAGGGAGGGAGTTGGTTCTTAAAAGAATGGAAATTTTATATCAGCAATGGTAAGTCAACTAGATTTTGGTTGGATGATTGGATCTTGGTGTTAGTGTAAGCCCTAACCCCAATACATTGTATGAACTCTTATTATTTGGATAATTATTATGAGGCACCGTTTTATCTATTATTATTTCTGTACATAGTTAATAAGATAAAATATTCTTGAATATTGGTTCTACTCAAGTTATCAAATGCGTGATTTGGATAGTAAAACCTTGAAGCATAAACTAGAACAATATTCTAAATGTCCCTAGTCTATTATTTTCATGGGAATGAAAATAAATTAAGACTAGTATGTCTTTCATGAGATAGCCTTGTTTTACGGGTCATAGGATATGGGATATCAATCAAAGGATATAAATACATGTTAGGGAACAGTGTATCTGGAACAATCCGTTCTTGAGAACACTACATGGTTGTAAAGTCATAAGTGTTTTTCTCAAGCAATTCTTGTACTTGAATCCTTCGACCTAAAATCACTATGGATCTCGGATGAATCCTTACATACTTTGATTTACGCCTAACGTCATTTGTAACTGAGTGGCAAGTATGGGTATGTTTGGGCATGTCGCAATTCATGCTGAAAGACATGAGTGAAGTGAAGGGATTACCCTTCTTTGTAGAGAGAATGAATATCACCGGCCACTTGATTAGTGAGATTAAGTAGTGCATGGCCACACCCAATGGAAATGATAAGAGTTATCATTTACTTGACCTAGTCAGTTCACTAAGAAATCAAGAAATTAATTAGCATTAAAATAAGGGTGACTTGCTCCATGCCTTATGTTAATTAAGATATTCAGTGGCAAAGGATTGTATGAGATTGCGATAGATTCCGTTAATTCTTGAAATTGACATTCATTTAATATTGGGTAATCGTATTATCTTGCTAGAGAATAATTATGATTTATGAGCGTTAAAGTTGTTTAAGTTCATTGCCAAGGTTAAATGGACCTACAGGATCGTACACTAAGAATGCCAGGAGCAAGGTTCAGTATTTGTTACTTATTGGATCACCTGTTTAGGGTTTTGGTGAAAAACCTAATTAGAATATTCTCTTGTACTACCGTAAATGTGTAGTTTCATCTTCAAAGTTGGCATATCTCCCGTATTAGTTGTGACACCTCATCTCTTAGCAAAGATATTTTGGAGATTAGGTGGGTAGATAATTGTTCCACTTAATTTAAAGTTTTTTTTTTTTCAAATTTATCAATTTTAGTTGCGGTTCACCGCTTTCAACATTGGGGCATTAATCTACCATAGTCTTTCTACTGAGGTTTGAATTTGGTGTCAGGGTTGAATTCTGAAATCATTGTTGAGGTAAATAGCCTGTAAGTAAATCTACATATAAATTTTTGTTTAAATTTTTAAAATTATAAAATTTTCTGTAACTTATGCATTTGGTTTATTTAATTAATTTTCAATTTCTTCTTTATTTGCTTAATTTTTTTATAAAATATTTATTTATCTATTTATTTATTTACTAAAGTAAATTTTCCTTATTTGTTATTAATTAATTTATCTATTTACTATTTTGAGAAATAATCATATTATTTTCTATAAATAGTGGGAGCGTACAATGTTTATGTGCCAAGTTACATTAGATTGCTCGAATAAAAATTTAAGAATTTTGGATTATATTTTGGTGTATTATGTATAAATAATTTCTGTAACTTTTGAAGCGTCTAATTTCTGAATATAGTGATTTTTTTAGCTCCAATTTTTTTTTTTTTAAGATCATTTTCAGTCTCCAAATAAACTATGTTTAAACTCACATTGACCATGCCGACATGAATTTTTGAAAATGAGACTATGGTGAAATAAAAACGATCTCTGATATTCTACCTTGAGTTAGAGAAGATAAATAAATGATCTCTGGTATTTAGTCTCAAGTCACCGAGGATAAATAAATGATCTATGATATTTTGGCTCAGATCCTCGAGGATAAATAATAATCTTTAATACCCATAGTAAATTTGGGAGATATATACATTTATTTTAGAAATCTGATATATTTTGAATTGTAATTTGAATATATATATATATATATATAGACACACACACACTACTATGGTAATTTAAAAACAGTTATGCTTTCGAACTATATTTATGATGGATTACTCTAGTTATGATATATGTAATTTGATATTATTTTACTCTAATATATTTTATGAGTTTTTTTATGCTCTCGTGTATGGGTTTTAAATTATTCTTGATAGTTGAAATTAAGTTTCAAAATTCTCTATGATCCCAAATATATTTAGTGGATTACTTATAGGGCTGCAAAACTAATAAACTTGTTTTTTTTACCCATTTCAAATCAAACTTGATGATAATTTAACATTATTTATCAAGCAATAGGATTCTCTTAGTATAGATGAAGTTATTATTTTCTTTGTACTTTCTCATAGATCTTGAAATTGTTTAGAAACCTTATGTTTTCATAATCCTATTTTATTTTTGGAATTTATGGTTTTGTTAGCTTATATAATTTGCTCTGAGACACATTCTAAGGCCTTGCATGCCTACTAGGTCCATGCCTTGAGGGTATGCACCTGTTTGTCCATGCTCCAGGTCTGATTAGACTATGTTCAAGGGCATGACATTAATGGCAAAACTTTGAGGTGTTTGTCATAGTCTATTTCTTTATTGGAACAAGGGCTTTAGAAAGATGAAACTTAAAAATTGACTCTCTAGTTGCATTATGAAATTGAGAAAATCCTATTTTGAATAGTGTACCACACCACAATTTGCTTGCTGCAAAGACATGTTGAATTAAGATTCGAAGCTCTTTAATCGCATATGTGCATAGAAAAGCTAATAATAGTGCTCACTAGATGATGACTCACTTTGATGACTGATAAGTATAGAAATTGCATGAAATCCTATTACTAATTTGATCTTATTTGTTGTTCAATCCCAAAATTTTACATGATTTCTATATGGATTTCATTCTCCTTATTTGGAGTACTTCTTTCTATTATTTTTCATGCAAATAAGTGGAATTCAACTTCAAATCGACATGTGTTTGATGTGTTTTAGAAGCTAAAACAAGAAGCAAGTTATGGAGGATTATAAAGCAAGAGGGGGATGTAAAGCAAAGAAACAGAAAAAAAAAAATGACTAGCCTGTGTCAATTAGCATGGGTGTGTTCGTTGTTAATGAAGAAATTCAGAAATTAAAATAAAAAAGAAACACAAGCAACCCATGTTACCCAACACCCCTAGCGTATCAAAAGGGAGGGAGGAGAAAAAGAAGGAAAAAAAAAAATAGAGAAGGACGGCAAGGGTTAAAGGAGAAGTGATCTCCAAAAGGCAAGGGAAGCTATCAAAGAGGAACTAAGAGCAGAGAAAGAGAACATCAAGCTTGGATCCACATTGATCCCTAGATCGGTGAGCAGGGATAAGAAGTTTCTTTTCTTTAAAATTTTATATTTTCTTTTCAAATGTTTATATCAGTGTCCATGGGTTGTATCTTGAACATGGAGGAGTAGAACTTTTCTTTCTAGGATTGGGATTAGCCCAAGGAATATAAAAGATGTTATGTTTTGAATTTCTCTTCTTTGTTATTGGTCCATTGATTTTGATTTGGTTTTGAAGCACTTAATGCTTGTGATTTTGAATTCTTTTAATTGCATGAACTTAGGTGTCAAAGGAGGGTCTGAGAGGTGAACTTTGATACTAGAATTTTAGAACTAAACCTGGAACCTTGAATTAAGATTTCCTGAGGATCCATTGGATTGTCACAGAGCTTAAAGGGTTTAATTAGGTTTAATCACCATGAGTGTAGAGATTAGGTTAATTAAGCACCTTGTTATATCTTGAAAGAGAATAGCAACTATTTAAGAATGATCTAGTTTTGAGATCAATTAGACTAAACCGAGAAAAGTTCAAATCAAAGTTTTTACCCTTCCTTGCGGTGAACCCCGATCCTAGGATAATTTAAACTCGAATTCCCTAAGCCATTATCCTTAATTGGCTTTAGCTTTTGTTAATTGTAGCATTTTAGTTTATTTGCTTTAGTTTTTTGCCTTTTTCTCATTCCATATTAGTTTGTTCTTCTTGATAATCTTAAGCGCAATTATTCAGTAATTTATAATTTAGTCCCTATGAGAATGATAAATTTATTATTGTTTGATAACCATGCACTTGCGGAACATATTAATGATCTTAATTTAGGCCTTCACATCTCTAATGTGCTCCCAAGGCATTTTTTTCACCACTCCAGGCTAACACTATTAGAATAGCTTGCCCTAGAGCTATGTAATCTTTCTGCTTTGCTTTTCTTTCTTCAAGATACTATGCAAATATATATGAGAAAATGTAGAATGGGAGCGTAGAATGGGAGCGTTCTATAACATCCCCAGTTTTTGAAAAGGAAGTGAGAGAAATAAAATGAGAGAGATAGGAAAAAAGTGGGTGTGTAACAGTAACACATATATTGTACTGCCAAAGAACGGGTGGGTATGGTGTTCTAGTTGGTTTATATAAGTTAAACTGTATGTATAGTAGAAATAGAGTTTAACTATTGTAATTGATTAAAATACTGTACATATTTGATTGAACAGTTCAGATCAAAATACTGTACAAACCATTTTTCATTGATTAAAATACTGTACATATTTGATTGAACAGTTCAGATCAAAATACTGTATAAACCATTTTTCATTGTGCTACTGGTATAGCATCACAAATGAAATAGATGATGAAGATGGAATAAAGGTAAGCAGTATATATATATATATATATATAAAGTAAAAATCATATGAACAAATCCCAACCATAACATAATTATTGATAAAATATAAAATTCTTGTTTTCTTGCACAAACTATTTCATTAAATATAACAAAAGTTAAAATATGGAAATTTAAAAAAAAAATTATCTCAGAAAGTGGAGCATTTTACATATATATATATGAGTACAGTATGTGGTCCTCAGTCCTCCCTGAATTCAAAGGGGTCATCATCAAACTGAAAAAATATTAAAAAACAATAGAGGGGTTCATTTGCAATATTAGAAAAATCCCTTCCGAGGACTTGAAAGAGAAATAACATAAAATCAAGGGGCTGGTTTGCAAACTCTCTAATTCTCGAACATCCCCAACTTGGATCAGAAACCCTAGAAAAATTAGCAGACGATTGGAAGTTTCAAGCCAGGTTTAGCTGAATTCATTGTTGTTTGTCAATTTTTTTCCTATTAATTCAGTTCTTTGATTGATTAGAACTTAGTTTGGTGTTTGCTATGGAATTGCATTGTTTGATAAAGATGATTTTTGAACAATTAATTCTCGTTGTTAATTTATTTCAGGGTTTTGGAGATCTTCAAGTTTCACATGAGCATGGATTCTCTTCAAGTTGATAGCTTTCCTGTTGCCCATAAGAATTTTTCAGTAAATATTAAGGTTTCTTTGAAAGAACTCTGTTAAAAATTAAAATGTTTGCATTTTAATGCTGTATTTACTGCTTTATATTGCAGTGTTCTTTTAAATGTATTCTTATCTGTAACTTTTTTTTATTATTATTTGGTGGCATTGAAAGTGAATTTATGCTGTACATTGCTTAGTTTCATGTATTTTTAGCTGGATTTTTGTTTTTGTGGCATTGTAGGGGAACAAAACAAACATAGTGATCTGCAAGTATGATGATAATTTTCTGGTTAGTTACTTGACCTTAACATAATCAAATTTCGGTAATTTAGCATCTACTTGCTTGAATGATGCTCACTGTGAAAAAATAATTCAGGTATTGGTAACGCAGATAGGATCGATGGGAACTATACTTCATGCTAAGTAAGTATCTTTATTCAGTGATCTTTCTTTCATCAGGGTTCAAGGTAGAACACTTGTATGAGCTTTATCTTTGATCAAACTGATAAAAAGATGGCTTGTTTGGTGTATTCTCTTGAGCAAGTGGACATTCAGGAATTCAGAAAAGTTTTGGTTTTTTTTTTTCTTTTTTTTTTTGCGTCGAATTGTTTGGAATTATTACTCTTCAATCTTACCTAATTGTGAATAATTGAGAGTTAGGACTGTATCTTGTTAGTTGGAGGTCTGAAGAATTTGATTTAGATCTAATCGATAATCATCACTATCTTGTAGTTGTAAAAGTAGCCAAAGGTGAGTTCTGGTTTTCGCCTTTTGGATTGTGCGTGCTGGTTCAGCAAGCAATTATATAACTTTATAGCACATCGATGATAATCAGTGCACAATTTGCTGTTTGTTTTTAACAAGAGTAAATGTTCCACAATTGTTTATGGTAAAGAAAAAAACATCATCTTGTTTGTTAGGAAAGAGGAGGGGATGTCTGTTGAGCCAAATTTCAATATTTCGGTAATATTCGGCAAGCGAGATGAGGTAAGATTATCATACTTATCTGAATATAATGAATGGAATGAGGAGTCTTCAGAAACTAGAGAATTTGAGATCTCTGAAATTTTATTTGCAGCCATTACTTGTTGCATGTGCCCGCCAACTGATCGAGCATATCAGGTTCATTTTCTTGTTAATTTTGATACCCAGTTCTGTAAAAGCTTGTTAGAAATAATAACCCTAATCAATCAACCATTGTTGGTTGAATCTTAAATTTTTATGTTGTGCTTGATTTTCATTTAGTTTTTTTGCAGTAACTCTGGCTCAACAAAACCCTTGGTGTTGTCGCTTGGTCTGAAAGACCATTCTCCGGTAACTTATCTATATATCACTATTTTATCGACTGCATGAACTGTGAGAATTGTTTGTGTTCATTATTATTATTGCAGGGGACTTTGAAAGATATCATTTCAGTTGTTACGGAGAATTTCATTTATTGAAAACAAAAGCGATGAACCTCATTGAAGACTATTACTGTATGAGAAATGTAGTAAATCAAAGAAATTATGTTGGATTTGCAGAAGTTGATTGTATGAGAACCGAATAGCTTGTGCCTTTTCTGTTAATGAAAATATAAAACCTGAAGATTTATTATGTATTGTGCATTGAATTGATTTTTTTATTTTTAATACATTTTATTACTTTTTTAATTATTTAATGGGCCCAATATTAGTTGGTATAATAGTAAACATAGTCCCACATCGGCTGTTTACATGATCTACAGCTTCTTTATAAAGATCCAGCCAAAATTGATTAGCGTGTTCGTTGAAAGGAGAGACGGTTGGCATCTCCCCTGACAGGGACGGGAACAGCCTTCGGGCTTTTCTCTTTACCACACATGGTTAAGGCTACCCCACCACTCCCATCATGGTTGTGGAGGATCTTATCCAAATTTTTTATTTATAAAAATAAAAAAAAATAAATTTTATACATAAAGATTTAAAAATAAATAAATAAATAAATAAGCAAGAATAACTAGCAAATGTTAGTTTTTCCTTTTTTTTTTTCTTTTACATAAATAGAAAAACCAATCAATCAAAAATATTACACAAATAAATTTATAACACTCCGGGTTATTATTTATTTTAATAATATACAACAACAAATAATTAGAACCAACCGTATCAAGAACCAAAACACAAGATAGCCAAGCTTTGGTTCACATTTTGATCCCTTTAGCCAAGGGCTCATTGGTACGTAAATGACATTGGCTTATTGCATCAACAGGCTGGTAACTCAACAAATAATAGCAATTTATTAACTCGTCGAACCATTACGTTCTCTCCCCATCAACATCTTTAGTTGTTAGTTATCTTCAGTAATAAATACTTCCTTTCTCCGTCAACGGTTATAACTGTTGTTTGAAGCACCTTGACACTAAATAGAACTTCCTCAGAGAGAAGGGATTGTCATTCCCATTTATTGTATTCATCAAGCTACAGTTAGTTTCAGCCGTGGGACTACATTCATGGATTGCAGTTCCTGGAAAAGAACAAAAATCATCTTTAATTTATCAAGTGCTCTTCAAACGTTTATGGAGAAATGAAAGATCTGATAATGATGCTACCAACTTTTAAAGCTGTGCATGATCTTCAAACCCAGTTTGGGACATAATATTATGATTGGCATGAGTTATATATATATATAATACCTGAAACAGGAGCTTGCAGGCATAAGGTAATTTCATAGTTGAAATGTTATCACCATTTTTGCACATTGAACAAAAAGCAGTCTTCAGCTTGTAATTATAGTAACCCAGTAAGCCACATTTTCTGCAGACCTGGAGAAAAAAAAAAAAAAAACAGATCTGAATCAAATAGTTTCATGGTGTTGTGCATGTGTCATATTTGCAACTGAAGAAATTTGTTGGATAAATAAAGCCATGGGAATTTAACATAAATTTACTGAGTGAAAATAAAAAGTACGGTCATTGTAAGTGTTATAGATCTTAAGAACAAATAGTTACATTTTGTCATGGCAGAAATTCAATGAGATATTATAGCATAAACATTAACAAAAAAAGTACAAAAAAAAGAAAAGTTGAATTGAGCAAGATATACTACTCAAAATACGACAGTTATATTTCTTCAGATTACTTGCATAATCTATGATACAAAACTACCCCAAGCAGTGCACAAATGAGTGAACACACAGACAGTGTAAAGATCAACTAAATAAATTCTAAACATATAAGAATTATATTAAATGTCCAAGAAAATTCATGAAGAGTCAAGAAATGAATGCTGAAAAAGAAATTTGTTTGTCACCTGAACTTGGTAAGGGTCACTTGATAACATCAATCGTTCAAAGAGTATCATGCTTGTACCATATGCTATCAAACAATCACGCTCCATTTCTCCCAAGCGTAATCCTGTGGATTAAACATAATTTTAAGTTCCCAACATTTATTCTCCTCTCAAACCCCACTCCCTTCAAATGACAATCAAAAGCATTGATCCCATGCCAGTATATAAACTATTGGTTATGCTGCAATCTACACAGACCTCCATCACGACTTCTTCCTTCCGTGGGTTGTCTGGTGAGTGTCACACGAGGTCCTTTAGCACGAGCATGCATCTTATCAAGCACCTACAGTGAACACAATGGCATAAGCAGGGATTAGAAACTATCCTCTGAGATACTGACATATGAGTTCAGCATCAATAAACTGCAAAATGGATTAATATGAGATTAAGAAATCATGGATTCCAATTTTTTTTTTTTTCATTAAAATATTATATGAATCATGGCTAAAATTAATCTTCATGACCACATTAATGCAATGTAAAAATGGCAACACTGTGCAAATCTTTAAAAATTAGTAACTCAAGCTAGTATTCAGAAATTAGGCTGAATGCTAACAGTATATTATCAGGGAAAACTTTCATTATCCTTCCTGATAGACATGGCCATTTGGAACCGAAACCGTGGAACCGAACCAAAACCGAACCGCCAAAAACCGAAACCGGAACCGTAAAAACCGTAACCGTCCTAAAACCGGAACCTGAACCTTCATACAAGGTTCGGTTCCGGTTTCAAAATTTGAAAACCGTGGAACCGGCGGTTCAAACCGGCGGTTCAACCGTCGGTTCCAATTAAATCAAAATATTATATATATTATATAAATAATTTCATGGACTCATGATATCTATTATCTAATTAGGTTTGAGTCGTTTGACCATTTGAGTCATGTGATATGCAATAACCAAATTGATTAGGTATGAATCGTCTGATTGTCTGATCTGATTCATTTGAACAATTGACTTGAACAATTGAACCGATTGATTAAATTATTAGAAATTTAGGAGTTAGAACCATTAGTAATTAGCTAGCATTAGCCATTAGGACGATGATGCAAACAATTAGACATTACGAAAATATGGGAAATGTGTATAATAAAAATAAAACAAGTACGTGGGCTTTGATTCCCCGGGAGGATACGTAGGCAACTTGATATAATTAAGTTCAAGCCCTTTATTTTTTTATTTCTTCTCCTATTGTTTGTTTTAAATTATTAATATTTTTATTTTTTTAATAAACTATTGTATTAAATTAATTCTTGTGTTTTTGTGTTCATTTTAATTTGAAATATTGGATTATTTAGTTAAAAAAAAAAACCCCCCGAACCGTATGAACCGTCAAACCGGAACCGTTAAACTGAACCGCCAGAACCGGAACCGGAACCGAACCGAACCGGAACCGCCAAGAACCTTGCTTAGGCGGTTTGGTTCCGGTTCAAGATTTCTTTGAACCGGAACCGGCGGTTCCTGAACCGTGGCCATGTCTACTTCCTGACACCTGCATATTAGCTATTTAAAACATGTAATTTGAACATGCTATACCAAACTACAGATAAAAATTGCACAAGCATTATAGTAGAATCCTGAATCTATGATTATGGATAGAAGTTTATGCAATAGTTGAGGCTTCACCATGTGCTTCAATTTTTGGTAATAAATAGGCCCCATGAATATATATGCCTGAAGAGGATAACCTGTGATCCCTGAAAGGTGCAAGAAAAGAAAAGGCTTAAATTAGTAAATGGTGAATATATATCCAAAATAGGAATAAGATACAAAAGGTAACAACTGAAGTGGAATACAGAAACACGCCTCAAGAAAATACCCAGAAGAGGAAGAAGATACAAGAGGGCAAACAGTTTCCACATCAAAGAATGAAAATCTTGTCACACGCATGCTTACCTTTGGTTTGGAACTTTTAAATATTAATTCAAGCTTCTTGTTCTAAATGATTGTTTAGAACATAAGCTACCGTGTGGAATGCGACCTATATAAGACAAGGCCCTACTGATTAGGAAGGACTCTTTATAATACCTCAGCAGGCCTTTAAAAAAATAAAAATAATGAGCAGATGGCTCTGATTAATTAATTTTGATGCTCCACTTCTAGCATCAATGTCAAAAAATGGAGAATTCATAAAATGTGCTTCTTTCTTCAATCATTCATTCAATAGATGTGATTCCTCAGAGGTGGGACCCGGGACATTGAGTTTGATTGCCCTACACAAAACACTGATTTGTTGCAAAATCGTTTCTTAATTCTATTCTTCCTTTCCTTAGAAGGGCCAGACAGACAGCCTATGTTTGTAGCTTAAACCATCACTTAACATATTAAAACATAATCAATAGAGAAGCTCTATATAGAAAGTGACCTATCATACTAAAAATAAAATATTTGAAATTAGTTACACAATGCCAAACATAAGCACATTTTCATGTCCAAATTAGGGTTTCAGGTAATTTTCTATCAACAGTAAATTAACTTTCAGGAGTTACAGCAAGCATTCTTAAAAAATGCCAAATAGGACAATTTCAAAATTGAACAAAGAACCAAGGGAAAAAGGTAGAAAAGACCTTTTCAAATAACTGTATACACACCTTGCTACTACATCTTTTGCAAAACGCCTACCTACCTTGTGCAACCCACTCAAATGAAACAAAATTATAATGAAGTCCAACTTCTGTATCATCTACCCAACGGGATTTCTCTAAAACTTCTGTATCATCTACCCAACGAAATTTCTCTAAAAAGCCTAGTTCCAAAGATTATTGGGCTTCATAAACTCATCCGCGTAATCCTAATGTGCAAAAAGAAGTTTCAACACCATAAATCATTTTTTTTGGAACAGGTTGATAAAGAAGTGAACCTATACTCTTGAAATGTGAAGAAACAATAAATATATTGGACAATTATGCTGTACATGCCCGTTCAACAATATTCAAGAGCCAATAACATGCAATGTTGCTCTACATTAAGTTGGTTTCCAGATAAATTTTACTCGGAATATAAAAGGTTGAGTCAGGGAGTATACCAGAATATAGGAAATCCTTCCCGCTATAGCTAAATCCATGCTTCACAAGGGTGGCACTGACATTTAGCAGAGTATCATAAAAACCACTTCAAATAAGGAAATATAATACAAAAGAGATCAACATACCTTATGTCTTCAACCTTGTCTGCGTGGCCACTTGGCTCCCCAAAGGCACTTCCATAATGAAATCTTCCACATGAAACTCCAGCTTTGCTACCAAGAAGCTCTATCATTTTTCCTACCGTCATTCGGCTACAGATAATAATTTTGAGATCTTAGTGCAAGAAATAGTTAACCACAAGTACCAAGAAAAAAGGCCTAGCCAGGTCATAGGCTCCATAACCAAGATAATTGGCTGTAAAGGAACAAAAGAAGATAGAAATGCCAATAAATGAAAATTTAAAACAATTCAGTCATGCTTCAAAACATTTCAATCATGTAAGTTCAAATTTGCAAATGCTTCCTTTGATCACCTTCCCGTCAAAGACTACATAGTATAATATCAGGGCAGGATCACTTCAACAACGATAAGATTCAGTGATAGGCACAGGCAGGCCAATTACACGGGTTTGTCTTCATCCAAAACCATTACCACAAGTGTCACACACTATGTGCTTCTATATACATATAATTTCCAATTACATATTTCCCACAATTAAAACTGTAAGTATGATACTGACATGTCTACTTGCCTAAGTACCAAATAAAGGTGTGCATAAACTATAAACCGAAACCATAAAGTAAAATTCATTTTAAAACCTAACTCAAAAGTTCACATAATGGACTCAACACGAATGACAGATCCAAGTGTCTATGTTTCTAGTATGCGTGTATGCTGTAGCTTTATCAGCAAAGCATGAAATATAAATCAAATTGTTATCGTCTGCTCAAACATGTGTAAGATGATACAAAGAAAGCTTTCCTTAAGATCTTTTTGTTAAAAAAACCTCATGGTGGTCCCTTTAAATTGTTGCCAAAGAACATAATGGCATTAACTCATTGAGCATCAAAAGAAATGTCTGTCAGGTTATAGTCCTCATGGGCTTAAACCTTTCAAATCTACAAACAAATCATACTTTCACAGACCTTTCAAATCTACAAACAAATCATACTTTCACAGGTATAAGGTCATTTACAATTATGTATTGTTGGCTTCAGACGCATGTAAACAGGGCACACTACATAACTGAGATAAAGATTTTATCCAAAAACCACCCACAACACCTTCTCAATCCATTTAATGTTAAATGTATCAGACTAGGAATTTGATGATTAAAATAAGGGTAAAGGACCCAAAGGTCTTGGGCATTGGTAAAGGACCTAAAGGTCCTTGCAAAGTTGCAAATACCCATTCAGGACCCTATAAGTTTCTCGCACCCAATAAATATCTACTTTAAAACAAAATACCTACTCACCTCTAATTTTCTGAATTTACTATTCTACCCTTAATATATTCTAATTTTTCATCCTCCTTGCCCATCCAGCAGGGTCGCCCCGATCCCACAAGCACTATCAGCCATGACCTTGATCCCTGAGGTCAGGAAGAGCTCATGGGGCTCGCCTAGCACAAACAACTAGCCACTAGGCTGGTCAGGCGTGGGGTGAGAGCCAATGAAGGAACGCAGGAAAAGGGAATGATAAAAAGTAGAAGTGTGATTTCACACAAATTAATTTTTGAAAAAAAAAAATTTTAGGGTCTGAAAAGGTAGTTAACTTTTTCAAAAGGATTTGATGGTCATATGCAACTTCGAGAGTCTTAAGAGTTCCTTTCTTCTTAACATAAGAATGCAGATAGCAAAGCATAAGAATAAGACATGAATAGCAGCTGGATTCAAACCTACATTAGTGTAGTGAAACGATCAGAAAATTGTTCGTCAAAATAAAGACTCGCAGGGTAAGTGATTGTAGGTAGTGGCCACTGACAAATTACACTGATCACAGACATGGATTAAGTCTACAAATAAAAGAATAGCCATTGGATCCTAACAGTAATTTGGTTCATAAGCATGAAAAGAACATGATCTGATTATACCTGGGATATCCATGTGGATTCATAATTAAATCGGGGCAGATGCCACGTTCAGTGAAGGGAAAATCCTCCTGCTGAACAATGGTGCCACATACACCTTTCTGGCCATGTCGACTGCTGAATTTATCACCCAACTGTACAAGTGATCAAATAATGAAAAGACAAGCCTATCTAACAGCAATGCAACATAATGAAAAAAATGAAAGCCACCAACTTCAGGCCTTCGTGTGTGACGAACAATAAATTTGATGCACAGTTTTCCATTTGGATCAGAGCTGAGGAGTACACGATCAATGACAGTAGTCTCCCCTTCAGGACCTTTGTAAGTAGCATTGGCAGGCCTATAATCACTGCATGCACATATGAGCAAAAGACTGCATTAGCATCATTAGTACACGTAATAAAGGGTAATAGAAATACAAGAGCACCAACATTGGAGTTCCAGAAGGGTGGCGATCCCCTGTATTTTTTGGGGCATATTTGTTCACAAGAACATCATGATTGCGGACTATCTCACCAGGTGCAGCTATTCCATCATTATCCAAAATCTGTAAACAAAATATGAGTAACATCAAAGAGATAAATAATTAAGTCAAAATACTTGAGAGAAAAGATAACATAGGAATAGACGACGCTATAAATCATTACATAAAGGTCAGATTAAACTATTAACTTTAAACACATGGTAAATGATTAACAAGATGCCAAGGCTTTGGCCATTCAAAAATGAATATTAAAACAGCATGCACATCATAACAATAGTATTGATGACTTTACCTGCATGGTTGACTTCCTAGAAGAAGGATCCGTATCAGGGCGTACTATTTTATCACGTGCCCCATTGCTATAGATTTCATTGACACATGAATACCTGGTAAAATGCAATATTAAAAAAGAAAGAAAAACTTCCTAAACAAGAGGAAATTGGTCATTTGTTTACAAGCTACAAACAAACAATTTCCTGAATAAAAAAAAAATTGATTCGCAAGCATCTCAGGTAGTAGTAAAAAGATGAATCTTATCAAGTACTTTTTCATTGCTATACAACGACCAAATCCACGGTCAAGTGATGACTTGTTCATAACTATGGCATCTTCAATATCATAACCACTATAGCTCATTACAGCAACAGTGGCATTTTGTCCTGCTCCAAGCTTATCAAAACCAACCTGGAAAAGAATTACAAGTTAAATCAAAATTAACCTGAAAAATTATAACAATCCTTTATAATAAAATACAAACCAACTCTATCGTCTTTGTCGTCAGCAAGGGACATTGTGGGTATACAAGCAGGTAAAGCAGAGTGTCTGCACGACAAAGCTGCAAGAGAACACATAACTCAATATCCTAATTATCAATGTAAAGCACCAAAACAAAAAATGTGGAAACTAAAGATCATGACAATGCCGGAAGAAGTAATCAATTTTCGTTTTGGCTTCAACATTCACATTGACAGATCACACTTTAGGTTTCTTATCATTGGAGATTTATTAAAAATAAAAAAAAGGAAAAGTACAAAAAAAACCCTTGTGGTTTCCGAGTTTTGCAAAATAAGGACAGAAGATTTTTTTTTTCGATTCTATGTCGTGTGATTTCCCAAATTTACAAAAAAAGGAAAACCATCAACAGTGTTAACCTTTTCATTTTTGGTAGGGGCAAAATCGTCCATTCATGTAAAAAAACCACTTTATGGCATAAAAAACATGATTTTTTAACATGATTTTGTTTGATTTGTGGAATTTAAGTTTTTTTGTTTAGTGGAATTTTGGGAGAGATAAATAAACATAAAAAAAATATAAATTTTTAGGTCATACAAGTCGATTTTTAAATGAAATGATGATTTTGCTCAAGTGAGTTAACATTGTTAATGGTTTGGTAACTGTTTCTTCTTTCTGCAAATTTGGGAAACCACATGTCATAGAATAAAAAATAAAAAATCCTAGATCCTTATTTTGCAAAACTCGAAAACCACAAGGGTTTTTTTTTTTTTGTACTTTTCCACACAAAAAAAAAGATTGGTTAAAAGAATTAAAGAATACAAAAATGCACATGAAAATGAGCTGAGATCATCAGATATGCATAATTGGAATCATAGGATAGTGATCTTAATCTAATTACATTTAAATCATAATCAAGCTATGCATGTTGGCACACAATTTTTGTCCAATTGGCTTACGTTGGGGTCTGCTACCAACCAAGGCATAAGTATATTTATATTGTAATTTCTACCAATACTTGAAATTCACACTTCTCTTACACAAAATCTTCTTGTGGCCATAATTTGTGTTTGTTAGATGCAAATCAAGCACATTCCCTAGGCCTAATTCAACCCCAAAGCATGAGTTTAGAGTATAAAAAACCCATGCTTACATACTCACATAACCATATTTACCAACATGACCGACGTGAGGCAATTTCTCCTTGATTCATGCTTATTTATTTTTCATCTAGCCACATTACAAAAATTCAACCCAAACCAAACTCTTCAGTTAATTTATTTTTGTTATTTAGAAACCCAGCACTGACCCATCAGCATCATCATCAAATCAGTCGGAAACTGATATAATTTAATTAGATATTATGTAGAAAGCAGAATTGAATAATTACTTCTCTGAGGCATTCCCAATATACATACCAAACATGAGAATTCTATATAAACCAACATTGTTTCATTAGGTTAAAACCCTACCTGGTTAAATAGTCTTGGCATGGTTCAGGCCAGATTAAATACTAACGAGTTATTTGGCTCAGTTGAAATTGGATCAGGTTTTTTAAAAGCCTGAACATAAGCTGAACTGAACTAATATATTTCTAATTTGTAGACCAAACTGAACTGAATGATATATAAGCCCCAACAGGATTCATTTTTCAATGAACACCAGTACACATTTCAAACAAACCAATAATTACCCAAGCTCTGATGCAATAACACATTTAGCTTATAGAATGCGAGATTTAGACATATATTTATATTCATATTTACTAACTTAAGCAATATGGGGTTATTAGTTATCTAACATTGTCAAGATCTAATTATGTGTGAATAACGCAAGTAACACAAATCAAGGTTTTACCACAGTTGTTTATAGTTATTTATATTGTAATGGAAATCCTGAATTTGATATATTCCAAAACCGTATGCCCTCATTAATGTTAATTAATGGTTGATTAAGTTATAGCAAACTGAAATCAAGCAAATGAGCAAATAATATGTTCCAACTCGAATCCTTATTCAGTCCAAGGCCTAAGCAAGGTCTAGCCATCCAATTGATGAGATTATAACAATCTAGCTCATTATAGCTTGTTGAGGAATCTTAATGTAGAAATTACAGCCTACTGACTAACCACGATACATCTTCAATAAAAATTAGAAAGACTTTACTTCTCAGGATAAACTCCACAATTCTTCAACTGCAAAGAAATTTAAAAATAATACTCATGCGTTCACCGGTCTTACCTGGTTATAGCCAATATTGCCCATTGCCTGCTTTCCCATAGCACACTACCATAAAATAAATCAACAGAATTAGATACTGAAGATGTATTTGGCTTCCCTTTAAGGCATGTCTGAAAAGAAAAAGAAAAAAAAAAAAAAATAGCATACCTGATATGTATTCCGAGGAGACTGATTGTGATGAGGAAAAGGAATTAGTCCAGCACAAACCCCTAAAATCGTAAATGGTTCAATCTCTATGTGTGTTATATTGCTTTTGTTAGCATCCTTTTCATTGTCAGCATCATCTTTATCAATATCACCCTCATAGAGAGCAATCTATCAGAGAGAACATTCCAGTGTTCAATAAAAATGACAAAAATCATCAAAAGGTATAATGGAAAAAGATATGTTCACTAACCAAAGCATTGTTCTCTTCATTAACATCCAGATATTCTATTAGTCCTTCATGGAGAAAATCATCAAAATTACGAACACCCGCCTATAAAAAGGTGAAATGCGTTAGAGAGGAAATGTTCATTCAAAATTAGTGGAACAACTAGCAAACTATCAAATGCAAACCCGCAATTCTTGAATATGGTGCTCCTTTATCCTTGATACACCCTTGTCAGCAATTACAAGAGGTCTACAAACTCGACCACCATCAGAAGCAACATAAACACAACGCTGTATCACATGGTCAACAAGTTAAAACTAACAAAATGGACAAAATACTTAAGGAACTTAATAATAAAAATACATTAAATGACAGAAGTTATGAGTTTTTCGGTAATGGCATCAACAAAAGCGACTTCAGATTTTGATAATATTATGAGAACTAAGTAGAAAGCCACTAAAGAAAAAATACTTTCAAATGCCAATTTGAACATCAAGCACTCATATCTCAATAAAAAGGTCAAGCAACATACCATATGAATTACAGTTTCAAGTCATTATCAGAAATTTATATTAAGTGTTGTAGTAAAAAGAACCAAAAACTAACATAGTACTCATAAAGAAGTGAAAAGTACAAATTGTATTGTATTGGAAAAATAAGCGCAAAGAACCTTTCCTCTGGCTATACTCAGCTTTTACTACAATCTTTTAGTTTTTTTCCTAAGATTCTACTCACTCACTCCTTATTTAGCAAACAAGTAAATAAACTCTAGTATTTCATTTCGATTCTTAGGATTTTAGAAACTGAATTCTGATTTAGGAAATTACGGCACAGCATCCTTTGTCTTCTCTGTCAGGGTCTTCTTGATCATGCTTCTTCTAAGTTACCCAAGTACAAGCTAATAATACCTATATGCATTTGATATACTTAACTAATCTTTCAGATGAATCACATTGTTTCATGGATCAGGTACAAAGAAAGCATAAGATAATGAACCCTACAGAAGAAATCCTTTTTTCTTGTCATGCATAGAAAGTTAGATACTTCATCCTAGAATTTTTAGAAACTAGCTATTGATTAGGAAATTAAGATAATTCATACTTTCACTTTAAGAATTTATTTTCTAACAGCTGCTTATTGATCATGCTTCCACACATTATAAAACATTTTTAAGAGATTAGTTATTCAAATAAATCTTTTTAATAATTAATGTTAGATTAGTATCACTATATACCTATTATTATTTTAAAAAATAATTTTAAATTTTAAAATATTTAATTTTGATTAGTATTAATAAAATAAACATTGTGTCAAGTCACACACAAAAAAAAAAATCCCTCTAACCTACATTTGAAAATATTCCATTTAATTCTACCCTCTCCAACCTGACATCCCCCACAAAGAGAGGGAGAGAGAGATAGCACTAAAGAGAATAAGACCTAAGGAGAAAAGATTGTGCTAGAAAATACAATATAAAGACTTTGAGCACCAGAAACATCAAACAACAATACATTAATACTAGCTTGCAAAAAGATGGATGCTCTCAACAAGTGCTTAGCCTACTAGGCCTCATAATCATACGTTAATATCACTAGTAAAACAAGGGTGCTTGTACAAATAAAGGTTCATCCCTGCTGCAACAAATAATGAAATAATAAGATGAAAATTTCAACAGAAGTGAATTTTTAGACCAGAAGAAGATAGGCTACCTGTTTATCATTCACAAAGACGCTAACAAATTCCCCAATTTTACCCAACCTACGCAACTTTCTAAGAGCACCGGCAAATCTCTGTACATTGGAAACAAAAGAGGATGTGAGAAAATATTACAAGATCCCAGAAAACTAACACAGCAAGTATTGAAAATTGAGATACCCGTGGTTGCCTGTGTTTTCCAAGAATTAGTCCATTCAATATAACAAGAAATGAATTTGGTGCATGGAGCTCCTCTCCAGAAAGAAGAGCCAAGTCTTCAACACCTAAACTATAGCACTAACACATGATTGACAGAAAAGATTAAAAACATTAGTTCAGAGCAGCATGTCTGCCAATAGAGAGAAAAAAGAAAAAGAAAATATATATATATAGCCATCTAGTGACTGCAGCCATGGAAGTTAAAGACACTGATATTGTTTAGTCGAAAATAAAAACACATGCTTCCACGATCTCTAACACTAATATTGAATATAAAAAATAATTGTACCATTTCCAAGTTATCGGAGATATTAAGCATTTCCCTCGTACTGAAAATAAAAGGCTGTCCCTAAACTTGAATTATAGCAAGTTCTCAAATAGCTAAATTTTACCATATATGCATCTCTCAGCTTCCCAGATTTCTTGTGCATTGAAAGCTAATAAACATCAAAATGTACAAGAAAACTAATTTGCTCAACCAAATATCAAAAACATTTCATCTTACGGTTTGTTATGATGTAGACAATAACTGCAGGTGATTTCTTATTTAGAAACATTATAAGTGTCAGTTTACAATTTATATCTGTGCATGCATTAAAACATAAGAATAGCATCTGGTTATGTCAATTTCTATTCATAAATACCAATAGGCAAGTATTTTCAGTAGTAGAATATAGTGTATATGTGAAGGCAACATTGTTACTGTTACTATGGGAAGTCTTAACATCAGGATGCATAATGGCTTATGGCAAATGGTTTTCATTTGTTTCACAAATAAATAGAAGATTTATGGATGATTCACTCACTCACATAACTACAACAGAACATAGCATTTCAAAGAAACAAAAGACAAGCACATCAATTCTCAATGAAACAAAAGGCAAGGAAAATTTGAAGCATAATACCACAGTATGAGAAAAAGGCTAGACAGTATAAACCAACAATCCATTGACAGGATATTGAACATATAAAGGGGAAAACGCAGAAAAAGAATATTGCCAAAACATTATGACTAAAGGGAAAAATGAAGAGGGAAGTCGGGACACATGATGCCACGGAAATTTAGGAAAAAAAAAATACTTCACAGATTACAATATTAAGTTTTCACGACAACTTGAATTAAGGATAGAAATAAAGAAGAAAGTCAGGAAGACACAACTACACTATAAATTTAGATCAAAAACATCATAGAGTTCATTTTGCCCTGAATTTGCAGTGTCCACATACACATACAAGACCAGAGGTATGATAAATTCAAACTTATGCAGTTAGAATATGACTGAATCCATCAGCACCTAGGCCAATAGACAAAGTTCTAGATGTATTCTAGAATGTCTAGACACTGCAAAGGATGTTGGCTTAGATCTTTGCAGATAATAGTGGCTCCAACAAAAAGCAAGCACATCCTTTTCTTACATGTTGCAACTATGGAACAAAAGATGAAAACCAGAGAAATCAGCAGTTTCAACATAAAGCAAGGCATTGTTTCTTATATGTTCACAACAATTGAAAGAAAGAGACATACCAGAGATATCAGAGGACCCTCCTCATCATCCGTTGTGACATGGGTCATTAAAGCTAAATTTTTAGTCAGTCCACAAGCTTCTCCTTCAGGAGTGTCACATGGACAGAGCATTCCCCACTAACAACAAGAATACTTGTTTTAAGATTTCAATCTGATAAATTTACAGGACCACAAAAAAAAAATGAAATTGTCAAATGACTATCATGCAATTCACTGACCTGGCTTGGTTGCAATGCTCTTGGTCCACTTACTTTCCTGGTCTTCTCAAACTGGGGAGATATGCGTGTCATGTGGCCCAACGCTGCAATAAACGACAGCCTTGAAACAACCTGAAAATATTATAGTGTCTAACAATGCAATGAATATTTATTTTTTAAAAAAATTGATTTTAGGAAAGAAGATGGCTACCTGAGAAACACCTTTTCGGTGCATCTTGAAACGCTTTAAATCCCAATTTCCAGTTGAAATGGCTTTCTCTAAACCGTTGGTTATCATATCTTGCTTTAATATAAATGAAGGCTGCATAAAAAAATAGCAATATTATTGCATACAAAAAATAAACCAGAATGTTTCAGAAACAAATCCTTGTTTAAAGAGCAGACACTCAATGTCAAGGAACTCGCTAGGAAAATTAAAATAAACCATCTAGAAAAAAGCTAAAAGTCATGACGAAAATTTAGACTTAAAATTGTGTAAGCAAATAGTAAGTTTACAACAATAAGGTGGTCCAAGTTGCTTCAACTTGCATAAAAGTATTACAAGTTCATTCAAACTTACTTGAAACAGATGAAAGTGAGAGTGATGACTAGTATTCTCATATGCTTTGTTCAGAAGATCCGCAGCACAGGAATTCATAGATTTGAATAAATCCTATAAAACCACACTGGTTAGTAAGTTGTCCAACCAAATATATATAAAACAGGGTGGTTAGATTAACTATAGAAGTCACCTCAAAAAGCAAAGAAATAAGTTGCCCAGACAGTTCCAATCGCTTGTTCCCAACATAATCCTGATAGGCAGGGGAAAAAATATCAGCTATGAGATGAAACAACTATGACAGTTCTCAACAGTGGTTAATTTTATAAAGACGTTTACAATCCCAATATAATTCTCATAGGCAAGGAAAAGGACAATGGTATTTATAAATATTACTAAATTTTGTATCAGCATTTACCAATTCGTAAAGATAATCCACAAGTTACAAACACCCCAACCACCCATGATCCACAAGTGATGGGTAATGCAGTATAATCAATAACAATTTCTCATTTCCCTCGAACTTATAAAATAAAATTCCTATATAAAGATAAACTTGAACCCCAATCAAGAAGGACCCATTAAGATGTTAGCAAGAGAGACGTTCTTCCACAGATAACATGACTTGATAATAACTTTGAGAGCACAAAGTGAGGATCGGTAACCAAGTAGAGGGAGAACAAGGGATCACATAAACATCAGGAGAACCTGGTGTATGTTTGAGTCTCTCTTGTTCTCCTCAGACTTTCCATCAAAGACAATTGGCAACAGCCAGGTTCAGCAATGTCCTCAAATCAACTGAGCTAGGTTTTATCTTGCTTTAATAAGTGAAATATTGAAAGCAATGTGTTTATCAAGGGAAGCCTCCTAAGTCATTCTGGCTCAAGCAAAAGCTGCCTGTTTCCTAAGAGGTTTTAGCAATCAAGAAAGGTTCTGAGGAACTTATGCTTCTATCATACAAAGGGTATATGGTTATTTGTAATTACTACAATCTGCAAAAAAAAAATAATCCAAAGTTTGTCTATGTTTAGCATCACAGAAATCCAAAGAATCTCAATATTAACAAGAGCTGGACAAAGAAGACCGACACATTCATATTTAAGATATGCCTTTCTATTTTGAACTAAAGCTTAACTAAAAGCTGTGAAGATCACAAAGAGAATAAACTTGTAAGTTTTTTCTTCTCTTAAGAGCTCTCTTGTCAACTTTACCAATTGTACAAATACCTTTGGAGAACTAATAGCATTTGGTCCAATGATTTGTGTAACTCGTTTCAATCCTAAGAGCCCCAATCTAAATTATCCAGTTAGCTTCATAGGGAAAAAAGCAAAAGGCTATATGATGCCTGCAGAAAAATATCAAACGATGATTATCAAATTTAAGATAATCCATAACGTAGTGTAAGTATACAAAGTTAAGGTTGGACTGAGGGATAAACATTATAAGCTGAAGATAGAAAATAATAAATACATTGCAAATCTGGATATTATCATCTACCTTGTCATCAAATGTGTCAGTATTTAGGATTGCATCCATCATGCGCCTTAACATTACTGAAGCATAAATGCACTTAGGTCGAAAATTTCCATTGATTACCTACAAAAAACAAAGGTAGGGAAATCATAAATTATAGATTAGCACAAAACCAACAAAACATTTATGAAGTTCAAGATTAGACTTACTGGAACATTAGCAAGAAATACATCAAGAAGAATAGTCCCCGCCATGCCTTCCTGTATAGCATAGGTTAATTAAACTTAGGATAATTAAATTACCAACTCAAGAAGATATAGTCAAATGAGCATAACAGCAGGTAACACAAAAGGTTTTTGTCATACAAGTCCCTGTATATCTACAAGAATCCATATTAAGTTATCACTATGGGAATAATTATGCCAGGGCTCATAAGATATAGCGGTGCTTGCGTAGAAACACAATTGTGCCCCCCTAGTTACACAAGATAATACCATCAATATCAGCAATTGCATAACTTCAAGTGCAGTGTGTAAATTTGTGGCTCAAACATACCCTTCTACCACCGTCCCTTGAAGAACTAAAACTTGTCAACTGCAAAACAAAATCATAAAAAAGAGTTAATATAACACCAACACATAACAGAGAGTAATATTAATAGATTCATCTCCAAGCAAGTAAGAATCTTCACAACTGTAACTCAGCGCACTTCAACAAGAACTTTATTGATAGAAATATCAACCAAAAGAAATTACAAAAGCTCAATTTCATCAACAATTTAACAAGTAGAGACATGCATAGCAACCTTTTTCTTCATAGTATTTGAATAAACTATTGCCTAATTTGGAAATGTCCACTAGTTTGATGTTCCTGATCGCTGAAAAGTTGTTCAACAATTTTGCAATAACGTAAGCATAACATTAACACTTCGCAATAGTCATGCCACTAGATAAAATAGGCTTCAAGAGCAAGTATGAAAGAAATACCTTTCTATTACAATACATATACCAATTAATGCCTGAACCACTAATTGTAGCATATAGCACTGATGACCATCAAAAGGTGATAGATGTAGAATAGAAAAGATATTTCTATATCAAATAAAGGACTTGCTCTCACAACCAAAGGCATACAACCTTATCATAGAGATCCATGACAATAACCTGAGATACATCACCATCACCAATGATGGATGATGATGATAGATGTCTCACACAATACATTATTAAGCTTATTTAAAGTTGTCTGTATGAGAAGGCAATATAAGTGGAAATTTGACATGGCCTGCAAAATAAATTAAGCTGAACATTTGAAAGAAGAGAACCCAAGTGAATAACAGAAATGGTGATAAGAACAGAAATTCACAGAAAGTGAGGTTTTTTTAGTTTGAACAAGAAGAAACCTTATGTTAATCAGATGGCATAAGGAAGTAAGCTTATGGTCAGAAAAAGACATCTTATTTGATAATTGATAGTGATAGGACTTCTTTAAATAGGCGCATCGCTTACGTCTCATCTTAATATTCAAGATTACAAGCTCAACAGTTTGTCAAATTTTGTGCGCTAAAGCATAATGACTGGGTTCACAAAAAAGTTAGACAGAAAAAACTATTTCAAAAAAATATAGATTTTATGTAGGTGATATCTTCTATAGCAGTAGGCAAGACTACAAAATAAGGTAAAGAAGTATTATACAATAATCATGAATAGTACTTAAGTTCATAAATTTTTTCTCATAAAATCAATCAACTTCGCCGAAGAACTACGTAAAGGCATTTGATATGAGAAAGAGAGATTTGAAACATATAAAACAAAATGCCAGCTGTGAAGGTACTTCATAGTTCAAATCCAAGAAATTAGGCATTATACTTTGCAATGCAAAACAATATATACTAAATAAAAATGCTAAAATTAAGGTGAATTCTTCAAATTTTAAACAAAAGAAACATTAAAACAAACTCACCTTTCCTTCAAGATATGATAAAGCTTGTTGTTGTGTGTATATCCTCTCAGAAGCACATTCCTGCCACAAGATTAATTATATGGAAATTGATAATTGATCACAGAGCTCATTGCCATTCCACATCTGGGTCATTCACCCATTCCCGTTGATCCCACCATTGCAGGCAATATTAAATGAAATGGCCCTTGCAGCGGGAGTTCCAATGGCCATCCATCATATTGGTGAGTGATGGAAATGAGTGACAATGATGGAGTTCTGCATTAATCACTGCCAACAAACATAATGATTGGGGCACAAATTACCTCTATAGATGGAAGGAGTAGAGATCCATATCGAGGATCTCTACCAAGCATTTGCACAACCTCTTGATCGCTTTCCATGCCCATAGCTTTCATGACAACCAAAATGGGAATCTGTAAACGCCCACAGTAGATCCAACATGTAAGAAATTGTTCTCATCAATCAAAATTAAATAAGATATTATTGAAAACTTACTGGCTTTGCGAATTGATTAAGTTGGAGATAAATCTTCTCTTTCTCCATGAAGAAAACAGTCTTGCTCTTTGTCTCATGTGTGCTGCTCGTAACAGATGCTGTCACTCTGATCAATGGAAAAGAAAGTTGTCATGGCATGTAAGTTCTCAAACAAAACAAGCATTATTGAAATAAAAATCCACTAGAAAACTAAACCCAGATGGATTATGCTAGTTTACTCATAGAGTAGAAGAGTAACATTACTTTCTTAAGTTCATTGCATTCATGGATATTTCAATGTAAGCCTATGATTTATCTGAGAAACAAAGCCAGGTCATTTAACGTTTGGAAATTTATGGTTTATACAATTTATTACCATCCCAAGGTCAAATACAATGTATGTAAATGGTTTCTTCTAAAAGGATAATTTTTAATTTCAACCACCCTCTTGGTTCCCTCTAACAATAATGGTGTCATAAGTTGGATCTTCTTCATAGCATTACTAAATTTAAATACACATGATGTAAATGATTTATGCTTGGTTCATCTAATCTTTTGGCCCTTGATAGAACACCAAGGAAGGAAACGGTCCATGTAGACAAACCCAAACAGTGGGGACTAATGGCTTCTCCTTGTTGTTTGTTAATAATATTTAATTTCAATTACCCACTAGGTTACCCTAAACAAGGGTGGTATCATAAGCTGGATCTTTTTCTAAGCATTACCAAGTTGAGCTGGAATATTTTTTCTAAGCAATAAATGTTTGTTGGCATCAACTATTAAAAATATAGTTGAAACAGCATTCATTATGGAAGTAAATACAAAATTGATAAGAACATGAGAATCTTGCACAGAAAAATTTGAGCGAAAATAACTATAATCAGAAACACCATACCTTCCCTTACTGTCCGTATCAATAATTATGCGATTCTTGGAAAGTTGTTCTTGTATTAAAATTACCTGCACTTAAAAAGCTTTCCATTAGTGACAAAACCAACCAACTTATACTTCCTGATAATTGATAATTTGCTATATAGCCAACTGAGGCAGCATCATAAAATCTAAGCCACTTCACACATCTCAGCAGATCAATGGATTCCACCCAAATGTAGTAATGATAAATGCATGCAGGAAAGTTAAATGAAGAGGTTAACCAACTAGAACACCTTGAATCATATGGTAAATACTTGACAAAAGATCTTACCCTCTCAGTTCCCTTCACTACAAAATAGCCACCAGGATCAAGAGGGCACTCACCTACATTGTCAGATAGGAAACGAGTATTAGACATTAAGAGCCAAAAAAAGTTCTAAGATGTGTATTCATAGACAAACCAAGTTTTGCAAGTTCAGTTTCATCCTTCCCGGTCAGCACACAGTGGCTGCTCCTGAGCATAATTGGCATCCGTCCAATTATGACCTTCCTCTAAAACATGAAAACCAAGTAAATAATAGCCAGCTGAGGAAAAATAAAGAGAAAATTATGAATGTTTTACTTGCCCTCATCTGAAGTGTAGGAGGACCATGTTTGTGTTCTCCTTTCTTTGGGGTCTTGGCTGTTCCATGTCCAATAGTATATTCAACGTCAACCAAAATGTCAGCAGCATAGCTACAAAACGCAGACAGCACACCAGCAAATGAATGGGCGAAATTTCAGCAAGAAAGCAAAGACAATTGAACACCAGTTGAAATCATAGGGGCACAGCATAAGAGGCTTTAATTATTTGAATCCAGCGAAGTTAAGGAACAGAAGAATTTATAAATGAATTTTCTTAACTCAAACACAAAAATAAACCTTCCTGGTTTCCATAAATAAAAACGCATACTAGGAAAATCAAATAACACCCAAGTGAAAGGAAGAAAAACAAAGTTCAGAAGTATACGTGGAATCAGAAAGGCGACAACCATGGGGAGTGAGAGGCTCATTGATAGTATCAGTTATTCTGGAAGGTCGCGCAACATAGATGTTGGTATACCTGAATTACCAAATCACCACACAACAATCATCTTTTATCTCCACATCATAAAAAAAAATTGAAAATAAACAAAATAACATAGAAAAAGGATGACCACCTAAGGTACATGGCTGGATCATGACGACAGACAATGCGATCATTGGCCTTCATGATCTTTTTAATGCCATGGTTAATGAAGTAGTCAAAGGAATCAATATGCTGCTTCACCAGTCCCCGAACCTAGAAGACCAAAAATCCAATAACATAACATATAAGAAAAAAAGAAAAGAAAAACTATCAACTAAAAAAATCAGCATTGCAGAACAATCAATATCAGGAGCCTCAGAAGCAAGACAAACACAAAAAGAGGGGGAACAATTAAGAAAGCACAACAATATAAAAAATTCCTAGGACAAAAATAAATAAGAAAAAAAAATCAAGCAAGGCAACGTATCAATATCAAAAATTTAAGAGCAAAAACAAACAAGAAAGCAAATTTATATCAAAACCTCATGAACAAAAATAAACAAGAAAAACAGAAGAAGAAAAAAAAAACCAATAAAGCAAACATCAATATGAACAACCCAAGAACAAAAATAAACAAAAAAAAATGCAAAATCAAGAACCCAATGACAAAATTAACCAAGAAACGCTAAATATTAAAATAAAAAATTACTAAATAGATTAAAAAAAAAAACCTTCAAGAAAGCGGGGAGAAGGGGGAACTTGTCGACAGGGCAGCTCACAGGAGCGGCCAACGAACTGAGATCGACATTAGGGCTGCAAAGAGAAACAAGAGAAGCATAAGAGGCTCAGATTATCAAGGGAATGAGAAGAAGGGAGAGGAGGAGGAGGAGGAGATGGAGATGGTACTCGGCCCCCATTGCTCGGCGACGGAGGAATGAAGACGGTGAGAAAAACCCTGGCAAGAACCCTGAGACGAAGAAGAAGGCGGTGGTGTTTGGGCGGTTTAAACAGTTGGGCTTTTTCAATTGGGCCGGCCTTTGTGGATTGTCCTTTTGGGTCGGCCTGCTTAACCTTGAATTTTTTTTTTTTTTAATCTGAAAAATATCAGCAAATTTGCTTGTGCTTCGTAAATAAAATTGGGGTTTTTATAGATGTACTCCTGAATAATTTCGAAATTGCGTATTTTCCCTTGAATAAAAGATAATTGCACACCCTGAATAATATATATACTTGCGTATATACCCCTGAGGTTCAAATTGATTAAAAAAACCATCCATTAACAACCAGTAGATATTTAAAATGACCATTACACCTTTTGCACATATATCCCCGAAATATTTTTTTTATAAAATGACCATTTACAAAGATTATTTTGGACTTTTTGTATAACTATTATAGAATCTAATAGTAGGAGCCTATATGCAATTACCTATATTTTTTAGGGGTATATATACAATTATGTTTTTTTGAATGTAAATATGCAATTATAGAACTTTTAAAGGGGTTATAAGCAATTTTTTCTTTTAAAGATTATATTGTTTGGTCAATAGTTTTTGGCTGAAATAACCTTCATTATTATTATTTCTATTTTTTTCTTGTTTGTTGATTTTAATTATCAAAGTTGTTTTATTTTAATAAATGAAATATTTTAGTTGTTTAAGTTTTAAAAAAATCAACATATACTTATACTATGCTTTCGCAATTGTATTTTTTTAATAATAAAGCTACCCTTAATTCAATGAAACAATGCTCCACCAACATTGATATAGCATTACCATAAAACATAAGAGTCTCATGTGAGAGTTTGAATCTCACCTCATGTGTAGTGAATAGCACAAATAGCAGCTTATAAAATTTATCTAAAAATAAAAATATAAAATATAAAAACATCTAAGACAAATTGATCTAGCACAAGCTGAGATGAGACTACATTAATTTGATGTCAATGAATTTTGGAGCGCTTAAAGTAGATAATTATATTTAAGTAATATGAAGGGAAGATAATCAAGATTTAAATTAATTTCAAATGAGTATAATATTTATTATAAAAAAAAAATATTATCTATCACCTTCAAGGCAAAACTTACAAAGTTCACCTTAAAAATATTATCTAAGCCTGTTGAGCAGCTCTTACTCCTCTTATAATATATAATCAATCACAGTACATACTAACTCATACTATAATATCAACATTAAAAAAAATAAAAATTTAAACGTTTAATACCAGCACTAGTAAAAATAAAATTGAATACTTCCGAACTCCAGAATAAAAAATAATAATAAATAAAATAATATCAAAGAAGGCAAGGCAAGCATACAGTGAGGCAGTGCTGGCATGAGGACACAAGTGGCTAATATACAAGCTAGACTTGAAATCTAACTCCAAACAATCAAACAAAGTTCAGCAATGAAAATCTCTGTGAGCAGAGCAGGTTTTACTCAAAGGTATCTCTCAATGCATTCAATTTGAGATTCTCAAAACCAATTACAACAAACAGGCAAAATTGGATTTCTTTTTTTTTTTTTTTCACACTTCTATATGGATTTGAAAGGTCCCCTTTATTCAGCCCATATGACATGATATAGGCATTTTGCAGACACAAAGAAACAAAGGGCTCGGCTGTACAGACCTGTGATGGTTCATATATGGCTCTTTCATTTTCTTTAGTTTTGTTTGCTAATATTGCAGGAAGGAGGTAAAAGGGGAAGAAAAAAAGCAAATGGGTATCAAGATTATATCAAAAAAACCACTTGAAAAAGCAAGAGTTTTTATTCGAACCTCGCCTTGAACTTCAGACTGCTATGAGGTCTAGGAGCTGGCACCATAAACGCGGACCCTCTGTTCGATCACGGTTTGGCAGGCAGGGCAGCGAGTTTTTGCCTTTTTCTCATGATCCTCATTGCATTTGACACAGAAAGTCTGGTGGGCGCATGGTAGGAGAACCACTGAAACTTCTTCTTTCAGGCAGATAAAGCATAGCCTGCTGCCGTTAACTCGGCGGGATGATCCTTGTTTCCGCTTTGAGGCTGTCTGCGGCTGTGAACTGGCATCACTGGTGGTTCTTTTTGTATCTGTATCTTCTGAGGTAACTGCATTTGATGACTGGCTAACCATCTCACCAGTTCCTGCAACTGCTTTGAGACGGGCGTACTCTTCTTCGAGTCTTTGGACGTCATCCTTGTGGCGCTGGAAGTCGAGTTCTATCTTCTGCCGCAGTGCCTCGTGTTTTCTCTTGATCTCAAGCTCGGCGGCTTCCTTTGCTCTCCTTTCCTCGTCTACCTTTCCAATAGCATGCTCTTTAGCCTTGATCTCCTTTTTCCATTTTGCCTATATGAGTTCAGAAATAGGCCACAATAAGAAAATATAAGCAAATGCATCCACTGCCAAAATTAAGTGTGAAAGAGATCACCAATTGAGTTAACAGGACAGACCGACAGGATGGAATAACCTAGAAATCTGATGCCTGGTTGGGATGTAAAAGGGCATGTTCGCTTCAAATTGCACACAATCATGCAATTTATCCACAGTAAATAGTCTCAAACTTTTCAATTAGCATCACATAAGCGTTAAATATAGCAGATTGACAAAGCATGAGTTGTTGGCCCAGCAGGAGAGCCAGTGAAATTGCTTAACCAACTCCCACAAGTAGCAATTTCCTAATCTACAGGGTAGGAGCATCTGACTAATTGTCAAACATGTAATTACAAACTAAAAAGCCTAAAACAAGACTATAGAAGATGCACCCAAAAAAACGAAAAGTATATCTAAACAATAAACTTATGGTAGCAAACTTTTTATGAGTCCACATGTAAGTCTTAGGCATTTCAAAACATTCTCTAAGATCCAGAAGCAGTCCATGAGAAGGCATCAATATAATGGAGAGCAAATGTCAATGGGTCTGAATTAAAATAAGTACTGGTGTTCATGATTCAGACACAAACAATAACTAGAAACAGAAAAAAAGATTTATATTACCTGAACACTAATATTTTCCTGCCTGAAATCTGACCACATTCCATTTTCTTATTTGATAACTGAGTTACAGGACATATATTTTGGTGAATATTGTGTGCACACTGATTGCAAAATAACATGTAAGAACAATCTGAACATGCAATGCACTACCATATAATGTATATCAAATATGCTGCAATTGATATACTAGAGAGTATTCTTGAAGTGATGTTCAACAAAGCCATTAAAAACAACTGGGATTATTCATTGCTATCTAAACACTTATGTCATATACTTAATCAAATAAAAATCATCCAGGCATCAACAAGAACTATAAAACTGCAGGACTCAGTGACATTGAAAATTGCAGCAGGTGATAAACACAGCAAAATGAGCAATTTATCATATGCTATTGAGAAAGGCAATAGTTCTGTCTTTCTTATCCTTCACAACTGCAAAAGATTCACATTAGAAAATATATAAATTATCACTATGGTGACAAAAGAACTAAGAACCCACACTCTCAAGAAATATAGTTGCTCATAAAATTCTTTCAAGCATCAGAATGAAAGCAAATATGAAATCAACAACAACAACCCATGGATGAAAAGCACTACTCAATGGTCAGTCATGAAGCATAAATAACCAGAAATTTTCAGTTTTTATACTCACCTCAGCACGCTTCTGTGCCTCCTTGACATCAGTGAGGTGCCGCTCAACTTCAACAACCTTCCTCCTCTCCTCTGCAATCTCATCCTGAACCTTTTCCCTCTGCTTCTCCCACACCTGCAGCCGTTTGAAGCACTTCTTCTCCCTTCTCGCTGCTTCTGTACAAGCAGCAGCAGACTCTGCAGCACTAAGCTTGGATGCTTCCATCTCGGCTCTAATCTCTGCATTCTCTGTTTCCAACCTCCTCACCTCAGCATTGGCCCGATCAACCTGCCCACTCGCCTTCCTCAATGCAGCCTCCATCTCCGCCAGCTTCTTCATAGTAGTATCCTCCAATGCCTGCTTTCCCTTTCTCACCCTCTGATTCTCCTCCCTCTCGGCCCGCAATGCCCTCAGTTCCATCAAGTCATTGCTGACCTTCCGAGCAGCCTGCAGTGCCTTTTGCTGTGCCCACTCCTTGCGCTCCTTCACCTGCACACGAAGGTCCTGAATCTGCCTACAAAGGTCTATGATTGTCGCCATCTTGGGATCATCCCTGTCATTCTCCCCTGCCTCCAAACTCGTCAAATTCAAGTTCTTCATCGCCGAGGCAACAACATCCTCCTCCGAGTCCTTAGCACCGCTCGCATCCGCCACAGACGGATGAGGCAGCTCAGAGGGGTGAGAGGCAAGGGCAGCAGCATGCCGCTTGAGAACCGACTTCGCCGAGGCAGAGAGCTCAGTGTGACGATCATACTGAGCATGCAACTTGCAGAGCGCGAGCTCAGGCGATGGGACATCAATAGCATTCGCCCGGCCGACGTGGAGGTCGGCCATTAGAAGACACCACATGGCATCGCCGCGCGTCAAGTGCGGCCGGTACTGCTGCAACAAGCACACCAATCCGGCCAGCGAGTACTCCTCCAAATGCCTCAAATCCGAGAACCCCGCCGGCTCCACCACCGCCGCCGCCGCGCTCCCCTGCCCCTCCTGCTGCGGGCTCGAGTTCAAAGACGCGATCGCGTTCTGCAAGATGTTCGACAGCACATCCATCGACCCATAGCAATGCCCACTCCTCAAGATCGCCTTCAAAGCCACCGCCTCATCATACCCTAGCGAGATCAATCGAGACAAAGCCTCCTTGTAGACGAATTCCAGGTTCTTGAGGAGCAGCTCCTCCAATTGCTCCTCCGTGCAGTAGCCCCAAGCAGCAGGGTCATCAGCGGATGAACCCAGATTAGGATTAGGGTTAGGGTTCGGGAGGGGATCGGGCACGGAGACAGCCGCCGACGAGGTGGCCGATGAGGCCGGGGGTTTGGCCGATGGTGGAATGGGTTTCGGCCGGTGCTTCCTCGCTGCACGGGCCTTATCGCGGGCATTGGAACCCATCTCCGGTTGCCGAGGCTGAGGATGAAGAACCGGTGGCGGCGATAGCGGCGGCGGCGACGGCGGAGGAGCGAAGAGAGAGAAGATGGAGCTACCGGCGAGTCTCGAGCTAGCATAGACATATAGAAAGGAAGGAGATCGGACGGGGATGGGAAGGGGGTTCCGTGGATGGACGGTGGATGATGAGGTCTGGTTCAGTGGATGAACGGTGGATGATGGAGGAGAACGTGATTGGTCCATCACATCATGCGTCGAACTCGAGGTGTGATGGACGGTTGAGGATGGTCCGGTTGATCTTTTACTGTGACTTCGCTTGCGATTGTTTCTCTTGTAACCCATGGTTGGAACCTGTTTTACATGATGGAGATGACCTTCAAGAAGTTAAGACTTGGAAAAATTTGCAAGTGTTTGAATCAAGTAAATTTTAATGTGAAAAACTAGAAAGTAGTGAAAAAACATGGTTGGAATAGCATTAAATTGACTTACCCAAAGAATTTTGCCGATGAATCTGATCAATTTGATGTTAGTTTGTGTAAAATATATGTTAGTATAGAGGTAGATTTTTTTAAAAAAATAATAAATATTACTGAGAAGAAAGAGATGATTAATTATTTATGAGATCAGATAATAAGTGGTAGGGTAGAGTCGATAGAAAAATAGTATTTGAGTAGCTTATAAAAGAGTTTTGTTTCATTGAATTTGACTTTTAGGCAGTCAACGTGCGCAGCAAATAATGTTAGAAAAAAAGTTTGATTTTTATGAAAATAAAAATAGAAAGGTACCAAAAAAACCATTTCTTATGATCAAATACTTAATAGTAGAATTAATTGGATAGATGCTTCACTCTTGAGAGGATCATTTTTTTTTTTTTTAGTTCTTCAAAAGAAAATTAATTGACTTGATGGTGAAATAGCATATGGTTGTGTAAATTAATTATTTTTGTTTATGATCTATCATTGATAGTAGGATCATTGGAATAGCATTTTATTGTGAAAGAGTTTTGTAATTGAACTTGATCTATGGGATGCTAGCTTATTGATAGATAAAAAAATATTAATGGAGGTAGATTCCAATAAAAAATAATAATAAAGTACCAAATAAAATAATAAATGATGAGCTACCCTATATAATTGGATACTAAATGATGGAATCAATTGCGAAATAACATCTAATTGCCTTATCACAAGGGTTTCTTGTTTAAACTTGCTTCATCTTTATGAATATGTACTTAAACACATAAAATAGAAAGAAAAGAGAACTTAAAGAGAAAAAAATGAATCCAAGTTATTACCGATGTATTTTTCCTTCGGGTCTTTTCCCTTCTCAATGATTGAAGGACAAAAGGGATGATAACTTAATAATTAGTCTGAGGAAAAAAAAAGAAGAAAAATATTGGTATGAGAGTACATTTTTATAAGGAAAGGTAGAATAAGCAAAAATGATCGGCTATTTTTTTAATGGCTAATTCAAAATAGCATCTAATCATCTTACCAAAAGGGCTTTTTAGGCGAAATACTCATCTTTGAGAGCATCCTCTCTATGCACCTAAAATTGAGGCATTAAGCTGAAAATCTAGGTAAACAAAATTTTAAAAATGCAAAATTGAAAATGTGGAGGAAAAGATCGAGAGAGAGTCAATGAATGGTTTTGAACAGAGGAGTGCGAGTATATATAAATAAATTGCATACCGGAGAGTTAATGCGGTCTACTGAACTAAATTTATGACGAGGCTGCATAATAAAGTAGAATTAAATAGTACCACATGAACGCCATTCTTAGCACTAAATGCATAGACTCTATTGAATCTTTCCAGATAGCGTTTGTTTTTTATTTCAGCGGTTTTATTTTAAAAATAATAATAATATTATATAATTTTGTAAATCTATGTTTAAAAATTACAATGTTGTTTCAAATTTGGTCATGTATCAATTTGGCTATTAATAATTATATTAGATCAACTAAATCCCTAAGGGCTTACACCAAACGAATGAATTAACTTTACATGCGTTTATATTACAATTTTCTGGAAACATACCAAACGTTGTAATGTAATTTTACAATGAAACACTATACAGGGAAAGACTTTGTAGTGAAAGACTTTCCAGGGAAAGTCTTTCACTACAAAGTACCAAATAGGCCCTTAGAGCATTTAGTTTGCGGAATGAGAATGAAAACTGCACAATTGGAAAGATAATTTATTGGGAATGAAAAAAGTACAAAAAAGAGATATGATAAAATTACTTTTTATACCCTTAGTGAAAATAAATAGTATATATGGTTATAATAAATAAATTTTCTCATTTGTAAAATAATTTGAATATCATTATTACTTAAATTATTATTAAAATTTTAAATTGAATAGTTTCACTTCATTTAGTATTAATTTTAATTATTATAATTGAATAAATTAATCAAAAATTAATTAATACTTCTGAAATATATTAATCAAATATGCAAATTAATTATATTAATGTTGAAATGTCTTGTATCTTGTGAACTTGTATGGACTTATGGAGTAATAAGTAGATTTTTCTAGAGTTCTTTTCACAAGATTATAGTTAGGTAGAAGGCACTAAGACTTGGTGGATACTTAAATATTTTTCTTCAAGTACATTCAAGAAGTGTGTAGGATAGTTTAGAATTCTCTATAGGGCTAATGTAAACAGTATGATTGAGTCAATCTCAACCATTCATCTGGGAGGTTGAGGATTATAAATAACCTAAAGGACTTGCCTTCTAAACCAACAAGCAAAAAAGTCTTATAAGAGTTCTTCAAGTAATACAAGTTCTCAAGTTTTTCAAGTTATACTTGATCGAGAGAAATTGATCAGGTGCCACATGGAACTTAGATTGAAATCTAAGCTCCGTGATACCTAAAATGGAAATTCTCATCCCATTACTCCCATCTAAACACTGGACAACATGGATGGAGAGAATGATTATCATTCTAATAGTATTTATTTCCTCCATCTAAATGTCCCATTATGGTCCGTAAATGATTTTGATATATTCTTGGGTTAAGTCCAATATTAGTCTCTAAAGTAACCCCTGTTGAAGATACACACACATTTTAACGGCTTTCTAAAGCTCCATGCCTACCTAGGAAACTTATAGCATAAGGAAAGTTTGGCTGAGTACATATTTAGACGTTTTTAGCATTGAACTTAAACTTATGATATGGAGAAACAAAAAATAAAGTGACTTATTTTTTTTTTTTATTAGTCTATGTTATAACCCACCATTTGGGCATGTTACTGTAGTATTTTCAGTTCTGTATACTATAGCTTTTACATGGATATTGTATCTCCAGTGCTATAGCAATTTAAAAATAATTTAAAACTTCAACACTTTCTCTACCAACTCCATTTTCATCCATGGTCTGAAAACCCTAACTAACTCTTCATTTAGCTCTTTCCCTTTGAGGGGTGTTTGGTTCGCGGTAATGTGAAAACATTACCGAGAATATGGTGGTAATGTGTTCAGATTACCATGTTTGGTTACTGTAGCAATGGTAATGCTGATGGTAATGTGTGATTATGAGAGTTATATGTAAGTAAAATCCTATGTTTTCTTTAAGCCCAAATGTACTTTCTTACTCTAACCCTAGAAACTTTGATTTTCTTAATTTTAGTGTCTCCTCTCTTGTTTCTAGTAGGTCTATAGAAGTAAGAAGAAGGAGAAGAAGCAAGGTAAGTAGGTTAACCACTTTCTTATTGATCTCTTTTACTTCTTTTATAATGAATTTGCTTGATTTGGTGTTGGCTTTAGATGACTATGTTGAAGCCTTGATTTTTGTTTCGTTGGACTATCATAGTATGTGTATTTTGGGGATTTATATGAATCTATTTATTGATGTTAACTTGGTATTTGATGTCGGTTGTGGTTTTTGAGAACTAAAGACCTTTGAAAGTGAGTTTTACTATGATTTTTTCCTTTTTGACTTTGGTGATTATGTTTTTATTGAGTTAATTAGTTGCATCCACGATGTGGGTATGTATTTATTCTTTATGCAAAAAGATGTGTATGGGTTTTGTATACTAGAATGGATGTTAGAGGATGCTTGTAAAGTATTTGACTGAATGCCAAAAAGAGTTGAATGTGAGGATAAGCTCTTGATTTTATGCATAATTTGGGAGAAGGTTAAGGAATATTATAGAGTTGTTAATGCATGTTTTGCTATACTTGATTTAACTAGAGTGTTTTGGAGAAAGTTAGGTATAAATGGTTTTTGAACTTGTATACCTTAGTGTCTTATGCTCATGGTCTATGGATACTAGAAGTGAGCTTGAGTCGATGTTGAACTAAAATTGGATTGAATGCATTTATATGCATGGCTTGTTGTGCCTGTTGAGTCCAAATTTTTTAAGGGTATAGTTCTTATCATTGAGGAAGGAACAATATTTATGACTTTCATAGAATAGATTTTTTATGGTGTCTATCATGGATTGGTGGTGTTGTTGGAGAGACTGAGATGGCTAGTTGTGCAAATTCAAGAAGAAGGTGATGGAGATGTTGAGGTTGGAGATAATTAAGACAACGCAAATTCTAATTATGTTATGGCAATGGTAAGGTATGTCTAAACATAAGGTGTTTGACCTTGGGCTTTTCCATATGTTGGCAAGCTTGGCGTGTAAGTGAGCGAATTGAACTTGTGTTCATGGGAATGGAAATATATGGGTATGCTTGTGTCCATGTGGGCAAGCTAAGAAGAGTAGAAGCGGAGAATGTGAAAAAACCAAACAAGAAGAAACAATATATGGTGATAAAAAATGATACACACATTGTATAGATATTAGATTGGTAATATACAAGCAGCAAGGTTGCAAATAGCTAATTACAAGGATACAACTCATGCTATTATCTCTTTCCTTGTTTGGTGAGGCATGAATCATGCCATTAGTTTCTTCCCTATAGTGGTGAGATTGCTCTACTAAGTTTGTCAACTAATTAAGCTCTAATACCCCCCCTCAAGTTGGAGCATGAAGAATCCAAATACCCAACTTGGATAGAAGATCATGAAATCAGTCACATCCCAAAGCATTTGTGAAAATGTCTGCAATTTGTGGGTGACTTGGAATATTTGCAGCTACAATAGACCCATTATGAATATAATCAAGCACAAAGTGGCAGTCTATTTCAACATGTTAGGTGTGCTCTAAAAAGACTGGGTTTGTGACGATATGGATACCAGCCTAATTGTAACAATAAAGTGTCACAGGTTGAGTGTGATTGATCTGCAAATCTGGCGAAAGTGCTTTTTACCAAATGAGTACACTTGTTGTTGTTGCCATAGTCAGCTATTATGCTTCGGCAGATGATTTCGAAACCACTGTCTATTTCTTAGACTTCCAAGAAATTGGTGAATTCCCGAGTTTGAAAAAAAAAAAAGGGTCGTCGACTGTCTAGTGGTACGACAACTTGCTTAATCCGCATCACAATATGCCATTAACCGGGGTTCACCAAAGCTAGAAAAGACTGGGTGGTGATCCAAGTAATTCCTATTTTAATTAATATATCTAATGTGTAATTATACTGATTTAGTACAATGTTTGCAAGTCCTCTTGCCACTTCTAGCCTAATAAAGTATTTTAAAGGACTAAGGTCCGTAATAGAAAAAGGGCATGAAAACAGTGGTGGAAGACAATTTATTAAGTGGTGTCAATATATAAGTATAATATCATTACATATAATATAAAAGAAACATGTATATGGACAAGCATACATAAAATAGCTATGTTAAAACAATAAACTTATAAATAATAAAAAAACCAAAAATTTTTGTTTAAAAATGTATATTAAAAAATTAATTCAAAAGACTAAAATTGAAACTCATATCAAAACTTAATCAAACTATTTAATGTAGCTTTATGGTGAAAAGACCCTATCATAATTAAGAGTTTAATTTTTAAATTAAAAAGCTTAGGTAAAATGATAGGAGAGCAGTTGGAGAATATTGATAATGATGAAGACAAAAAGATGGTTTTAGTTATATATTTTCAAAAGATGGTTTTAATTTTAATTTTTATATAAACAACCCATAAGTTTTTCATAATTTTTTTGCACATTGACCCCTAATTTTCTAATCTTACGGGCTAATTTACAAATTTCCCAAAATTATATATATATATAGCTCCGTCCATGCATGTAAATGGTTTTTCAATGCAGTGATTCAAGCTAAATCATTTCCAAAAATAATTATATATATCATCAACATATATCAACACAACAACAAAGTTCTTGCCTTTAGCTGAATTAAGTAAATAATGAATAATCTGCGTTCGACAGAACAAAGCCGACAACTTTAAGAGACTATCTGTATTTTTCAAACGAACTCTGGGAGGACTGTTTAAGGCCATATACTGATTTTTGAAGTTAATAAACTCTTTTATCATCAAGTTTTAAAAACCTTAAGGCACCTTCATTTACAATTCTTCATGTAAATCTTCTTGTAAGAAAGCATTATTAACATGTCCAAGTATTATTTTGCTCAAGAGCAGTAATCTCATGTTTCATAGCTTCTCTCCATGTTGCATGTCTCATTGCTTTTGAAAAAGTTGTAGGTGTGAATGAATGTAGAGAGAAGGAGAATGCGAAAGACGCCACACCTTGAGGGGCAGGAGTTGTATTCATCTTATACAAAGAACAATCATCTATACATAGCAAGCGTCTATGCATGGAAAGCACCAATCATCTACGCATGGAAAGCACCAATCATCTATACATGGCAAGTATCTATGCATGGAATGAACCAATCATCTATACATGGCAAGCATCTATGCATGAAAAGACTAAGTATGGCAAGCATATATACATGGAAAAGATATACAAGGAAGGTGCTACGTAAAGGCAAGAGATGATGCTGTATTATCTTTCCAACACCCCCCTCAGGCGGATGGTTCTGCTCATGAACATGAAGACCAGACCGGAAATCAAAAAACAGTTGTATTGTAGTTGCTGCTGCTGATGGTGATTTTAGCTTGCCATGCTAGTAGTCATGCAATGGCAACATTCATATTGGTGAAAATATTTTAAATTATTTTTATATTTAGTTTTTCCATGCATGTTTTTTGGCCTTTTGTTTTTGAAATTTTATTAATTATTTAATATTTTCCAACATCCTCGTCCCATATATTTACTAATATTGTTTTGAAAGACAAATCAAGGTGCACATAATGTTAGCCCAGGATCCAAGAAAATAAGAAAACTAGGTTTTTAGGGTTGTGGAAGAGAATTAGGGTTTTTGGTAACTAGGGAGATTAGGGTTTTTCAATTCAAAACAGCTCACTCTTTCTCCTTTCTTCTTATTAATTTATAGAAAATAAAACTACAAGATAAGATTGAATTTTAAACTAAAAGATAAATCTGAATTTTAAAAAACTAGATAATAAAATAAAACTAAGATAAAACTAGATAACTAACTTATCTTATCTAATCACATGCAAATCAGAATTAATTTGCTCACACATAGCACAAATGCTAACATTATTATTATTTTTTAATTTAAAAAAACACCCAAGATATTTAAAAATATATATATATATATACTGGTATAAGGAGTTAGTGCCAAAGTTAAGGACATGTCTGCATTGAAGAGTCATTTAAAACCATCAAAAGTGATTAGGTGACAATACAACATCACACTGTCTATTGGTACATGGATCCCCGATAGAGCTCTTCATCGAGTGATGAAAGTTCAATTCTTGGATGAGGGCACATTTCTGGGAATTGTGAACGGTGGTTGTGCGTGGGTGGTCCCAGCGACCACATGTGCGCGGGCCCGTCCCCATTTGCTCCGCCGAGACTTGTGCACGCCCCTGGTAGTCTAGCAAGGTCTACGGGCTGTCTGTTCCTCTTGCCAAAAAAAAAAAAATACAATGATGAGAAAAAATAAGAAAACGTGGAAAGGCTTTGAAGATTTAATTACCAAAAGGACATTATTACTGTGTCTATTTGCTAATCTTGTCTATCAAAAATCTTTAATTGGGTCTATAATTAGAGAACTCTCATCCATACAGAAGGGATGAGCAAAAAATTGAAGTTACATTTGGGGCTTGTTTGGATCGGCTTATAAAAAAAGTGCTTTTTTTGGCTTTTGTAGAAGCACTTTTGGGAAAAGTACTTTTAGAATAAGTTAAGTGCTTATGCATATTTTTTTGTTTGGATGTATTAGATTCAGAAGTACTTTTGCAGTTGTGAAAATGTTTAGGATGTTTATTTGAAAAGTGCTTTTATAGTGAAAAATTACTAAAATGCCCTTTTACTAAATTATGATAATAACTTCATAATTTACATATTTCTCACATTTTTTACTTAAGAAATAAATAATATTTGCTACTATTGTTATAATAATAATAATAATAATTATTATTATTATTATTATAAATAGAAATAATTATAATTATTATTATTATAAATTAATATAATAATAATAATAATAATAATAATTACTATTTATAATAATAATTATTATTATAATAATTAATAATAATTAATAATAATTAATAATAATAATAGTTATTATTATTAATTATTATAATAATAATTATTATTATAATAATTATTATTATTATATTAATTAATAATATTAATAATTATTATTATAATTATTATTAATTACTATTAATTAATAATAATTATTATTATAATTATTAATTACTATTAATTAATATAATAATTATTATTATTATTAATTAATATAATAATAATTATAATTATTATTACTATTTATAATAATTATTATTATTATAATAATAATTATTAATAATTATTATTATTATTATTATTTTTATAAATAGTAATAATAATAATTATTATTATTACAATTGATTTGAGATGTGGATGAGAGGATTTGGGGAGATATATAAAAGATAGTAATTTTTTGGATTGAATGAGGGTATTTTAATAATTGCACTTAACCATTCAGCTTATAAAAAACAGCTTATTTTCATAAGCTAGTCTTTTGCAGCTTATAAAATAAGCTGTTTTTCAGCTTATTTTACAGCTTGAGCTTATCCGAATAAGCTCATCCAAACACCAACTTTAAATTCATAAGCACTTAACTTATGAAATAAGTGCTTTTGGATCAACTATAAGCTGATCCAAACAAGCCCTTGATACTCATCACATAATCTGCTAGCTTAAGTCTCTTTACATGTTAACAGATTACATAAAAACACTTGATCTTAGTATAATTTGAGGGTAAGGGAATGTAGTGTTACACTGATTGATCATTCTCTCCTTTAAAGGGTGACTATAAACTAGCAAGTTGCATGCTAAATATATTTCCCTAAACTAATGGTTGTGGTTTTAACTTGGAAAATAATCAAAAACAGGAATGAGAGAAATAAATGTGTTGAGGGGCAGTGATATGCAAATCACTGCCAACTTGTGCAAGACTAAGCATGCATTCAAGCAGCAAACAAAGAAGAAGAGTTCAAAATCTCTAGCTCAGCTCCAAACCATCTCCATCATGAAGGATGCACAGCTTCTGCTTGATCAATCTTGACTCAAAGTTTCAAGCTTTCTAACTTATTATTTGCGGAATTTCCGAGCTTGTCTCCTCTTCCAATGGTCATGATCATCACTTGGTCCTTCTTCCTTCTTTGAATTCAGAGAAGTCAGACAATTCTTGGTAAATTTTTTTGTTTATTTTAATATTTAATTTATAGTTGTTTAATATGTGTGCTCTTGTGTGTATATATAGGAAGTAATAAAGAACAGTGTGAGATTTTTTCTGGAAATTTTCAGTTTCTTAATTTGGTGTTTAATTTATTGAATTAAAGAATATAATGAGTTTTGAAGCTGGTATGTCCATTGTTTTGAATGAACATTAAATGAGTTCAAGATTAATCAGAATCTGGGTTTCTAGTTCATGAATTTATATATATATATTAAAAAACCAAAACAAGCTTTGTTTTTCTTTCCTTCAAAATTTTCACAATGTTTGGATGTTTAATTCATCAGATTCTCATTCTGATAAAATTCTTGAATTTTTTTTTTCTGAAAATTAAGTGACAACAACAAAAGTAATGCAAGTTTCTATAAGATCTTTAATTAATTTTCATTTTGTTCATCTGTTAGTTCATCCATCCCTCATGCCAATAAATCTATATTTTCAATGAATTTTCTTTTCACTTGTATCATGATGAATAATTTCTAAAAAATATCATGACATTAAAAAAAGGATCCGTTTTCTTCTTTTAAAGTTTTTACTATTTGCATGTTCAATTCATCAAATTCTCATGCTGGTATTTTTTTTTTACTAAAAATTAACTGAGAACAACAAACAATAACTCAAGGTTTAATTCATTGATTTACAAGAAAACTTTCATTGATTTCAGATATTTATTTCATTTATCAGGTACAAACACAAAGAAATATTGAATCATCAGCAAAACATAGAACTGCAGTTGTAGATTTTGGAGGAAAACTAAAGAATAAAATTGATGAGATTTTGTACTCAATTGGATCATGTTCTTCTCTGATGGAGCTCAGATTAATCATCTCAAAGCACTTCATGAAGCAATTGGAAAATCAGAGAAGCTTGAAATTCTTAACAGAATCAAAGGGTTGCCCATAACAACATCAGCTATCTATTTGTCTATTCTACATATATGTATATAAATATAGAATTGATATATGATACTTTGTTTTGATCTGGTTTTACAGGCTGTTACTCACTTAATTAATGATCTGGTTACAACCAAGTGAGAGGAGCTCATGCCAAGTGAGAACAACTTCAACTTCTACTTTCATATTTGTCTGAAGATTTATCAAATGAAGATTAATTCTGGAGTAGTTCTGGCCGAAGCTTGATTCTGTTGAGCTTTGCTGCCAATATATTGACAGATGTTTTTAATTTCTTGAGGCACATTGATGGGGAGATAACAAAAATTAATTGTAACAACATTGAGAGTTGAGTAAAGAGTTGTCATTGTGGCTTGAAGTTGTACCTGTTACATTTTTAATAATAAAAATTACTTTATAATGAATAACAAGAATCATAAAACTAATCATATAAAATTACATTTTGTATCCACGCTTACAAAATAAGTTAACTTTCATATTTCTTGACAGTGCAAGTTCAAGCTGAAGACGATACATTGTCGAAAAGGACGAACATGATGACACAACATTTATGTACATAAGTTTAGGTTTCAATCCTCTATTCTTGATTTAGCTGCCACGGTATGTGGTGACGGAAAAGGGTGAAAGAAGTAAAGGGACATGGAAATGCTCAGACTTCTGTGATTCCTTGATCTCAAACACAATACTGATGTAAGGAAAGAAACCAGAAGGGTTGTACTTGCCAGTATTAAAGCTTATTCGATAAATCCCAGGGGTAATGTCATCGATGATGTTCATAAGATGGCCACTCCGGCCATCAGAGTCGGTGACTGAAGATCCTAGCAAGGACCAATTACCAGAACTCTGTTCTTTGAAGGAGGGGTAATTCTGTTGGTTTCTCCACATCTCCAGTTGAACTTCAATGCCTTTTCCGGGACACCCACGTGCAACATCCAAGACATGGGTTGTGATTGGCGGACGACTACGTCGAGGATTACCTGAATGTACAAGAGGTTTATCTTCAGGAGCCTTGGAACCGGTTGCCAAGTGTGCTCCAATAATACCTAATCGATCTATTTTTGTTAGGATATCAGAGATGTCAGGATCAGACGCAGATAAAAAGCAATTATATATAAGTCAAGCCGACAAGTTTGTTTATCAACAAAATGAAAACAACATGATAATGCTGGTTTGTCATTGTTGGAAGGTTAAAGTAGGAATCAAACTTGAAGGTAATGACAAGACGAAGAGCATATTTTCACATGAAGCAATAAGTAATAAACAGAAATTAAATCATACTAACTGAAGTTCATCCACCACAGAAAAATCAAGCATTTCAGTTATATCTTCTAAGGAAAACTGATGGTGACACCAATAAGCAGAAATTTATGATAAAATATTGCTCATTTTCAGGGATGATGAATATGTAAATATTATACACAACATTTCTTATGCTTATAAGTGTCTTTCGAACGATTCGGCCTTACATATTTAGCTTTGTAAAACTTCAAAAGTTCACAATATCACTGGAATTAACACAGTAAGTTTTTAAGGCATGGTTTGCACAGTCAAATCTGCTGACTTTCTTGCTATAAATACTAAATTTTACTATTGTTATCATTTCTTATCTTTTTTTTATTCATTTTGTGCACTTTGAGGAAATTGATCAAACTAAAATATGTGCAATTGATGTTTGTTAAATTGAAGGCTACCTTCAGATTTCTTTACAAGAGAGATTTGTTCATGAGCAACAAAATGGAATATTGGATCATGCTAGTTTGTTAATGTCCAAAGTTTGAAGTAGCAATCAAATTAATAAGTCATCAGGATGAAGTGCATGGTTCCATGAAGCAATAAAGAAATAAACTTCCATTAAATCATACTAAATGGAGTTCATCCACCAAACAAAAGATCAAACATTTCAGTTATATTCAAAGAAAAACCAATAATGGCAACAATAAAATGACATGTTTTCAGAGTTTCAAGGATAAAGAGTTAACACTCCTTAAGATTAATAATCTCCTGCTGGGTAGAGTATGATTTTATCTTATAATGCGCTCAAATTTGAAACACTTCACAAATGCAAAAAAACTACCACAATTAACTGTCAGATATTAGGTATGATTTTTACAGCTCAATCTATAGAATGATCTTGTCAACCTTCAGGCTACAAGGAACAGATTTCATGTTTTATTTTTGTGCATTCCTCTAATTTTTACGGGAATTGATCAAACTAAAATCACTTCGGTTGATGTTTACTAAATTGAAGAATACCTTCAGATTTCTTTACAGGATCCACAGATTGTCGGGCAAATGTTGCAGGGACAGTTCTTGCTTTGCTCTCAAAAAGCTTCGCCATGCGAAGCTCAGTGATTTTCATTTCCTCCTGTGCTGCTATCTCCAGCTCAACAATAAGCCGGTTCGAGTAACGCTTCTGTAAGACAAACACATTCCGTCCATATATATCATCAACAAAGCCAATAACTTTAATCAAGATCAAACATCATCCAAACTAATCAAAGTATGATTCTTCCAAAATTCTCATTAAATATGAATCAAAATCCAACCTTGAGTTCAGAGAGGATTTCAGGTGTACTCCTCCCTGATGCACATATGAGAAACACAAATCCAAACTTTTCTTTATACCGAGCATTCCACTCTATCAATTCCTACATAAACACACACAAAAATTTCTCTTCAACTTCTCAAATTTAACCAAAAAAAAAAAAAAAAACTAAATCCAGTAAAAAGACACACCTCCATAGTGGAATCAGTGGCAGTAACCACTGCAGTGGACTGCTCTTCTTTGCTCCACCTAATCCACAAACACAAACCATGCAATTCAATAAAAAAAACCTAAAATTTCGCCAAAAAAAAAAAGTAAAGAATTCAATGAGAACAAACTGTGAGATGGGTTTGGAGGTGCCTCCGATTGGGGGATGATCAGCAAAAGCATCAAGCCATCCATTAATATCAATCTACACAAGAAAAACCTTCTCAAGAAACGGATCACAAAAACGTTGAGAAAAGGGAAAAGAATTCAAGAATAAATCATAAAAACACCTCATTGAACCAGATGTTTCGGGCGAATTGGATGGCGTGCTGGAGATCGGTGAAGGGAGAGGCCTTCATCATCGCCAAGGCGAACTTGGAGCTGCCGCAGCAGCGGAGGAAGTCGCTCTCCGACCATGATCGCTGCTCCTCCATGCTTGAATTCTCTTCTCGTGATTGTTTGGAGATTGAGAGTCGGAGAATTTGGTCCTGATTACTTACTTTTACTTTTACGCCCCTGGAAATGTTTGAAATTAAACCTTGTTCTGCAACAATTGTTTTTATTTTTATTTTATATTCTTTGTCCATCTCATTGGAGGGAAGTGGGCTGCCGTCTACCACTTCAATTATTTATTGTTTCGGTTTTTTTTTAAGGTGTCTCTACCTGCCAAGAACCAAAGACCAGGATATCTGGTTCAAGTGCCCAAGCTTTACTACCGCAACCACCGCGGTCTCCGCAACCCCCAAAGCCTCCTGACGATCGTTCCAAAGCTGCTGTCAAACCTGGTGTCTCCTGGGCTCGAGTGGTGAACTCGCCTCCCCAGACTACGGACTCCGAAATCACCCTGCATCTAAAAAAATCTCACTTCGATCTCCTAAAAAATTCTATTCAATCCTGCGTCTCGATTGATAAGGAACTTTGGCATCAGGCCAGGTTGGGCATGCAGGCTTCTCTATACGCTAAATTCCTGGGCAAGGCTTTGCCGTTAGATCAAGCAAAGAAAGCCATTTCGAATGCCTGGAGAGGTTTGGATGACTTTGAGATCTCCGACCTCCCCAACGATTACTACTACATTAGATGCAGCTCTCAGGCGATCCAAGCCAAGCTTCTCTGGGAGGGCCTGTGGACTGTGGATGGCCGGATTCTTCAGCTCTCTCCATGGAAGGAGTCCTTTCAACCCACCTTTGAAAAGCTTTCTTCGGCTGCAGTTTGGATTCAAATGCATCATGTACCTATGGAACTCTGGGGCGTTGAGATTCTTGAAAACATTACCTCTCACTTTGGCAAAGTCCTGAAAATTGATGAGCATACACTATCACATTCCAGATCAAAATTCTCTCGTGTCTGCATCGATTTAGACCTTGAACAGCCTCTTCAAAAGGGCACTTGGATTAAATATGGAGAAAACCTTGTGTTCATTCTGGTGCTCTATGAGAAATTACCTGTCTTATGTTATAATTGTGGTCGTGTGGGCCACAGGAATCCTCATGCTCCTTTGTTAGCAGCCGGTACTCGGCGTCTGCTCCTCAGCCACCGGCCAACTCCTCGGAGAAGGCAATGGAGGTAGATGAACAGACCCAGACTCATGGCGTGGCTGACAATTCTGGGGATTCTCTAACTACTCGCCCGGATCCCTCTAATCCTAGTAATGACAGTGCATTGGATGATACTAAAAGCTTTGGACCTTGGTTTAAGCCGCGAAGCCGGAGAAACGCCGGTCGCGGTCGTGGACGCGGTGGTAATCGTTCTACTGGTGCTGCCCGACGTGGCGAAAACGATGACGCAGGCCTCAGCACGTGTCCCTCTGCTTGCGATGAGGAGCAACACGTGGTGGCTTCGTCCTCGGTATTCGCAACTCGTGGTGGCAGGGTACTTCGGGGGTCCACTAGCTCTCAATTCTCGCATCACCGCCTTTCTTTTTCGGCTCTCGAGGATTCTATTGTCATTGATGGAACTCCCATTCCCGTTGATACATAAGCTTTTCAGAGTTCCAAGAATTTTTTAGACGTTGCTCCTGACACCCCCTCGAAAACTGATGGAGCATTGACTTTGGGAACCTTTCCTCCCATTAATGCTTCTTCAGATTGTCTGGTTCTTTTGGATGCACTGTCCCCCCCTGCGAACTCCTTTATCGTTAATCGTGATTTTAAGACACCTTTTCCCTCTCCTAAGTGGACGCCTCCTGTCTTGAGCACCACGCCACCCTTGCTTCCCCCTTCCACCCTCTCAGCTCCCATACCCTCCCCTCCCCCTCCCTCTCCTAGCTCCATTGAAATAGAGAATTCTTTTCTCTCTGCTACAGATGGAGCCTCTACCTCTTACTCCCACCCTCCTCAACCTCTTCTTCTTACCTCCATTTTGAATCCCTCATCGGATCAATTTCATTCAGCCCTGGTTGATAATGTTAAGCAGGCCATCTCTCCTCCTGACCCCCCAGCCACACCTTTGGATGATGCTGAAACTCCTGGCACCACTTTCTCGACGTTCGATGCCGGTGGGGAGCTCCTTCCTCAACCTCAACCTGATGCAAACCCTGAGGCACAACCCAAAAAAGCTCCTAGCAAGAGTGCCTCTCGTCTCAAAAAAGGGAGACAATCCCCTTACTAACTCTCTTCTTCCTCTTTATTAGTTTTTCTGATGAATTACATTAAGATTATTTGCTGGAATTGTCGCGGTGTCTCTAACAATCGTTCTATTGATCGTCTCAAGGATTTTATTCATCGTCTTACCCCCCATGTAATTTGTCTAGTGGAGACCAAATCCGACTCTAATCGCATTCTTCGTTTTTACCACAGGTTTTTCAAACGTTGGGACTGGGCCGCGATCCCAGCATTAGGGCTTTCCGGTGGCATCATAGTTCTGTGGAACCGTTCCATTGGGACGGTGACACCAGTTGTCGCTTCCCGCTCATCTCTTCACTTAGTCATTTCCTGCTCTGGTAATGCCTGGGTGTTATCCATTATCTACAACTCTCAAGCGCTCAATGATCAAAAAGCTCTTTGGGGTTCCCTCTCTGGGCTCTCGCAAATCTAGCTTCCCTGGCTCCTCACGGGAGATTTCAATGCAATCCTAAATGACCTTGAACACAAGGGGGGAAACTCAAACTCTTATACCCCTAAATCCATGTATTTCAATAATTTTGTTAACTCTAACTTCCTCACTGGCTTAGGGTTTGTTGGTTCCAGGTACACGTGGTGTAATGGTCAGTCCGACTTTGCTCGCAAATGGGCACGTCTTGACCGATTTCTAGCTAACCATCTTTGGCTCACTTCACTGTTTCACAATGAAAATCTTCATCTTCCTCGCAACAGCTCTGATCACTCACCCATATTTCTCACCGCCCGTGATAGTCCCTACCCTAAAAATTACTCGTTCCACTTTGATAACATTTGGTTTGAAAATAGCGCTTGTCATGATAATATTTGCATAGCTTTTAGTTCTACTTCTCAAACCACCCCAATGCATGATTTTCATCATTGTATCTCTAGAGCTAAACATAACCTTCTCGCTTGGAAGTCCACAGGTTTGTGGCCTGTTGACAAAGAAATCAAGGACCTGGATTCGGAAATCAAGCGTGTTGAAGACCTGGACTCCTCCTCTTTGGACCCCTGGAACATCATTTGGCTCAGATCGTTGCATAATCTCCATGCCGCACTCCTGCGACAGAACTCTATCTTTTGGGCTCAACGTGCCAAAATGCAATGGCTAAATCAGGGAGATATCAACTCAAATTTTTTTCACAGGGTCGTCAAAGCCAGGCAGGTCAGAAATAAAATCATTTCTCTTAAAGACAATTCGTGTAATATCCTCACCTCAATGCATGGTATCGAAAATGAATTTCATAATTCTTTTAAAAATATCTGGACCTCTACTTCTTCTCTCTCGTTGGAAAATATGCTTCTTTCTATTCCCAGTGACTTCCCTATACTTGGGTCTGATGACAAGGATGATTTAATCAAACCTGTCACCAAGGGTGAGGTCTTCCGAACCCTTAGGTCTATGCCAAGAGGGAAGTCACCGGGTCCGGATGGGTTTAATGTCGAATTCTACATTTTCTACTGGAATATTCTGGGTAATCACTTGTTCAGGGCCATCTCTTATTTTTTCGAAACTGCTAACATTCCGACCTCCTGGGGTAAAACCTTTATTATTCTTGTCCCAAAAATTGACCAGCCCTAGAAGGTTTCGGACTTCCGCCCTATTTCCTTGTGCAATGTCTGTTACAAAATCTTGTCCAAAATTCTTGCTGAGCGTCTTAAAAAAGTTTTGCCTAAGCTTATTGGTCCTGAGCAAGCTGGTTTTATGGGCAATAGATTTACTGTCGATAACATTCTGGCTACCCAGGAAATTGTCCACTCGATGGAAAATCATAGAAACCACCCCCCTAGGATGTTATTAAAAATTGACATTGAGAAGGCCTTCGATACTGTTGAGTGGAACTGCATACTTGCAACCCTCCTTAGAATGGGCTTTCCTGATCTCTGGATTTCCTGGATTAATTTGTGTCTCTCCTCTGCCTCTTTCTCTATCCTTATCAACAACCATCCCAGCCAGTGGTTTACCAGTTCTCGTGGTGTCCATCAGGGTGATCCCTTATCCCCTCTTCTATTCTTTCTTGTTACCCAAAATCTGTCCGCTATTCTAAACCATGCTTTAAATATTAAGTTTCTCACTGGCTTTGATCAATCTTTACCTACAAACTTCAATCACCTTATGTTTGCAGATGATCTTCTTATCATTTCTAAAGCTTCCAGGCTCTCGGCCAGAAATATTATGTTCTGCCTAAATATGTATGCTCGACTTTCTGGCCAACACCCAAACCCAAACAAATCTGCAATATACCTCACCTCCTGGTTCAACAAGCGGGTTTCCAAATCCATCGCCTCAATCCTGAATTTCAAGCTGGGCACGTTCCCTTTTAATTACTTGGGTGCTCCAATTTCTCCCTACCGCATTCCTGTTAACCACTTTCTATCTCTTGTAAGGAAAACTGACACCCATATCAATAACTGGTCCCATACCCCCATCTCTCTGGCTGGTAAGGTTGTTCTTCTTAACTCTAGTATCTTTTCCTTCCCAAGCTATCTTCTTTCTTGCTTCTTTATCCCGGACACAATTCTGGATTCCATTGACAAGTTAGCCCGTAATTTTCTTTGGGGTAGGAATGGCAGTGGGGGTAGCTTCCACTCAATTGGCTGGCATGTTGTTACTACTAATAAAACTGAGGGGGGCCTTGGGTTGAGAAATTTGAAGCACTCTAGATTGGTCTTACTGGCAAAGCATGTTATGTCTTTAGTTAACAGTGATGATAAGTTCTGGGTTAGCATCTTTCTTAATAAATACCCTCACTGGAATATTTGGGATCCAAATTCGCACTCTACCACTTCAAATCTTTATAAAGCTTTGCGCAAAGTGTCTGATGTTCTCAAGCCAAATCTTCATCTTTCCATTTGCAATCCTGCAATAGCTGACTTTTGGAATGATCCTTGGTTACTTGATATTCCTCTGAGCTACAAACCCACCTATCTTAACATGGATCTTATTGAAAATCTTGACTTCCATCAAATTATTTCTGATGGTGTTTGTGATACTGATGCATGTCTTGAGATTTTTGGTGATTATTTGAGCAATTCTATTATCAATAGTGTCATCTTTGATTACTCTTCCAAAAATGATTGGATCTGGTGGCCTACTAGGGGTGGCAATATTTTGTCCGGGCCCGCCGGCCCGGTTTTGTCCGGCCCGGAATAAAAAGGGTTTGGACAAAACTTGTATTAATCCGGGCCGGGTTTGGGCAATGCTTGGTTGTCGGAATAGTTTTATGCCCCATTTTTCAAAAACTTCCAACTTATATGGATTTTTTTTATTAAGACTTGGAATTTTGTATGACTTGATTTGGGTTTTGGATTGTTGGACTTTTTTTTTTTTTTTTGCATATGATGTGAATTAAATTATTTTTTATAATTTAATAATTGAGTAAAAGTAAATGTAATTTACAAGGTTCGGACAAAATTCGGACATCCGGACAACCCGGTTTTAAAACAAACCGGGTCTGGACAAGGTAGGTTTGTCCGGATTTAAAACCGGGCCGGGTCCGGACAACAAGTTATTTATTTATAGTAGTAGTTGTCCGGACCCGATTTTGTCCGGACCCGGATTTTTGCCACCCCTATGGCCTACTACCACTAAGCACAACCTGGTGGCCATGGTTTATGACCATCTTAACTCGTCTATTGATGCGCATACTTGGAATGGATGGAAACACCTCTGGAAACTGAAAGCTCCTCCTCGCGTCAAAACATTCATATGGAAAGTGGCGCATGGCAAGCTTCCAACTGGCGCCTACCTATACATGCTGAATATTGGTCCGGCCACCTTATGCCCCTTCTGTGAGATGTCTCCTGAATTGGCTGAGCATATCCTTTGGCACTGTCGGAAGACGCGTATTTACTGGCACTCTATTCTTTCCTGGCTGGGCATTAATCACTCATTACTTTCCAATTTCAGTTCTAGTAACTGGTTATTGGAGAATTTGGACTGCTGGGCTTCTAGTGATTTTGCTAGATCTACTATTGCAACTATGGCATGGCAAATCTGGAATGCTAGATGCTTATTCATCTTTCAAAACATCAGACCCAACCTGCATAAGCTACCTCTCTTGACCTGGACGCGTAAATTGGACTTCTTCAAGGCAAACAACTTTGTTAACAAGGAAAATCCAAACCTCTTGCCTTCAAATCATTTAAATATTTATATATCTACTGATGCTTCGTGGGATCCTACTTCTTGCATGGCTGGGTTTGGTTTTATAATTTACACTAAAATGAGGAAAATTTTGCTTGCAGGTGTTTCGTGCAGCTCTTGCGGCACGTCAGTGGAGGCTGAGCTTCAGGCCATCAATATTTCCCTCGATTGCTGTCTCGCAAACAGTCTGAATCCGGATGTTCTTTTCACTGACTGCATATCCGCCATTCATTTGATCAAGGATTTTGATAGCTCGGTTGGATGGCGTTTCTCCTCGCTGATTCATTGCATCAAAAATCTTGTGGCCAGTTGTCCGGAGCTCATTATTGAACATATTCACCGTGAGCACAACACTGTTGCCGATCGCCTTGACTTCTTTGGACGTTCAAATCCTCAGCTTTCTTTATTCTTCCAAGGAAAAGACCGGCCCAGGTGGCTTGAAGACGCTTGCTCTTCTTCAAAATTCTTCTTCTAATCCCTTCTTTAGTCTTTTTTCTCTGCTTAGTTCCTTGGAACTCTCTTTTGCTAAAAAAAATTATTTATTTTTTCCGAAATATAAAAAAAAAATAGTTTTAATTTTTTATTTTGAAAAGGGGTTTATTTTGGGAGAAAATGATGGGGAAATCATAAAATAGACTGATTTTTTCTCATATCAAATATTCATTAGCTTTGAAATGAAGGAGGTGTTATTTCTTCGCTCAACATTTTTTTTAACTTTCAAGTAAGCCTAGTGGAGTCTAGTATTTTTTACCAGAATGATGGTAATGAAATCTTATATAAACTTACTTTTTTTTATTTTAAAATTTTTTTACTTAGTGACAAATCAACGTCAAAATTATTAAAAATAAAATTAATTTTTAATCATTTCAAGCCAATGTCATTTTTCACACTTATTTATTTTAAATCACTTAATATTCCCGCATTTCTTTCGTTTTCAATTTTTAGTTAAAAGCCACTTCAATATTTATATAATTGAACTTATGGCAATACATATAATCATAGGCGAGAGGAAAGAGGGAAAATAATGTGCTTGAGCGCCCCTTGCTCCATGGAAAAGTTTATATATATATATATATATATATATATATATATATATATATATATATATATATATATATATATATATATATATAAAATTAAAATATTAACAATTATAATTCATATACGTATAGTTGTGAATTTAGTTTTTTTAAATTCCACCCATGATATTTAAAATAAAATAAAATAATCATTAAATTATTATATAAGATAAAATTCATGTTGGGGGATAATAATAAATAATAATATAATATGGGCAATGAAACATGTATCTTCATAATATTTTTTGTTTTTAAATTAATATTTTAAATGTATTTTTTATTGAACTTATCCATTTATAATTATCAATTTTCTAAGCATATTAATGTAAAAAGTAGTGGTATAATAAATAAAATAAAAACTCAAAAAAATCCAACCACTATCTCAAAAATCTCTAACAAAAACATAACCCACCGGTATTACAATAAAATTTAACTTTAAATCATTTGCTAATTCGGTCGATTGGTAAATTTCTTCCCTTCACTCAATCTCTTCCAAATTTATGTTTTATCTTGTAAGGAATTATCTTGCTTTTTTTTTACATCTAATGTAATTTATTTCATTGATTGTGTTGAATTTTTTTTTGAAAATTCGATATTTATTAAATATTTGTTTTGTTGTTTATTAAGGAAATTTGTTAGGAAGAATTTATTAACCAATGATTGTAAAAAATTGTTAAATATTTGTTTGATTAAATATTGTGAAAATTTTGATTATTCATTAAATTATTAATTGAATTAGATTATGAATTTACATTTTTCTAATTGCATTATTTGTTATCTTAGTTCTTCGTTGAGTTAATTATTAATTATGTAAATATGATAGATTTATTACACTTAACCCAAAATTTTTAGATGTATATATATTTTATATAATACATTATTATAATCTCAAGTTTTAATTAATAAAATTATTTAAAATTTGTATTTTTTTTTAAATTTGACTTCAGCACCACTTTAATTTTATTTCTAGTTCCGCCACTACATGTAATCTCACTTCGTTCAATTTTTTTTCCCAAAATCCCAATCTTATTGGAGGTGTTTTGATGCTCTTGATCACTATAGTACCTTTTTACTTCTTGTGTGAAAAAGTATGAATCAATTACTTCACTTCAAACTATATAAACAGCAAATGAACACAGCTTGATAAATAAGATTGGAAATGATTTAAATTTGAGTTACATGGATTTTATGTCATTAAAAAAATTTTGAATTTAAAGATTTCATATTGAATTGAAAATACAATATAAAATGAAGAGGTAAATAAATGAAAATTATAGAAAACATGCCATATGCTTTATGTTTGGTGAAGTGATTCCTTCTCAATTTGAAAGTTCATAAATATTTTTATGATATAAAGACGTGTCATGATGCAGGGATATCTATAAGTTTTAAATTTTTGATCTGTTAGATCTCTCAACTTCAACTGTTTCTCTATTTTTTTTTATTTTTTATCATTTACAGATAATGAACACCCACAAATAATGTTTAGTCTTATTATATTAATTTGACAGATTAATCATGCTAAATATAAACCAAATATATTATTTGAATTTCATTCAATTTAAAAACTAAATTAATTTAATTTTATAATTTTCAAATTAATTAATATGAGACTATTAATTCGTCTAACAATGATAAATTAATAAATAAATCAAATATTTTCTAGTATTACTAATAATCAGATACTTATTAATTAACTCTATAATAAAAAATAAAAATAAAAAGGACTTCAAAATCATCTCAATAAAATAAAAGAACAAAGCTAAACAAGTTGTTTAAAGAGTGGGTTGGAATCAAATCAATAGGACAAATGCTTGCCACCAAACAATCCATTCACCACAACATGCAAAGACTAGTAACATAATAGAAAGGAACATGGCACCAAATATATAAATAAAATAAATAAATAAATCATAGTTTCGGATAATGGAGTGAGATGGAACATGCCAAGTTGCCAACATTGCCGAAGTTATTATTATTTAGGTAAGCCATCATTTCATTTATTTATTAATTAAAAACCAAATATTAAAATGAAAATTTAATAATAGACCCAGATTGAGAAACCCTAACCCACTTCTTGTGGCTGATTTTTCATTAACTCCCTTTAATTTATATTGTATATGTTTAAAATAGTCAATATAAATTTGAAAAATGAGGAAAATAAATCTCTCCAAGATATATATACATATTTTTTATTTATAAAAATAATCAGATAATTATTTAAAAAAAATAAAAAAGGTTTTCTGATAATCCTCGATTCACTAATATTGATAGTTTTTGTTTTTTAAATAACTTACCATTATAAAATCAAACGCATGCAAAAACCTCAGCAAAATAAGTGGGGTGAGATTTATGCATATATATAATAGCTGAGGTTATTTACGTACTATCATTACTCACACTCTCACAAATATGCAATTATTCGTGATTCAAATTCTTACAATTTAAGAAAAACATACCTTCATCCATAATTCGAACTTTCACCATTTATAATATATGAATATTAGGACCATCTATATATTATTATTATTCCCATCTCAAAAAATACATTATCATCTATAATTTAAACTCTCATGACTTGTAAATGTTGACAACAGAAGCTAAAGTTATTTTTTAATTAAAATAGTGATAAATAACAGTGTTTTCTTTTTAAATAAAGCCTTTCTTTGTTCGTTCTTTAAGATTCGTGCAGGATGACTCACTGTTGACCGTCAGATCTAACCGCTTGGCGGGGGCGGCGAACGACAAAAGAACTTTTAGTAGTGCTAAAACGGTTGGGGTAATCCCGTAATTTTAGTACATTATGACACGTGTAAGGCCAGGATCGATTGAGTTGGCGGGAAAAATCATAGAATATTATTTTTCACGTAAACCCCCCAAACTTTTCATAATATATATTTTTTTAAAGCTCTATAAAAACTCAAATAAATCTATTCCATCCCACTTCTTCTGCTTTTTTTCTTCTCGTTTTTTCTAGGGTTTTTGTCCGGAGTTTTTTCGGGTTTCGAAGGTGATCGGGTTAGCAGTTGGAGTTAATCGCCGCTCTTTGTTGTGAGGTTAGTAGTGATGGATTTGGTTTGATGGAGTTGCATCTCGATTTCTGGGGTTTTTTTTTTTTTAATTTAAAGAAAGTTTTTGAATTGATGATATGAATTTCTTGATTGTTTTTAGTTTGAAATAATGGAAAAAAGCATAGTGTTTGTTGGATTTTCCAGTGTTTTTGCATTAAAAACCTCTTTTTTCTTTGTGAAATTTTGATCTTGTTTGTAGAAAAGAAGTGAGCAAAGGTGAGTTGAAAATTGGTTCTGTTTTTTTTTTATGTTGCTGTTGTTTTTTTTTTAATTCTATTTCATCATGTTGTGGTTGTATGTTTTGATTTATGGATTCATTGAAACTGAGCTGAAGGTTGAGATTTTATTTATTTTTTGGTGATCTTAATTAATGAAAATTTGTTCAAATTAGTAGAAATTAATGCAAAACAAACAAAGAAAAATTGGTTTAGTGTTTGGATTAAATGATGTTCATCTCATTGATCTGTTTATATAACCAGTGATTTTTTTTTTTTTTTTGCTCTAATTTAAGCCCTCTGTTTAGTCATATCTATTAAATTTTTTAATCTTGTTCATGGGGTAAATCCATTGCCAATCTATCAATTTACTGAAAATTTCATTGTTGACAGTAAAAGGATCATCAAACAATCACAATGAAAGCAGTCATCCTTGTTGGAGGTTTTGGGACAAGGTTGAGACCTTTGACACTTAGTATACCAAAACCACTTGTCGAATTCGCTAACAAGCCGATGATTTTGCATCAGGTTTATGAACATTCCATTCGATTTCGCCTTTATTCCACATTTATATAATTTTCTTGCTATCCCTAAATCATTTCCTTCTTCTTGGTTGTTTTTGTTTCCAATTGGATTAGATTGAAGCTCTCAAAGCTGTTGGAGTGAAGGAAGTTATCTTAGCTATCAATTACAGGCCTCAGGTGAAGTAAATTTTGATATTGGATTTGTTGAGAATTGAGAGTTCATCATGGAATTCTCTTAAAGTTTGAATATTTTTAGGTGATGATGAGTTTCCTAGAAGAGTATGAGTCGAAGCTCGGGATCAAAATCACATGCTCACAAGAGACGGAACCATTGGGGACTGCAGGGCCGTTAGCGCTTGCAAAGGAGAACTTGATTCAGGACAACGATGAACCGATCTTTGTCCTCAACAGTGACATTGTATGCGAGTACCCTCTCAAAGAAATGCTTGAATTTCACAATGCTCATGGGGGAGAAGCATCAATCATGGTCACCAAGGTTAAATCTTCACTAGCTCTTATTCTCTCTACTTTGGCAAACAATGCAATGTATGTTTAACTTGATGAAATTAGGTTGCGGAACCTTCGAAATATGGGGTTGTGGTCATGGATGAGGATACGGGCAAGGTGAAGAAATTCGTCGAGAAACCTGTGACTTTTGTTGGTAACAAGATCAATGCAGGGATCTACTTATTGAACACCTCTGTTCTGGACCGGATTCCGCTTCAACCTACATCTATAGAAAGACAAGTCTTCCCGGCCATCGCCGAGGAAGGGCTTCTATACGCAATGGAATCAAAAGGTTTCTGGATGGATGTTGGGCAGCCAAAGGATTATCTTGCAGGTCTTAGGCTCTACTTAGAATACTTGAGGAGGAACTCCGCAACTACTCTCGTCGCAGGGCCAAACATTATAGGAAATGTTTTGATTGATGAGAGCGCGAAGATTGGGGAAGGATGTTTGATAGGTCCTGATGTTTCTGTTGGTCCTGGTTGTGTGATTGAATGTGGGGTGAGGCTTTCTTCATGCACATTGATGAAAGGGGTGAGAGTGAAGAGCTCGGCTTATGTCTCCGGGAGCATTATCGGCGGGCATTCGACAATCGGGCAATCGGTACATATTAGTAGTATGGCAGTTCTAGGAGAAGATGTTCATGTAAATGATACAATGTTCCTTAATGGTGTGGTGGTTTTGCCTCACAAAGAGATCAAGACGCATTTTGTGAAGCCAGAGATAGTAATGTGAAGGAGGATGGAATGAACTTTGTCTGTGCTGCTCTATGTGAATTTTATGAACTTTGTATGGATTCCACATTTAGAAATCCACAACTCTGGTGTTCAATTTGGGCTTTATTCTGCTCATGAAATGGAAAGGGAAAAAAGGGGCAGAATCTATCATTTAAACATAATAATTATGCCATTTCTGATTATTATGTTCAATTATTTCATTTAAAAAATTAGCCCATTATAAAATCATCAAAATACCTAGATCATTTTAAAATAAAGAAAACACCTGTATCAAAACAGGCTAACAGCATAGATGGCTACTTCCATGGACAACTTAAGCACCACCTTGTTCCTCTTTCTCTAACCCTAATTCGTTCTCAGAGAAGAAGGGAGAAAAAGATTCAGAGAGATGCAAGCAATGAAGGAGAAGGTGAAGGACATAGTCACCCTAGCCAATAAGGTAAAGAAAAGAAGAAGACGACAATGACAGCAATACTAACCACCAACACGGCGCAGAAGTTGGCCATTTGCAGCACAAATATCACTGGTCCACTGCACCAACTGTCATCCTTGCTTACCGGAGAGCAGGAGTTCAACATAGTGACTAGTACTATAAACCTTGTTTGGATTGGCTTTTACAAAAAAATGTTTTTTTTAGTTTGATAGAATTTTTTGAAAAAAAATGCTTTTCAAGTTAAGTGCTTCTCTGTATTTTGTATTTGAATATGTTAATGCAGAAGTACTTTATATTTATGAATTTGTTGAATTTGTTTGGATGTGTATTTATTGGAATTTTTTAATAATAAATTATTAAAATGGATATTCATTGAATTATAATAATATTTTAATTATTATTCATTTATCACACGGGGTGAGGGCAAGAGCAGATGGGAGGGAAAGCTTTCAAATCTTGGAAGTAGAGAAACCTAGATGAGAATGTAAAAAGCTTGGAGAGAAAATTTAAAAACATAGATCATTTAATTGTGTAACTCAAAACTGCTTCTGAAAAACTGTTTTTTTTTTGTCAAAGCACCACAGGACCAGCTTATGAAAAAAGACTGTGTTTCTGCTTTTATAAAGAAGTTAATCCAAACAACATTTTTTTTTTAACCCAGAAGCAATTAATTTATAAAATAGCACATGTGGGCTTCCTAAAAACTAATCCAAACAAAGCCATAATCTATCTCTAATTAGGGCTGACTAGGTTTTTTCTAACTAAAAGTTCCCAGATTTCGTGGTGTGTGTTTCCAGTGACCGGCCTGAATTTAGCCTCATGCATGTACTCTTCTGTGTCTTCTTAACCAATGCAGGGTTTCACTTTTATACTAAAAAAACATCATCAATATTTCGTACTCTCTGAATAAAAACAAAAACTTATTAATTTATGAATTGAGAATTAAAATGAGTAGGTTTTTTTAAACAACAGGACTTTAAGCAACTATTCTTGTCGCGGTAACATAAGCAAGTCAGCATTCAAACATGTGTATAACAGAATCAGTTTGAACATAAATGTTGCAGATCAGTGGTAGAGATGAACTATGTGCAGCTTGTTACAAGAAATAGCAGGCCAAAAAATTGAGAACAAAACACACCTGGGCCAACGACAACCACCTTCATAAAATTATGTATGTTATAAAGTTCATACCCAATGTAACTTGCCTTGGAACTCGATGCTAGACCGCACATTGCCATCGTCGGAGATGACTTGTTTTTTGATGGCTGCTGGCCTGGTGTTGTACTTCACCTCGAATTTGGGATATGTCTCTGTTGCGCAGACTTCACTCAAGAACTCGTCTGCCATGTCCCCGTCTTCATCGATTCGCATTCGTCTGGAGTACCACCTGAAGCCCTGATGATAATAAAGTGAATGCAGCAGTTTAGTGTTTGATTCACTTGTTTTCATAATTTCTATTCACTGCATTTGATCACATTGATATTTATCCAGGGAGATGATAAAAAAAATACATCAATAGCTGACAACAAATGTGGACTTCAGCCAATGATATACACAAGAAACTAAAAATTATAAGTTTATGATGTACATGGGACAAAAGTATGGAATGTTCAAGTGGTACTCCGTATTTGTTTTGATGTGAAATATAAATAACCATAACTTGTTATTGCAAATCAACAGAAACTTCAGATAATCAAGGCAAAGTATGCTCATCTACAATTGGATTCCATATAAGAGATGACTTTTGACTATAAGTACTGATAAATATCCCCATATCTCTTCCATGACTATAAATGTCTTAGCAAAAAATTGTGATACAACTAAGCTAATACAACAGTAGAACAAAATTTAAAGAGATCAGCACAGAGCAGTAACAAACTTAAGTGTTCTTTTCCCAAGTAACAGTCAAATACAATTGATTATATACATAAAGATAAGTAATAGTGGTATACACGATGCAATTTATTCTTCAATCAAAATGAAGATTCCAACATGGTATACCATATGGGATTCATCTTCCAATCCATATAAGGGTCATTGCAGTTATATTGGTCCACCTGAAGACCATGTCAAAAACAAATAGCCCCTCTAGAAGGAACTTATCCATGTAAAATTCTTTAGGGGGGCACTATCCATAATAATGATCATGCCACATTAATCATATACTTGTTCTATTCCTTATTTAAGTATATGCCTACCAATACTTTCAAGAACCTATCCATAGTGCATATAGGAATATCAAGATTTCTACCATGCAAAAAAATTTTGATTTCTATAATACAGAGCTTGAGGGATCTTGCACAGATGAAGCCATAATCATCCAGAACCAATGAACAAAATTAATGGCTATTCATTTTATTAACTACTAATTTAATGAATAGATCAAACCAACTCATATGTTTCTCATCTAAGTCTCCATGTGGTATAGTCTTATAGAATAATCATGCTTATAATTAAGTTTGATCACAATGGCCATTCCTCCGACGGGAGATTTCCTAACTAATAAATTTAGTAGCTTCTGTTCCCAATAAAGCCTTGAAGTATATAGTACACAAGTGCAATAGTGTCGAAACATTCTTGCTAGAAAACAAGTGCAATGGTCTTCTGCCACAGTTTTCTGCCCTGTTCTTGCCTAACAACATTTGAATGCCTGAACTTTTGTCACCCTACATTGCATCTGGTATTGAGCTAATGGACTTCCAGAAAGCGTATCATAAATATTGTCTATGTAAACAGAGCCAGCAAGAAATTATACTCCCCCGAAAGCGAATCCATATGCCCAAAGACACATGTAATGGGATACAGATTCTAAGCTAAGAAGCTCAAATAAAGTGAAATTAAAAAGTATGTTTATCGGCTGGCAACAGAAAAACAACTTAATAACCAAAGATGCACTAAATTTTAAAACTACCAGAACTTCAGGCAGCATGTGCGTTTGCCAAAGAACATGCCAAGAAATTAGTGAGTTAAGAGACCTAACTTTGATGTTTTTGAAGGAAAGGCTTATACCACCATAAAGGCTTAATGCAGCACTACAAGATCACAATAGAGAAAGGAATCTAGGACAAAATTAAAATCAAAAGAAGAAAAAAGAAATCACAAGATTTGAAACGAGAGTTTATGCAGATCAGAAAAATGCAATTTGCTGCCAAGGGCCCAAGACGCCACAATGATGTATTAATCACAGCGAGATAGAGAACTATGCTACATGAAGAATTCCAAGACCATGAAAAATTAAGTATTTCAGGAAGTTATCTAATGCATACACAAACGTAAAGACATAACCTTTATAAGCACCTTACCTCAGAAACTATACAAGAAGCAAAGATTGAAAATAACCTAATTTTTGGCTGGAAAAATGAATCATATAGAAAAAACAAATAATAATAAATTAAACAATAGATCAAGGATTATAGGGTTAACTTCCAATTCAGTGGCTTGAAAGAAACTTGTCTCATCGAGCTCGTGGTCCAATTTTACCCACCAAACCCATCAATTCTCACCACAAGCCAAAATAGCAGCCAAGTAACAAAAACTGCCACAAAGACTACAATGTCCAACTTTTCTTTGGTTTTAACAATGTATTTTTCATCTACTCATGCTCTAATCACAAACATTGCCCTCATCACAGACTAAATATAGAAAATCTCAATTTCAGCAAACTTTCAATTTCATGAACGGAGACTCCATATCCAAGCTCCTAATCACCAATAATCAAATTCAACCAAGCACCAATCCAACACCAATACACAATCAATTGATCGCTTTTACAACAACATCCAAAGCAATTCCGAGATTCCAACCAATTAAACAAAAAAGATCCAAAATTTAACCACTTCTAAGCTCATAAATCAAAAGCAAAAGAAACAAAACCGAAAAAGGAGAATCCGATCCGAGTACCTGAACGCCGCCATCACCAAGCTTACAAGGAATGAGAACAGGACCAGGAGCGGGACGATCGACCGCAACTGGGACCTGAACACTGAACCCTTTCGTGCTGCGATGGTGCACATCGTTGGCCTTCCGGTCATCGTCCTCCTCGGCCTCATGCCCGCCATCATGCCCGTCGTCCCTCGAGAACCCGAGCATCCCTGCGATCCTCCTGAAGAAACCCATGGATCCGAAGAGGCGTTCTTGTTCTGGGGTTTGCTTCTCGGGTTTTACTTATTATTGTGGAGATAAACCAATTTTTACAAACAAAGGGGTGTAAATGTAAATATCATCTTTCGATTTGTATTATTTTGTCCATTTTTTTATTTATCCATTTTAAAGTTAGTTAATATTAATTAGTAATTTAAAATTTATAAAAATTTATATTATTTTTAAAAATGTCTTTTATTTTAAATTTAAAGGATAGTTAAATATGATTTATTAAAAATTATAAAAATATATTAAATATAAAAAATTAATTTTAAAAATAATATTTAATACTTTATAAAAATTTTAAATTAACAACTAAAAATAATTAAAGAAAATCTTTAAATTAAAACAAGTAAAAATAAAAAGTACCTGAGAGAGTATATTATTTTTTTTTACTTTTTACATCCAAATTTAAACCTAAAATTTAATGTTTAATTATATAAATATATATAAATATTTTATTATTTCTTAAAATTAAAAAATTATAAAAATAAATTCCAGTTGAAAGTTATATAATTCTCAAATAAAATGAAGGATATTTTTGTAAAATTACGTGTCTTTGACTAGCGTTCAAAACCATCGAGTTGTGGAATGAACATCAAAGGTTGAAAATAAATTCCGAAAAAGTAAAGGTTTAAACTGTAAAATTCTTGTTTCTTATTTAAAAATAAAAAGCTGAGCTTTTTACACAGTTCATCAGGGAAAGCCCTTCTTCCTCTCCGGATCGAAGATCGAAGAGAAGAAGAGATCGAGAGATCGAGGGAGAGATGCCGTTGGCTGCGTCGGCCATATACTTCCTCAATCTTCGCGGCGATGTGCTTATCAATCGTCTCTACCGGGATGATGTTGGGTGGGATTCAGTCATCGTTTTCTCTTGCTGTTTTTTGTTGCGATTTGATGAGTATATAGCGTTGTATTGTCTGTGAATGCTGAAAATTTTTGTGATGGATTTATCTGAGGGTTTTTCTTGTGATAAAATTTTTCATTTTGTTTGAATTATTCATGGGAATGGGTTTCAATCTATGATTTTGTGTGGTTCCTAGAGTTTTAAGAATCAGTTTGATTTGAGGAGCAGAGAGCACCATTGTTAGTTTGGTTTACATTCAATGTAGGAGGAGCCTAAGCTAATTTTATTTTATTTTTTATTCTTGGGATACAATTTTAGGGTTCTTGTGGTTGAACTTTGTTATGGATTTTCATCTAACTTAATTAAAAGTTGGTAAAAGTGCTGGTGATAGATTAAATCCGGCTAATCATGTCTGCAAATAAGTTGATCTTATTACTTGAGAAGGTCATGCTGCAATGGAAGATTGATAAATTTAATTTCATTTTTTAAAATTGAACAGTTGATGCTTGAAAAAATTATATAGGTAAAAAATTCAAGCCATCATTTAGATTCTTAAATTCCCTTTATTTGCTTTGTTATGCAGCCTTAGATGCATTTAGTTATCCTAAACTGAAATCATTGTTTGAGTTTATTTGTCTTTTTGTAGATACAGATAGATAATAGATATCAAACTGATATTGCTTATAGGGTTGTAGTTGTATTTTTTTTTCTTTTGAGACAATGGATTCATGTCTTCTTTTTAAATTTTTGTTTTTTACAGTGGCAACATGGTTGATGCATTCCGACAGCATATAATGCAAACAAAGGAACTTGGCACATGTCCTGTGCGGCAAATTGGAGATTGTTCATTCCTTTACATGAGAATTAGCAATGTGTACATTGTGATTGTAGTTAGCAGCAATGCTAATGTTGCATGCGCTTTCAAATTTGTTGTTGAGGTAGATATCTTTATTTGTTCCACTGGTAAAATTTACTGGATTCTGAATTTCGCTCTCTTTCTCTTACCTGTATCTATATCTTGCTAGTTGTTCAATTAGAATTGTAATTGTTGTTGGTTGATTTTGTTTGTTGTTTATATTTAGTTTTTAAATTAATTCTCTGAATTTGGGTATCAGGCAGTTCAACTATTCAAATCTTATTTTGGCGGTGCATTTGATGAAGATGCCATAAGAAATAACTTCGTTCTGATTTATGAGCTTCTTGATGGTATGTCTCCATTCCTATGTGCAATGACTTTAGTCTTTGAAATCATGGTTTCAGTCCTAAATTTGTTTTACTGTTAGCATGGAATTAGGTATTTTTTTTCTAATGTAATGCCCTTTTAAAATAGCCTAATCGCATACTCTGCTTAGGGGGTTCCTTTTGTTTGTGTGTGATGTGTATAGAATATTGTGGCATTTAAGATTTTTGAATCATTTTATCCTGTGCCATTATTTTTTGATAACTGTTGATAACATATCTCAAAAGAGTCATAAGAGGTATTGGATCACTTGTAAATTAAAAATTTAGGTTGTTAGGTATGAAATTGAATCTTGCTTTTGAAAATGTAATGTTATGTACTTGATGGGAAACCCTTGGGAGGTTCAATCAGTTATTTCTATTGCAATACATAATTATTCACTCTATCTGTATTTATTTTGTATTAGCATTTGGGTTGTTTGAAGGTGATTACTCTTCAACTTAAGGGTTACATAATGCATGATTCCGTCCAAGAATAACGTTCCCAAGAAAGTAAAACCTCGGGACCACTTTTCAAAGAACCATGGAATGATATATTTGGTTCATTTATAAAGATTGCTAGGAAAGTAACATTGCTATGTTTGGTTCAATAAGATGTTTTGTAAGAATATTTATATTTAAGGGATTTATCAAAACACCCTTGATGCTATTATATTTTTTATTTTAAATTTTTTATATTATTTAATTTAAAAACACCTAACTTTATTATATTATTTTCTTACTTTAGTCTACACTACACAATGATCCGAAAAAGAAATGTATTAAATAATAATTGAACCAAACATAGCAATGTTACTTTCCTAGCAATATATGCAATTTATCCATTTTATAGGCAGACATATGTGAATTCCTTTATAATAATTGATGGAATTTTAATTAGAATAAATCATACAATTTGATTTATTATCTCAATATTTTATTCTAATTAAATAAAATTAAAAATCAGGCTATAGTTTTTATTTATGGGAATTAGAATAATATGACTAAAGTTAGGATTTCTGAGTAATATAATTGAATATATATAAATATTAAAGCAATAAATTAAATCATAAGTATTCTAATTAAACAATAAATGTGAGTAATTATCATTATTCTCATTAAAACAAACTAACATTTAAAAATTCTAGATATATTGAAAAAATTATGTTATCAAAATACCCTAGCCTTATTTTAATTTTTCTATTTAATTTTTTTTATTATTCAGTTTAAAGCTACATATTCTACATATTCCTTATATAATCGTCATAATATGTAATAAATTTATTTAGTTTTTTTATATCAAAGAGTATATTAACAAATTCATTTTTATCTTTTTTTCTTATCTAGAATTTTTGCAAAAACAAACAAAAAGACATAATGACCTCTTTAATATCTAAAATTTATCAATAAAAATAAAAATTTTGGCAAGACATTTCAATTAGATAACCTAATCCAATTATACAAATAATACAAATCATAGTTAGGGAAAAAAGAAGTACCTGAGAGTAGGGAATGAGAGAGAAAGGGAATGGCTTGTTGACGGTGATGAGCAGAACTAGTAGATTGTGAGAGAAAAGAGGAAAATTTTAATTCACCCTTGGGCATCTTATCAATTATACAAGGGTAATTTTAGAAATATTTTTGTGTAAAGATTATCAGGTAATAGTAATCTTACATTCCTTGGCTTTATGGATGGAATCAAATCACCATAGTTTATGAGAATTCAACACCCATGCGTTTGTCACTTTCCCACCCATTTTACCTGTATGTACCAAATGTAGGAATCGTATTCATGCAACATAGTTTTTATGTTCCTGGGAATCTTTTAAAGATTATGTGAACCAAAACGCTTCCATGTGGTTTCTAAGCCTTTAGTTTTACTTTTGTTATTCTACTTTCTAATATGTTATAATCCAGTGCTTGAAACAATGTCTTTTGTGTTTTTTGATTACAGAGATCATGGACTTTGGGTATCCTCAAAACCTTTCACCTGAAATTTTGAAGTTGTACATCACTCAAGGGGGAGTCAGATCACCATTCTCATCTAAGGTTGAATTTGAAATGTAGTATTTTCAGTTCATATAGAAGTTCATATGCAATTGTTAGGGCATACTTGCTAAATAGATGGGTAACAGATAATTGACCTAGTTACTTCATAGCAAATTTATCTTTATTTTGATGTGGACAAAAGTTGACTGATATATACTCATAAAATTCTTTTATTTTTTCCCTGTTCGTAAATAGCCTTCAGAGAAGCCCGTTCCAAATGCAACTCTGCAAGTTACTGGTGCTGTTGGTTGGAGACGCGAGGGTCTTGCATATAAGAAAAATGAGGTGACTTTTGATTTTTTTTTCTTTGTGTTTTGTGGATTTAGGAACTTAAATTTTCTAATCTTGTATATTTTAGGTTTTCTTGGACATTGTAGAAAGTGTCAACCTTCTAATGTCTTCAAAAGGTATGTAATAAATTGTATGTTGTCCGTTTTTTAATAGTCAAATATTTCTTGTTTTATTTGAGACCATACCATTGCCTTTCTTGAAGTTAAACTGATTCTTTGTGAATACTTAAATGCTTTTACAGGGAGTGTTCTACGTTGTGACGTGACCGGAAAGATCCTTATGAAATGCTTTCTTTCTGGTATGCCTGATTTAAAGCTTGGGTTAAACGACAAAATTGGTCTTGAGAAAGAATCAGAGCTCAAATCCAGGCCAGCGAAAAGGTTAGTTAGCACAATCTGTGTACTGGAGGATGCTTGTTTTTTATGCTGTATAACCTGCATCTTCTTTTTGGTGAACACTGCTGATTTCTTCTTGTTTTGTTTTTATAAATCGAGCTAGTCCATCTTTATATGTTTGAGTTTTCTGACTTCCCTGCATATGGATGGTACTGAAACACTGAGATGTTCTAAAAGACTGATTATTAAAGGACTTGTTTTACTAAATATTTTGTCTGCATGAAGCATCATATTTTTGCTACATATAACTGTTCATATTATTTGAGCTTTAATTGAAGATGGTTATTCTTAACAGTGGGAAGACCATTGAGCTTGACGATGTTACATTTCACCAATGTGTAAACCTGACAAGGTTCAACTCAGAAAAAACAGTCAGTTTTGTGCCTCCTGACGGTGAATTTGAACTGATGAAGTAGCCACCCTTCTCATTTTATGTTCATACTTGCTCCCTGTCTCCTCCTACTGTGTGATACATTTATTTACCTTCCCATAGATATCGTATTACCGAGGGAGTTAATCTACCATTCCGAGTGTTGCCAACAATCAAGGAATTGGGCAGGACACGCATGGAAGTAAACGTCAAGGTCTGATATTACTCGAAAATGGGCAAATAAAGTTTGTCATTGTTAGGCATTCATATAGAAGATAACTGCCTAAATGCAACCCTTTTTGCAGGTTAAGAGTGTTTTCGGTGGTAAAATGTTTGCCCTTGGAGTGGTGGTTAAGGTTCCTGTTTCAAAGCAGACAGCCAAGACAAACTTCCAGGTGACATCAGGTCGTGCCAAATATAATGCTGCTACTGATTGCATTATCTGGAAGTAAGTGATCCATCAACACTCTTATGTATGGTTCTAAATTATTTGTTGATCTTTTATTAATCATCATATTATAGTTTTCCATTAATACTGATTGCAATATGCATCATGGTTTCTCTTTTGAATTATTTGGATTTAGTTTTCGACAAGTAGGTAGCTTACATTTTTTCACTTAATACTAGTGCTTAATGCTTGGAATGTTAGTAGTATCTTTGTGCAACAGAGTTAACTGAATTCACAATGAATCAACTGGCTGTCACATTAGGTTAAATATAATTCTTATTACCTGTGACCTAGTAACTTTTCACAGAGATGATCACACGTGTGCGCGCACACATACTCATAAGGGAGTTTCTAGTTGGACAATTGTTACCTAGGTTTGGTTCAGGTGGAAAATAAAAGATAGAAACTTTAAGATGACAACTGATTTAGCATATAATGATATATTTAAGTAAATAGCATCTTTTTCTCTTAATATCCTGAATAATATGATATATTTATTTATTTATTATTTCATATGTTTATTATTTTAATATTTTAATGTTTATGTTTATATTTTCATATCTTTGGGTTTATTTGGATATACACTTTGAGATTGTTTTTATCAGACGATGTTTGAATGTTACATTCACTATGTCTATCCAAATTAAATGGTTAATTAATTTTAAAAGAAAACCCAACATTAACCGCTAATGGCTTATGACATTTGTAAATCTCCCCATAATGCAATGCCTAAAACACTTATATAAGAAATATGATTAAAATTAAGCAACAGAATAGAAAAGAGCTACCATTGCATGTGGATTGCCTTTTTTTAAGAACTTCATTGTCTTGAGGTGGAAATGGGCTGGTGACTTATATTTGCATGCTGGTCCTGATATTTTTATAGGTGGCCATCCATGTTCTTTGCATGGATTTTTTTTTTTTAAAATTTTCCTTTTTGGACTGAATTTTGGTGCCTTTGTGGTGAGGGTTGATTCTAATATTTAATGGATGAGTGTGCATGTTCTTTGTATGGACTATGTCTTTTTTCTCAGTATTTTATGCCTTTAGGCAACCTTGCTAAAGATGGTTGAAAAGTTGTAGTTCATTATCAGATTCTGTGTTGTTTCAACCAATTAATTATATGCTATATGTACCCTTGCAGGATAAGAAAATTCCCAGGACAAACTGAGGCAACCATGAGTGCTGAGGTTGAGCTGATTACTTCAATGACCGAAAAGAAGCCCTGGACTCGACCACCAATTCAAATGGAGTTTCAGGTTCGACTAAAATCAATAACCGCCCTTTTCTCCTGATACTACAATTGCATTTCAGATCCTGTTGAAAATCCAAGCAAAGTGATCTATATAAATCAAATTGCAGTTGGAATGCAAGTCTAAAATTTAGTTCAAGCTTTATCAAACACTTGTTATTCAACATCTTTGATCTTTGCCCTGTAGGTTCCCATGTTCACTGCATCAGGATTACGAGTTCGATTCCTCAAGGTACATCTGATAACAACAACAATGCATTTCTGCTTGCAAACAATTAATTACTTGAAACAGCAGCTAAAATTTCTTCTGCTCGTTGCCTTGCTACAATAGGTTTGGGAGAAAAGCGGTTATAACACCGTCGAGTGGGTTCGCTATATCACCAAAGCCGGATCATATGAGATCAGATGTTAAACAAAACCTTCAATTGTGCATCAGTACTGAATCAATAACTGTATGTCATCAGAGTGTATATCTCAACATTGTGAGGTTCTTTCTTGTGTAATGTAGAAGGATATGTTTGCATTCCATAACCTTTGTACATGCTTCAAAGGAAAGCATTTAAATTGCAAAATGAAAGCGATGTTTTTGCATTGGCATGAAAAACCTGAACTTTACTAATTTGTAAAACAACTCAACTGCAGAGTTAAATGTCACTTTAGTCATCCTGAACTTCCGATGACATAAAACACTAAGCCTAATTAGAAGACTCTGATAAGGTGCAGAAAGAGGGTAACATCAGCCAAATACTAGATGAAGAACTACCATATTACAAATAACTAATTGATCGATGTTGATAATTTATCTCTTAAGGCATCATCTTTCGCTCAGCGTCGTGCCGAATCTGATTTGCTGGGTGAGGCCATCCCATGGGATTGTACAGCATATTGTGCACTGGAGGCATTGAGTTGTTGCAGTTTACTCTGTTTTCGATTGGGCTTCCTGCAGAGTCATCGGATGATTCACTCGAGGTGCCCTGTGATGGTGGGCTTGCAACTGATGGTGCGCTGAAGCCTGTGACTTGCGGTGGTGCTGATGAAGGCTCAATGTTCAGTCCTTCAGACTTCTGCTTCTTCCCTTCTGCTATGAAACTACCCACCACAACCTGCGAGGAATTCTCAGAATCCAATCAGAGGAAACAATACATAAAAAAAACGCATGTAATAATGTAAGTCGATGTAGGACCTGCACAGGGCCTGCTGCCATAAGCATTCCGGCCACACCGCCTCCAAGTACACGACCATCTGGCCCAGCTAAAGCGATGCTCAAACCCCCGGTTCTACTTCGAGTGCCACCGTTCTCTGTGAGCAAATAAGAGCCTGAAAGAGAGATGATCTCAAAGCGACCCTGCACCAAACATCCAAGAACCATCACATAAAGTATTTTGATCTTTGGTATAAGAAAATGCGGATTTTTGCAAGTAAATATCTTGATTTTTTCTAAGATTTGCAGAGTCAACTTTACAATATAACTTCATCAACTTCATCTTGCTTAAAAAATTTGAAAACAACCAAAAATCAAGTACCTCAAAAGTCACAGTCCCACCAGAAGTTGAAGATTGTCGAAGAGTAACATTACAAACAATGCCATTAGCTGAGAGAATGCATACTGTGCGTGGACCTTGCTGTGAAAAGGCCAAAATCTTTGAAGCAACATCCTGCCGAAATAAAGAGAGACGAATGCCTTAAACAAACTTTCTCAGAATGGAATCTGTTGCTAAATGCAGAAAATGAAATTTTACTGCAAAGAATGATAACATCAATTGTACAAAGCTTTTCTGATATTTCTAAAATGGCCACCAAATGCATTTAAAATCTACTACAAAGCGCCCAAAAACATATGCATACAGAGCCTTGATCTGATATGTATATATAAAAATCTAGACGAGAAGTATTAAAAGAAAATATTAAAAGATGTCGTCATGAAACCCTGTCGTGATGTGATCCCACTCATCATTAAAAGAGGGGCCCTCTCAATCATATCGAAATTCGACATAACTTTTATAGATCCGGCGATACGCAGGTTTGGGCTTCTCCTTATGTTATATATTATAGGTCTGACTCCGGCCCCAAACAAAGCCTGAGGTGAGAAATTAGAAGATTTTGCACTATTAAACACGATTTGCAGTCAGCAGGCGGTGGAGCAATGAATGAAATTTCCTTCTTTCTTTCACTTGTGCATTGTTTTGATAGTTTTCGGAGAATACCAAACACTATCTGGCGATTGTTTCTCAAGTAAAGCATTGAATTTAGTCTATAAAAAGTAAACCCTGCTGTGAAAAAGATTTTCATGAGAAAATTCATCATACCTCTCCAGATTTAACAGTAATGACATGCGGAGTAAAAGAAAACCCTGCAGAACCTGTTGAAGAGACAAAAAATTAAGTAGTTCAGATATAGAGCATGATAATGGTACAATTAATAGCCATTTGAAAAGGACAACAAAATCAAATAATAAGATAAAAAAAAATATAATAATAAAACAGTGATTACCTCAGATGTTTAAGTTTAATACATAGAAAGCATTTAAAGCCACCTTCTGTGACAAATTAATAGACTGACTCATGTCACAACCATTAGTTACACATTTAAATAAACAGACCGACAAACATAGCAATTGTACTATATTTAATTATGGAAGTGAAGTGCCATAAATTTTTTTTTTTACACAATTACTCATTCTATGGCATTCTCTCAGAAAAATGGAATTAAAGGTTACCAAAGCTATAAAAAGGTATTGAACATACAGCATATCATTATTCAAATGGTTGCAATTCATGGCAATACCTAAGGCATTAAGCTGTTGCTTCTTTCCCGACCCCGGTGGGCGACCACGCCTTTTACCCGTTGATTCGGATTGTTGATTGTTGGAGTAAGTTGGAGCTGAAGGCATCGGCGATAAAGCCAATGCCATACTGCCATCTGGTCCGTATTTCCTCGGTCTACCTCTCTTCCTCTTCACCGGCTCTCCGCCCATGTTCAGCATACCAGGCCTAATTCCCTGCATTCCATCACCATGGAACAAAGAGCTAGGAGAGTCTAAGGACTTTGAAACATTAGGCGGTATGTGGTTAAAAGAGAGCCGCATTCCTGGCATCATCATCCCTACAGAGCTCTGCGGCATCGCCATCGAATTAGTCGGCAATGGACCGAAAGGATTAGAACCCACCATCATGCCAGGAGGCTCTGGTGAATTCATTTTTGAAGGTTCTCTAGGGTCCATTCATGCACAAAGAAAAACACCTGATCAAGCGAATGCCATCAAAATCTCAGCTTTGAATCACTCCATATAACACTTAAAGATCAAATAATTTTGCCTAAAATTTTCTAGAAAAAACCTTAAACCCCCAGGGAAAAAATCACAACTTGTTTTGCAAAAAGAGTAAAACCTAAAAACACAGCCAAAGATCCGATTTTTTTTTTAATTTTTTTATTTTCCTCCACAAACAGGAAATGCGCGTTAGGGTTCCAGCAAACACAACGAGTTCCATCCATAAAAGATCAATAAAAATAGCAAAATCCTATAAAAACCCCATAAAAATCCCATCTTTTTCACAAAATCAAACCAAAAAAACAACATTTAAATGAACAAAAAAAGGGGGGCTGAAATCTACAAAGAAATGCAACCAAAAAATTGGGGAAAAGATCACCTCAACACCGCCAAAAAACACAGAACTAGGGTTAGAATTCTCACATATATCTTCGATTTCTCAAGATTCACCGATCTAAAAGCAACCAGAAGCCCACCAAACCCTCGCCGCTCGCAAACGAGAAGAGAGAGAGAGAGAGATAGATGTGAAAAAACATAAAAATAAATAAATAAATAAATATATTCCTCAAAATTAACAAAATTCAATTAAAAAAATCAGAAAACTAATATCCTCTGAAATCCTGACCGTTGATTCCAAGATCAACGGCTGAAAACGCGTTGTTTGTTTTATCGGATAATTTTCTTAGTAAGATAGCATAAGAAAAAAAAAAAAAAGGAAAATAGCCAGCTTTTTGGCACAATGGCACCTGCGCGTGGGCCTTGTGATTCTCTTTTTTCTGGAAATAAATAATTAACGCGTTGAAATTATAATTATAATTATAATTAAAATTATTATTAGGAAAAAAAAATTCAAACCAGAAAATGAAAGTTGGGTTCGTGTCACAATTTCCCTCGCTTTGGAGTTCAAATAGAGAGTGAAGACTTTGGGGGTTGAGTCACGTGACAAATGTGTGACCGGTTAGTGAGATATTGCTTGGTTGCCTCGGGATTTGGTTTCTTTTATGATTTTTTTTTAATCTTTGAGGGATGAGGAGAATATTATAAAAAAAAAAGATAAGAAATTCATTAAGATAAATTAGTTATTTAATTAATCACATAAGATTTTTAATAAAAATCCCTAAATTTAAAAGAAAATAAATAAATCAGTGGAAGAAGATCAAAGGATGTGATTGATTCAATTAGTAATTAATTTTTTTAAAATTATGGAAATGATTTAAAAAATTAATAATAATAATAATAATAATAATTACTATTATTACACAAATGATAATATTAGTGTTTATAAAATAATAATTAATATAATAAATTGAGTATTTTGAATAAATCAAAAGTTGATCTAATTCTGTGACATGTTTATTTTAGTAATTTTCAACTTCTGAATTAATGTGTTACAGTATGAACTGCTTAATCTAGTTATAGAATTGATCCTAAAACAGTCATTCAAGCAAAATCTATAATGATCATAATTTCACAAGACAATCTTGGGAAAAAAATTGATGAAAATATGCAATTGATATTTTGACAAAAAAAAAAAATGATGAAAATATGCAATTGATATTTTGACAAAAGAAAAGTATGATTTTAGTTAACTCAAACATATTAAAACAATTGATTCTATTGGGATACTATAAAGTTAAAAGCAATTTAGAAAAAAAAAATTGGAGTCTAAAAAATACATGTAATTAACCAAAATTAGTTAAGATGTATAAATCTCTGAAACTACTCCATTAAAACTTTTAGTGTCCATGGGATTGAGGTTAATTAACTTCTAATCTAATTAATGTTTAATTGCCCTAAAGTTGAAGCACTATATTGTATTTGAGGTATATGAATCTAAGAAATTTATAACAAAAAATTTAAGTGCTAATGAGATTCAAGTTTAATTAATTTCCTCATGTTAATAGACGTAATTAATCAAAATTAAATATTTGTTAACTCTTAATTATAAGCTATGTGTTGGGTTTCAGCCCAATTGGGCTAGAAGAGAAATAAGATTGGGCTTTGGCCCAATGTAAAAAAAAAAAATGAAACTATGTCAATTAATGGAATGGGCAAGGGCAATATGGGGTTTTCACATGAAACCCAATTCTGATGTTTTTCTCTCATTCGTTGGGATGAGAGAGTGAAAGAGTGTGAGAGAAGAAGAGAGAAGAAACCAAGAAGAAGAGGAAGAGGAAGGTGGTTAGGGTTTGAGCAAGTAAGACGATCGGACGGTAAATCGGTGCTGGATCTTGCCCAAATCTTGGGTAGAGAATCCTTATGGGTGGCTCTCCTAATCTACCGGGTTTGATCTTCCCTTAATCTCTTCTTGATGCCGTTATTGTGTAGATCCATCATTGTGGATGATGTATGTGCTGTGTGCTCTCTTTCTTGTAATCCTCTAGTTAGCTAGAGAGACTCTCTCTTGTATCTCTATTAATTGACATAGTGGAAGATTTGTAAAAGGCTCTAAGAAGTCCCGTGGTTTTTCCCTCCATTCGTAGGGTTTTCTATGGTAAAATCGTGTCTTGCATTGATGTTTGTTTGATCATCTTGTTCTCACAAGATTTGGGGAGTTTTGGTGTTGTTTATGCTTGATTTTGAAGGTTACAAGTGGTGTATAACCATTGGGAAGACTTTTGGTGCTCCAAGGAGGACTTTCAAGGCGGGCTGTGTGCGGGCCGCGTGGTATCGCCAGTGATGTGTGCGGGCGCACAGTGCCCGCACATAAATAGCGCTTGCTACAGTACTGGTGAACAGTAAATTTGCTACAGTACTTATTGCCAGAAAAAGCGTGCGGACCGCATACCGACCGCACAGAATCGGCAGTGGGTTGCACGGGCAAGTGTGCGCTCGCATATCGACCGCATGTGAATAGTAATTGTGCTACAGTGAAGTAAACAATACTTTGCTACAGTGACTTCCGCAGTTTTCTCACTATTGCACAGCCGGGAAACACCAAAAACCCCAACACTATAGTATATATATATACCCATGCTAATGCGGTGTTTACACTAGATATTGAAGCCCACAATTGTATCTAAACCCAATCTATTAGTGTGCTACTGTAGACAAGTGCATTATTATTCACCCAAGAGAGAGAACTCCTTAAGTTGGTGCTCATCGAGAAAGGAGATAGAGTTGAAATGGAAATGAAGGAAAGGAGGACATTTGAAGAGCGGAGAGACTAGAAGAGAAGGAGAAGAAGAAAAAGAAAAGGGAGAGATATGTTGAAGTGTACAATGTGGGCTGTGGAGAAAGTTGAATTTTTTTATGTGTTCATTGTGTTTGGAGTTGGTTTGTAAATTTCAGGGTTGATTATTGTTTGTTTTTGGTTGAATATGGTTGCATATATATAATTCATGAACTTGAAGATATGAGGATTGAGGTTGTAATTAAAGCATGATTCCACCCCTTACTGGTGGGATTGTGAATTTTAAGGTTTTAGCATTTAATTGGCAAAAATTACACTTCAAATTTGGGGCCTAGGAGTTAGATCGAATTTGGAAAAATGTTAAACTAGAAAATTGTAATGCTTTAAATTTTACTAAATTAATGATTGGACTGGATAAAATAAAATAAATAGTGAAATAAAGAAAAAGGGTATAGCTAACTACCTGCAAACTCTGAGAGTCACTAGGTTTATATTGTGTGAGATATGATTTCTTTTCATAGACCTAGGCTAAAGACACTGCTATGCAAAACTTGCAGATTTAGAAGCATTTTTTTTACTTGTTATGTGGAATTAGGCAAAGTGCAAAGTAAAAAAAAATGTCCTTTATTGTCTTACCTTTCATCTTACAAAATTTCTTTACGTTTGCTGATATAATATTAGAGTTGTGTGTTAAAGTGTGCTTAGAATGGCAGTGTGCAAAATATTTGTGAGATTCAAATTGATGGTATAAATTGAAGAGAGTTCATAATAATTTTAAATTTTAATATGTTGAACTCCAATGTGTTCATTTTTTATTGAAGCAAGGTTCATGTGATTTGATTAAGTGTAAGTAAAATTATGGTGAGAGCAATCCTTTTAGTGTATAGGCTTGTATTAGCATGCATGTATGCATATTCCTAATATTCTTCATATTTAAGGTGATTGGAAAATTTGCTTGGAAAATGAAGCAAAGCTAATGATTGGCTTGCATATATATATATATATATATATATATATATATATCTGTATTTAAAGCTTATGCTCTTAGTTAGTTTGGTAGTTTTATTTCAAAACTTGTTTTCCTAAACCATAGAGATTGTGGCATTGGAAATTGATTCTTCATATGATTTTAGGTGTCAGAATGGGGTAATTGTTGTTATTATCATATTTGTTGGTTATATGTTATAAGGATAGAAATGTTAAGTGTGGGTTTTGTATTCTAAAAGAGATGTTCTGTTGATTGCTTGCAATGTGTTTATTAGAATGCTTCTAAGAGTTTGTTTTTGTTATCTTTATGACTTTGAAGTTTGGGCTTGAGGAGACATTTTGGAGGCTATAAGTTGTTGATGTGTTTATACCTTGATAATTCATGTTTTATTTATATTGAAATGAGTCTTGGATTGAATTTGGGTTGCATTGGGTGCATGGGAAAATAGCCAACTTTCTCTGGAAAGTAACAAGAGAATCACTTTACCATGTTTAGTAGAGTTTTTTCTCTGGAAAGTAGCATTGTCATGGGAGAGTAATTCTATTAAATTGAGGAAAAGTGATTCCTTCACTACATGGTAGGAAAGTCAAATTCTCATGGGAAAAGAAAGTGAACTTATGTTTTTTTTTACAAAAATACCTTTCAAACTTTTTCAAAATTAATTTCTCACTCTAGGTTTTTCTCAAACACATAAATATTTAAATATTTAATCTTATAAAAATATTTAATGTTTTTTTTTTTTAAATTTTTATCATTAAATTCAAATAAAAAATATTTTTTATATCACAAAATTAAATTGCAAATTACCATAACTAGGATAATATTATTTTTAGATAAGAATTGCAATCAACACAATTCATGAACGAACACAGATAAAAAATAAAAATAAAAATAAAAAAAACATTTAAATCTTTTTCTATACATCAAGTAAGGAAGAAACCCTTGTAATGACATTGGGGTTAGCACCCTTGTAACATAATTAATTTAATTTAAAAATTAACTTAAACTAAAACAATTGATTAAGTTAATAAAGTAATTTATTAAATTTAAAAATATATATATATATATTTAAAATATTTGATACATTTTAAAACATCTTTTATTAATTTAATATTAAAAATAATTTACAAGTTGTTGATAAGTAGAATAATACAATGACATTTTTGTCATTATACCAAAAGATTCCCAATCATATCTTCTAATACTAAACACAGAAATATTATTTTCTCATAAATTTAATCAAAATTTTCAATGCATACCAGACAAAGGAATGTTATTTTTTTAAGAATTATTTTTCTTATCAATTACTTTCTCATTAATTACTTTCCCATCAACCATTGAGATATGTGTATTTGTACGGTTAGAAAGTGTTGAAAATTTTATAATGTTTAGATTAATTTCATTGAGCATGAAGGGGGTTAAAATTCATGTTTTCGATGAGTTACACTAAGATGCTTAAAATGGTTCAATGTATCATCTTAAATAGTGACAATTGTGAGAAATTATGGGTTGGTATTATGAGCTCATCTATTGATATGTGTGGTTTCAAGGCAATGCAAATTATCTTATTAATGTGTCACAATTAGAGATGTTAATGCCCGATGGTATACTAAGGTTCATGAGGCTTGAGTATTGTTGGATGTCAATCTTGATTTTGTTAAATAAAAATTGGTAGCAAGGAGATATGTGTGGACAGTCATGTTGTTGTGAAGATGGAATACATGAAGTCTAACTTGCTTATATGTTGTTGGTAGATATTTATTATTGTTGTTAATATTGAAAAGATTGGGTAGAGTTAAGTGAAAAAAAAATTGTATACATATATGTATTCGAAGAGTAAGAAGATGATGTTATGGATATTGAAGATATTAGTGAGATGATGCTGGTGGAATGAGGGAATGGTTGCAATAAGAAATTTGTGCATCTTCTTAGGGAGTCACTATGGACTATTATTGTTGTAGCATTTACTGTAGTTCCAAGATAGCATTGGTTCATTTACTTTCTCCCCTAGAATTTTGCTTTTGTTTCCCCTGGTATGGAGTTCGTTAGAAAGAGAGGGTGTGTAATTAATGATAGAAGAGTTTGGGAAGAGACCTTTAAATAGAAGGTCATAAATGCCTACATCTATCTATGCTTGTATGCCTTGTTGTATAATAATAAGTTTTATAATGTTTTTAACCATTTATTTACTTGTTTCATTGCATGATTTATAAGTGGTGTTAAAACAATTCACAACCTAATCTATAATGATTTATAACTTATTTTATAATGTCCTTAGTACTGACTTTATGGCATTAATATAGTGGGTAAATTATTTAAATAGTAATCCGACTATTGGCTACTCATATTTGAGTCACTGAATTATAAAAATTTTTATGGTATATCAACTTTAGATTCATGTTCAATTAAGTCACTTATGTTAATGCCATTAACTGAAGGTTAACATGGCATGACACGTTACACAAATTATCCATGTCAACTATGCCTCATCATATTGTTCTCTCTCTTATTTGTGTGTGAGATTTCAACTTGTATTTGAAACCGAGTTACCCTTAATTATAAGTTGAAATCTCATAATATTATTATGTTATGCCACATGGCATGGTTGAAGTGGCATAAATTGTGTCATGTGTCATACCACGTCAGCCTCAAGTTAATGGTGTTAGCATGAGTGACTCAATTGAACATGAATCTAAAGTTAAGGTACCTAATTGAAATTTTTTATAATTCATTGACTCAAATAGGAGTAGCTCAATAGTTGAGTGACTATTTAAATATTTACCATAATATAATTTGATATCTAAAAGGCAATCATTTCCTTCATCAAATGCTTTATTATGTAAGTAATGTTTTATGATATTTTGGTGTACAAAGAAGGTTTTCTAAATAAAAAATGATTTCATAAGAGCGTATTATTTCTCTAGTTTGTTTATGAAATGTTCTCCATTTTGGGAAAAATGTTTTATAAATGATTGTTGGTAGCTACCAAGTTTGTAGCATGTTACTACATATGTGTAAATGACATTGATGTTATAAAAGATATATTTACTCCTATGCCGACAATATCACTCATTGTACTTTGATTTTGAGATAACATTTTATGGTGATGAGGAGCCAAGTGCTTCATCTACTGTAGTAGGGGTCTCCGTAGTCTGACCTATCAAGAGGCAACATGGTTGACTGAAAACATGTTTGAACCCCATGGAGGATGCAAGGACAAGACATAATGTGCAGTGGGGAGGATACCATCAACAACTATTGAGACATAGTACATCACCACACATGTGAGCTTAGGCCAATGCCAAGAGGGCTTAAACTTATGTTCAATTTTAATTTTCGTATTGTAGCCTTGGCCGACTTCGAATTAAGCAGCAACCACGGCCAATTTGAGAGATATTTTTGGCATACCTATTGATTTGATTTTCAAAATGCAAGCTATGGGTTATAATATTTTTACTAAAGAAATTTTATCATTAAGTTTGGATCTCTACAATGTGTACTCAAGACTATTTATTGAGTTTCGTATGTGTTTCAGTCACTATGCTTGTTATTGGAAAACTATCCTCCAAAATTTTCTTTAGGATTATGTTTGATGTGTTTTATACTAAAATTCAGTTTACTGATGTTTATACTTAAGTTTATTTTGTTTTTCAGGTAACTTTGTTTATCCCCTAAAGAGTTGGTAAGCAAAGATACCATTAAGCCTTATGGTGTTTTAGAGATAGGTGTACATATGTATTGTTTATTCGGGGACATTAATGTGATTGTCATGTGCTCAATACGCGGGTCGGAGTTAGGGCACGCTTGACTATATATATATATATATATATAGAGAGAGAGAGAGAGGGAGAGAGAGAGAGAGAGAGAGAGAGAGAATGCATCTTCTATGTATGTTCATAGAATTCTAATCTATGAATGTTGATGCAAGCCGTTAGATTTTCATCAAAAGGTTGTGCACTGTTTAATTAATAATACATATCACTGTGCTTTTAAATAGTAACACAGTAAAAATTGAGATGCATAGTATTTTAATCTGAACCATTCAATCAATTTCAACACAGTAACTCAACAAATCTGAATCTTTCAACTCTATTTTTACTACATTTGCAACAACTTTTTATAAACAACCCAACAACTGATCAACCCAAACTAAACTCCAATTAACACTCATTGTATACCCTAATTGGTACTGTGCTCAATTGCAGACGTTCGTAGCGGTTGATGTTTTCTTATATATATATATACACACACACATTTAAAAAATGTATAAACATTTGAAACTTATTTCTTCAACTTTAGAGTTGATGATGGGATTAATGGCTCTTAAGCATCTAATATAAATAAACATCATTGGTGGCATTCTTAATTACATGCCTCTTTAGCGAGTATAATGATATCAAAAACAGTTAATTTATTGTCCTACCTACTTTCTAGCTATATATATATATATATATATACACACACACACACACAGTTAATTTATATTCCAAGAGAAGGACAAACTTTACTGAAGCTCAACCTGGGTTGATTTGCGGATAAAATACAATCATAATACAATATGATATGATATAAGTGGTTAAATTATAGGACAAGTACCTATAGTGTTTCATGTTTTATGTTTAATACCTAATTCAAAGTTTTTTTTTTTTTTGGTGCTATTGGCCATACGATTTGCATGAGTACTAAATAAAAAAAAAATTTGTAAAATTACTTTCTTATACCATCCTTTTTTAAATTTGTTTTGCATTAAAACAATTTATAAGATAAGTTTTATAATTTTTTCTCACATTTTTATTTTTCACCATTTAAATTTTTATAATTAATAAAAATTATTAGTTCTTAATATTTTTTAATTTTCAAAATATCTTAATTAATAATTAATTACCAAAAAAATATTTAAATTAAAAAATTTTCATAAATAATTCAATAGAATTATTTATTCATAAGTTAAAAAGACAAATATTAGTTTATAATTAGTATGTTAAGGGCAATTTGATTATTTTTGTTATTTTAATGAAGAATAGTTTTGTCTTTTAGTCGCAATGCAACTTAGTAAAATCTTTATAACATGGATTTTGGGTAAAAAAAGGGTAAAATACCCAGATTAGTCCCTCTATTATAGTGAAAGTGCCATTTTGGTCCCCATATTATTTTTTGTCCTTCTGGGATCCCTCTATTTTTCTATTTAGTGTAATGTAAGTCTCTCTTACTCACATAATTTGTCCCTAGAAGGTCCCTGAAAGGGACTTACATTACACTAAATGGGAAAATAGAGGGATCCCAGAAGGACAAAAAATAATTGGGGGACTGAAAGGGCACTTTCACTATAATAGAGGGACTAATTTGGGTATTCTACCTAAAAAATTATGAAGTTGTGTTGTATTTATTTTTCAATGCTATACTCATTTCTTATTTGTAAAATAAACTGGTGACAATAATGATTGGATTGTGTTATATTTCAAATTTTACTAATCAAATTCATCTAAAATTTAGGGCAAAGAAAAATTCAATAATTTAAACATCTTAATTAATTATGATATAAAATGAAGTTAATTATTAGAAATGTTGGCATTTATTGTTATCAATTAGTCCATGTTTATATTAAAAAGTTTTTAGTAACAAGAGTTTTTTTGATTAATTTAAAGACTTCCCGACCAAATCTAAATTATTGGAATTTTTTTAGTTACAAAGATCTTCACAAAAAAAAAAAAAAAAAAGTGAGAGGAAGAGAAAAAAAACTCCTTCTCAAAGAAGATAACGGGAACAACTTCTGAGAAAAACTTCTAAAAATGGGTATTTTAATTTCTGTCGATGAAAAAAACAGCCATTAAAAATTTTGTAAATTACTTTTTAACTCAATTATCTTAATTTTTTTAATCTTTGTGAACCCCACTCTTAAGTTAATTTTATTTTTATTTAGGGGTGTCTTTGCAAATTTTGTCTTTATCATTGGGTAAATTTTTCATGTGGTTACTGTGTTATGACGGATTTTTATTTTGGTCATTATGTTTCAATTTGTATCTTTTTGGTTATTAGATATTGATTTGTTTTCAACCGGTTACTTCGGTTTTTTCGGCCAATTTTAAATGACTTGGCATTTGGAAATGCCACGTCATTATATTTTAATATCTTCTCTCATCCCAGCTGGAGAGAGCACATCAACCGGATGCTGACTCAGCTTACTTAATCCAAGTCAGCATCCTGCTTAGCTTCCACCTATTCATCCTCCTTTCCTTTTCTATGTTGGTTCATTATCTCTAATTGATACTTGAAATTTCGAGAGAGAAAAGGACATCTGAGAGAGTGAGGGCGACATCCGAAGCATCACAGTTGTTTGTGATCACAAGGTGTTGTTTCTCCACCAGCGGTGAAGTGAGGAGAGGAAGAGGAAATGATCTACTCTGACATTTTCGGAAGAGTGAAGTTAGGGCCAGTTGACGGTAGCCATAGTTATTCATAATGCCAAGCTGTTGGAAGATAAGAGGTGCAAAAGATGCAGCGCCAGAATATTGTAAGTCTATTTATCATGTCGTCTTACATTGATTTGTATTATAGAAATGTGTGAAAGCAGTGTTCAAAAAAACGCTAGGCGCTAGTCGGGCGGTCAGTCACCTTCTAGCGCCCAGAGAGCCTAGGTGGGGCCTAGGAGGTTTTACTTTTTTAGAATATATATATATATATATATTTATAATATAATTTTAATTCTATATAATATCCAAATAGACATTTATCAACAACCAAATTGATGCATCAACAATCAAATAATAATACAAGAGCTTCTAGGATCCAAACAACTCTAAAACGAAAACTTATCATAAAAACATACATATAAAACTTAGGTATCTATCTCTTCTTGAAAGCCCTCCAAGACTCCTTCCGTGTCCGGCTCAAACTCAACCTCTTCTTCATCTTCTTCCTCATCCGAAACAAAATCTTCTTCATGAAGTTCTCTTACTTGAAAATTCATTTTACTTCCTCTATCGCTATCCATTTCTCCAACCATTCCCTCCTCCTCAACATCTTCATCACCACCCTCTACAATCCATCCTTGAGCCTTACTAGCATCATTAGCAAGAAGTACATCTCTTCCCATCTTCATTACCTTCTTCCTCTTCTCCTTCATCTTGGAATTGAATTGGACATAGACTAGATTATTTAACCTTGTTGTATGTAGTCTATTCCTTTTCTTTGTTTGTATCCCCTCAAATGTGCTCCAATTTCTCTCACACCCGGATGAACTTGATGTTAATGAGAGGATCCTTCTTGCCATTCTTTGCAAATTTGGTACACCATTTCTATATATAGCCCGGTGTGTGCTTCTTCAGAATCTTCCTTGGAAGAAAGGAAAATTGTGCCTTTGCTAGAATTGACACATAAATTCATAATACTTCTCCTTTTTTGATCCGACCAAGCATCTGTCATGATTGAGCAACCATTATTTTCCTACTCTTTTTCATGGTCCCTAATAATTCCTTTAGTTCTCTCAACTTCTTCCTTCAATAGGGGCTTCTTTAATTCATATTGGCTTGGAGGTTGATAACCCTTGCCATAAATTCCAACTGCCTTCACAAATTATATAAAACTATCCTTATCAATAGCATTGAAAGGAATACCCGCCTCATAGATCCACGTCATAGATCCATCTTGCCAAAAATCAATGCACATCATGTCTTCTATTCTTATCAACAGCATCTTGAATATTTTGTTGCCGCATAGACACACCCAATGAAGCTTGGGGATTAATAGACAACGTAAATCTATCCATCGGCCCATGAACACGTGGCCTTTTCATTGACCCTCCAACTTTAACATCTTCATAGTCTTCTTCATCAATCGGAGTAATGTAAACTTCTCTTTTCTTCAACTCATGTCTAGTTTTATCTTGTTTCTTGCTTTTTTGCTTCTTCTATTGCCGCTTTGCATTTGGCTTTAGCCTTCTCCGTATACATTGAACATGAGGATATATTTTCCTTGATATTGGCTATGTGTTGCTTCATTCTATATATTCCACCACTAACCACTTTCATGCAAAACTTACACTTTAACTAATCTGGATTAGTAGGATCCGCCAATACCGTAAACTCCCACCCCACATCACTTGAATTACATTTCAGTGAATTATCTGAAGATGCCATTGAATTAGATGCTCCAGAAGATTCATTCTCAGCCATTAGAGGTCTGAAAATAACCAAACTAACAAACTATTAAACTAACAACCAAACTCCAATACCAAATCAATAAACTTATGACTTATCACGAATCAACTGAAAATTCATTGAAGGGAAGACTTTAATTCACTTAGCAAAATAAACATGAAGATGCATACTTCACAATTGAATATTACCAACTAAAATCTCATCAATTTGCATTGCCTATAGTTGCTGTCATTACTTATTCAAATCGAACCAAGCAGATGAATTCCCCAACTCGTCTCACAAATCAGAATCATTGAATTTTGTCTATTCAATTTCATATAAGAATATAGTATAATATTCTTACTCCTACTAATCATCTCCAACTAATTAGAGGTTCATGAATTCACTCATAACATGATCTCAGTTCACAATACAATGATACATGAAATCAGCTTTGTAAGTTCTAAGTGACATTTCACCAAACATCACAAGTGCATGCATGCTCCCTTCTAACTCCCTAACATAGAAACCATACTCTTGAGCAATTAGTTATACAAGCATGAACATCATCATATACTACAAGGAAACATGAATTTAGTGGCGGTTATTTTGGTAATTCCCGGCGGTTTAAACCGCCGTTAATTGCACTTGGTGACGGTTAACAAACCGCCAGCTATTCCGGCGTCGGCAGTACGGTTGGCGGCGGTTTTTCCCAACGGTCGGAACGACCGCCGCCAATTGCACTTCCGTTTGTCGACGGTTGGAACCCGCCATCACAACCGACGCCAGGCTGATGTGAAATGCAATTCCCGGAGGTTCTAAACCGCCATAAAAACGGCCGCCAAATGCAAACTATAGGAGTTTAGATTTGTGGTTGCCGTCGGTTTCAACAGCCGGGATTCTTAAACCAATTTGATTTTTTCATATTTGGAATCTCGGCAGTTCAAACCGCCACGATTGTGGATTCATTTTTTTAATATAATTTTGGATTAATTATATAATTGCTGCAATTTACACATTAAAAATATAATTAAAGACTTTCAAAATTGACTAATGAAGGCACATGGCTACATTTCATTAATGGAAAAATGTATGCACGTACGAATACAAGTTTTAAAATATATAATTCAAATACAAGTTTCGTATAATTCAAAACAACTTTTGCATTACAACCATTTATCTGTCCATCTGAATCCACTGCAAAAATTGGTGCGGTAGCTGTCTCAATCAACCTAACCATCTCCCTTGCCACAGAGCTCAGCTCATCAATCCCCTGTAACTCCAAATCACCAAACTGCTCATTTACCAATGCCAAACAACCACAGACTAGTTCCTGCATTGAAGAATAGAAAAGTTTATACTCCCCTGATTAACAGATTTTGGTACAAAGTCATGTAATTCATTGACAAGAGACTTGATTCAGGTGCTAATGGGCATAATTTATGTAACAAAACAAAAAGGGATATAAAGAAAGTGAAAGTCATACAGAAAGAAAAGGTATCCACAGGATATATGGCCTTATTAATCAGTAATTTCTCTTGAGAATCTCTGGAGCCATGTAGTATGAGCTTCCAACAATTTCATGGAAACTTTCACCTTAAGCAAAATATACATAGAATGATGATCAGTATGGTTTGATAAACAGAGATTGTAATTCTACATTTCACATAAGAAATATATATTGTAATTCTTATGAGCCCACTTCATGCTAGGAACTGTGACTGAAATATGCAGTTTATAAACAACTATCTATCCACAAATCAGCCTCTTATGCAAGCATTAAATACTATTCTGCAACAAATTGTCTTCAAGTTCAAGATAAATAAAAGTAATGCTTTTGTGAATCTGCCAACAAAATGAAGAGTGATACCTAAACCAGATAATTCTACAAAGAAGAATTCACTGTTGCCCATTCATCAAGTGTAAGTTGCAAGCGAAACAAGCATAAGAATATGGAAACATTAGGACGAAAAGAAATGAATAAGTACTAGAAGGAATTTGATACATACCGGAGGATCTATCTCTACATCATACTTAAGAGTACGAAAGCATTCAAGTCTCTCCTCTAAAAACAAGGCATAACTCCGGACCCATGCAGAGTAGTCCCATGCTGAACAAAAGAAAAACATCAAAACCCCATATTTCTGAAACACAGATTTTGCAAGTCAATGAAGTCCAGTAAGATGAATCAATACCATTTGGACTTGAGTCATCTCTAAAATCCATAGTTTAGTTAGTTCTTCATGGTCTACTTCTCTAAGAGCACGATGAATGATGATTAATGTCTTCAGTGCAACCTGAAGAACAAATAGTGGTACATCATGTGATCTTGCATGGATCACAAAAAAAGGGACAGTTAAACTTCGTAACTTGGAAAAAGAAACACTCAGCTTGATACATTTATAGAACCAAAGGATATAAAGCATGAGCACGAAAGCAAGTTATACCTCTAACTGTAGCAATTCCAAGAACAACTGTGACCAGAAATTCAGAAACAGATCCTCACAGATGAAAGCAATCATATGATCTAGAATATTTTTAAATGTCAAGACAATAAAAACTTTCAAACAAACTATTGCAGAAAGTTTTAGGTACAAGAACAAATGATATGCTGATTATATACCGCCCAATTGTGTGTCTTTGATAGACGCTTGGTAAGAGCATGAATGCAGTATGCAACATCAGCCCTAGGCCTTTTGGCAGAAATTGTTGGCAACTCAACTACCACAGGATCATGGAGAAAGATGACAACGTAGTTCAAACATGCATGCAATATGGCCCTACAAACTAAGGATACTAGTCCATGTTCAAAATTTTTCACAAAACAAGCCAAAATCCTCAAAGACAAGGCCAGTGATCAAACAAGGGATCCATTTGAGACCAGAACTCTCTCTCTTTTTCTTTCTTTTCTCTATAAATGTTACCTGCCGAAGTGATGACTAGAAACAAGCACCGGCACTAAACAGGAGGAATATCAAGCAAACATGGGAATCCAATTTATGACAGAGAAGGAACAGTGAAAATAAAAAATCATACTGATCTTCAAGTAATTCAAATTAAAAATAAATCAAAATGAATTCATAAATACTAAAGAAAACAAAAAAAAACAATATATATGAAACTAATAAATGGATTGAAGATTAAATAATCAGTACCTTCACAATAAACCTCCTGATTGAGACAATTTTAGTTTGACCAATACGATGTATGCGCATGACAGCCTGCTCCACAACAGCTGGGTTCCACCAAGGATCCTACAAGAAATATAGATCGTAGGTTCACACATTAAACTATAAGCACATCATAGTATCTTTCAACCATTCAACAAGTTGTTTTGCCTTCCATTAAATACCATGGTCATGAAACAAATAGATAGATAAATTGTCTTCAACATTAGCTTTACCAACGTTGATTTGTGAGAATGCAAAAGAAAGAGAAATGAAGGATCAGCTTCAGAAATTTTTAACTGAAAATAAATATTAGATACAAACCAAATATATCTCATGCAAGATTGATTCAACCAAAAAACTTAAGCTGATACGATGAGACCCAAACTATTCAAATCACATCAAACGGTGAGGGATTATTACTTACTCTAATATATATATATATATATATATATATATATATATATATATATATATATCTTTGACACATGCTAGTCTATTTAATTTTAATCAGTTGCATTGCAAACAAAGTAATTAACCAAGCTTAGGAAATTTACCTAGTTCTCAATGCGGCAGTTCTTGATCCTATGAACAAACAGAGCTCTGAATCTACCTTTCAAGTAAACTTCACACGAATTCAAATCAATGAGACTGAAATCCCCTTCCCCCTCTTCAGAAACCCTGAATTGTTGATACGTACCCAATTAATTCATCAACAAGAGTTTCAAAATTTTCCTACTCAAAGGAACCACTAAAAATTAAGAGAACCTGATTCCAAAAATGACAGCAGAAAATAACCCCTTTCAGCGATTCCGGTAGCTCCGGCGGCACTCGCAGCGGTGCTGGTTTTCAAAACCCTAGGTGAAGAAGAAGAGATGTTGAGAGAAGAGAAGTTTCAAGGGCCGAGCTCAAATGGCTTGCTTATGAGTTCGAATCAAAGGCGAATCAGAGTTGTACCTTTCCCTCGGACAGATTGATCGAGAGTTGGAGGTGAATGAGCGAAATACGTGTGCTCCGACGGCCGACGATGAAGATCCTCAGGCCGACGCTGAAGCTCCGGCGATGAAGCTCCGATGATGAGGCCGATGATGAGGTTGAAGCTGAAGATCAAAGCCCTTGAGAAGAAAAGCCAGGAAATCAAAGCCCTAGAGAAGAGGAAAGGTAAAGACAAAGGTGGGTATATATCATGATTTTGTAATTTACGGCGGTTGTACTGTAAACCACCGTCAAATGTTTGAAAATACGGCAGTTACATTAAAACGGCCGGGAAATGCAGTTAATTGCGGCCGTTATTACCTATAACCGCCGATAAATTCAATAATTCGTGGCCATTCACCAACCGCCACGTAAACCGCCGTAATTGTGAGTATTCGTGGCGGTTTACACCAAACTGCCGGAAAATGAGCGCCACTACTAGCACGTTTCCTTGTAGTGATAGAACTAGGACTAAAATCTCCATTTATCTCATACCAGACCTCCACGTTTGAAATGTCCTAAGTTCCTAACACATCATGTATTTACTTAGATTTTAGCCTTTTAATTACTCAACATAGCAAGCCAAACTAACATAGCAAATCACTTGGGCATTTTGTCAAACACATGGTGAGCGCTTTAATATAATTCTTTTCTCTACAACAAAACATCAAAGAAAACCTCCAATTTTACATCTCATTCATTGATTACTACATCATGCATTCATATTGTCAATCATCATACAATCCACTGATCCCTTAACATAAATCCCAACTATTTATCCTCATCTTACTAACCTCTAACCGTGGAGAAGAAGCTAATCAACGGCGTCAAGGCTTCGCTCTAAGCCAGGGGTACACAGCCACCAAGTTCCTCCAAGTGTTGCTCACCGATCTGCTTCTAGGGCGGAGGAATCAGAGGAACGAAGGGGTGCTCGTGGGGGTCTTGTGAGGTAATGAAGAGGCGATGTCGTGATTCTAAACCTAAAAAAGTTAAAAACATATAATTTTAAAATTTTTTCCTAAAGCCACCCAGCTCGACTTAGCCCGCCTAGTCTGCCGCCCAGCCCACCTAGGTGGTGCCTGGGCGTCCGTTTTTTCGATGGAAAGCCAACACCGTTTTTCACCATTTTTCACAAAAACGGGTCAGCCTGCCACCTTCCAACGCCTACGCCGATTTTTCTAACACTGGTCGAAAGTTTTGAAAATGTTCAAATTAATGTGCACATTGGTTATGATAATAGACAATGAATTTGTGCTTATTGTCTGTATTTGTTGTGTGAGTGATTACATTCTAAATGATGAGGAGCAAGGTGTTTATTGTTGTATGTGTTTATTTCTAGATGAAATGTGATATTCTTTTTTATACCCTTGAAAGTTGTTAATATTTTCTTAAGAAAAGCATTGTTGTTTGGCTATGTTTTCTTTGATAATAAACAAATGATTTAAAAATTGGACCGGACCGGCCGGTTCAACTGGGAACCGGCTAGTAAACCAAACAGCAAGTAACCAGATCGGCCGGTTTAACCGGTGAACTAGTTGGACTGGACCAGATGGCTTATTAATTTAAATTATTTAAATTATTTATTTATTTTACAATTAAATATTTAAATAAATCCGTTCCAAATTATAAAAATTTAAAAAGTTAAAAATAAAAAAGCAAGATGCTGCCAGCTGCCAAGAATCCAAGATATTATGATTTAATTCATTATGATTAACCTGCCATCTTACACTAATTAGTAATTAAATCATTAATTGATTAAAGTTTAAGTGTTAATTTATTAAAGACTTAAAGTTTTAAACCAAAGAAAAGAATACAGAATACTCTTCTTCTTCAGCCAAACCATCCCCATTAGTAGTGAATCCCGCGATCTTTCCTCCGTGAAGCCGACGGCCAACTTTCTCTTCCTCTCCGCCGTGAAGCCAACAATAGATCTTCTTCATCTTGAGCCAATCTAGGTCAGCCACGGCCCGCGATCTCTCCATGAAGAACATTTGATGTTGTGGTTTAGGTTTTCCATACGATCAATTAGTATTTCTCCTTTTTGATAACTGGTAAGAGGATATCTTAGTTCTCATTTCTCAATTCTCATGTGCTTGTATATGATGAAGGATTTTGGATCTTTTTTTTTTTTACTTAAAAAGTTTGTGTCTTCTTTTAGTATTATAGATTTATTGATGCTGAAGGTTTCTTGGAATCTTGAAATGGTTCTTGCAATGTGATTTAGAGTGTTTCAATGTTTCATTTAATTTATTTTAGCCTAATTTGGTTGAATTACTTTGTTTTGCACATTAACTTCATTCATATTTTTGTTATTTAAAGTTTACTTTTGAATGGTTTTTTAATTTGTTCCATTTGTGAAAGTTGGACATTAGGACTTGGTAATAACATTTAGGGAATGGAAGAAACTCATGGTAGCACAACGCCATCATCAACTTCGACACCATCAAGTCAAAATTCATTTGAGTGGTCTTCTAGATCTAATCAATTTGTTCAAAATCTGATCCAGCATGGGCTTATATTAGTGAATCAAGAAGTAATGATGGGGAAAAAATGTTCATTTGTAATTTTTGTTCTAAAGTAGTGAAAGGTAGAGGTATTCATAGGATGAAAATGCATCTTGCTGGCCAAAGGGGTGAAATAGGGCTATGTAAGAAAGTTCCCATAGATGTTGGCCATAGACTTCAAGAAAATTTAAAGGAATTTCACAAAAAATGGTCAATGAACGGGAAACAATAAATCCATTTGGGCCTAGTATGCATCCATTTGAAGGTGATATGGAAGGTCAAGATAGTGAAAGTTTTCAAGATAGTGGGCTTAGTGATTTATCAAGAAAAAAGAAAAAAAAAACAGGAGTTGCATCTTTTTTTCCTAGTGGTAGCAAAGTTGGATCACAACTCACCATCAAGGTAGCATTACAAAGCAAAGAAAGGTGGCATGAAGTAGATTTAGCTATTGCTCAATTTTTTTTATGATGCTTGCATCCCAATGAATGCTTCAAATTCATTTTATTTCCAACCAATAATAGATGCTATGACATGTATTGGTTTGGGATACAAAGGTCTTACCTATCATGCTTTACGAACCAACTTATTAGAGGAGTCAAAGAAAGAATTGCAATTACTTGTTGACATTTATCAAAGTAGTTGGGAAGATTGTGGATGCACAATAATGGGATATTGGTTGGAAAGATATTCGACAAAGATCTTTGATCAATTTTCTTGTGTATTCTCTAAAAGGAATATCTTTCATCAAATCTGTTGATGCAACTAACCTAATTTCCTATGCTCAAACTTTTTGCAATTTTTTTGCTGAGATTGTGGAGATTGTTGGTTGGCAAAATGGTGTTCATATGATCACAGATAATGCAGCTAATTATAAAGCTGTAAGAAGATTGCTTAATAAGAAATATCCCAACATGTGGACACCTTGTGCAGCTCATTGTTTGAATTTTATGGTAAAGGATATTGCCAAAATACCACACATAGAGAATTTAGTGCAGTGTGCCTCTTCTATTACTATTTTTGTGTATAATCACAAATGGACTTTGCGTTGGTTAAGAATTATAAAAGGCTGGACAAAGATTCTTCGACTTGGTGATACTCGTTTTGCCACAACTTTTATTACTTTGAAGAGTCTTCATGATCATAAATGTGATTTGCAAACTATGATTACTTCTAGAGACTTTTTTGGTTGGAGTGGATTTAAGACAAAGAAAGCAAAAGAAGTTCAAAATATTGTCTTAGATGATCAATTTGGAATGATTGCTTAATAGTTGTCAAAATTGTGTCTCCACTTGTACGATTGCTATGCATTGTGATTTTGATGAAAGACCTTCTTTGGGTTATGTTTATGAAGGGATGATTAGAACAAATAAAGCTATAAAAGAGACTTTTAAATATGTAAGAAGATTGTATTAGCCTTATATCTCAATTTTGGAAGAAAGATGGGAACGTCAATTGTGTCAAGATATTCATGCTGCTGTATTTTGGTTGAATCCAATCTTTCAATATGATAAAGACTCTATTTGCCAAGCACCGGATGTCATGGATGGGTTTATAACTATAATCAGTAATCCTCATATTGCACCAAACCAAAGCAAAATGATAGTTGAATCTTCTACATTTTGAAAGCGACTGGGTAGTTTTGGAAATGCTCTAAGCCAATCTTCTAGCAAAAATACAAGACCAGGTATAATAGTATATTAATAAAAAAAAAAACCAAGTTTTACATTTTCATCAATAACAAGAAATTTGTTTTATTTTTTTCATGTAGATGAATGGCGGAGGTTCTTTGGACATAGTGCTCCTAATTTACAAAAGTTGGCTATAAGAATTCTTAGTCAAACATCTTCTTCATTTGGTTGCGAAAGAGATTGGAGTATGTTCGAGAGAATACACACAAAATGGAGGAATAGGTTAGAGCATGAAAGGTTAAGTGATCTTGTCTATATACATTACAACCTTCGTTTGAAGAATAGGTATGTAACTAATTTATATGTTTTTCATTTATTTAATTGCTCTGAGACCTTATTATAAGTTTGGCAAATTGTTTTCTATTTGTAGGAACTTCAACAAGAGCAACTCTCTAGATCCTATTGATTATGAGTGTATTGACAAGATTAATTCTTAGGTTGTGGAGAATGAGTCTTCATGGGAACCCGAACTTAATCTTGATGAGTTTGAAAATATGGTTGCTCAACAAGAAGAAGGGCAAGAACAAAGAGGAGGGTAAAGTGAAGGTATCCGTTATATTAATTGTTAGGACTAAGTAACTAATATGATTGCAATTTGCAACTTAGTTTTATGTTCTATTTAATGTTAATTACTTACAAACAATATATTTTTTGATAGATACACCAAACTGTGATGATGAGGATGTGTTGGTGGTTCAAGATGGAATTAATTTTTCATCCTTTGATATCAACCAAGGGAATAAGAGAGATGAAATTCATGGAAATGATGATAATGAATGAGACAAGTGAATATGAGATTCATAATTCATGAGAATAGTGTCTCCTTTTATTTTTCTTACTTGTGTTTCAATTTGGTGAAGACATGACTTTCTTGTGTTGTTGTATTACATTTGGTTTTCTAATTTGAGAACATGAGTCTTTTTATCCATATGGACTTGTTGGATTACATTTTGGTTTTGTAATTTGAGAACATGAGTCTTTTTATCCATATGGACTTGTTGGATTACATTTTGGTTTTGTAATTTGAGAACATGAACATGAGTCTTTTTATTTTTGTTGTTGTTGTTAATGGTGTTGGTGTTGTTGTATGCTTGTATTTTATTGTTGTTGTTGTTGTTGTTGTTGTTGTTGTTGTTGTTATATAAGTATACTTGTATTTTATTTCATTCCTCATTTTTCAATGAAATTGTTGATGTTGGTGTTGTTGTTGGTGATGGTGGTGGTTTGGTGGTGGTGTTGTATGCTTCTATTTTATTGTTGTTGTTGTTGTTGTTGTTGTTGTTGTTGTTGTTGTTGTTGTTGTTGTTGTATAGTGTAAACTTGTAATTTAACTTTGCAATATGTAATTTTGTATCATTTTTATTATTGTATACTTATTTTTTTAATTATTTTTTTGCTTATTTTTATTTTTTTTAATTTTTAAATATTTATTTATTTGAAAAATATTAAATCCGGTTGGATCGGAACTGGCTGCCTAACTGGGTCGACAACCTGTCCAATTGTTAAAACGTTGTAATAAACATGCTTTGTGAGGTACATAATGAATACATTTATTGAATCTTGACCATTGTTTGTTTGCCATACTTGCATGCTTGATTCATTACTTGTGAATTAGATGTGTTTTATTATTAGATGTCTTAAATAATGAGATGCCATTAATAATTGAACATTATCAGCAATAATTTTTGAGCTCCTTTCCATTGTTTTTGTTCAGTACCATTTGCTGATTATTTTACAATACAAATGCACTATGGGATGGATGATGTTGCAAATTGGAGTGATTATAGGATGACAAGTTTTGTTGATTTCTGTGATGTTGATTTCATATCTAGACTAGAGATTTTAGATATGGCTAGTGAATTGAAGATTCATGTAGATGGATGCAATTTTTGGTGGAATGAAAGTAGGAGTCATGTAGTAAGGTTGATAGAATTAAAATTTGACTTAGATGTCATTAGGATGGCTTCAAGTGTGGGTCAGAGTAGGATTACAAGTGTTTATGTGAAGGTTGATAAGTTGGATGGTCCCAGTGGTGAGAACATTTTAGGAAATCTTGCAAGTGTAGGGCATTATGTGAGGCAGCAGAGGTTGATATAGAAGTTGATTTAGATGAAGTTGATGAAGAGCTTATAGATGAAGATATTGATGATGCTGAAGAACATGTGGATCCTGAAGGTTTGTAGGAGGATGAGTTACAAGAAGCTGGAGATGAAGATCTTGATGATGCTGAAGAACATGTAGATCCTGAAGGTTTGCAAGAGCATGAATTACTATAATCTAGAAATCTTGAAGAACATGTGGCCAATAAATGTGTGCAGGAGAGTGATGTGCAAGAAGTTGAGGGAGATGGAGAAAGTAATATGGCATAAGGAAGTGATGAATATAGTCTTAATAGTGAAGGGGGTGATAGGGATGAAGGTGATGAAGCTGCTAATTAAGAATCTGTTGCCCATGTGAATGTTGGTCAGGAGGTAGATGATGATGAGCAGGAGGTCCACACTGACTATGCTGATTCTGATGAGTTGCAATCATGTTCTTCAATTGATAAAGATGAGATTAATCTTACAAAGCCCAAATATTTGAATTTAGAGAGCAGAAAAATATGAAAGATCCTCAGTTTAAAATAGGGATGAAGTTTAGGAGTTTTACACAGTTCAAGCAAGCAGTGAAAAATTATGGGATCAAGATCAGGGTTGTTATGAACTTTAAGCCAAACAGTAAAGTCAGGTATAGGGCATGTTGTAAAAAAGGTTGTCCATTTTACCTATGGGATTCACCAATGATGAATGATAAGAACACAATCCAAATCAAAGCTGGCCATCTTAAGCATGAATGTACACAGGACCATAATATAAGGCATGTCAGTGAGCAGTGGATAGCAGAAGAATACCTGGAACAGTTCAGGGCAGACCCATCTTGGAAGCTTGTAGGTATAATACAAGCTATGAGGACCAACCAGCAGACCGACATAAGCAGATTAAAAGCTTGGAGGGCAAAAATTATTGCAATAAGTTATATCATTGAGTATATCTTAATTTTTAAACTGTTGTTTTGACATTTTGCTCATGAGATCAATAATATTGTTTTGTTGTTCTTTCTTTTATATATACTTGTTGGGGATTAGAATGCTTGATGGGGATGAGCACGCACAAATGAGTAGTCTATATGATTATAGATTGGAATTTCTTAGGACACACCCACAGTCCATAATCAAATTTAGATGCAATGAGAGTGTGTTTTCAGCAATGTATGTGTGTTTATCCCCACTCAGAGCAGGATTCCTAGCAGGTTGTAGGCAGGTTATATCTGTCAGCGGTTGTTTCTTGAAGGGATACTATGGAGGTCAACTACTTACAGCCGTTGGCATAGATACAAATGATTGCATCTATCCAATAGCATGGGCAGTGGTGGATAGGGAAAACTACCAGAATTGGGTGTGGTTTCTGGAATTGTTGGTTGAAGATCTAGAGATTAGCAACTCTCATCACTGGTGTTTTACGAGTGACAGGAAGAAGGTAATATTTTCTTATTACTTAGTTTAGTTTGTTAATTTCAATTTCCCTTTGAATCATAGTATACTGTATGTGCTAAATTATTTATCATTACTTTGTGTTTGCTTTCTGTTTTTTATGTAATTTGTCCTATAACTGTTTGCTGGTGAATGGATCTTCCCTTAGGGCCTTCTAAATGTAATTGAGGAAATCTTCCCTTACAATGAACATTGATCCTGTGTGAGACATATACATACAAACTTTAGGAAAAAATTTAGAGGCAAAGGCCTTAAGGACCAGTTATGGGTTTGTGCTAAGAGTAGTTACATCCTTGCATTTAACATGGCAATGGAAGCACTCAAAGATAAGTCAGCAGAAGCCCACACTTTCATGAAGAATATTGACCCTGTCCATTGGAGCAGGTCACACTTCAAATCAAAATTTAAGTGTGACATGTTGCTTAATAATTTATGTGAATGCTTTAACAACCAAATAATTGAAGCTAGGACCAAAGGGATAGTTAGTCATAATAAGATGATCAGAACACAGCTAATGGTTCGGATCCAAAAGAGAAGAGATTCAATGAATAAATGCATCACACAACGTTGTCCTAAGATTATTAACAAGCTAGAAAAAGCCAAACAATTAAGCTGGTCATGCAAGATAACTTGGTCAGGTGGTGACAAATACCAGGTTGCATGTGTGGATGGGCAATTTATTGTTGACTCCAAGGATAGGTCTTGCACATGTCGGAAGTGGCAACTGACAGGTATCCCTTGTTGCCATGCAATATCAGCACTGTATTACAACAAAAAAAAACCCTGAAGATTACCTAGATGAGTGCTATAAAGTCAGTACTTTCTTGGCAACCTATAACCATATACTAAACCCAACACAAGACTCAAACTATTGGCCCAAGAGTCCACAAGCTCTAATGATACCCCCAGAACCAGCAAACAAGAATAGGGGCAAGAAACCAATGATGAGGAGGAAGGATCCCCTTGAAGAACCCACTGGATTCACTAAAGGAAAAGTCAGTAGGAAAGACCACAGCAAGACTTGTATTGTTTGTGGAGCTATTGGACATAACAAGAGATACCATGCCCAACAGGTGAGTGGTTTAGGATTTTATTAATCTTTGAAAGTGTTGTTTGTTTATCATTTCTTACATTGATACACCTTAATCTAATTTTGTGACACCCACATGGACAAGGGTAGAGGCACAAAACAGCTGGAGAGACAAGTATAATAACAACAAATTTAACTTTAATATATTTTTTTTCACTATGCCAATAATATTATCTGTTTTGATGTAGGGTGATAGAAATGATATGGATCCTATCGAAACAATTGATCCTCATGTTATTTAGGATCATTTCGCCAATGTTATGGAGGTATGTTTGTTAATTTTTGGGATAGGCAAGCTGTGGAACAAAGATGCTCATGTAATATGCACAATGCTCATGAAATTTAATGCAGATGATTAACATACCTCAACATAGCAACATTTCTGGGAGATCAGCCAATCCTGTTGAGGAACATGCCAATCTTGCAAAACCAGCACCCTCATCACTGCCACAAGTAATTCCATAAAATACATACTCAAATTCTATTATATTTTAGTAATAAAAAATACCTTATGGGCTAAGCATACCTCCCCGGTCATTACTAGTACACAACATGATATGCAGAGGCCTGCAGCAAGTGGAAGTCAGACAGCTTCATCTATCATATAGGTAGTTGATTTATGATGAAAATTTTTTTGCAGTAGATTTATGATGAAAAATTGTTTCTCTGAAATGCTCAAGTAGGTCAAAGTACTGATCAAACAACAACCATAACAGTAGCTGGAGGTGGAAGCTTAAATGTGGAAAAATTGCCCTCAAGGGGAAGGAAAAACAACTCCTTTCCAAAGGCCAAGCAAGGAAGAAGTTACCTAGAAAACTATCTCCTCAGGTTATCTTCAGCACTCCTACAGCAAGTGGGACTCAGGCAGCTACACACGTGACACAGGTATATTTATTGAATACCTGAGGAGATGTGCAACAATTATCTGATGAAACACTTATTTCTCTAAAAATTGTATATAGGAATAACTATTAAGCTAACCACCTTCACAACAATAGCTGGAGATGGAAGGTTGGAGATGAGCCCACAATAGGATTGCATAACCAACTCCTCTCCAAAAGCCAAGAAAGGAAGCATTTCCTAGCAAGACCAACACTGATCAACAATCAAGGAATGGAGAGAAATTTAGAAACCAAAAGCAAACCCAGTCAAAATGGGGAAAAAAAGAAAAGTTTGGCTTCCACCAGGCCTTGGAGGGAGCAATGCATCTGGGAGACCATAAAGAAGGCTTTATCAAAGTGGGTGTTGCTGCTCTGCTGCATGTGCATGTTTTAAAATTTTATAGGGACCAGTATAGTGATCCGGGGAACCTGTCAGCTTTATCTTTTGGTTGTTCAAACCTTGTCCCTTATCTATCAAATGGTGTCCAAAAATCCAACTATCTTTTGTATGTTTTTAAATTTTGCCAACATTTAAAAAAACTAGCATTCTGTTGAAACTTGTATGCAGCCAATTTTGTACTGGAATTCCCAGGATTCACTTGTATATTTATTTTGATGGTATGAAAATGTGAATATAGAAAAGCTCATGTTCTCTTTCTTCCCCTGTGATTCATGAATTTTGGTAACAATATCAATGTAACAAGATCTATAGTAGCTATGTGCAAACACTTTCATTTTTATTCAGTTTCAGACTTTAATTCTACAGCAAATCCTCATATGAGAATGACAAGGATTTTTCTTATGCAACATGTATAATGTGCTCCAACATACACATCATTAACAAGAACCATTTGCCATTCCACAAAAAATTAGTTACATGAAAATTTAAAAAAAAATTGGATTTTGAGTTCACTACGCAAGGGGCTCAAGACTCAGTTATTAAAAGAACATCAGGCACACATGAACAATAACAAGTTTGGCCTGTGGATACGCCCTCCATTGAGCTTTAATCTATAGTGTCAAGCTCTCCAACCTATAGAAAAGCAACCTCGGCTTCCTGATGGAAGTTCTACATTCTCTACGGCTTCCCAGACAACATGTGGATCAACCCTCCAAATAGCATAGATCATCGGTGTTCCTCTGTTCCATTTCTTCATTGTGATTTGGAAGAGGAAGAAGGAGGATGAATAGGTGGAAGCTGATTCAAATGCTAACTTGGATTAAGTAAGAAGAGTCAGTATTCGGTTGATGTGCTCTCTCCAGCTGGGATGAGAGAAAATATGAAAATAGAGTGATGTGGCATTTTTGACTGCCACGTCATTTAGAATTGGCCGGATAACCAAATCAATATCTAATGACCAAAAAGATATGAATTGAAACACAATGACCAAAATGAAAATTGGCCATAACACGGTGAACGCATGAAAAATTTACCCCTTTATCCTTAACTCAACCAAATGTTGTTTTCTTGATTCAAATCTAATCGAAATCTTCAACTAGGGTTTATCTTTTGGAAAAAAAATGAGAGATTAGCATCACTCCATCGTTTCAGTCTTGGTGGCATAGTGGAAAAGATTAGAACTTCTTCTCCGTCTAGTGTTCAACTATAAGAAGGTGAAGTAAAAGTTTTTTCTTTTCTTTCTATCTATTGGTTTTTTGTTCTTGCTTCATTTTTTATAGATAGTTTTACTGTTCATTCATAAGATTTAAATGGGAGGTTTAGGCAAATCTTTAAGGTTAAACCTTGAGTATCTTCCGTTTTGCATATAAGTTGCCATTTTTGGGTGGAAGATAGTATTGCTTTAAGACTTGATTTATTCCTTGATTTTATCTAAAATTTTAGATTATTGTCTCTATTTAATTCTGTTTGATGGGCATCCCTAGTAGAGTAAGTTGGTCTTTGTTGTTATTCTTAATCATCCTTGATAATGGAGTTTTGCTATTGAAATAGTAGAGAACCTTTTCATTGTAAGAGATCTAGAGAAAGAATTTGGAAGAGATCAAAATAGAAAAATTGTAGATTGAGGTCTTATTTAGCTTACTGCCAAATGTTAGAATTTTTGCTCAAGTATCCTGTAAATTATAAGCTTTAAACCTAGGTCTTATTTAGCTTACTGCCAAATTGTAGATTGAGGCCTTATTTAGCTTATTGCCAAATGTTAGGATTTATGATAAGTTCTTGTGTATAAGTATTACTAAGTATACTTTTCTTACATTGAGCATTACTTTTATCAGATTTTATGGCTCATTCGTGTGTATTTGTGCTCTTTTGTGGATTTAGGGTTGTGGAGACAAGTTTGGAAGAAAGGAAGTAAAAATAGATCATGGACGCAATTGTTGAGGAAACTCTTAGACCAAACAAGGATCAAGGCACAAGTTGTGCTCATAGACATGTGAGTGTGTGCCAATCTCCAAAATGCTCAAGTGAATATACAAATTGGAGGGGCACAAAGGCAGTCACACTCATATGTTCCGATTTGTGTAACATTGTTAAGAGCTTCATCAATGTGCTTGAAAGTAAGACGTGACGTGATCTACCGCATGGTTGTGTGCCCAACTTGATAGTCTCGATGAAGAAAATGAAGGTGAGAGCACTGTAGCAAAATCATCGTAGTAAAATCAATGTAGAAAAATCACCATAGCAGTTATTGTTTGTAGCACGCAGGAAAAACGAAGCCTGGAAATCCACACGCCCATGTGGAATTTTCACAGGGGCGTGTGGATGCTCGATTTCATCCCTATAAATACTACTTTGAGAGTTTGATTTGAGGATATTCATCCTATCTTTTGCCTATCTTTTGGGGAGAGCACGGCTACGGTTTGGAGAGTTTTTACTGGAATTTTGCAGTGGTTCTACGGTATTCGACATCGACATCCTTCAAGGGAAAGTTATTGGGGGAGCTTCCGACGGCCTTGATTTGGCGGGGTGTGCCCTAGGCTTAACGAAGAAGCCCTTGGAGAAGACGAGGCGGCTCTTGAAGACCATCGACACGGACGAAAAGGGGGTTATCTCTATCAATTGCTTGCACTTATCTTTGATTTTATCTTTGGCTTTGTATTGCTCCATGGAGAGCTAAACCCTAGTGGGTGCTTGGACTTATAAACCCTAGGATGATTTTGTTTCATTGACTTCTATTATGTTTCTTTAATTGATGTTTTAATTAAGTTTCAATCTTACATGATTATTATGGTAATTTTCCCTTAGAGTGACACTAGGGTTGAAAATCCATCTAGGTAATCCATTGAAGGGGTGACAACTTCATTAGGATTTGACTTAGCGAGATTGAAGAGGGTTGAGTGGGTGAGTCAAGAGGTAGCGGAACATCCCCTTTCCCTTCCGACGTGGTTTATCCTACCTCCATGTTCCAAGAGTTCTTTGTGGTCAGGATAGAACGAAGTGCTAAGAGACAAACTCCACTGGAGCTTATTTGCGCGAGCAATAAAGTGAAGTGTTGAGTAATCCTTAATGCTGGGGTTTAATCATGATTAGGTTTCTTCCGCCTGGACCAAAGGGTTAGATCTACAATAGGGAATAGGGTTTATCACTTAGAGTCCCTGGAACCTCAAGCAGTCCCACACAGTGTGAGGTGTCGAGAGTATTTCTTTCCACTGGGGTATAGTGTAGAAGACTAGTCACGGTTGACCTTAGGTTTGGGACCGTGTGCCTTTGGATTTCCATGACTCATTAAACTCCAATTAGGAGGCATAATGTTAGTCTTACACTTGAAATGATAGTCCTAGGGTAAGGATTGTCCGGGTACCCCATTTCACCATTGATTATCCTCTCTGATTACCTTGTTTGTTCTCTTTTCTCTTTTACTTTTCTTTGCATTGATATCTTGAATCAAATCACAACTTAGTGTTTACTCCATTTAAATAGCAATACTTTGTGTTTCTGAACAACTGTTCCCTGTAGATTCGACTACCCACTCACCGGGGTATTTTATTACTTCGACGACCCGTGCACTTGCGGTACACACACTCAAGGGTGTGTCAATTTCTGTGCAACCTTTATCCATTTTTTGTTTATTTCATGACTGTAAGTTCTTATTTAGATTTAGATTTATATAAGAAAGTTGTAGAAGAGGATTTTATCTTTGGGTCTGCCAAATTTTAGAATTTTACCCCTGTAATTTGTGAGATATGATCATATTTCTGTAGATGTGCTCAATGGTATTTCTGCAAGAAGCATGAATATTGAGTAGAGAATTTGAAGATCCTAGAAGTTGAATTAGGACTCATGTTTAATAAGAAAGTTGTTCAATTTTGAGTTAATTATATGCTCCTAAAGTTTAATCTTATTTAAAGTTATATGTTGTGAGATAGTTTTTATTAGAAAGGGCATGTTTGAAATTGTTGGTTTGCATAATTATGATTTTTAAAAGTGATCGCTTAAATTCTATAGATCTCAAATCATTGTGAGATTTGGATATGTTATAGATGTAGATGTCTAGTTTTCTCAAAAGATTGAAAATTAGAATTCGCAAAGCTATACTGATTTCAATCTTAAGAGTCGTTGGGGAATTGGTTATTAGTCTTGACTTTTGTAGCTTCTTTAGTGTCTTGAAAATATTTTTTTTCCATTCATGCAAATTTTAGAATTTGTTTTGTCTATAATTTTGATGGTTCATTCCCAAATATAGGACTTTCGAGAAAACTCAATTGGTGTGAATTCAAAATCTAGGCGTTAAACAGGTAAGTATCTCACATATAAATCCTATTAGTTGTATATACTCAAAAATTCTAGTTTTCTAAACATCTAGAATTTTGAGAAAAATATTAATTATTTCAATTTATATTTTGAATTATTTATTTATTTATTATTTGTAACTCATATGTAAGTATTTAGTTTTGAAAATGAATTGGAATTATTTTCTATCTGAAAACGGGATCTTCGAATTTCTGTATTTAATTTGTTTTGATAAATGTTTGAACATAACATATTTTGACATAGCAACTTATAGTCCCCAACTAACTTTGCAATAACCTTGTCATTGGGGATTAAACACTAACCGTGTCGACATATACCTGTGAAATAGAAACTATAGTTTCTCAGCCTCTGAGAAACTATATGACCTCTGCCATTTTGTTTTGGCAATAGTTATTTGTGGAACATATATGCTTAACTTTTTGATCAATTATGTTTTATTAAAAAACTTGACTTCTAAATTTTATTATGATAAACTTGCATATTATTATACTTTGTTTGAGTTTTGAAAGTTTAGAACTTTTATAATCCTGGTATTTTTAGTGGGTACTTGCTAGGCTGTCAAACTCATGAATTTCGTTGTAAATTTTCTCATACCAGGAATATACTTGTGATGGATAGCTTAGCAAGAATCGTTGAGTGAGCGTCATTTTAGTAGCATTTAAGGAAAACTTAGATTTGTATTTTGTTTATTTTGTACTCAAGAACCTTAATGTTTTGATCTAGCTTGTTATGAAGTTTTAGTTTTTTGGCTTTGTAATTTGTGATTTGTTTCTTTGCACACCTTTGAGAATTGGGTTTTGAGGCCTTGCATGACTGCTGGGTCTCGATCTTGTAGTCATGCGCCCGTTTATCGATGCACTGAGTCTGATAAGCTGTGTTCTTGGCGTGACAATTTTCACTTTTAAAAGAGAGTTGTTATTATCTTTGGTCTTCCCCTTCCATTTGTATGAGCAAGTCTTAGCAATCCATTATAATTGAATCAAGTGGTCTTATGGTTTCATAAAGTATTCAAATTTCATAATTGTTAGTTCTTGAATAAAATATTAAGGTTTTAAACTAAAAAATTGTTTATTTGTTGACTTGAGGGGAAAAAAAGAATTTGAGAGTTTGGAGAAAATGCAATTGTGCAAACACTGCTTAGTCTAGGCCCATGTATTATTCACAATACTATTTAAATAGGGTTTGATGGATCTTCTGTGGAAGGAGCCATATCCATTCCTTTCAGCTGTATGGCAAAAGAGATTTATTAGCTAAGTATAACTCCTGAAAATCTTATAAGTGCACATGGCGAATTTTCACAGCTTTGTTGATGTTTGGCTAAGTAAATATATCCCTAGGGAGTTAATAAACCATCGTAGTGCAACTCTATATATATTGTCTATCTCTTGACATACTCTTGAGTGAGAAATGCTTCTCACCTATTGTCAAAAAAAAAAAAAAAAAAACAATTATCTATTTATGTGATTTTTTATGGGAGAAGCATTTTTAGAAATGAAAACCTAAGCAACATCTATACTATGAAAGCGGGTAATTTTCTATACAAGTTACTGTACTTTGGACTAATTTCAAATTGGGGTCCAAATTTCAATTTACATCAATTTTGTTACTGAACTTTGATTCTCTTTCAGCAGCGAGTGACCCAATGGATTTCGGCCTTTGTTTGCTTGTATGGCCACCGGAATTTATCCATCAACACTAACCCTATCGAGCTAGCTGTCACGTGGCCCACATCCACATCACCATTAGTTGCCACTGGGATTTAGTTTCTCCACGTCACTACCCATGTCAGAAGTTTCACACCGCCTATAGAAAGAGGACCATCATCCCGATAGGGGACCCTTGATTTTGGGGCTTATGCAAGGACAAAGAAAGAAAAAGGAGAGAAAACGATAGAGAGAGACAAAGGGAGAAGAGGTGGCAGTGCCAAGGGCGCCGCCGGTGTTAATCAAGTGGGGGAGAGAACCATAGCTAGCTTATGGACAACCGGGATCTTCAGTTCAAACATAAGGAGGAAGTTTAACAGTGAAGATAGCGTTAAATTGCGATATAAGGTCGGCAGCGCAAGAAGCTTTGGAATATTGTAAGTGCTTCTCTTAAACCCTCAAGATATCAACTCAGACCATATGATTGGGGTTTACTTGTATCTTGTAAAGACATCAGCTTAGAGCTTATGAAAACCCTAAAGTCAATTGAAGGGGCTTTCTTTTATTTTGTGATTTCTACAAAGTAATCAACATGTATTTATTAAAAAATGTGTTGCTTGTCTCAAGGGAAAGAAGATTATGTGCATGTGTGTATAGATAATATAACAATAGACAACATAAAAATAGATCATGGAAAAAGTGGATGTAGTTTTTTATGCACAAGCAATATACTAATCAGCATTGATACATTATGGATTAGTTATTTCAGATGCCATGTTATTTTTTTATTTTAGATGGTCTATTAATTTAGTTGGTCTTAATTAGGTTTAGTTGGTCTTGATTATCAATGTATTAGTTTAGTTGGTCTTAATTAGGTTTAGTTGGTAATTAGATAGGGTTTAGACAGTCCATTTTAAATTGCATGCCCTAAGTTTGAATTAAATTTCCATGCATATAATTCACTAAACTAGGGTGAGGTTTGCTTTGAATTCAATTTTGGCAAAGCTATTTTCACAGAACCTTCACTGTTGTTTTGAATTCAATTTTGTGTTAGTATTTAAAATTGTTTATGATCATGATTTAGGATAAAACCTTTACTATTTTGAATTACATTTTGTGTTGTTATTTGCAATTGATGATGATAGTATTTGCGTGGATTTTTCATAGAACCTTGTTTGTTGTGTGCTATTAAATTTTGGATTGAACCTTGACTATATATATTCTATATTGATTTACTATTGTCTCTTGCTACTATGATGCCTACAATATAGACAATAATGGGTGAAAATTTAGGACAGAACATTGAAGGACAAAAACTTGACTATATATATATATATATATATATATATATATTCTGTGTGCTATTAAATTTATGAGTGAACACTAACTATTCTGTCCTGCATTGTAGATAATAATGGGTGAAAATTTAGTTCTCCTAGGAAAGAACTCTAACTGTTTACTTAATACATAGGCCATGTAGTTTAGGTCAATTTATGTTAGCCAATATTTGTGTTAGAGATTAAATTTCCATAGCATGTATAGTACATTATTTGAGTTGACATGTCTATATTTAATTACAGTGCTAGATGCTGACTTATTCACCATACAAATGCATTATAAGATGGGTGAGATAGAGGGTTTAGTTGGCTATGTAGATTATTGTAGTGCTGACCAGATGTCTAGGATTGAATTGATAAGCATGGCAAAGGAGTTTAAGTTAAATGTGGAGGGTTGTAGGATTTGGTTGTTAAAAGTAACAGGAAGTGACCAAGGATTGCAAGAAATAATAACTGATCAGGATGCCTTGAAAATGACATTGTTTATAAGGGAACCTAGGGAGATCTATGTCTGTATTACACTTGTGGATGGTTCCACCACTAATGAAGCTGAAGTTAATGTCAACAATGATGCCGGTGTGGGTGTTGCTGTGGATGAATTGAGCAGGGTTGCACTCTTAAGGGATGTAGAGTTAGACATAGAAGAGGATGAAGATGAGGGTGTAGAAGATGCTGACCTGGAGAAAACTCTAATTTGGGGTGGAGACAAAGAAGATACAGGGAAAAAGGGGAATGAAGAGAGTGACTTGTAGGATTCAAATTATACATCTAGTGGTGAATCAGATGATACAGATAAGGCAGAAGCAGACAATGCTAGAAGGGCTAGAGCTAAAATAAACATTGAGGGAGATGTTCTAGGAATAGATAGTGATGTAAAGTCTGATTATTGTGGTTCATATGACTTGTAATCTTGTTCTTCCATAGATGAAAAGTCATTAGTCCCTGTGAGACCTAGATATGCTGAATTTAATCATGAAGTGGATATAAAGAACCCTAAATTCAAAATTGGAATGAAGTTTAGGAGCATGAAACAATTTAAGGAGGCTGTTAAGAATTATGGGATCCAAAATAGGTATGTTATGAAGTTCAAGCTCAATAACAAAAAAATAAAATGTGAGGCTTTTTGTAAGAGGGGTGTCCATTCTACCTGTGGGCTTCACTAATGGTGAAAGACAATAGCATAGTACAGATCAAGGCAAGAATTTTGGAACACGAGTGTGCGAGGGACCATAATACTAGACATGTAAATCCAAATTGGATAGCTAGGCATTATCTTGAACAATTCAACGCACAGCCAAGTTGGAAACTTGCTGGTATAGTACAAGCTGTCAAGACTAACCAAGAAGTGGACATTAGCAAAATAAAGGCTTACATGATCAAAGTCTCTCCAAAACATCAGTTAGCTTGACTTCTCACAGGAAGAAACCAAAATTAAACATCAAAAGATCTACCAAAGGGAGACCAAATGAAGCATCATCAATGTCATTTCATCAACAAATCCCAAATGAGGTTATGCCTCAGGTGAGTGTAACAAGTGTATTTTTTTACTGACAATTCAAACTGATTGAATTGTTAGAGATGTAGACAGACCTACCCAAAGTATTTAAATTTGTATTTTTTTACTAATGAAAAAAATTCAAAAAAATCCAGGTTGTGGCAGATCCAGAACAAACAATCCATGTTGGATCCTCATTGGGAGAAGCTCATATGAAGAGGCAACAATTAATAAGAAAAGGGGCCAAAAAGATAGAACCAGCATAAACAAATTTAACGCTGCCAAAAGCTCAAAGGAATCACAAGGATTCTCAAGAAAAGGGCAAAGCTGAATGTGCAGACAAAAGAAGAAAAATCTGGTTGCCACCAGGAATTTGAACTTACTTCACTAAATGCTGTTGGGATGATGCTTTTTTTTTTGTTTTTTTTGTTTTTTTTTTGGTTGTACCATTTTTTTTTATCACTTCTCATCTGTCTAAGAAATTTTTGTAACCTTGCCAAAAATTTTAGAAACACTTCTGATCTGGCATAAATTCAATTGAATCTACTGAATTGTCTTCAATCAACAATCAAATTTTAGGAACACTTCTCATCTGTATGAGAAATTTTTGTAACATTGCCAGAAATTTTTGAAACACTTCTGATATGGCATAAATTTAATTGAATCTGTTGAATTATCTTCAATTAAAAATCAAGTTTTTGTAACACTTCTCAGCCTGCCACAAATACTCAGTTTGACATTTTGCTAATTCATTTGTTTAAATGAGCCATCCCATGTAAACTTGTGATTATTTAGTTTGCAGAATGGTCTTTAGTTGTGTGATGACTTGTCTCTAGCAGAAATTGGTGTAATTTTTAATACTACAGTTCAATTCAATGTATGTTTTCATTCTTGCATTTTCATTGGTGGATTTATATTTCATTAGTTGTTGATGCCATAATTGGATAAAACATCTGATTTATTTAATTTCACTTATGTTGGGATTTAACACAACAGGGGATAAAAATGGAGTTATTTCAATTATGTTGGGATTTTATACAGCATGGTATAAAAATGTAGTTATTTCAATTATGTTGGGATTTAACACAGCAGGGGATAAAAATGTAGTTATTTCAATTATGTTGGGATAACACAGCAGGGGATAAAAATTAACTTATTTCAATTCTATTGGTATTTAACACAACAGAGGATAAAAATTAACTTATTTTAGCATGGACACCAAGCTCCATCAAACTACAACTTTATTTAATTTCAAATGAAAATTACATACATAAAACCTCAATGACTAACACAACCCAGAAGACCTGAGGGAACAACTTAGTACAACTAAGGAAAGAATACATCATGTATACAAACCCAAAAACTAAAACAATAATAAAAACGCCAATTGCCGCTCTAATGCACTAATCACAACAAGGGCCGAAAATACAACCAAATTGGTTACCAAAAATAACAAAACAAATAAAAAATTTTATATATATATTATACAAATAAATTATCATCAAATAGATCAAACCATAACACTCTCAGAAGGCTATCAAACAAATCAGTCACCCATCGCTTGATTCACTCCGGGGACCATGAGAACCTCTGTGGCTCTATCTCTCCCTCTCTCTATGTGTCTTTATCTCTAGCTTTACCAAAACAATCTCTTTCTTTGTCGAGATGATGACCTTCCTTTTATAACGTGGTGAAGTTGTAGTAATGTGGAGAGACTAAAGCCTAGTGCCAATTAATGGTGACGTGGACGTGGGCCACGTGGAAACTAGCTCGACAGGTAAGTGCTAATGGATAAATTCTGGTGGCCACGTAAGCAAACAAAGGTCGGAATCCATTGGGTCACTTGCCGCTGAAAGAGAATCAAAGTTCGATAACCAAATTGATGTAAATTGATGTTTGGACCACAATTTGAAATAAGTCCAAAGTACGGTGACTGATAGGGATGCAAGTGTATGTGTCGATCGCGTAATAAAGTGTGAGTAAGTGCAGAGTGTCAGTCCACATGTAAGAAAGTGAGTATTAATAATAACTCTAGATCTAAAAAAATAGCCTGAATAGTGGGGTGTGTGGGATCGAAAATACGCGTCTGGCATCGTGTCTGTGAAGAAGACACCAGACGGCACATCGAAGCACAAATATCATATTTGTTTCGTGGGTTCTTTCATTCCTAATAGAGGCAAGCCCCTATTATTAATTACCCCAGACAGTGTCTTGGGAACCTCCGATTAAGGGCAAACGTACAAATAAAAAGGCAAAGACAAATAATAAATTTATTTGTCAAAACATGGTGATCATTACATATGAATATCGCCATATATATATATATAGGCATACATATTTTATTTATTTATTTATTATTATAATTTATTATTCATTTTTTTGTTTATTTTATTTTATTTTATTTTATTTATTTATTTATTTTATTTTATTTTATTTTTTATTTTTTTGACACCGTCGTCATGCTTCGTCGCCGTCTCATGCTTCATTGCCGCCTTGAGATTGAATATCTCACCACCACCCCAAAATTCATGCCACCTTTAAAATTTGTACTCTTTGTTTACCACCTTGAAACACTTTGCAATTTTCAGAACAAAGTTTTTGCCATTGCCTTGAGATAGGAATTTTTGTCATTCGCTTCGGTACGAATTTTCTCATGGAAGAATCTCAGAAGTAATCTTGAGATCATTATTGATAATGAATGATTCAAATTTGATCATCAAAGGGTAAGTGTTAATTGGATTGGAAGGCCATGATTCCATCATCAAGTAAAAATAACCTAAGTTCGAAGCGAAGTGGGATGAAAGATTTGAATTTGATTAGAGGACATTTAGGTCTTTTCCAAAATTTGGAATTTGAGAGGGGAAAGATGGGCGGCTGAGATCTCATCCATCAAAAGATGTATTTAAGTTCTAGGCAACTCCAAGATTAGTATTCTGATGGAGGGCCAGGATTTCATCATCAAGGAATTTGGCATGAAGCGAATCAAGGGCCGAGATTGATTTAATCAAGAAAAGTGCATAAGTTCAAGGCAAGGATTGTGTTTTGGATGGACGGCCAGGATCTAGTCATCAAAGATGAGTGTTTAAGTTCGAGGCAACCATAACATTTGAATTTTAATGGACGGCCAAGATCTGATCATCAAAGAGTTATGTTTAAGTTCGAGGCAACCTCAAGATGTGGATTCTAATGTGTGGTCAAGATCTAATCATCAAAGATGAGTGTTTAAGTTCGAGGCAACCTCAAGATTTGGATTTTGATGTGTGGCCAGGATCTGATCATCAAAGATGAGTGTTTAAGTTCGAGGCAACCTCAAGATTCGGATTTTGATGTGTGGCCAGGATCTGATCATCAAAGATGAGTGTTTAAGTTCGAGGCAAGTAGACTAAGTGATCCAGTCACTTTGCACATGACTCAGTGAACCCGTTTCAGTTTGGTTACTTAACTTTGACAGATTGAGTTAAAAGAGCTGTTTTCATGAAAAATTCTCATCTTGTACGAATTTTCCTGTAATATTTATTGAGTTTTAAGCTTCGTCATGAATACCAAAGTTGTTTCTCTTGGCATCTAGAATCTATATAGTGATTATCACGCATTTCCGGCCATTAGATCCAAGGGGATATTTAATTTTCACAGGCATATTAATTCTTTGTGAAAACAATGTTAACATCAATGATTAAGTTGGATGCCCTCCTTTATATACTTAACCTTCTGAAGTTTGTAAGATCAATTATTATTTTTTTAATGATGATATGAAGAAACCATTGCTTATGAATCCTTGCAACAAATTGAAGGAGAACTCTGATCATTTGCTTCTATTTTTTTTAGAGGAACCGAGAAATTCTTCATTCCAAAACACAGCAATATGATAAACCAAGCAAGGAGCTGCAATACATAGCTCATGAAATACATCAGAAATAAAAGCAATGAAATTAGAACAGTAATTTCATTCCTTAAGCAAGGAAAACGAATATGCTGCATCATCCATTCGTGCACAAGCATGTTCACATCTCCTAGTACTCTTCAACTATTTTGCAGCTCATCAAGAACATTTAACCAAACATGCAAGCACTCTTTCCATAGCATTTACTTTTTTTATTTTTATCAATTCAAGCAAAACACTGATGCATCTTTCTGCAGCTCTTTCAAACTTGATGACACAACAGCCAATAGCACGAGCAGCCTTTCTAACAAAATTCACACCAACTTCAGTAACATACCCCTTGAACAAAACCTAGTTCATGTCCTGGTCTGGACAAGTCTCTCTAACTTCTCCATCTTAACATAAATTGGGTCATTGTACTTGCAAAAGTAAACCTTAATTTCATGTGCAAGGATTGTGTGTCATTTTTTTTGAACAATTTGATTGTGTATTTCAGGTTCTGCAGAAGAAGTGCCATCTTCTTGCAAAAATTTCGAACCACATCAGGACTAGTAATGAATTCCATTTGCAGAAGAATCATCTCGACAGCAGGAAGAACAACATCACAATTGGCATGCTGGAGACGTGGAGCAACTCGGTATCCATATCGCTTTAGTGTCGAACCTGTGTATCAAATTAGCCAGCTACCAGCAGCATGATAAATTCGCTCCTTAACCATGAAATAATCAGCAATAATCAGCAAACTAAGCGAGGAATGGCTGATGAGATTCAAGAAATGGCTGAACTGTTCTAATCTGCAAATTCAAATCCAGCTGCATCATCCTGTTCTTGTAATGATAATCATGAAACCGTTCTTCGATGCCGAGGCAAGTGTGCCTGCTTTGCTCTTCAGCTTTTCTTTGTCAAGTCCGCATTTCTCTACCGATGTGAACAGACCAGTCATTGAACTTACTACAAACTTTTCCTTAATGTGAAACTTCACTTGAGGAATGCTTTGCTCAATAATCTCTTGAGATTCTTAACAGGAATGCTATGAATGCAGTCCCTTTAAAACAAGTTCAAATTCTTCAATGCAGGATAAGAATGGCCGGTTGGGATGTGGTTTGTTGCAAATTCGGCATAAACACTACAATTTCAATGTCCTAGTTGCCATTGTAACATTCTCTTTGATTGAATTCATCTGAAGAAGACCATCAAGCTACAGAGGGAGAGAGTTTGCAACGTCTTGAATATGGTGATTCTCGTCGGAAAGCTTGCTTTTTAGATCATCAACATCTCCTTGAAGCTCGTTTATTGCATGGATAAAATCTTGATATTGAAGTTTGCAGAGATCTTCAATCTCAACCTTCTTGAATTGATGAATAAGACCTTGCGGCTTTCCGATTTCGAAAGCATGCCGAACAATTGGAGCCAAGTCTCCTTCATTGCTGATGGATGCAACAAGGCCAAAGGAAAATCTTGGACAATAACTGCTCCCAATTTCTTCAAGCCGAGAGCAGACACCCCTGCAAGACCTTGCACTTTCTCGGCAATAGCCTTCAGACCTTCTGGTTCGCAACACACTGCATACATTGTATCCATATTTGCAAGCAATGCCTGAACAGTACGAATGTTGCTGGTGACTTTGTCGGGGCAAATATGCTGCTCTCGGGTCTGCATTGCCATGCGAAGTGCATGCTTCCCGGTGGAGTCCATGCTAACACCAACGATCCTTCTAGGCATCATCCTTTTATACTCTTGTGAAATAGCCAAGAAGGCGGCATGAGGTCCTACATAACCCATCGGCATTCCAAACCTCCGCGCAGAACAGATGACAATATCTGCCCCTAATTCACCGGGAGGCTTCACGACGGTGAAAGCCAACAAGACTACGGCCATGACAACTTTGGCATCATGACCATGAGCATCCTTAATAAATTTCTCATAGTCTAAGATCTCTCCTTCAGGGCCTGGGTACTGAACGAAGACACCACAAACATCATTTGAGCGATAATCAAAGTCTTTGAGATCCTTGACGACGACCTTGAGGTCAAAACCTTCAACTCGGGTGCGGCGAACGTCAATGGTTTGAGGTTGGCAGTTGGAGGCGATTAAAGAAATCTTTTTTTTTTAGCTCTCTGGATGTTGTTGCACATGGCCATGGCTTCGGCGGCAATGACAGAAGCAACAACCACGGGCAACATCGGCAACAGCAGCAACGGTAAAGACAGTAACAGTGTGATGATGACGGCTGTAGCTTTCTTTCTTCTTCTTGAAATCCTTTTTTTTTAATCTTCAAATTCTTCGTTTCTCCTTCTCCGTTTTCGTGGGTATGTCGTCGAGAACGACCGCAGTCAACGGATAAGGATGGCGATGGCAGCTATGTTGGCGATGGCAACAACACCTCGGGCTCGTCTATCTTCACCGCCTCTTCATGCCTTAGTTTCACTGTCCTCACACCATCTTCCAGTTTCTCAGGCTTCAGCAACCTCGGGTAACATCAATGGCAGTAGCAGCACCAACTTCAAACATCGGCGACAGCAGTGGCTGCATCAGGCAGCGGCAGCGACGGTGACAGATGGCAAGTGGCAGCAACGATTTTTTTAATTTTTTTTTTATATCACTCATTTATTTTTTTTTATTTTCTTGAAAGGAAATCACCTTCTTCTTTGATCTTTTACCTTCTTTTCAATTCTTTTTTTTACGCCTTTTTTTTAATATTTATTATATATATATAATATTCACATCATTTTTTTTTTTTTTGCCTTATAACTCCCATCCTCACACTCCCTCAGATCTAGGTTTACTTATGTCCCCTGTGACGCTTCCCGATAAAAAAAATAAAAAGGGAGGGGTTCTAAGGCTTTAATACATATTTATAATAATAATAATAATAATAATTACCTTTAGACAAATAGGATTCGGTGATGTTTTTTTTCTTTTGTCTGATTTTTTTTTTTGTCAGATTGAGAAAAGGAGGGAAAAATCTTTCTTTTTTTTCGCACTCTCTTTTTTACCTTTCTTTTTCACTCTTTTTTTTTCGCCTGGTCGCCAACAGATCAATAAAAAAAAATCCTCCTCCTCAGAAGAAACCCCTGTCCTTTCAAAAAAAAAATTCAATTCCTATCCAAAAATCCCCAACCACCTCCGTAAAATCCAAACCCCAAATCTCTTCGCGGATCAAATGGATAAGTTTTAATTAAAATTTTAAATTTTAAAATTTAAATTTTCAAAAATTCAAAATTCAATTTGCCTCGAGATACGTGTTTGGGTGCCTCGGGATTTGTACTATCCCATGTTGCCTCGCGATCTGCGCTTGGGTGCCTCGAGATTTGTGTTCAGGCTATATGAAATCCAGGATTGCCTCGAGATGTGTATTCGGGCTATCCTGAGATTTGATATTGTCTCGAGATATGTGTTCTCGGGGACAATTTTGTAATTTGCCTTTTTTTTGTTTGCCTCGAGATATGTTCTCAAAGGCAGTTTTATAATTTGCATTTTGCCTAGAGATATGTTCTCAGGGGCAGATTGTAAAATTTTTTTTTTTTTTTGCATTTTTTTTTATTTGCCTCCAGATATGTTCTCAAGGGCAATTTTGTACTTTGCATTTTGCCTCGAGATATGTTCTCAGGGCAATTTTTTGTAATTTTTAAATATTTAGATCGCCTCGAAATCTGTGCTCTCAACTGATCTTGGGATTTGGATATTTAAGATCGCTTCGAGATCTGTGCTCTCGGCTGATCTTGAGATTTGAATATTTTAGATCGCTTCGAGATCTGTGCTCTCAGCTGATCTTGAGATTTGAATATTTTAGATCGCCTCGACATCTGTGCTCTCGGCTGATCTTAAGATTTGAATATTTTAGATCGCTTCGAGATCTGTGCTCTCAGCTGATCTTGGGATTTGGATATTTTAGATCGCCTCGAGATCTGTGCTCTCGGCTGATCTTAAGATTTGAATATTTTAGATCGCTTCGAGATCTGTGCTCTCAGCTGATCTTGAGATTTGAATATTTAGATCTCCTCGAGATATGTGTTCTCGGCTGATCTTGGGATTTGGATATTTTAAATCGCTTCGAGATCTGTGCTCTTGGCTGATCGTGAGATTTGAATATTTTATATTGTCTCGTGATTTGTGCTCTCGGAGACAATTTTATAATTTGCCATCTTGCCCGAGATATGCTCTCAGGGGCAATTTTGTAATTTGATTTTTTTTTCTCGAAATTTGCATTCTAGTCCAAGACAACCAAATGATTTATTTTAAACGGAGAAATCCAAAATCAATTAAGACTAGGACATTTAAATTTTAAATTCTAAATATATCCATATATTTGAATTTTAATTAAATTGGAATTTGAGTTCTATTAAGACATATGTTATATAATTTATATATAAACAGGGTGTTTATGTGTGAACTAGAGCAAATGAAAACAAGAAAATACGGGAAATAACAGGAGAGAGATCAAGGAAGAAAGCGATGTCTAGGCATAGCATCCCTCTAGGGTTATGAGGCACATGACAATGGCTGTCTAAACATGTAACTCTATTTAACCCGAAAGATTTCTAGAAATATACAAAACCTCAATTTCTCAGCCAAAGTGTAAATGAATAGGTACAAAACTGGTACAGACATCCACACAATTGCATTAACACTCTATGAAACCTTATTATAGACTAATAATAATCTCTTAAGTAGATAATCTCCCCTTGAAAAGAGACTCCCTAATATGAATACAGAGCATAAATGCGATTTCTCCTAAAATCTACTCCACATTATTGCAAAGAGCTTAGAAATTACCATCAATATTCTACTCCGAAGGATTGTAGGAGATAAAGTCTCTTACATAAACTGACCAGAGGCATACCCACTATCCTTTTGAATTACTGCAAGTCTATGCAAGGTGGGAATTTCTTCTCGTTACATAGAAATACAAGGTATGATAGCTAGGACTTTCGTCTTGTTAGTAGCCAAGCATCTTTAATCCCCTTGAATGTTGAACCAAATCCCTCTCCAAATCACTGTAAAAGTGCTGGAGATTCGGCCCTTTTCTTCCTCAACCTCGACTCCAAGAATCGCCCCCAAAAGAGTATAAATATAGAATAGAGAATGCCCTAAAAATCCTCATAAGTTCTATTTATACCTGACTGCTTATGGGTTGCTTACGGGCGTAAGGACTAGACCGTAAAGAAACTGAAGAAGATTGCCACTAGCCTTACGGGATGACTTATGGCTGTAAGCTCTGTCTGTAAGGTCTTTAGTTTGTGTTATGGTTTAGCTTATGGCTGTAAGCTCTGGACTTGAGCTTCACTATTCTACTTCTTGCCACCGTCCTTACGAGCAAATGATGTGGTCGTAAGCTTCTCTAGATGATCCTTATCGGCTTCCTTACGCGCATTGCCCATAAGGTCCTCTGACTTGGCTCTGAATCCCTCTTATGGGCATAAGCATGCCCATAAGGTCTTTTGGAATTGACTTACTGTTGTAAGGGTGACTGTAAGCTGCTCGTAAGCCACCCAGTTTGTCTTGTCCTTATTCTAATAATGCCGAAAGAGCTCCAAACTCATTGTTTTGGGTCTAGAATGACTTTAGCTCTCCCTTGTCTTTAAGCACTGCCCTAAGCCTGTTAATACAAAACACACAATACTTAGCATCGAATTCCACATGATAGTTTTAATACAATATGCCAATTGAGTGTACAAATTGATATGAAATATATAAACATTGTACACTCATCAGTGACCTGTACAGAAATTTACCCTTATGAAAACAGTTTTGTATTAATAAATATATCTAAATATAAGCAACTAAACTCACTCAAAAAACTTCTAAAAAAAATTCGTTTACTAAAAAAACACTGTTTTCACAAACCAATCTAAATAGTACTATAATCGATCAAATGCTACAAATTGAAACATAGACAAGCAATCATCATAGAAAACGAAGATTTTATGAGAAACCCTCAAAATAAAGAAAAGCCATAGGCAATGAGAATGAAAGAATAAATGTTTAGAAAGCATGTTGATCCACTTATTTTTAATTTCCATTTTGTTAAGAACTAATAACCCAAGGTTTCACAGTATAATAAAATTAAATGTATATAGTGAATACCCCAAATACATTTATTATATTGCAAATGAACAATTTTATATAAATCTTATTGTAACTACTGACCAGCTTTATTTAAATGAGGTTAATAGAGTTTATGGTAAACACAAGTTCATTATTTTTTTAATTTTTTTAAAGATAAATTTGGGTTAAAATAAAATAAAATATAATTATTTGCTCTGTATGAGATTAGTTAATTTGTGTGTAGTAGACTTCTTTTATTTAGTAAAAATTTTATTTAAAGCATTTAATTTGGGTGATAGATGTAAAGCTAGTGTTTGTTGTGTGTGAATCTAATATTTATTTATTTATCAAAATATTATTATGTGAAACTAAAACAACAAATATTAGTCCATCGTATTGATACGAACGCACGCAAGTGTAAGTGCCGATTGCGTCAGAAAGTGTACTTGAAGTGCAGAGTGCTGGTCTACAAGGAAGGAGGCTAGGTGAATACTAGTAATAACTGTGAATTCGAAAATTAGCCTAATGAGTGAAGTGATGTGTGTGTAAACAAAACCAAAAGAAAACTAGAAAATATGGGAAATAAAACTTGAGAGAAATCAAGGGAAGAAATGATGTGCGGGAGTAGTATCCGTTTGTTGTTATGAAGTATAGGACAAATATTGTCTAGGTATGTAATCCTATTTGAATTGAGAAATTTCCAGAATTATAGTAAACCTCTATTTCTCAGGTGAAGAGTAACTGAATAAGTGCAGAGCTGATACAGGCATCCACACAATCGCATTAACACTCTATAAAACCTCATTATGAGCTAATGACAATCTCTAAAGTAGATAATCTCCCCCAAAATGAGAGAGATTACCCCTAATCCAAATATATAGCAGAAATGCGATTTCTCCTAAAATCCACTCCACATGATTGCAAAGAGCACGAAGATTATCTCTAACCCACTCAGAATGATTGTGGAAGACATAGTCTTTGAAGTACCCTAACCAGAGGTGTACCCACTATCCTCTCGAATTGCGACATGTCTATGCTAGGTGGGCATTTCTACTCGTCACGTAGCACATCAAAGATGATAGCTAGGGCTTTCGCCTCGTTAGCAACAAAGCATTCAAATAAGCAGTTAGATTCAAATAGATATGATTGCAAATGAGAAATCAATTAAAAAGCATCAATGATCCAGCAACCAAAGTCATAAAAGTAAACCCTAGAGTTCAACTACGCCCAAACATCTACAAATTAGCCCTCTATTAATGGAGGGCAAGCATTCAAGATACAAAGAATAGGAGTAGACATAAAATCCATGAAAACCTCCTTGTTAATCCCTAGGATGGAGAGCCTCTGAGGTAGCTTCCACGCACTCCACCAAGATGAGCTTAACAACTACAATCTTCAATCCCTTTGAATGCCGGGCCAAATCCCTCTCCAAATCTTGCCTAAGGTGATGGAGATTTGGCCATTTTATTCCTCAATCTCGTCGTCAAGAATTACCCCCAAAGAATAGAGAAATATAATATATTATGCCCTAGAAATCCTCTTAAATTTTATTTATACCTGACAGTTTACGGACGTAAGGACTAGGCTGTAAGGGAGCAGGGGAAGATTGTCGCTAGCTTTATGGGACGACCTATGGTCATAAGACACATGAGTAAGGTCTTCTGATTTCGTTATGGTCCCGCTTACGGCTGTAAGCTCTGAACTGTAAGCTTCTTTGTTTACTTCTTACAACTGCCTTTACGGTCGTGCATTGTGATCATAAGTTCCTCTGAATGGTCCTTACGGGTGTAAGCCTTACCCATAAGGTCCTCTGAATTGACTCTGAATCCTTCTTACAGGTATAAACATGTCCGCAAGGTCTTCTGCGCTATACTTACTGTTGTAAGATTGACCATAAACTGCCCGTAAGCCACTCAGTTTGCCTTATCCTTGTTCTAATTAATGGTGCCAAAAAAGTTCCAACTTCATCATTTTTAGTCTAAATTGCTTCCTTTGGATCTCCCTCATCTTTAAGCACTGCCCTAAGCTTGTTAATACAAAATACATGATATTTAGCATCAAATTCCACATTATGGTTCAAATGTATGCCAAATGAGTGTACAAATAGTTATGAAATACATGAATAATGTGCACTCATCAGACATACCCATATTGTTTCTTGTTTCTAATAATAATTATTTAAACAAGAAAAAATGAATTATAAGTCCATGAAAGTTTCAAAACTTCCCAAACAGACTCGCTAATATTTGAATTTCCCAGACAAACCATCTTTTTTGTTTTCACAGTTTATTTTTCAGTTTCCGTAGCTCACTCCGTCAGTTTATTTTATCTTACAACATGTACTTCCCACTTGATATATATGATTTTCATTTAACATTGTGTGTTTTTGTATAACCGAGTAAATTTTTTGGGAAGGTACCTAACTATGGTGAATTACCAGTTTGGGTCCAAACTTTAGTTTGTATCAAAATGGGTCCCTATCTTTAATTCCATTTCACAGATTGGCTACACGGGTAACTCCGGCCACATTTTAATGACTTGGTGGCCAGGAAATCCTTGTCACCAGGGATGGTCCATTCTTCCTCACCACGTGTGGTTTCCTCACCACATTTTAATGACTTGATGGCCACAAGATTTGCTTATTTTTATTTTCTTAAATTTTTTTGCTTATTTTCTACAATGGATACGAGATAATTATTATTTTTTTTGTTTTCTCTTTTTTAATCTTCAAAGTTAGGTTTATTGATTTTTTTTTTTCAACGATGATTGTTTGTTAGTGTTTCTTTTTCAATACTTTGAATCTTAGGTTCAGGTTCATCATAGGAATATGTTATTTAGATTTTGATGAAAATCACAAAAGCCAAATGCAACATGGAACTTGTCTCAATTGAGAAGAAACAATGATATGAAAGTTTTAATTAAATTAGAATTTTTTTTAATTTTTAAAATTATTTAATTATATTCTTTTTTTTTTCTTAAATGTGCAGAATAAGCATCAAGGAAAAAGAATACATTAAAGTCCCAACAAAGGAGTTAAATTCTACTAGAAGTTGAGGCTGAAAAGTAAAAGAGAAGATTCAAATGCATAAAGGACTTCATCTCCAAATTTAGGATAATTTTATAATCTTTTTTTTAAAAGGATAATTTTATAATTGTATTTTGTATATTAAAATTTCCAATTTTATATATCAAATTTTGAATTTTGTATATTTTGATGATATGTATTTATTTAAAATTAGAATTCTCTTACGATATTCACATTGATGCAACAAATGTTATTTATGACAACATTGATAATTTTATGATGATGATAATAAACACACCAATGACTAATTTTTCTTATATTTACTGGTCACTAATATAAATAACATGAGTGGCAAAAAAAGAAAGGAAAAATCTTACAATCTTCAAATATTTTAGTGCCAATGTTATTGTCACAAAAATTGAAGCTATTGTCACAACTTTATTTGTCAAAATTTATTACTTTTTTAATTTTGACATAATTGTCACTAGTGGTTATAGAACCAATGACAAAAAAAAAATGTCACTATTATCAATTATATTAGTGACGATGATGCTGCTACAAAAAAAAAATTTGTTAGAACTCTTTTTTTTGTCACTATTTAGTACTTTGGTGATGACAAAATTGTCATAAATAGGTATACCACTAGTGATGAAAACTTTTGTCACTATTTTTATTTGTTTTAGAGTCTTAGTATTTATTGTGACAATAATATTTTCACAAATAAGCAAAGTTATTGTGACCATATATTTTTTTTTATCACAAATTGCATAGTTTTTTAGTGTAAAAAATTTTATCACAAAAGTATTAAGTAGTTGTGGCCATTTCTTTAAAGCAGTCACTACTTTAAAGTTTGGTCACTATTAATAAAAGTGACTAAAATACCACTTGTAGTGACAATTTTCATTATCACTAAAAATACATTTCCTTGTGGTGTTCCTCATCAGATTGTCCCTCATGTGACCTGTTAAACCCTCGTCACACATCAAAATACATTAAAATGAATCAAGTTGTGAAGTTGCAGGTATACAAAATTTTCAAAACACAAAATTTGTGCAAACTACACCAACTAACAACATTGAGTACAATGTCTCAAAGTACTATAGAAAGGTACCCAACTAACAAAAGGAAAAGATTAAATAGATACACTGTCATAAAAAAAGATACTCAACTAACAAAAGAAAGGTTCCCTTGTTGAATAGGTCAAATTAACCTGCAAATGCTCCAGCCCCTGGTGGCACCCACACTCTCCTTCTTTTGTCAGAATCTGCTACTTTACTCTCTTCTAAAGAATCTTTATGTCTTTTGTGCCACTTTGGATGCAGTCCCTATCACAGTTGTGTTAGCCCATGTTTTTTTTTTTCTCTCCATTGGATTCAAATGAGTTCCTGATGAAGGATTTCTATATCTACATCTTCATTTCCATCTCTGGTTGTTTTTTCCCACCCCTTGTACTCAGTTTTGGAATCCTTGATTGAGTTCCTTCTGAGTGTTTTTCCACATTTTATGTTTGTAATGTTTCCGTAATTACCTGCAGTGTTAAAGTAAAGAACATTAAAGTTGATAGTCATGAAAATTCAATTGCAGTGTTAAAGTAAACCATAAGTCAACTAATTACAATGAACTAATTGCAATGAACTAATTTTACTGCCATTGAAAATTTAAATCTAAAACAACTAGGAATTAAAACAAACTGTAAAGTAATACAAAATGCAATTAGTCAAAGAAACAATGACTTGTGACAGAGGATCTTGTGAGCCTTGAGTGTTTGTGTGGCTTGCTAAAGATGTTCTATCATGGACTATTTCAACAGGAATTTCAATTACTTGCAATGCCAGGGGTAACAAATTAAATCAGCTAGTACTGTAATGCATACAACATTTATTTTCAAAAGCTACTGATCTGTGATGATGGGCCTGCATGTGATGTTATAGATGTTGTGGCACCAACTTCTTCAGTATTACCTTGACTTGTCCCAAAATGCATTTGTCCACTTGAAAATTTTTTTTTTCGCTTGAGCACAGTGCATAATAATTAAATATGACAATAGAATTTAGTGACAATGTGTGGTTAACATGAACAACTCACTCACCTGAGCACCATGGTACCTCTTGTCCACAAATGCTGCATTTCATCATGACACAATTATTACTGACTTCCCATTGTTGAAGCCAATGTCTTCCCTAACATCTTTCCTCCTTAGCAATGTTTTTCTGCCTCTTCTTTTGTTTACTGGCTCAGGTGGGATGACAGGTGGGTGGTCACTCCTAGGCCATGAATCCCTATCATGTGTTGGGTATATTATGTGGCTATATGTTTCCATGTAAGTGCTAACTTTGTAACATTTGTCCAAGTAACTTTCAGGCTTCTCTTTATTATAATATAGCACAGATATTGAATGGCAACATGGCACCTCACTCAACTGCCATTTCCTACAAGAACAAGTGTATTGTTTTTTGTCAACTACAAACTGGCCTTTAGGACCCACTACTTGATACTTATCACCCCCTGACCAGGTTGTGTTATAAATATAAAAACTCCTTCTAAATTAATAAATATTCATTTGTCGATAAATTAATAAATTATTTATTTACTAATAATTAAATAATCTTTATATAATAATTTTCATTGGTCTGAAAAATATTATTTTATAGAAGTTTTACTGTAACTTATTGTGCATAATTTACATAATAATAGAAGTATAAATTTTATTAGAGAACAAAGCTTGTAAAATAATTTAAAATTTCTAATTAATAAAGATATGTAGTGAAGTATACATACAATTGATATTAAAGTAGATATATGCTTGCTCCCAAAGTGGTTTAACGAACAAATTTAAATATTTTTGTTATATTTAAGTTTTTGCTTATATTAAATATAGTATTAATAATTGAAAATTTTTACATGCACTTATGCAATACATGTCGATGGCAATAGTTTCATTATAGTGAGTTATTTAATCATACAATTATAGTTTTTATTACATGTTTATATAAAATTAAAATATTACTTTAAAACCCTCAAAATTGTAAAAACCCCGGCGTTGAGAAAGAGAATTTACATAATTATTATTATAATAAATTAATCAATCAAATAAAGCAAGTTAAACCATCAAACAACCCGTCATCATGAAGAACACCAAGTTTTCACGAGGATGTTGGAAGTTTCTCATTTTAACTTTGACAACAAATCAAAGAAACATTCAAAAAGAAATATCCATTGCAACTATAACGAACACCCAAAAAACCACTTTAATAACCAGAATTTTTGCACACTTGATTCACACAAAGAAGGTATAAAATACACATAAAACCACCTTGATCCATGCTTACACTTACGAAAGAAAACTAAAAAATTATGTGGCAAAAGAATAGAAGCCCTTCTTTATTTTTTTTTTCTCCTCTCGCCTTCTCCTTTTTGTGCTTTCTCGATGGTTAAAAGGCTTCTCACCATGATGAGCATAAAACTTTGTAACTTTATGTGGATCTAATTAATATTCCATTAAGCCTTCTGTTACATGAGACACATACGTTAGAATAATTTATTCTAACATAGGGCCCTCAAAATAGAAAAAAATAGCATTTTTTAATTATTAATGTAAAAGATTTAAAAAAAATGTTTTGGCAATTATTTTGAAAAAAAAAATCAATAATACCGAAAGCCATTTTGATAAAATGCTTTTCATTTTATAAAAAAAACAATATTATAAATTTCAAGGCTTTGTGATAATATAGTTAATTAGATATAGTAAATATTTTTATCTATTTATTATATAGAAAACCAAAATATTTTTTTTTATAAATCTTATCATAATGATTGTTCATATATCTAAATGTTATGTTGAATAGGATCGATAGGTAAATCTGGCAACTAATATATATATTTGAATTATACGCTTATATATGTAAAATTTACGTTTTACATATATGCCCCAAACATGTTTTTGTAAAACTATAAAATAAAATAAAATATTTTATAAAAATATATATAAAAATTTTGTATTTTACAAAAGTTTTCAAAACAAACAGGTATAATTTTTCTAAAAACGCAAGCTAGTTCTAGAAAACTAAACTTATTTTCTGGAAAGATCAATGCATTTCATTAAATATTCAATTTTTTTTTAAGTTAGCATATTAACTATTAAGAAAAAGGATTCTGATGACTATACTCCCGGTATGGTATGGGATGAATGATCTTACATGATAGTAGTCATTGTTTGAAAACTGTCTTTCTTTGTGTTTTTATCTCTCTCTATTTCCTACAGGGAATCTAATCACTATTTGTGGTTCTCTTAAATGCTATGAGTTATTTTGTCTTTTATTTTCTTCGTCTATTTTCTATCAATGTTGTGGTTTATCACTTTCATTAATATATATATATATATATATATATATGGAGACAAACTCTAATTAAATACTTCTCCACTAACTTAGAATGGAAACTCCTAGGATGATAATACACAGTTCCACTTGCCATTTCCAACCACCTTGGCTAATATTTATATGCAATCCAATTGGCATTCCTAAAGTTGTGGGTAACCACAAATGTATAATTATAATGTTGCCTTGCACGTCTATACTATGTTAAATCATTTTCTTTATAGTTATATCCCAATGCAGGTGAGTCTAGCTACTCTTTTGTTATCAAGATAGTATATAATTAATCATTTTCAATGGTTAATTAAAACTTTGTGCTATGATAATTTTTAGTGGCATGATCTATATATATCTTATGTAACTAGTCTTTTGTCAATGATCATAGCTTTACATCTCGTATATATATAAATCATTCTGATATCAAGGCACAGTGTGAGAATATTTCCATGCATCATTATAAATTTCTTCATCCCCTTGTCTATTTCTTCAGTGTCTATACTTGTTTATTTAAAGTTTGATTCAAATAGAAAATTAAATATATGAACGGACATGGAGTGCTAATTTATCAAACAAATATAGTTTAATTTGGTCAAAAATGACAATCTAAATTGATATATATATATACATATCAAATATTTGTGCTTGTTCCAAAAACATGGGAAGAGTGATGTGTAAAATATATATATATATATATATAATAGTTATAACTTGAGACAAATCCTTTTAATGTTTGCAATACCAATACAAGAACACATTAATTCTTGATATCATATAAAAAACTAAAATTATGAACTAGTTATTGTTAAACATAGAATGACCATCTATATGAACTAAGGGTCGACTAATAATAATGACACCAAACCATTCAACTCCTAATACTATATTAAAAAGAGAATACTAGTTAATATTATATTTATTATAGAGATCATACTTCAACTAGTGGAAGTCCAAGATATATATATATATATATTATGATGGTTAAAAGAAATGCTCACCCTACATATTTATTTATATGTATAAACTAACAAGATTTAACATAGATGACATATAAATACAAATATATAAGTTTCTTTCTTGTTATGACTAGAACTTCTAAAAGGGAGGTTGAAACTCTAGAAAAGAATTATTGCAGGTATTTTGTCTGAATAACAAGAGGAAAATAAAGAACACACATATTTATGTTAATTTGTTCTTAAACTTCACTAGTGTTTTTCATGAATGACATGCATCCTTAGTTTCAAAGCTTAATCATCTACACATTGAATTGGAAGATAAGGAACACATGAGATGATAAATGATCTTGCTTTTCTCTACTTGGAGCCAAAAATAACTAATTTTCAGAAAACATGACACATAAAACACTTGACATGTTTTAAAACAAAAATTTCATGACATTGTTTCCTAATCATAATTATACACTAATCACAAGAACGACCACACAAATTTTAAAGCAATCATAGAAGAATTAGTAACCTCCATTTCAGATTAAAAATAATATTTAAGGAAGATCTTCACACCGTACTTAAAGACCAAAACTTAATTATATATCAAGAATCATCTAATAAAGAAATGCATGACAAACCTAATCAATTTCTTATAATACCAACTTAACTTTCACCAGGTGTATAAACATTAGATTTGGTCCCTTAATGATCCAATCAAACAGCATATTTAGTAACCGCTAGTAGAACATGAAAAACATATATAAAAGCAACAAATGATGCATTATCTAGTTAATTATTGCATGAATTACTGGTTTCCAATGCAAATATGTATTGTATTTCAACAATACAAGGTCATATAAATTACACTACAAATACCAGAATATTGATATCATATTTCTTGATGTGCTTAATTGCTACATTACTAACACCCAAAGTGGATCAAACAAACATGTATATATCATCTAAGATCAATACATGCATCTAAAAATGGATGAAAGTGGTTAATTAATGAGTCCATTGAGGTGATTCAAAAAGATAGACATGGCATATATGAATGCAAGAGCCAGCAAATTTTCTAGGTAAATTATTTTGGCATCTTTGCTTTCAATATAACTCCAAAAAAAGAATCAAAAGATAGTTCAGTTTCCAACATCTGATAGAGTTCAGATGCACAAATAAAGGGTGAGAAAGAGTTATTCCCAAGAAGAACCATCTTGGACAAACTAAAAGATAGGAAGCTTTATTACAATGACATGCACACGTGGGTAATCTCCAATATTCATTTCCCAAACACTACTCCATCCATCAATCAAACTTATCATTAATATATAGATATTTCCTATCAATCTAATTGAAGGAGAAGAAGCAGAAGAAGAAAAAGAAGAAGGCTGAAACAATAAGATCACTTTGTGGGAAAGGATATGTAGATAGAGTGTGTCCATAAGATACTACAAATTAACAACAATCTGATGAAAATGAAACAAAATATGAGAAAATGAGAAACTAATTGTACACATGGGAGCTAGAAATCACTCAAAGATGCATTCAAAACTAACCTTCTTTTAATTTGGATAGTTGGAGATATATATATATATAAGAAGTGAACCAGTAGGAAGTCCGGTCACTGGCTACCGATCTTTGTTAGCTAGAAAGCTGGACGGACACCAGAGCCAGCACCGGGCCACCCGTGCCCATCGACCGGCATCTGCGGCATGTTCAAAGGCAAATTGAAGAAAGGTAATCCTGAAGACGGGTCTGGAAAGCCTCCACCTCCACTACCACCACCACCACCACTGCTCGCTCCACCGTCCTCGCCTTGTGCTTGCATCTGTAGAGGTGGTGCCTCTTCTTCTTCGAGCGGAAGCCGCTCATAAGCAACGTTAGTGAATGAAGCAGCGATGACGATGACCGGCCCTGCAGCTATAAGAGCCCCTACAACACTCCCTCCGACCACCTGCCCTTGCCCTCCGGCGAGGAAAACAGTGAGACTAGTAGCACCAGGTGGAGCAGGAGGAGGAAGAAAAGAACCAGAGAGGGAAAGAATTTCAAATCGACCATGAAGAGTGACAATAGCTCCTGCCGATGCTGGTTGTCGGAGACTGACATTAGTGACTGTGCCACTACCACTGAGTATACAAACACCTCGTTGCCGGCGACGAGCATAGGTTGCAACGCAGTCGAAAACATCACATCCGCTGCCGACTTCTAAGATGTGAGCTCTGAGTGTGTTGGCACTTTCTCTGGTGATGATTACCGGAGGTTTTGGTTTGTTTTTGGATCCTGGTGGACGGCCACGAGGACGTCTTGCTACTATATCACCAAAACCAACACCACTACCAAGAAGTCCCCCTTGACCAGATGTTTCATGATCAGCACCGGCGTTGGCAGCAGCAGCACCACCGGTGTGATCTCCGGTGAAGTGAGGGCCGTGGCTTTCTTCATCCTCGTCGGGATTGGGATGTTGGAGATGGAGATCAGAGCGGTGGAGCTGGTGAACATAGCGAGATGCAGTACTTAGATCTAGGCCCGCCATGACAACATCCAAGAACAGTGATAATAAGGATGGAAAACAAAAACAAAGATTAAGATTTTTTTTTTTTTTTTTTTTTTTTGTTGGGAGGATAAAAAAGAGATGGAGTGTTTCTTTTTCTTTGGTGTTTTTTTATGGGATTGGAGGATTGGAGAAATAAAATAAAAGGGAAGGTTAAGGGGAGAAAAGAGAGGATGGTTGGAATGCAGAGGGAAATGGTTGAGCAGTGGACAAAGAGAAAGGTAGTAGAGAGGAGGGTGGCATGAAGTCCATGAAATAGATATAATAATAATGGAGATGGTGTTGTTGTTAAGGTACTAATTAACTAGGGTTAAGAGATGGGTTAAGAGGAGAGTTTAGGGTTTGAAGTGGGAGCAAGTGGAGGCCCCACAAACAGAGGTGCTGTGCTTATGATGAATAGTGACAGCTTGTCTGAAGACTTTGTTTAAGTCCTCCTCTTCCTTGTGACTTGGCTTGGCTCTTCTCTTTCTTGGCTTGGATTAGGGTTAGAATTAGGGTTTGTGGAACACAGTTTAGGGTTAGGGTTTGGAGAGTTTTGGATGGTTTGACTTGGAGGTTATTTAGTGGTAAGGGTTTCTTTGTCTTTCCTTTTCTATCTCTGTCCATATATATAAATATATATGTATGTATATGTTTGATTTTCAAATATTTTGTTTTTCTTCTTTTTTCTTTTTTTGGAGAAAACTATGATGGAATGAATAATTTGCAAATCAATCATTCATATATTAGGTAAGAACTGTGGTTGGAATAAATTGCTTTCTCTTGTTGTCCCATTTGATTTGATGCATCATATTTTCATGGTGTCATGTTAGTTTATAGTTTTTAGAAAAAAAAAAAAAAAACATTTGCTTTAGTTGACAAATATGTCTCCTAAAAGTTAACAAATCAAGACTTGAGTTTCTTTGTGTGTGTATGTGTGTGTGTGTGTATATATATATATATATATATATATTTGTTTTCTATGCTTATAAAGAGAAATATTATATATGTAGTGTTTGTAAGTGTTTGGAAAAACTACCATAAAATCCATGGGATTGTGAAAAAAAAAATTCAACATAATTTTTTTAATTAGTAGATAGATCATGTTCATTAGAAAAATAATAATGGACATGATAGAGGTGAATTAAAAATTGTCAATCATTCACAAAAATACTAAATTAAAAAAAAACAAAAAATAAAAATAAAACAACCTAGAAATGTATAAGCCGATTTGTATAAAAAAAATCCTTTATATTAGAGATGCAGTACTGCATCATCATTTAAGCTAAACAAATTTAATCAGACATTTACCAATTAAAGATGATCAATATCAGAGTAACTTTCTAATAAAAAAACCTACCAATTATGATACGCAGCCCTATATCAATTAATTAATGGTAGGTTTTGTTTATATAAATAAGTATATAAGAAATGATGCAATGAACAAAAAGTATATATATCTCATAGATTCATATATATATTTTTTTTATCTTTATCTTTTCTTTTCTTTTTTATCTTCCCCAAAATTGTCTAGATCCTTTTTTCGTCTTTCATCTCTTCTCATCTCTAGTATCTTCATGTTTCAGTTTTACTATGGGATGCATTTATTAATTATAATATTTTATATTGATGAATCTTTTACTACATTTACAAATATTTCAAACTGTGGTGAAACAAATTAAGATGTCTCATTTGAAAAAAATGATGTGTGTATTGAGAGCATCATAATTGGTGAAAAAAATTGCAGCCAAAACAGTTGAAAAAACAAACAAGAGAAAAGCGCCCAATTAAAATTATCCAACATAGTCCCACTTCAATCAAATAGTCCACTTCATCGTTCAACTGGGTTTGGTCTGTGACTCCAGACGGTTGCCTTCGCCAACCCAGTTCCTCTTTCTTTTCTCTATTCTGTTTTCTTTCCAGTTGTTTGTTGTATCCCTCACCCCTGGTGAGGTTTTCAGTCCAGTCTTTCTATTTGTATAGTTGTTGCGTTTGTACTACTTAATTCTGCTTCTTAAATAAATTATGGTTTATCCACTTTATTAAAAAAAAAAATTTATCCAACATATGAATCTAGTTATCAAACACAAGGCACATGAAAATCTTACTTTTTCAAAAGTATTCCCTCAGTGTGTCGAAACTATTGTATGAATTAATCAAAGGCCTTAACATATATTTGTTACAGCAAAGTATACAAATTCTATATTTAGATATAGCTATATAAATTAATGATCTATGTCCTAATTTATTTTTACCTTTTAATATACTAAAAATTCTTATCGTTTATAATAAAGATGATCCAAAAATTGTCTAGTTTAGAAGTCCCAAAAACAACACCAAATAGACCTACACACAGAATGAAGCCTAGATCAATTACATAGTTACATGTGATGGTTAAAAGCTATTGGGAGATATATAAAAAGAGAAGGAAATGGAAAGCTAAATAAAGTGGGTTATTCCAATAGTATATATCCATTCTATGTTCAAGTATTCTTTGATACTTAATTAATTAATTAAAAGCTTTACCTAACCACAATTTGTCTTTGATAAAGTAGGAAGTGGACCTCCATTTCATTTATCTTTCAACCAATGAAGTTGTTTAATTTCTCCACAAGTTTTCATTGTGTTTAAAAAAAAAGAAAAAAAAGGTCGCCAGAACTATAATATTACTATCGTCCAACTCAACCACAATGAAAAGTTTATTATTTAATAATTACTACAATGAAAGCTCCACATCCTTCCATTTACAACGTTAATTTCACATTCATCATACAAATATACACACCTTGTTTTTCTAACTGATCTTTATAAATAATTTTCTCCCAATTAATTAATTATTATAACCTTTTATATTCTTATGATTCAAGTGTTTAATGATTGATTGACTCTTTTTTAATTATATGCTTAAAATCTCAGTTACAAACGTTTTATATTATAATACTGGTTCGCTAACACGAATTGCAACAAATGATATAAACTAAGTAACAAATGCTAGTTCTTTACTTAAGTGTCAACAACATGGTCTTCACATATAAAATGAAAGAAAGAACTTCACACATTCTTCTATGCTGAAAAAAGATATAGATATATATATATATATAGAGATATACACAAACAAGATAGTGTAAATAAAGGTTCAATCTTTTCTTTATTTATATCATGTGTAAAATATAAAATGAAAGCACAACCATCATTTATTGAGGAAGTCTATGATTCAAATTAAGTCTTGATGCTCTTAATCTATTTGATAGAATGAAAGTTTGTAACTGTGCATATATATATATATATATATCATCTATTTGATAGAATGAAAGTTTGTAAGTGTGCATATATATATATATATATATATATATATATATATATATATATGATAGAATGAAAGTTTGTAAAATATGTCTTTTTTCTCTCCTTCCACTTAATTGTTTAATCATATCACATATGCTCATTAATTTTACGAAATATGAACCAGATTAAGATTAGTTTTAAAAAATCATAATTCATGTGTGCGCGGGCCCTGCGCCCATGTGTGCGCGGGCCCCGCTCCCACTTGCTCCGCCGAGGCTTGTGCACGTCCCTGTCTTAGCGGTTAGGCCGCTCATCTTGGCAAAAAAAAACTTGATAAATAATTTCATTTCAATCTTTTATAATATCTCAATTAAATATACACCCCCTCATCTAGAGATGTCTTTAGATTTGAAATATAGGGACGTCCACAATAGTCGTTAAATCATTATCTAATGGCTAAAATCCATTCTAAACAATTCAAACAATGTTTAACATTGATGTACAGTGATCATAAACAGTAAACCTATACAGTATTACATAGATAATAGTTGTTGAATTATTATCCAACGGTTGTAAACAAACATCCATATTAAACAGTATTCTGCGTGTCTGCGTAGATGACTTAAACCTTATATATATATTTGTTGCAGATGCAGCAAAGCTACAACTATAATCAATTATTGTGAGAGAAAGTTAAATCCTCAACCTCTCATTTCAGAGAAAAATAGGTTAGAATTTTTTTTTAAAGTAGTGATAATTTTTAATTAAATATTTTAATTTATATGAGAGATTACAATATAATTTATTTTTTTAATTAGATAATTAAGATAGATATTTTCACAAAATTCAAAGACCTATCATGCATTTTCATTTTTCACCTTGCAATAATAATTCTAAAATAATAAAAATAATAATAATTTAACAAAAATCATAGAATCAACGGCGGGATCCGGCCACAGTGCCTCGGAAAAAGCGCTCACAAGACAAGCAGCGGAAAAGTCGGATCAGGCCACGCTCCCAAGCCAAGCCAAGCCAAATCAAGCCGAGCCGAGCCGAGCCGAGCCGAAACTGGGTCAAAGGGATGCCACGCTGGCAGGAGCTGTCGGCCATGTGGCGGCCGTCGCTGTCATCGGGAATTGGTCTCACGGGAAACGCGGAAACGAAGCTGCCTCAGCTGGCATGGCAAATTAATGGGGGCATGAAGCGGTTTCGGATCCGGATCCGATAGGATGGCGGTGGTGGTCCCCACAATTCCCATCCCAACGGTCAGAACGCGTGCGGTCAGCCCCATGCTACATTGCCGTGCTTTTAGAACCGAGGTAAAGTTCCTGCTGCTCTCCTTTCCCCCTTGTAAACGTGTGCAACTCTTTTTTCCATTTAACCCCTCCATTTTTCTTCTATTTTATTATTATTATTTTTTTAAAATATTGCACATCATGGTTTGTTTTGCATGCATGTCTTTTTGCCCGTGCCAGTGACAACCGATCATTGTTTGATTTATTGGCATCAAATTTCTGTATATAATGGATTCAAACTTCAATTCATATAGTTAAAAGGTATAATAGATATTATAGAGTTTAGCTTTTTTGATACAGGTCTTTTGCATGTGATTTATTCATATTTATTAATAAAAAAAATTAAATATAGCATATGTTAGATTTAAAAAAATATAAAAGATAAAAAAACAAATCCAAGTTTACATAGTGTATATATAATTAAAAATTTTAAAAATAAATTTTAACACTTATAGGGTGGAAAAGGAATATATATATATATATTTACCATATTGTCTCATGCGGAGTCCCATGATCCAGGGACTTCAATAAAAATTTACAAGTTATCAAGGTTGTAAGCGAAAAATAGTCAAGATGAGAAGAAAACGACAAAAAAAACTCGCCCGGGGTTTTAGGGCTCGACCAGCCCGCCCTCTGACACACCACAACGTCGCTTTCACGAGGCCGGTCCCTAACCCCACGTTTGTCCCTTTCCCGCCAATCCTTATCCGCCACGTCACCATACCCACGTCCCAATCACACGTCAACCTCTTCCCGCTTCTTCTCCTCCGCGGTTCACCCTACCACTCCCTTCCCTCCCCTCTCACCTTATATATACATAAACAAATTGCATGGTTTATATATATATATATATAATTTTATGTTATTTTTTTTTATCTTATTCCCATGTGGATTTAAGGGTTCATCTCCCTCGTGCATCTGCTAAGAAAGTGAAGAATAATGACTGCATAATAAATGAATATGAGAGATTGGTAGTTTAGAGGCTGTTGATTGGATAAGTCTTAATTTGTTGTTAGATTGCATTGGAGTCTCTTCTCTTTTTTGTTTTCTTGTAGGGTTTGATATGTGTGTACATATATATTTATATAAACACATATTTGTTTAAGTTTCTTGATTAAACTAACCACTCCAATCATAGGAGATTGGTTGGTGGTTTCTTTGCAAGCAAAAGCTTAGAGGCTTTGGGTTATTAAAATGGCTAAATTATTTGATTGATTAGTTTAAGGAGTGTTGATAATTAAATGTACCGACTTGATAATTAAATAATATGTAGACATGTTTGATGGGGTCAGGATTGGTAATGTGAACTATAAGTCATTGGACTAGGGGGATTGAATGACTAGCGGAATTCAGACATTGTCTGTGTTATTATTTTATTTGTTTTTGACCGTATCGATCAATATAGGCGTTTAGTTTGATTCTTTTGTGATAAATTCTCGTGAGGGTTTAGTTGAATAATAAATCGTGATCATTTCTCATTTATAGCTTTATGAAAGTAGATCTCAACGATTATCCCTAGGGTATAAAACTACTGGCTATTAGCATATTTTACTTGAACCTAAGGAAAGAATTGAAACTCTATTATTAATTTTGTCAAGTATCAAAGCCCTCATTACTTGACCTTATATTTTAATTAGTTTTGAATTTCATTATTCAATATATCAGAACTTTGAATCATGAGTGATGATTTTATCGTGTCATCTAATCGAAAGATAAGATTCAATTAGTTGATTATAAGGTTTTTCGTGCTCGATTAATTGTTGTTTAAATAGTCCCTACCACATCAAAATATTGACCTTATTACAGTTGAAGTTTTTTTTTTCAATGTTTGATTGCTTAATTTTTCTTTCATTAGAAGTACTTGGGAATAGTATTGTGAATGGAAATTAAATAAGATGTACTTCTTACTGTTATTTATTGTTAATTATTTGTAAGTGTGGAAAAATGAAGCACCCAAACTTTAACAAGATTCTGTATCCAATCATATGTCCAATCATCAAAGGATGAAAACTTTCAAATGTTCACAAGGAAAACCATCAATAAATTATGGTAAACCAACCTTGATGTTAGTACCTTAAAGTAACTTTTAAATTCCCTAAGATTTATAAATTGCCTAAAAAGAGAATTTATTAGACTAAAGAAACAATGTATTCATATATTATATATGAGAGTCCATAATTATATAATCATCAAATGAGAAGAAAAAGTTATCTAAGTTAGCATATTAAATTTTCTAAGTCAAATATTAGAATATGTCATTGGTGCATTGGTGCATCCTCTAGTTTATTGAGTTTAATTAATTGTTTTTTTTTGTTATTTAATAAAGGCTGACTATTCTCACCTTTGCTTTAGATTTAAGTGTTGAATGTCAAGTTTGTTAAGTGTAGTATTAATATTTTAGTACAAATGTTCCAGTACAACAATTCAAACAAAGAACTTTAATGATATCTATTAAGAATACATTAATATAACATTAGCTAAAGTTTATTTTTGAAGGCTATTCTTTCTTATTGTTCAAAAAACAAATAAGAAACATAAACAGTGATATGTAAAAGTCCACAATCTTTGTCAATGGAATTATATCAGCATAATTTATCTAGTTAAATTGTTTAAAGAAAATGTTATCAATCATAGAAAAAATAAAGAGAATAAACACACTCATTAACAAGAAAATATAAGATCCTTCCTTATGCGTTTAAATGAGATTTTGGATAAATACCTTTTTATTAAACACATCTAAATCTTAATTAACAATCCTTGATATAACATATATATGTGTGTGTGAATGCCACAAAGGATTTATAAATAGTTTAAAATTTTAGTAATCTCTCTAGTTAATGAACAAAAAATATCAATTCACTACAAAGGTCATGATTTCAACTTGATCTACATCATATGAATAGAATATTAAGATGGGTTACTAGATTAATACTTATTTTTGTCATTCATAATCAAACGATGGCTTTATTGATCAGTTATATTTTTTAAATTTATGGGTAAATCACAATTTATTAGATGCAAAAAAACATGTGAAATTAAAAAGATCATTGATTAATTCACACATATATAGTTAATTGGAGTCACAAAGATTTGAAACTTCGTATTATAGTAATTTTGTGTTTAGTTGAAACATATATAAATCCTTTTCATCTGATTCCATGAATTTTGACATTAAATTCAAGAACCAGGATGAAATACGTACAATTTAAAATTAAGGAGTTGTTATAAAGAATGAAATCAAGATTAACTATAATTAAAATATCAAATTTGATATTCTAGAATACCTTGCTATAAAGAAATATCACTAAACAAATCTAGTTAACCATTTCCGTACGCCATTAATTAGTATATTCAAATCATATCAATTACAAATCACAAAGTATTCATAAAGTGAAACCTCTGAAAGAAATGTGGAACAAATGTTTGTTAGTAAATATTACTGGTCAGTGTCTACAACCAATATTAACAATAATGAAGGTTAATGACGCATGAATGAGCTAATTTGGATTGAGATTCTAAAGACCAAGATGCTTAAAAGATAAGATCAACAAGTTGACATATAGCTAGAGAGGTGCTCAAATACAGATTAAGAAAGAAACAACCTAATTAGCAAAGAAAATGGAGATTAAAGGCACTTTGATCACTATAGCCAAGGACCACAAACCTCCCACTATACTCCTCCACCTAATCATGTCCTCATGCTAAAGTTCCAAACCTCAACCTTATCAATTATCTTAATAAAGTTGACAAACCAACTCATGATCTTATTTTAATTTCCACTTACATAGGCCAACTTGGAATCCTCAAAAAAAATATTCATCAAAAGATAAGGAAAACACCAAGACAAACCAACAATAAAGAGAGAAAGAATTGAGATTAGTTAATTAATTAATGTATTGTTAAGAAGCGTTGTCTAGTTTAATTATAATCTAATCAACCACCACAACACATCCATTTTTGTTGCATAGATTCGAAAGGGATTGAAATGTTAATCAAATCAAAGCTTGGTTCAACCAATATAATGTTGAGCATTATTATCTGTACAACTTCATCACCCACCAAGTATGTCCTATTCATTAGCCTTTCCTTTTCATATATTTGAACCACTCTTTTTGTTTGTTTTCTTCTCAGCAAGCTTTCAATTTGGGCTCGAATTCATGTTTAATATATATATATATATATATATATATATATATATATATATATGTTTATTGGTATCACAATGTTGTATGCTTTTATTAAATAATTAATTGACTCGTGTTATGTATATATCTTGTAGTTAGAATTGGGTTCATATTGCATCTCTTTTGAATATATATATATATATATATATATATATATATATATATATATATATATATATATATATATATATATTCTTAATTTTGTTTCATTCTCCTATATGTCTTAATTTTCTGCTCATTAATTTAATTGGTTTTCATTCATTTTTCATTAGTGAACATAAAAAGATTTAAAAGATCAAATTAATATATATGAAAAGTTTATAAGAGCTTTTTAATTGTCACCTTCTCATTTTTCAATAGCTACTTTCCACTCATCAAAACAATTGTGCTGTTTTAAAGTTAGTTAAAATGTTTTTTTTTTTAATCTACTTCACTTATAAGAATATATATTTTTTTAATACCCAATAGCATTATATATTATATATAGAATAGTAGAGAAGTTTTAATTAAAAAAAATCATGATGTCTAAATTAAACCACTAAATGTAATTTTATATTTAATAGAAAATTTATTTTATTTTTTAAAAATTTATTATATATTTAGTGCTATTTGGTTGCATGCAAATAACAACATATGGCTCCTATTTTATAAGTATGTGGTTTTTTCTTATGTTTGGTTGATGTAAATATGCCACTTACATGCAAGAACACTTGCATCTTAACTCCCATTTGATGTACTCACTTAAAGTCAAATTTGGCCTTGAGTTAAATTACAAAAACTTGGATTTATATATCTTCACGTTGCTTAAATTTATTTTTATTAAAATGATTATTTAAAGAAATCATTCATGAAGAACTTTTTTTGGCTTGCCTATCCCGTACACCCTTGAAAATGATATATATATATATACAAACCATTCTTATTTTTATCAAAATTGGTTTTAATCATGAAGGTATATATGCAAATAAAAATATTTTGTAGAAGACAAATATTATTTTTGTGACAGTATATCAACAATTATCTATTTTTAAATGATATGAGATAAGTTTTCTTTATTAGAAACATTTTTTTTTATTTTCTTTGATTTATTAGTTCTAGTCAAATAATTTGTTGTAAATGATGTCTATAATATGAGGATTAAGCTTACTAGTTTTATATGATTTTACACACTAAATTACAATAAACTAAATAAAAAAAATGAAATGCAACGTTTCCATCTACATAAAACTAAACAATATTATTATTATTTATAATATTTTATTTAACATGTTATCTCAAATGTGACTTAAAATGTGGGGAATCAAACAAGCAACCCTTGATGTCTAATGATATGTATTATAAAAACAAGTTATATCAATAAAGGGTAACCATTTTATTTAATCCATAATTAAAACATTAAAAAAAAATCTTTGAAAGATAAGTAATGAAACGAAATCAAAATAATGGTGATCATTGATCAATAATATATTTCTCAAAATTAAGTAGGGGTCTCAATTTAAAAAAAATAAATTAATTAAAGTTTAATAGAAAACCTAAAAAGATTTGAAAGGGATCAAAAAGAGTGGTGCTGTTTCCGAGGAAACAGGATGAGCTTGATTGCTTGATTGGACGGCTGTGATTTGAGAGTTGATAAGAGAACATATGATTGGACGTAGGTGAGAGAATGTGAGAGTATACGCACGTGCATGGGTCACGTCCCATCTCAGGTCCCCCAATCGGATTCGGGCATGGACCCGTTAACCGAGACAACTCCGTACTCGAGACACGTGCATGTCACGCGGGCGCGGGGCCCAAGCCCATGGCTCCCACGTGAACTTCGCACGTGGGACCCTTCACATAAAAAATTTTTGTTTGTGCAACATGTTAATTATTAGTGTTAATTAATTAGTTAATTATTTAAAATCTGAGCTGAAAAAACTTTCGTACGATGAAAATGGAAAGATAATAATTAAGTAGGAATATTAATATTATTATTAGATATAAGAGTGTAAAGTTAATGAAGTGGTTAATTGAGGATTAAGATAATGAAAGGTGAAATAATGGTCCCAAAAGCTTTGAAGTTTGGGAGGGTGGTGGTGGGTGGTGGGGGCATATGGTATGGCTGGAGGATGACAACCATGACAAACACCCCCTTCTACAAATTGCTAGTGATTCTCTTTGTCTAATTATATATATGTATTTGTTGTGTGATTTATTCATTCATGTAATTGTAGTTGTATTTCTAATTATAATTAACCTGCCAAGACATAAGTTGAAAAATTAGATTGACCCGGATGTAAGATTTTTAACTTAAAAACTAAAGCTGTAGGATGAGAAATACAAGATTATATTCTTAAATGTATATATTTTTTTAAAAAAATCAAGCAACATAGGACGATTAGTTACTCTACCAAATTGAATGGATACGTATGTATTCTATTTGTTCTAAATATATTATTTTGATTCAATCTAAAAACTTAAGCGAATAGGATGCAAAATACAGGTTATATTTTTTAACTTAAGCGATGTAGGACAATTGATTACTTTGAGGGATTGAATGTATAAGTAATTCTATTTGTACTAAATAAATTTGATGAATTTATTTCACAGATATATATATACTTTTGTTTAATGAGTGTTTTGAATTTAAATCTGATCTGCATAAAATCAAGTATAATGTATGAACCACTTTGAAAATGTGAAGGAAAATTTTGAGAATTTGATGAATTAATGCCAAGATGTTAATGGGAAAACCCTGACAGCATGAGTTTATTTCTTTATTATTTTTTATTTCGGATAAATACTATGTTTTTAATAATGTGTGCTTGTTTGATTTTGTGAGGTTTTATCAGCACAGATAAAACATCTACATCTCCTTTCATTAAAATTGAACACCAGGATTACAACAACCTCAACATGATTGAACATCTGCACTCATTCAAGACAGTAAAATTTCATCACTCATTTAGGTAAAATGCCATGATCATATGTACAACCTCATATAAACTCAAAATCATAAAATTCATTTTAGGAAAAAAAAAAAAAGAAAGAAAAAAACTAGTTGAATTATTCAGAATCACAACTTCTTCAAGAAGTGAATTGTAAGAGTTTCACCAAAGCTCATAGTAAATTTCACAATTTATTCATCTGCCCTTTTGGGAAGGAATGGTCAAAAAAATTCTTCATGAAAAGCATTGCAAGAATTTCTTTAAGGGAAGTTGAGATCAAAGTTCATCAGAATAAAAAATGCTTGATGAAGAGCCATTGTACTTTACTCCCACTTGTTGAATATAGCTGCATAAAGAAACAAAAATTGTGAAATGCTAAGTTCGAGACAGATAATAAACTGATCTTTATGCTTTGTCAAATTTCCTAATGAAAAGAAGACTTAGAGGGGTTGTAAACAGATAAGAATCTTTGGAAAAGGTAAAAAGAAAAGATTGGAATAATATGTAAAATGATCTCCCTGCAATGTGGTCCACAAATAAAAATCCACTTCTTACACAATTAGCACTCGTATATGTTCTGCATAATATCAAAGAAAACAATGGAATGACACAGCAATTAGAGAAAACTTGTATAGGATCTATTGTTTTCATATATAATTGCCTCAGAATAATTATCACAGAATTTTTTTTCTTTTGACTTAGTGACAAAGTTGAGCAAAATAAAAGCATTGCAAGCCCCATGATATATGCCTAATAAGAGATTATTTACTTCAGCTAAGCCAAAGATGAACTGTTTTGGTTATCCTCATTCCCTACTGCCAAGCCTGATGCCAGGATGATGGAATTATTTGACATAAAGTTTCCAAACATTTTATGTGAGATTTTAATAAATTATGTAACTATAAGATTAAGTAGGAGAACAGGTGCAAAGCCAAATCCCAATTTAAATTAGTTTATATCTCTATCCAACTTGAATATTCAAAACCCTGCAAATAAGTAATCAGGTTACCTAATTATCTAGTCTCTTGATCACACTCTCAAATAAAAAGATCTATTTTCAAAAAACAACATTTATTGTGGCAGTGATTGTAAGGTTATAACATAAACGAGGACATTTTGTGCATGCATGTACAGTAAGGGAGATAGGCTTACTATATGAAATTGCAAGCATTCAGAAAAGACTTTTGTTGAGTGTACATCATAACCTAAACATTGACATGCATCGAGGTACTATTACAAAATGAATCATTTTATGCCTTTTCCTACTGAATTTGGAATATTTAAATAAAGTGGAATGCTTATGTTGCTGCTGGTACTAGTTCGATCTTTGAATGCCTACATTATCATCAATTCTGTTCTTTGCATTGAACTAGTTTCAGAAGTCCAAACTACAATGGACTTTCTCTGTTTGTGGTATACACAAGCATCAAAATCCCAACTTACAACCACCCACATAGTAATTCACCCTCATCTACACCAAATTTATCAAGATACTAATCACAATTAATACAATAATAACACACATAAAAATTTGTTCACAATATATTCATTCTCCATCAAATTCGACAGCATACAAGTCACAATTAAGATGATAATCTTGTTCTCTGCCTCCACCTAGCATAAGTTACCTTAATAGAAATCAATATCTAGTTTATCTAATGTACATGACCAAAATTAATAAAGAAATGTCTAAAGCTCTTCAAAACATAATTCATAGAAGTGCTTGTTTAATTGCAGTGATTCAGGGCGACGCATTTGTGCTTATTGACTCTATTCTTTTGGCCACTAATCTGTCTCCTTACATTTCACTTAACCAAAAAAGTTAATCTTATTGTAGAAAATCTAAATTTTAAGGTGAAAACTAAGATTTATAGTTTGAGGCGTGTTGTCACTGTCCTCAAGGATAATTCGCTGACAACACCAACGATAAAATTAGCACAGTGTATCCTCCAGGATTCAACAAGCTCTTCTATGTAAATAGGACCAGGAACAGCAGAAAAGGATAGAAGATAAACCCAGCAGTAAGAAGAAAGGTTAAAAAGGTAAAAGAGAATTAGATTTTTCCTTATTTTATCTCCTTAGATATTTTGAGATCTTATAGATCTCTCATTAACGGGTAGTTTTGAAAACTTAAGAACTCATGTTCACAAAATCATATTGTTAGAGTGATAATAAGGGTACACAACTAATGGAGGAAAATAGTTTTACTAAGTCAATATTGGACTAGTTCCTTTTTGAAATATCCTTATCCCTTAGCAATCCCCCACATTTCAAAAGGACGACAAAAGTAACTGCTGGGTCTTTTTTATTTTGTATAATGTATCGATTCTGATGTCTTTAGACTATTAACCAGAATTAGAAAGAAATGAGATTTAGTTTACAGAATAAATGGTGAAGCTGCTTGAAGCTTTTATGAACCAAGAACTCTTTTATAAACTAAAGTTCTCATTAATCACATTATACATTCGCAACTCTGCTATTCTATGTTGATGTGCGCTAACAGGCCATGCATGTGCTTGAATATTTATGAGTGCTCTAGTGAATTTGGCATAATCTCATAGGAGTGGCCCCACTCCACACTTATATAGGTCATTCCATCAAGTGTATACTGCAGTTTAATACACCACTTATAAAAGATATGGAATTTAATTAAGAGTTTAACTCAACCTCACTTTCATTACAGTTTGCACTATTTACACCATATGAGGGACACGTATAAATATAGTGCCCAACAAATCAACTAATGACTTGTTGTTACCCATATGAACCTAATTCATGGGATCTCCAATCACATAGGTTGGGTTACCATCATTGTTGATATCTCAAATTTGCGTTAGTCCCATTCCCTTCGATGTTTCATATATTAGTTTCCTTCCCAAAGGTTTAGTCAGAGGAACGACCAAATTCACTTCCGACTTCACATAGTTAATGGAAATAATTCCATCTCTTAGCAGCTGCTTCATAATATCATATCTCAACCGAATATGTCTATTTTTCCCATTGAATGCCTTATTTTTTGCAATGACTATAGCCGCTTAGCAATCACAATACATAGACAGAAGAGGTGTAGGTCTTATACCCAAAGGAATATATACTTGATAAGAGGTTTTTCAACCACTCAGCTTCATTACCAGCCAACTCTAAATCAATGAATTCAGATTCCATTGTTGATTTAGCAATTATTGTTTGTTTGGCTGATTTCCAAGAAATTGCTACTCCACCAAGAGCGAACACATAACCACTAGTGGATTTAGTCTCATGTGTATCTGAAATCTAGCTAGCACCACTGTATCCTTCTAATACAGTAGGAAATCCACTATATAGAATACCATAGCTCATGGTACCTCTCAAATATCTCATTAGTCTAGCTAAGCTAGTCCAATGATCATGATTAGGGTTATGTGTGTATCTGCTCAATCTACACACAACATAAGCTATGTCAGGTCTAGAAAAATTCATCAAATGCATTAAACTCCCTATGATCTTAGCATACTCAGATTGTGTGATAGGATCACCTTTATTTTTCTTCAGTTAAGTGTTAGCATCATAAGGAGTACTCATTGGTGTGACATCATAATGTCCAAACTTCTTAAGAAGTTTCTCAGCATAATGTTCTTGTGATAGCATTATTCCATCATCTTTCCTTATGATTTTAACACCTAAAATCACATTAGCTTCACCCATATCCTTCATATCAAATTTAGAAGCTAGAAAACTTTTTTCGTTATGTACTAGCTCAAGACTAGTACTAAAGATAAGCATGTCATCTACATATAAGCATATAATCACACAATCACTACCATCAAGTTTTGTGTAGACACACATGTATCACCTTCAAGAGAAGTATAACCATCATGTATAAAACTTGATCAAATTTTTCATGCCAATGTTTTGGTGCTTGTTTTAAGCCATATAATGATTTGAGAACTTTACACACTTTATTTTCAAGACCAAGAACCACACATCCCTCAGGTTGTTCCATATAAATTTCTTCTTCTAAATCACCATTTAAAAAAGATGTTTCAACATCCATTTGGTGAATAAAAAGCTTATGAATTGAAGTTAAGGCAATTAAAACTCGAATAGAAGAAATTCTAGCCATTGGCGCAAAGGTATTGATAAAATCAACATTTTGTTTTTGATAAAAATCTTTTGCAACCAATCGAGCTTTATATTTTTCAATAGAACCGTCAGGTTTAAACTTTTTTCTTGAAAATCCATTTGCAACCAACAAGTTTAGCTCCATGAGGTAAATCAACTAAAATCCAAGTTTTATTTGGAGCAATAGAATCAATTTCAATTTTAATAGCTTCTTTCCAAAAGAGAGCTTCTTTAGAAGAAATGACATCAAATTAAATAAGTTTGAGGTTCATTATCAACAAGAGGTATAAAAATCATTTCCAAAAGTATTTACTTTTCTTGGTCTTTTACTCCTCAAATCTTCAATTTCAGTGTCATTTCCACTCAAAGGTGCATGAGAAATAGTACCACGTTTCAAAGGAAAAATATATTAAAAAAATTCAGCATTCTTGGTCTCAATTATAGTGTTGCAATCTACAACATCACTTTTAAGTACTATAAATCTATATACGCTGCTATGTTCAGCATAACTGATGAATAAATAATCATATGTCTTTGAACCTATCTTCCTTTTCTTAGGATCAGGTAGCATAACTTTGGCAAGACATCCCACACTTTCAAATATTTTAGATTAGGAGGATATCGATCCTTTCCATAACTCATAAGGTGTCTTACTAGTTTTCTTATAGGGGATTCTATTTTACAAGTGACACGCTTAAAGTATAGCTTCACCCCAAAGGTTATCTTGTGCGTTAGAACTAACTAGCATGCAATTATCATATTCTTTAAGGTCCTATTTTTCCTTTCAGCCACACCATTAGATTCAAGTAAGGAAGAGTTGTCTCATGTATAATACCTTCCTTTCACAATAATTATTAAGTAAAACATACTCACCACCTCTATATGACCTAACCTTTTTTATTTTCTTATTTAACTGATTTTCTACTTCATCTTTATATATTAGAAACATATCAAAAGCTTCATTTTTATTTCTAAGTAGATATATTTTAGAGTATCTATAGAAATCATCAATAAAAGTTACATAATAATTCTTACGACCTCTAGTAATAGTTTGCTTTAAATCTCCTACATCTGTGTGAATTAAACTCAACAATTCTGAGCCTCTAGAAACAGGTGAACATGTTTTCTTGGTTTGCTTAGATCAACACAAATTTCACATTTACTCATGCATGTATTACTGCTAGAAATCAAACCAAGTTGTTGCATTTTTTAATATAAGCATTACTAACATGTCTTAATAATTTTAGCAACATTGAGAACAAAGATACCATGATTACAATAGCCCTTTCCCACAAAATTATTATTTTTGGTCATTACAAACTTATCATATTCAAATGACACTTTCACCCCCACTTTTCCTAATAATCCCACATAAACTAGGTTGCTTCGAATGTTAGGAATATGAAGTACGTCATTCAATACCAAAGTCTTGCCAGATGTTAGCTTGAGAAGGACTTTGCCTTTGCCAAGAACTGAAGCAGTTCATGAATCACCAAGATAGACTGTTTCTTCCCCTTCTTGAACTTGGGTGTAGGACACAAAAGCATCTCTGTTTGCACAAATATGCCTAGTAGTGTTGATGAGTGTACAACATGCATGTATTTTATACCAATTTATAATCTTATCTGGCATGTATTAACATCAAATTATGGAATTCGATGCTAAATCTAGTGTGTTTCGTGTTTACAAGCTTAGGGAAGCACTTCAAGATGAGAGAGAGTCAAAAGAAACATTTCAGACCTCAAATGATGAATTTGGAGTTCTCTCAACATCACTATAACAAGGACAAGGCAAATTGGGTGGCTTAGGGCAGCTTACGACCAGCCTTATGACCGTAAGTCAATTCCATAGAACCTTGCAGACATGCTTATGCCCATAAGAAGGATTCAAAGCCAATTCAGAGGACCTTACGGGTAAAGCTTATGCTCATAAGGACCATCCAAAGGAGCTTATAACTACAGCATATGCCCGTAAGAACAGTCATAAGAAGCAAAATAATGAAGCTTACAATCCAATGCTTACTGCCGCAAGCTTGACCGTAACACAAACAGAAGACCTTACGGACGTGACTTATGGCCATAAGTGTTCCCATAAGGCTCACAACCATCTTCTCCAGCTCCCTTACAGCCTATCCCTTACACCCTTAAGCAGCACGTAAGCAGTTGAATATAAATAGAACTTATAAGGATTTTTAGGGCATTCTCTATTCAATTCTTTTATTCTTCGGGGTGATTCTTAGAGGCGATGTTAGGGAAGAAAAGAGACAAATTTTCCAACACCTAAAGACCAATTTGGAGAGGGATTTGGATCTACATTCAAGGTTATTGAAGATCGTAGTCGTCAATCTCATCATGGCGGCATGTATGGAAACTTGTTAAGCAACTTCTCCGACGATTCTTCATCCTAGGGATTGAAAAGGGGGCTTTCATTGCTTTCATGTTTTTCTTCACTATTAGTATCTTCAATGCTTGTCCTCCATTAATGGAGGGCTAATTTGTAGATGTTTGGGCATAGTTAACCTCTAGGGTTTATACTCTTGACTTTGGTTATTGGATTTTTTATACTTTAATTGATTTCTCATTTGCAATCATATCTATTTGAGTCTAATTGTATGATTGAATGCTAATTAGGCAAAAGCCCTAGCTATCATACTTGGTATTGCTACATGATGAGAAGAAATTCCCACCTAACATAGACTTGTCGCAATTCGAGAGGATAGTGGGTACACCTCTGGTTAGGGTATCTAAGAGACTTTGTCTTCCACCATCCTTCCAAATGGTTTAGTGATAATTTCTGTATTCTTTGCAATCATGTGGATAGGGTTTTAGGAGAAATCACAATTATGCTCTGTATTAGGATTAGGGATAGTCTTCCTTTTTGTGTGTGTGTGTGGGGGGGACCATCTACTTAAGAGATTATCATTAGTCCACAATAAGGTTTCATAGAGTATTAATGCGATTGTGTGGATATCTGTATCAGCTCTACACCTATTCAGTTACAATTCGTCTAAGAAATTGGGGTATTGTATAATTTTGGAAACCTTTCGATTCAAATAAGATTGCATGTTTAGACAACCACTGTCCTGTACCTCATAACCCTAGAGGGATGCTATGCCCAGACATCACTTTCTTCCTTGACTTCTCTCCTATTATTTCCCATATTTTCTTCTTTTTATTTGCCTTTGTTCACACACACATTGCTTGATCTTTAAGGCCATTTTCGGGTTTAGAGTTATTACTAGCATTCACTTTCTTCCATGTGGGCCGATACTCTACACTTACGCACACTTTATTACACGATCGATACATACACTTGTGTCCCTATCAAGTGCCAGAGTCTATCACCCATTCTTGCATATTAGACACAAGGTTTACTTGAGAAATGACTGCAACAATTATGTCATCTGCTTCTACCATATTTACATTTGGTTTAGCAGGATTGTCATTTCTCCCCATCCTCCTTTTGCATTAAGCAGCATGGTGGCCTAGTTTTCCATATACAAAACAATTTCCTTTTTTTTTTAAAGTTAGGTTTAGGCTTGAAATCATGTTTCTTTTCATACCTTTTATTTGGCTTGTGTGGCTTGTCTTGCAGCAAGTTGGAATTGGTAGTTATCTCCTTTCTTTTGGTAGCTTTGTACTCCTTGCTATTTAATTATGATATGTGTAATCAAGTACGCAAATGAGAGTTGCTTATGCTTATGCTTAAGTTGTTGTTTATAGTCATTCCATGAATGAGACAGCTTCTCAATGAGCATGCCAGCCACAAATTTTTCTTAAAAAATAATGTTCTCTGACTTGAGATCTTCCAACAGCTTTTGGTACTCATTGATTTGCACTTTGATGTCTTTATCTTCTGTCATCTCCCATCTATAGTATTTTCCAATGACAAATTTTTGTTTGCCGGCATCTTTAGCAGTATATTTTGTGATCATGAAGTCCCATATCTCCTTTGCTTCCTTATTGTCACAATATACATCAAACAGTTCATTACAAAGAGTGCTAATAATTGTGTGTCTACAAACCTTATTGGCATGAACCCATAACTCCAATTGCTTGGGGGATGACTCAAGTGGCTTAGAATTAATGAAAGCATATGCAACCGCATGCATATCTAGAACCGAGAACACTTGTTCTTGCCACCTCTTGAAGTTGTCCCCAATAAAAACTTCAATTTTGGAAATTCCAGGAAATGGTTTGGCATACTAAACAGTAGGGAACAATGGCACAACAAAATTGGCAAGACCTCCATTTGCAGCAGCAGTAGTAGAACCACCAATGGTTGGAACAACATCAAAATCAGCGATAGTAGCAGTATCCCCAGCATCAACAACATTAACAACATCAACAGGAATGTTTCCACCTCTGGCAGCGTGACTTATCCTTGAGAATGTTGTAGAAAATCTGAACTTTAAGGTGAAAACTAAGATTTATAGCTTGAGGCGTGTTATCATTGTCCTTAAGCATAATTTGCTGACAAAACCAATGATAAAATTAGCACGGCGTATCCTCTAGGATTCAACAAGCTCTTCTATGTAAATAGGACCAGGAACAACAGAAAAGGATAGAAGATAAACCAAGTAGTAAGAAGAAAGGCTAAAAAGGTAAAAACGAATTAGATTTTTCCTTATCTTATTTCTTAGATATTTTGAGATCTTATAGATCTCTCACTAATGGGTAGTTTTGAAAACTTAAGAATCCACGTTCACAAAATCAGGTTGTTAGAGTGATAATAGGGGTACACAAGTAATGGAGGAAAATAGTTTTACTAAGTCAATATTGGACTAGTTCCTTTTTGAAATATCCTTATCCCTTACAACAAATCTAAGTTACTTCATAGTCTAGTTATGCGAATAAATCGCGAATATGGTCCAAGTAATAAATGCCCAAGTTTCTTTGGGGTTCCAATTCCAATAGGATCCCCATGCCTCATTAGCCCATACTGCTCCCGAAAGTATGCCCATGGTTAAAAAAATGAACCCTAAACTAATGATACGATAAGTTCAATAATCCAAACGCTGAGTCAATTGATATTTGTAATAATTTCGAAATGAAAGAAAAGAGGTGTTCATCTACATTTCTGAAGGATATAAACAAAAAAGAAAATTATAATATTGACTAGTCTTTCTCATACCCTATTTAGTTTGCTTTATTAAGAATATAACTCATGTGAAGATTTGCTCTAACCACCTTGGAAGCCTTTTACTATTACATACAAACCAAATATGTTATCCGAGCCCAATTTAACCCAAAAACTTAAGCTGATAAAATGAGAAACTCAAGCTTATTTATTCCAACTCATATTTTCGTTAGAAGTCTTTACTGGTACATGCAAACCAAATATGTTATTTGGATCTAATTTAACTTTAAATCTTAAGCTGATAAAATGAGAAACTCAAGCTTACATATTCCAATTCATATTTTCCAAATCAGCTGAAGTGGGGCTATTAGTTATTTTAACATATGCACTTCCAATTACATCACTAACATACTAAATTTTCATAATATAAAAGAGTATCGCCTGCCATCTCAAATATTCAATTCACAAATTAACAGATAAATATCAAAACTTTGAGCATCAAACTTCAAAGATCACTACAACAAAAAAAGCTTATTGTGACATTTTTGAAACAACATTTTTGATAAATGTTACTGTAGACCATTAAACTGACTTTTAAGCGATAGTTGTAATAAATGTTGGTATACTTTTATTTGTTCCTACATTTATAATGACATTTCTATTTATAGTCACAATAGCTTTTTGTTTTGCGATATTTTTGAAAATTTTATGGTCGTTAAAAGAAATGTTGGTATAATATTATTTATTAAGACACATATTACGACCTTTATAACAAATGTCATAATTCAATATGACTTTTATTGCATCAATTTGTTATGACATATTTGAAAACATTATTTTAACTTAGGATATATATATATATATTCAAAAAATATGAAAGATAATTTGAAATAAAAAAAAACGATATTTAAGGATAAATAAAATCGGTAATATTTTGAATTTCAAAACCTACATGCACGGCCTATATATACAAGATCTATTAGATAAGAAAGAAACCATAATAATGTAAAAGACCAAAAGTAAAGTTATAGTCGGGAGAAAAAGTAAGTACCTCAATTTTTTTTTATTCCATCGTACTTTTTGCATTGTTTTCTTGTAATATTATTTAAATATTTATTTTATTTTTGTTAATTATGGACGATTGATAGATGATTATTTTTTTAATTAGTTTTTGTTATAAAAAAGTATGAGAATTTTAATTAATCTAATCCTATGGTTTTATAATATTTTTTTATACAAAAAAGGAGATTAAATTTAATTGGGATGAGATTGCCCAAAATATCCTATATTTTTATTGGAAATTAAAATGTGTTTTGGCTTTTCTCTTTGCCGATGTGATGATGGGGAGACCATGATATCATGCGGTGGTCATGGCATAGATCTAAGGCTTCAACACTGGACTTTTTTTTTTTTTTTTTTTATTTAACCCTAGTTTGTTGAAGTTTTTGAATTACCTATGTTTTTTTATTTTTAATTTTTTTATAAAGTTCTTGCTATGGGACACTCATAGCTTTGGTGAAGTTTTGCAATTTGCCCCTTATATTTTTTTTTTATTTTTTATAGGGATATCGTTATAGTTATGACCCACATATAGGTGACAAGTTTGTTAAAGTTTTATATTTTATCTTTTTTTCTAAGTTAATTTGTTTAAGGGTTCTTGTTATAGTACAAATCATATATTATCCATTTAAATAAAAAAAAAAGTTTATTTGTATTCTTTTTATGCAAATTATATTTTAAATTAGCACATTATTAATTTTAATATATCATATATGTTGATATTTAATTTAATTTTTATTGTTTTATTATGTTGATTTTGTTAAATATAAAAATTATTGTAGGTTGGAGATACTTGAAATAGTCTTTATTCTCAATTAACTACTCAATTTTATTATAACGATAATGATCCAATTATGATTTTTATAATATTATCTAATTATATTTTTAAAATTTTAAATTTATTAATTATTAATCATTTTTTTAAATTGATTTTGATATCTACTAATGTATTTGTATATTTTATTTTTACAGATAAAAAGCCACCATGATAAATTTAAAGATAATTCCGAGGATTGAAGTCTTAGCTTTATTGTAATGTTTGAAAGCTATTTTTTTAAAGATTTGTAGATCATGTTAATATTATTTTAAGTAGTGATTACATTTTCAAAATTTTAAATTTTAAATTTTATTATTTATTTAACACTTTTCCTTTATAAATTGATTTGGATATCTACTAATGTATTTAAATATTTTATTTTGTAGATAAAAGACCACCATGATAAATTTAAAGACAATTCCAAGGATTGAAAGATTAGCTTTATTATAATTTTTGAAAACTATTTTTTTTACATTTGTAGGTCTTGTTAGCATTATTTTAATTAGTGATTATGTTTTTAAATTTTGTTATTTATTCATCACTTTTTTTTTAAATTGGTTTGGATATCAACTAATGTATTTATATATTTTTTTTTGCAGATAAGAAACCACCATGATAAATTTGAAGATAATTCGAATGACTGAATCATTAGCTTTATTATAACGTTTGAAAGCTATTTCTTTGAGATTGATTTGTAGATCCGTATTTTAATTAGTGGTTTAGTGCTAGGTGGGATTTTTGTATTTTTGATAAATAATTTTAATTACTATTTTATTATATTATCTAAATTAATTTTATAGAATTTAAATTTTATCTCATATTTATATATTTAAATTTTATATAAATAATATTTAATTAATATCTTGCGAATGTTGCATTTTATTGTTATCCATAAATACTAATGGCTAAAACAACAATAATGAAATATCGAGATAAGAGTTTTTAAGAAACACTTAACTAATGTAACTGAATAATTTTTGTATAAACGTTTATAAATGAAATTTAATTTTAAAATCAGATATGATGAATAAATTTTACTAACATTTAAAAATATCGACTTAAATTGGGATTTAAAATTTCTATTTTGTTAAACCAATATTTACAAAAGGTTAATATAATTAATTTAAAAGACTTTTAACAAATGTTACTATATAATCTCTATAACAACAATTACAAATGTTGTAATATTTCAAAATTAATGTGATAAAAACTTATGGTGGCATCTGCAAATGTTGCACAAAATAAAAAAAAAAAAAAAGTGTTGCAAGAGCCATATACAAATGTTGGAATAAAATTCATATTGAGACTATTTACAAATGATAGGAAAATATCACTATAAATGTCGGTGTAAATAGGTACCGAAGTTTCATAAAAATGTCACAACAAAGTATACCAACTATGGCAATTACAACATATAATCGACATTTGTTACAAAAGTTGGTATAGAGCTATTGCGATGGTTTTTGGCTATTTTACGACACATGGCAAATGTCACAAAAACCCATTTTTGTTGTAGTGGATTTTCAATCTAATAATTCCAATTCATTACATAACAATACTAATCTCCATAAATCAATAGACTCCAAATCGTCCAACAAGTTTTCACATGATTTTCTTCACCAAAACCCAATTAACTTCATAATTCTCAAGAAATCAAAGGAAAACCAAAACTAGGGATTTCAATATCTAATGCTACCTCTACTCACCACCAAAAAAAAAAAAGTTGATTGATCATTAACATATAAAAAATCCGAACAATTCACCAAATAATATTCAAAATTAATCAAAAAATTTCAAAAATCAAAAGGAAATTAGGAAACAAACCATGTGTTCTTGAAAAGATCGAGCTAAAAGTGAGCGTCATTGGAATGATGATCCTTGAAATAACCGATGGTTTTCGGATTCGGGTTCGGATCCCGTGAAAAATCCAATAAGCTAAACATTATTCTGGATAATTGCATGGAAGCCCCTGTAATTATGTACAATTACAAAGCATGTGATCAAATGGGTTCATTTTTATTTTTTAATTTTTTTTTAAATCTAATGGTAATTTCTGGTTGCCCAAATTAACACAATAAAAAAATATAAGAGTTTAAAAATGAACCTTTATGGCATTAATTCTTAAATTTTGAATTTATATTATCTCATATATTTTACAGGAAATGCCAAAAACACCCCAAAAGTTTTCAATATGCACAAATTGTCCCCCTAAATTTGAGTATCCATAAAGACCCTTCCTTTTGAATACAATTATTTTGAAACCCCCCAAGCATGTAACGGTGATTGACAGAGTTAGTTTTGATTTTTTTTGATAAAATTGTCCCTTGCATGGAAGTTGTGGCAAGTGTGACATCGTTTGACCATAGCGCCCTTGGTTGCAATGATTTTTCCACTTTGAGAGGAAGCGGTTTTTTTTTTTTTTTTTTGGGTAATCCCGAGAGAACACCATTACCGGCATCGGTTATTTTCTCTCTTCGTCTCTTCAGCTTTTCCCTTTCCAAAGTTGGCATTTCCTGGACATCTTTTGTAGGATCGGAATTTCATTCTACTACTGTCTCGAAGGAGAACTCCCGCTCAACTCTTCGACATTTCATTAGTTTGCGCTCTAAGGTATTGAGGCGAGATGGACGCCATTGAAGAAGTTGTGCAGTTTTCTTTTGTTTTTACATTCTATGGGTTTTTCTCCATTGGATTTGTAAAGTATTTTTTTAGATTTTTCGGTTTTATGGTGTGATTATTGGATGATTTTGTAGTTTGTAGGGAGATTTTTTTTACTAGGGTTTTGTTTCTCATTTTCGTCTATGTACACGATAGAAAGCGATAATATTACACTAAAAGAGATTTTTCAATTGTTATGCAATATCACATGTGTGTGTTCTTCATTGTGCTACGTATTGTTTATAATGTATGTTTCCCCTTTAATTTGATATGGTTGCATTATGTAGTGTTTAATAGTATCAATTTAACAAATGAATTTTCCGTTTAAGAAATGAGTTTTTCATTTAAAAACATAGCTTTCTGTTTAAGAGTTCTGAATAGATTTTTGATTGTTATGCAATCTCACATGTGTGTGTTCTTCATTATGCTGTGTAATGTTTATAATGTATGTTTCCCCTTTAATTTGATATGGTTGCATTATGTAGTTTTTAATAGTATCACTTTAATAAATGAGTTTCCCATTTAACTTTCCGTTTAAGATTACTGAATACTGCTTAATATATTGCTCTTGCCGTAGGCTTGTGCTTATGGAGGTCAACCTAGTTAATGGGCGATGCTACTTGACACTAGTAGTGGAGATTATGGCTAAATTAAAAGTTCACATGAGTGGACAACATTGGGAGATCATCTGAAGGACACCATTTGCAGCACTTACTGAAATGGAACTTGTATTCCAAGAGAGGACCCTTCTTGATTGTCTCTTGCAAAGGTATGATGACCGCACCAATAAATTCATGATCGGGACAAGCCTGTTGAGTTTCAGGCATGAAGATATGGTTCTCATTCTTGGCTACAGTATGATGGAGACACAGTCATATTTCAGAAGAAGAAAACACACTCATCTTTTGAAGACAAGTATTTATCAAAAACCTATGAAAGACACAAAGACTCCATCAAGAGAACACTTGACCAAATTGTTCGGCAGAGGAGAGAAGAAGAAAATTTTGTAAAACTCCTTATGGTGTACCTTAAGGGTACTATCCTCTTTCCAAACACCTCATGCTTGGTTCCGAATTGGATTGTTGATTATGTCGATTACCTACCTGGCATGGGACGATATGCATGGGTGCAGGAGACCCACAAGTGGCTTATGAAGGACGTTCCACAAACGGCCGCTCGAGTGCAAGCAAGATGCGCTGGGAAGAAGACCAGCACAGGGTACCTTAAAGGTTGTGTGGTTGCACTAAACATATGGTTTTACGAGCTTACCGGCACCGGCAAGAAGTTACGTTTGGCAAGACCCCAAGGGTACTGTGTTATGGTGAAAATAGTTATCGGAAGCAAGCGTCGATAGGACCATGTTGTCATCGCTCGAAGAAAAGGAGGTAATAAATCATTAACATTGTGTGTTACGTTAACTTTTGTTTGGAGTGACATTTTTTGTGTAAAAAACTTTGTTTCTATTTAACTTTACTTGTTATCGTGTAACAATAGTATTTTCTGTTTAAGATAATGTGTTAGTGTTTAATAATATTGGTTATTGTTTAAGTTTAGGGGTTACCGTTTAAAAATATCTGTTTAGTATTTAACAATATTGATTATTGTTTAAGTTGAGGGATTTCACTGAGATTGTGTTGTTTACAAATGTTAGTTTCCTGAACACTGGAGAAGAAGTCTTTGTTCTGGCCACCCACCACAGAGATAACATTGCTCCCACACCACCGGTGTGAAGGAAAGATGAGAGGCCAACCTCTTCAAGGCACGTTCGACGCCATTTGCAGTCTCCTAGCCCAACCCGCGCACACACTTCTCGGCGCCGTACAAGCCCCCCATCCGCTCCCCCTTAAGGGCAACAGCAGACGACGTCACTGCAAGTCTGTTGCAAGCGTGTGAAATACTGACAAAAGAGTTCCCCCGACTTGTTGCTCATGTTGAAGCATTGGAAGGATGTTCACAGTCAAATACTATGTCCCTACCAACAAATGAAGTACTCGGCACTGACGCTACTGGGAATAACCTGGATGCTATTGATGTAGCCCCAGCGTTTACCAACGATGTAATTGGGATGGCCATCCTAAGATTCCGGTGTTGGAAGAGGCTTGCCACAAGAAGAAAATCAATAATGTCCTTCCCTCCACAGGCTAATGTCAAAACAATAGTAGCATCACTCGTGGTTGTCGACCGAATACAAGGGTAGAGTCTTAGGCAATTACCCCAACAGTAGCTCCACCTACAGTGGACCAACCTCCAATGGATGTTTCTCCGGATGATGATGTTGTTACGGCCGATGTGAATCGCTTGCCAATAAAATCCCTGTCTCAGTGGAGCTAGCAGACAACAGTGCCGCACCGAAGGAAGACACAATCCCACAACAACACGAAGCAGCAACTGCTGGCGGTGAACCATTGTTGGACCAACAGGAAACAACTTGTGCACCAAGCACAGAACACCAACAACCGTCAACAACATCACCCAAAAGACCATTATCGGGAGTCGAAGATATCTCGGCTGTTCCTGGTGATGAACCCTCTGGTGATAACTTAAAACAGAAAGATGCTGCTAATGAAGGGCAATGAAATGTTAATGAAGAAACAAAGATTACTGACATAAACAGTACAATCCTTGCAAACCAACAATATGATGATGTGGGAAGAATTTTCTTCCCGAGAAGAAAAGATATGCCGGATATACGAGCCTTAACAAATTCGAGCAAAACATAATAAGGATCTTCCTGAACTGCTGGATAGACTCGTAAGTATGAAGTATTTATGCTATAGTTTAAATATATGTGTTATGATTTAAGAGAAGTAGTTTCCGCTTAAATATTTATGTTATCATTTAAATATATGTGTTATCATTTAACAAAATTAGTTTTTGCTTAAGTATTTATGTTATCATTTAAATATATGTGTCACCATTTAACATAAGTAGTTTCCACTTAAGTGTTTATGTTATTATTTAAATATATGTATTATCATTTAACATCAGGCCTGTCATCTGGAAGAATAAATGGGTTAACACAACACGAGCCAGTCTGTTCACGATGCTGGATGGGAAGGAAATGGTCACTGATGATGTCATGGACGTATTTGTCTGTATAATTTAGAAATCACTGAAGAGAGCACCATATCCATATAAGAAGCGTGCTTCCATCACGTGGCCATTGGCGCTATTTATGTCTAAACATGAAGATGCACGACTCTCATTATGATCGACGATGCCGCTAGTAACTTGCATGATGTTGATATCGTTATTCTGCCAATAATCCTTAATGGCCATTTCCATGTTCCGGTTCTCGAGTTAGAGATTACGATCGTGTGCCCCTAAAAAGCAACCTTAAGCTCGCCTGTAAGTTACTCTAAAAACTCTATTTTTCTTCCAAAATTAGCTAAAATCTCCTCAATTATTCCTCTTGATCAATATGTCCTCATTCTAGCCTAAATATGAAATAGATGCGAATTAAGCACCAATTCACCTGGTTTGGCTAAATTTGGAATTATGTCCTTGCTTCCGATACACCTAAGTATAATCAAGGTTGAAGAAATTGGAAGCACCACCATATCAATATAATTTAAGAATAAGATTAAGTTGCCGTTCACCTGGTTTTGGATTTGTTTAGAACGACTTTGTGTAATTGGTCCTTGTTGATATGCTTTCTCTTCTATATCAGATGAAGTATACCATTAGGATCAGCATATTAGATTTGGTTCGAATCGGGTCGCTGTTATTTTTTTTTACTTTATTAAAATTTGTGATAATTTAAAAATAAAAATGAATAATTTTATTAATTGATTAGTATTTTATATTTTAACTTGAGAAAAATATTGCATCACTACCATATAAGTACATCCAAACAAGATTAGGACCTACTCATTTTTCAATCATATGCATTTTTTCCATTCTACATAAAATCGGATCTCTATGTATTTACTTGATTGATCAATGAAAATACAATCCTCTTCGAAGATGAATCATGGAGGGAGTCATTGGTTGGCATGGCATGGCTCATGAAGTTAGCCCATGACAATTAGCCACTTAACTAGTTTTCTTCCTTGTATGATTGTCTTATTTCAATCAATCAATCAATCATTTTTAATAATTTTTTAAAATTTTTATTATTAATATTTAGTAATAAATCCAATGCGTCTGATGGGTCGCCCTGTTGGATCAATCCAAAAAAAAATCCAAAAGGGTTGGTCCACCTCACTTAAAAATGATATATCCATGGCCAATCCAAAGTTTGTTTGGGTCGGGCTTGGACTGACCCGTCAAACATTGACTTTGGATCGTGTCTAGATCGGGCTTAAGCCAAGCTTGGGCCAATTCGTAGGCCTTGAACCAAAATGATGAGAGTAAACCAGAATTGAGAATTTCCCTACCTAAATTACTCAGCTATTATGATGGTGCCATAATAATTAACCCTATAATAAATTTGTAAATATAAATTTATTTTACAAGCAAAAAAAATATTTAATAATATTTCACATTTTTTTCATATTATTAAAATAAATATTATGCTCTTAATTTGACGGAAATATATAAATCTAATGATAGAGGCACACAGTCTTTATATATATATATATATATATATAGGGTGGGTCTTTTGGGACGTGGGGCGTCCTTAGATGTATATGGGGACGTCTTCGTGAGCTGTTGGATGGTAATCCTACGGCTCCCCCTCCTCCAGGCCCACTCAATCATCTCGCTCTTTCTTTTTCTCCTCTTTTATATTCTCTTTTATTTTTGTATAATTTATGGACATTCTATGAATATTCACAAATAACTTAAAACTCTCTTAGTCTTTGTGTGTGTCTATATATATATATATATATATATATATATATATATATATATATATAACTCTTCCATTAAAAACAAATGCAAAAAGAAAGAAAAAACTATATGAATGGTTGGTATTTATTAATTATTTTGATATTTTAAAAGCTCAAATCCAAACCTTCTAGAAAAAGGATCTATTAACTTAAAAGCACCAAAAACTCGAACACAAAGCCCTGTGATCACTTGAGCTAAGGCCATTTCTATTTGCTTGTGTTTTAGCAAGAAAGAAGTTTAGGAGTTTGCCGGAACATTTTGATACCGATAAAAATTATCCTAGTTAGGCCGGCAAGGTATGTATGTTTAAAATTGATAGGCATTCCAATAATTGTTTGACATTATCCACATGAACCAGTTTCTTATTGGATGGAGCAAGAGAACAAGATTAGTTTAGTAGGTTTTATCATCTTGTGTTAGCCCAACCATTGATTAGTGTCCTTTCAATTTAAGATAAATTAAAAAAATATATAACTTGTTTGTCATTTAATTCCTCAAATAATTGTTTAAAAGAAATGTGGCAGAAGCTATATGTGTGAATAATATATAAAAATCTTACTTTTCTTGTCAAGTAGTTGATAATGTGAGATACATAATGACTAAGATATATATATATATATATATATATATATACATATATATATATACATATATATATATATATATATATATATATATATATATATATATATATATATAAGAGAAACGATGCATTAAATTCCAAAAGCTTTTCCATGGTATCTCCTCATCATAACCAATGAATTGTCTTTGTATTGTATGATCTTCTCATTTTGATATGTCCAAGAAAGGACATATAAGTAATTTTACTTACTTGCCTTGTAATTACTTATGTACTTTGGTTAATATAAATAAAAAAATATTTATTATCATATCCGTATTAGAGGAGTAGTATTTTATTTCTCTTACAACTCAAAATTCATTCTCTCCACATTTATCAAATATGTGTATATATATATATATTTAATAATTATAAATTATTGTTTGAATAGGAACTAAACTTCTCACATTTCATACAATGGAAATTCTTCCAATATTATAACAAGCAAAATTCAACAATTTTGCATCATAATATATATGATATGTAACTTAAGTAAAAGTTGTAAATAAAAAGTTATCTTCTACTTTATGAAACTTCGATTAATTCTCAAATGAATATTTTGCTGTAATTCATAAACCAAATACAAAGTATAACACTAATTAGGTCAAAGTTAATAAATGAATATATATCTTATACTACATTATTCTAGAACAACACTCGTATAATATTCATCCATTATTAGAATAAGGCCGTCCTCCTTGTTCTTTTCCTCAACCTGCATGAAACTAATTATCCATAGTTCAAGGGACAACACATGCATGACCTTGTTGCATGCTAAGCCTAAGTTCAATGCAAATCCTTCAACCCTTCTTCTAACTATACTCCAAACACTTAGAACCAAATTACATATATATATATATTCAACAACAACGGCAACTCTCAACTTAGCCTTTTATCCATGAACAAGCATCAAAAGTTTACACAACAACAACAAAACCTTCCAATCTTATTCAATGAAGGTGATGACTTGTGCGAGGTGCGGGCTTTTGCCGAATACATTAGTAGTGTGACATGCACAACATGGCCAGAGCGAACTTATTCATGCTCGTTTTGCCATCGTGAGTTTCGATCAGCTCAAGCACTTGGCGGGCACATGAATGTCCACCGCCGTGACCGCGCCATGCTTAGCCAGGTTCTGGGAGGCTCATCGAAGCCCAAAACCGGAGGATCTCTTCATCATTCTCTGATGAAATTCCCCGGCCTTAGTTCAGAGATTGGTATATCAAATGGTGGCCTTTGCCTTGTGTATCATCCTATGTTAGCTCAATATGACCCATATGATCATGGATCATATGGGTTTATTACACCACGTGGAATAATAAAAATTGGTGATCAAGAAGGAGGTGATCATAATGGATTTCATAAGATGGAAGAGGAACTTGACCTTGAACTTAGACTTGGGAGATCATGAATTGCATGCATGTGCATGAATAATGATTGGAAGAAATTTATTTGTTTCATATACATGTGTTCTTTAATTAATGTCTTGATTTGATTAGATATTATTTGTTTCAAGGTGGAGTTTAATTTATAAGAGTGCAAAAAGAAAACAACAGATGTGGGAGGTATCAAGCGTACATCAAGGGAAAATATATAAAGAACTGCAAGGTCCCAAGTGAGGGACCAATGTGTGTGTTTTTTAAGAAGTTTTAGTGTTTGTGTGTGTGGTTCGAGTTAGATTTGTCTTTGATTTATGTGTGTGTTTGTGAATTATGGAACTGTGCTCATTTATTGTTTTCCAATGAAATCAAGAAATGAATTTCCAACATTATTGGGTTTGGATCTTTATTTTGCTAGGATCCAAATCCACATTTGTATTAACCAATTGAAATAAACACCGGAAGCTTCTATAGACGACCTAATTTATAATTTTATGATTTCTATAATGATTGTGTTTTTCTATTAGCAAATTAAGATAAACAATGAAGATCTGCTAAACCTTTATAAAAAGAATTACTAATTTTATCAATTTAAAAGGAATTTACATTAAAGGAGAGACTGATCGATGATAATTTTTGAAAGAAAATAGAGAAGAAAATAAGTTAAACAAGCAAAACTATATGACTCCACCTAGGGCGGGTGACAAGATTAGATCTAGAAAGACATGTAGATTGAAGTATTTGATCGGGAAAAATTCTAAGTTATGCCGAAGTTTCTCTTGAGTAATTAAATTGACAACAAAGGTTGGTGATAGATGGTGACTAGAGAAAAGATGCTCATAAGGAGTGATACCAGAAAGAGTAGAGGAAGGTGTTTTTATTAATGAGATAGACAGATGTGAGAACAGCCTTTGTCACGCCCTGACCCGCAGGTCTACAGGACGCGACAAACGCCACGACAATCCTGAGGAGGGATACTCCGCCACTCAACCCTCAAGACAGCGCAAGGCTGATCAATAAACCTGGAATCCACAATATTTAACACAAATACAGAGTTTCAAAGAGACAATGACAAGCAACGGAAGTAACAACAACAATGACATCCATAATAAGAATAAAAAAAAGAGAAGTTCACCAAAACACAGGAAGATAATACTAACAATAGTAGCAAAAGCTGATACACAAAAGTCTAGGAGTGGTTTAAGTACAACACCATACAATAGAGTTCTCGACATACTAGTGAATCCAAGACTCAAGCAACATGTGCATGATCCAAAAATAACATACATTAATAGAAAGAGGTACAATGAAGGTAAGAAGGCAACTAATACTTAGCACGCAACCGCACAGCCTCACCTACTACCTGCAACAAAACTGGGAAAAAGAAAGAGGGGATGAGTAACCACAGTTACTCAGTGAGGGGATTAGCACAACTCCACCAGAAATATACCAAAAGATAACAATACCAAAAACATAAATCAACGAAAGATACTTTGCTAATAATATACTTGATTTAGAACACACTTACACATAATAATAATCTACACCACAATACAACAGAATAAAGTAATGCAAAGAAATTCTTAATACCCAACTAGGGTTTAAAACAATGAAACTCTGAAATACCAAACACAGGTTCAAACTATAAAACACAATGAACATTAAACAAACTTTACCATACTGCAAATAAATCAGTACAACACCAAATTAAATATAAGCATAGCAACTGTAAAATACAAGGTTTAACAATTCTAATATGAAGAAATTCCTCATAAGTTTGAGAATAACAAAGATAACATTAATAGTAATGGTAAACACGAAATTGGATTTGCACAAATAATATACCAATGATAACATCTTTAAAACAATTGATGTTTTAAAACTAGTTTTGAAATCCAAACTCATGTTTTCTTTTCAACAACTCAAATAAACCATAGTTTAAAGAATAGATAAATTGATAAACATTGCCATAGTATTTGGCCTCCAAAACTCTCTTTCACTAACCGAGGCCTCGGTTAGGTCTGGAGCTGCCAAGACATGCATCTCTTGGTGTTGTCCGCTGGGAAGTCCGTGTGGTGACTCCGAACTTCCTAACTATATCCAAGTCAGGATTCTTGGCTCCCACCTGAAATGGCATAACTGGTTTGACAGTTTTCCACACCACCTCTATATAGGTCGGCTCGTGGGAACCATCTAATTCTTACTGCAGTAAGTATTGGAGCTCGGTTCCTATGCCACCATCCAAACAAATACGCAACACGTAGCCCGTAGGCTTATTGAGTTCAACAACACGATAGCAAAATCTCAACATGACATCATAAGTTCTCATATTCAACTCCCACTGCGAGGGTTTTCTGTCTAAGCAAAATAGGATTACAGCATTCCCTGACTCCACGAACACTCGCGGGTCAGGATTGCGCAGTGAACTGATCGAGCGGTGCTCTCGAACAAGGTCATGAGCCTTGCGAGCTACCAAACTGCTCTACTCTGCGCGGGATGAACTCCGCACTGCTCTCATAGACGCGTTAATTGATCCAGCAAAGTCTCAGACTGACTTCGCCAAGCTTTCCAAGTCTTGTGAGGTAGCTTACGCTGAGACGGCGGGAAACAAATGAAAAGGGCTTGGGGGCATACCACTCGTGCACCTCCGATTCGCGATCTGCCCGAGGTTCGAGATGCCTTAACCTGATCAAGCTCCATCTGCTAGAGTGAGAAATTTGCTCATAATAACACAAGTAGTTATCAATCTTTCTAGAAACTTTCACTGAAATCAAGTATTAAACACATATTTTGGAAGTAGCATCGTCGTAAATACCCACTAGGTTTTCAAGAATACAATGTACAATGCATTTGCTATCACAATTAAAATCTCTAGTTTTAATAACCATTTGTCTTGAAATATACAATTTAAAAATAAAGTTTTCAACGCAACATGACATATTTCTTGTAAACACTTCCAATGAAATCGATCATAATCCAAGCATGGGTTTTCAACTATCATAGAAAACACTTCCAAAAACCTTTAATACATATAACTCACCAATCAAGAGAGTATATATATATATATATAGGAATGGCAAAACATGCATGATCCATAGTCCATGAATATAGTAAATCCCAAGCAAATACATAACATACAACCCGTAGGCTCATTACATCGATCAACAAGTGTAGAGGTCTCAAACATATAATTTGCAAACTATGATCCAATAATAAAGCTTTCAAAACATGTATACCTGACAGTGGCCCGAAAGTGCACGGGTTGTCGAAGTAATAAAATACCCTGGTGAGTGGGTAGTCGTATCCACAGGGAATAGGGATTTTAGATATAAGTATTCACTATTTAGCTAACGCGATGTGCGAGAGGAAATCAATGAATGAGTGCGAGAATAATTGGTAAAAGCAAGAATTAAAAGAGAAGTGTGGAAGATGAGAGAGTGCAAGTAAGAGTAGAAGAGTAGGACAAGCAATGAGAAAAGATGGATATCCGGACAAGCTACCCCTAGGACTTATGCTTCTAGTGCAAGACAATTCTATTATACCTTCCTATTGATGTTAATTGAGTCGAGGAGATCCTTAAACACACGATCTCAAATCTAAGATCAACCGTGACTAATCCCAACACTATGCCCCGGCATTAGGTTTCACTACGACCCTTGACTCTTGTTGACCTGTCAACTAAGCCCTAGGGGAGTTTATCTTCCTAAGCCTCACACTATGTGGAATTGCTTTAGGTTCTAGGGATTCCTAGTGACAAAACCGGTTCCTATATGTAGTTCAAACCCTTTGGTCCAGGTAAGAGAACCCTAGTCTAGATTAAGCCCCAATGCTAAGATTCGCTACAACCCTTCACTCTATTGCTCGCACAACTAAGCCCCAGGGGAGTTTATCTCCTTGCACTTCACTCTATCTTGACCGCTAATGAATCATGGAACACGAAGGTAGGAAAATCACATCGGAGGGGAAAGGCGACGTTCCGCTACCTCACGACTCACCCTCTCAACCCTCTTCGATCCTAAGTAGTCTAACCCTATAGGAGTTGTCACACCTCCAAAGGATTACCTAAATTGTTCTCAACCCTAGTGTCATGGCTAAGGGAAAACAATAACAAAATAAATCAAGATTGAAACTCACTTTTATTCATCAATAATGGAAAAGCATAATAGCAATGTCAAAGAAACATAATAGTCCTAGGGTTCACAAATCCTAATACCCACAAGGGGTTTAGCTCCTCATGGAGCTATACAAATCTATCAAAGTAATAATAAGAACACAAATTGAATGCATAGATGAAAACCCCCCTTATGTGCGATGTGGCCGTGGTCTTGTGCCACCGTCGGACGTTGATGTCGACACCGATGACGAGCTTCAAACCTCCACGAAGTCCTCTCCAAACCCTCGTCGTTCCTCTCCAGAAATTAGGGCAAAAAAGAGCCAAAAAGATCCCCAAAATAGTCTCCAAAACGGGCTTTTATAATGTTGAGTCGCGGCTGAAATTTGAGTTTATCGGGATTTCACACGGCCGTGTGGAATTTCCACACGGCCGTGTGGAATTTCCACACGCCCGTGTGAACTTTCTGGTTTTCTGAATTTTGGCAGAAAATGAACAGTAGCTTGCTACATTACTGCTACAGTACTTGCCGAAATGCTCCCGAATTCGTCGTTCTTCATCGAGGCCGTTGAATTGGGCACACAATCAACGATAGATCATGTCGATTGCTTCAAATCTCCTAACTTGGTAAAGTTCTCCTTGTTAGCATGAGATAGACTTATTGTGAATGTGACTGTCTTTGTGCCCCTCCAAAGGAGGTTAGCACACACTCACAAGTCTATACTCATGCCGTGCTCCTTGCTTAGTCCGAGAATCTTCCCAACAATGGCGAACACGATCTAACTTCGTTTCTTTCCTTCACTTTATCTTCACAACCCTACAATGCACAAAAGTAAACAAATGCACAATTTTTAGTGATAAAGTCTGATTAAATTAATGCTCATTGCAAGATAATAACGCTTCACATTACTATAACATGAGCACTTATCAATACCATATTTGGCAAACTTTGCAAATAAACTTGATCACAATTCAATTATGCCCTTAGAATATCAGAAAAGACATTTCCAAAGCTATTAACAATGTGAGGTGTCATTGAGGTGAAATTAAACCAACTATGATGAAGGTGTGTGATAATACAATCTATAACCCACAGAATCTCTAAATCTCACTTACAAATTTTTAATAAAAAACAACTTGAATAACCATTCTTTTGAACAATAATACTTTCAAATAAGAAATATACATGCATATATATATATATATATAACTCATTCCAAATAAAGTCTAAATCTTAAATTGAAGTATAAAACATATAGAGCCTACTCAAGAATCATAATGCACAAATATAAATATATATACGTATATAGGTATTCTTTGGATAGGATTATGCTTATTAGTCCCACTCACCACTTTGACAATTTCGCTCCCTTGAACGCTAATCCTAGGCTAGCTCTTTGTTTTAATCCAAAGCTTTTCCCCCTAGAGAAGGCACAAGAAACGTCAACAAATTGTTAGCACAAAAGTCAAGCAAGAAACCCTAGGTTACTTTTACCAAACAACCCTAATGAACTCTAGGATTTGCTCCACTAACACCTCAAGCTAATAGACAAAATCTAAGGGTTTAAGCTCCTCTCTAAACCAAGGAAACCAAGAACACAAGGAAAGCTCACCGGAGCTACAGTAACTCTAACCTAGGAGATGAAAAATCTCTCTCAATCCTTCACCAAACCAAGGACAACCAATCAAGAATCTAAACTCAAGAACAACCACTCACCAAGGATTTCTCACCAAGAACTCAAGAAGAACCACAAAAGAGAAAGGGAGAAGAAGAAGGATAAGAACCATACCTCCAAGCTTCTCAAAACTCCAAGGAGATCTTCACAAAGGAGGAGGAAGGAGATCCTTAAGCTTCACTAACAAAGAACAAGGAGAAGAACAAGGTTCAAGCTCTAAACTAAACCAACTAACTAACCCTAGCCTCATTCATCCAAAGAAGAAGAAAGGAAGGAAGAAGAAAAGCTTACCTTGAAAAAACAAAGGATTGATTTGCAAGCTCCACAAACCAGCCCAAAAACACCTCCAAAACCAACACTAAACTCTAAAGAATTATGGAGGAAAAAAGGAGGAAGGGATAAGGGGGTTTTGGGAGAAAAAAGGAAGGGAAAAGAGCCTAAAACGGGGTTACAAAGCCCAAAATCGCACGTGTACGGGCTGGTATGTGGCCAAAGCAGTGGCCGCACACCCCCACTGTCTGGGTTGTGAGGCCTGGTGTGCGGCCTGCACACTAGGCGGCACACCCCTTTGTCTGGGGTATATGGGCCGCATAGGAGGCTGCACAAGCCACTAGAATGGCTGTGCGGCCTGTGCACAACCCACGCACCTCAAAAATGGCCAAAAACCACCCTGAAACCCTCGAGAAGAAGCCCCGAACTACAACCAAGGGGAACTCAACTAAAACACCAAACAAACAACCAAGGAAAGATTGAAATTAATTGCTCTACACAAGAAAGAAAAATAGCCGAACATCACAGCCTTGGCCCAAAATTGTTGAGGAAGAAGCAAAGAGAAGTGCATGAGTGGTCTCAAGTATATGCAAATGCTTGCGCTCAGCAACACCATTCTGAGCAGATATGTGAGGACATGACTACTAAGAAAGGGTGCCGTAAGAAGAGAGTAAATCATGAAAAGATGTAGAGAGATACTTTCTAGCGAATAGATGGTGAATACTTCAGAGCAAGAACACATAAGGTAGATCCAGGTGTATCTAGAAAAGTCATCAATGAAGCTTATGTAATAAGAGAACCCACCAAGAGAGAAGGAAGGAGCTGGGCCCCAGACATTAGAATGAATAAGATCAAAAGCGGAGATTGAAGATGAGTTACAATATGGAAAAGGAAGAGCTGAATGTTTAGCAAGCTTACAACCCATACAAGAAGACAACGAGCCTAAAGAGATGGAACTAAGACACCCTAAACTAGTTAACAATTTTAGACATTAGATAGATACATGACCTAAGCGAGAATGCCAGTGATCTAAAGAACAAACAGAAACAGCAATAGTAGAAGTACATGTGGAGGAAGAAGGAGAAGCAAGTAGGTGAAGATACTTGAGGTGCTAAAGCCTGCCAACTCTATGCTCAGTCCCAATCGTCTATCCTGTAAGATGGTCCTGCACAGAACAGTTAGAGTAAGAAAAGATAATTGTCAAACCATGATTTGTAATTGACAGAAATAAGATTTAAAGCTAAAGCATGAACATGGTAAACTGTAGGAATAGTAAATGAGGGAGACTGGAGATGACCGAATTGCGTGACAGGAAGAAGACTTCCGTCAGCAGTACGAACACTAAAAAAAAGTTAAGGGCTAGAAAGATGAACTAGGTTAGTGGTATCCGCAGTCATATGATGAGTAGCACCAGAGTCTAAAATCCATGAGGAAGACATACCAGAAGTAGCAAACTTAACAGAGGAGGAACTAGACTACATAGAACGTTGTATGGCATGTAGTTGCTTAGTAAGCTAAGCAACCTGAGTAGCAAGGTTCCCAGAAGCGTCGGGAGTCAAAACCTCAACAGTAACAACATGAGGTGAATAAGGAACACCAGAAGATCGCTAAGGAGGACAATGCGGTGGATTCTATTGTTACCGTTGCTAAAGTTTAGGACATTGGGTCTTCATATGTCCTGATCTCTTGTAGTAATGGCAAAAAGTAGAGGATCCAGAGGATAACGAGGCATTGGGAACAGAGGTCTGAGAAGAGCGCAAAGAGGTCACGACCAAGACTATATCAATAAGGCCTGATCAAGAAGATGAGAATGCATACAGCCGAGTCTCCTTAACTATAACACTGTGAACAACCTCATAATCAAGACAGAGATACATTAGAAACTCAAAGGTCCATTGTGTTTGGCGAGACTAAATGCAAGCCTTACAGCACTTGCACGTCAAACAAGTGGAAGGATCCAAAGAGTCAAGTTGTCTTCACAAAGAGCTCCACTCAATGACATATTCGCAAATAGAGCGCTCCCTTTGCTGAACATAAAGTAAGATCCTGCAAAATGGAATATTGACAAGAAAAACTGGACTGCTCAAACATATGGCGTAAGTAGTCCCACATAGCACGGGCAGTCGAAAGATGGCCAATCTCCATGTGAATATCAACTTCACAGGACTGGCAGATAAGGCTGGCGTGATGATCAGCAGTGAACCATGAAGCAGATGCACTGGAAGTGTAAGGCTCTATAGGGGGAGGATGTACCATCCACAGGACCAAGTAGCTCTAATCCAAGTAGAATGATACATACAATGGTGTACCATTCTTTGTAATTGGAGCCACTTAACTTGACGTCTACTGAAGCAAAAAAGTTTGGAGAGGAAGTATAAGCCATGTGGGTAGGTTTTTTTAATAAATAAATAATTATATATATATATATATATATATATATATATATATATATATATATATATATAAATTGCAAGTGGTGTGATAGAGAATATAAAAAGAAACAAAAAGGTAATCACGTGAGTAATTATGGAGAGGAATTTGTGAATCTTGTTGGATGATTTTGTGGATTAATTGCGAATGGTGTTGTCGGCCAGGTCATTTATTAATTAAACTCCTTCAATTGGAAATGAACCTAATTTATTAATTAACAACGAGAAAAGCTCACATCATTTGCATTGGATATGTAGAAATAGTAATCAACTATTCCCAACCAACAAAGTGAATGAATAAACACCAATTATTCACACATAGTGCAATGTTCACTAATATGTGAAAATGGTATAGCAAATGTCTAAACAAAGATGCTAAATTCATACATGGTAAATTCATAAATTGATTAGGCTACAATAATAAATGTCTAAACAATTACATAGCAAAACATATCAACTTCTATTAATAAAGATGATAATTTATAAATTAGATTATATGACTAAATTATTGTATGTGAAAGGATAAATCAAATTATAAATCAACTACATTTCTAAGACATACAAACCCTAATTACATTGAGACCAATCTTTCATCTCAAACTTCAATCTAAAGTTAAATTCCCTTGATTTCGGTCCTCCATATATAACCATACTTGCATCCCTAGCTAGTACCCTTAAAAGAATGGAAGCACTTACGGTATTTTTGGTTTTTCTAGGTTTGTAGGCCTTATGCTCCTAGTTGACTATGTGGTTTATGAACTCTTGACCTTGCCCTAAGACTCTCTCCTGGAGTGTGAACTATAACGTGGGTTCTTTTTTCCACCTTATTATATATATATATATATATATATATATATATATATATATATAAAGATAGTGATTTATATATTATTAATATGTACTAATGTTTTGTATATGATGTTTGATGTGGTCTCAACAAGTGTACGGGTCGCACATAAGTAGTAAAGTGTTACCCCGCAAGGGGTAAGGTTGTCGATCCACAGGGACTGGACTCAAAGTACTAATTGCTCCTCTTATCTCTAATTAAACACAAATTGGGAAAGGAATGAAATGAGAAATAGTAAAGAAAAGAACATTCCACTTGCACAATCTTACAAGTAGAATTTAGTAGGCTAATAGGGCGAAAATCAGAAACTTCCACTTGCACAATTTTTTTGGCTATAAGAGCAATGTGAACCTAATTCAAATGTTCATAATTGATTGTTCCCTTATAGAAATCTTCACAAAGTCTCACGACTGAATCATGTAGAATACTCCAGTGTTTTTGGTAAAAAAACATTGGGAAACCATCATGTATTGGAGTTTTATCTGCATTTAGACCAAAAACTACTTGTTTTATTTCTTCTAACGAGTTGCTCAAGCTGAGAAAGATCAACTCTTTCCTTATAATCAAATAAATTTTGCCAATCCAGTAGAAATTTGTTATAAATTGGAGTACCAAGCAGAGTATGGAAGTGATCTGTAAAAATTTTACCAATTTCTTTATCTCCTTCTATCCATCGTCCATTATAACGAATGCGGGAAATGTTATTTTTATTTCTCCTTCCATTTACTATTAGATGGAAAATTTTGGTATTTGAGTCCCCTTCCTTGAGCCAGGTGATTCTGGATCTCTATTTCCAATAGATTTCATCTTGATTTAGGATAGAGAAAAGATCTAAATGAATTTGAGATAAAAGAATAGTCTCATCTTCTGATAGTGATCCACTTTCCACAATAATATCTAAAGAGTTTAGTTCTATAAGTAAGCTCTTTTTGTGGAGTTTAGATACTTCAAAAGTGTCTTTAGCCCAGGTGAGAAGATTAGTTTTTAGATTTGCTAATTGTTTTGAAAGAATATAGGCACCACAGCCTTTAGGATTGAGTTTAGACCACCAGTCCTGAATTAGAATTGGAAGTTGAGAATTGGAATACCAAAATTTTTCAAATCTAAATTAGCGAGGGCGTGGGTGATGATACCCAAAATCTAGACATATAGGGGAATGATTTGACCCAAATCTAGGTAGAACGTATTGAGTTGATCTGGGATTTGAAGAAGACCAATCATAAGAGTACAAAGACCGGTCTAAATGGATCCAAATCGGCTCTAATTGGCCATTGGTCCAAGTGAACCTTTGCCCATGAATAAGAGGGTGTATTAGGTTAAGCTCTCAAAGGAAATTTTGAGAGATAGAAATGTCTCTTGGGTTTGAATCTCCTTTATTTTTGTCTTCTGAATTGAACACAGTATTGAAATCTCCGCAAATCACCAAGGGATCAGAGTGAAGATTTCTTACTAAACAAAGCTCATTCTAGAAATCAAATCAAATGGGTTGAGCATTAGGACCATAAACACTATGCATACCCATTTTGTGTTATCTAAACTGATTGTTAATTTTTATTATAATGGACAATGTACCTTTATGAATTAGGGTTCCATTAACTTGAGCTTGATCCCAAGCTATAATTTATACCTCCAATTATTCCCAGCACTGGAAGGAATTCAAAAGTATTAATGCGCATGCATCCTACTAATCTCCATATAGAACTATGAATTTCTTGGAGTTTGGATTCTTGCAAACAGACTATGCCTGCTTTAGGTGTTAGAACTACATTCCTAACTAAGTGGCATTTTGAGGGTCTGCCAAGACCTTTGACATTCCAACTTAGGATTCTCATGATAAAAAATGAATATATAGCTTTCAAATCTCGAATGAGATCCTGAATTTCTTATGAAATTTGCAGTTCTATCTGTTTCGAGTTAACGAATCATGTCTAGACATTTGTTCATGTGATTAGAGGACCCCAAAATTTAACGCCACAAGAATTGCTATAATTGAAAAATTGAGTAACAGAATTAACAAGATTAGGAGTATCTTCTCTTGGGTCCTCAGGTATTTTCTTCTTTGTGGATCTAGGAGGGTGTGGAACAAACCCAGCTCCTTCGTTCCAGTGACCAAAGGGCTTCTTGGGCCTGTCACTCCTTCTAATTTGCCTCGGAACAATGGATTTAGAAGGTTGTTCTAGATTGTCCTCTGTAACACCTATTTCAACTGGAGACTTGGCATCTCTAGGATTATCAGGTATAGTATCGATCCCTGATCAACAATCAGGTTAGTGGGATAGAGATCATTTTCTGGTTGGATAAGGTTTTCTTCCTCTAGGTAATGATCATCCTCTGTTATCTCATTTGTAAGGAAATCTTCATCTTCTCCCCATTCAACAAGTTCTTTATCAGAAGTGTTGTCAAAGGGAATGTTTTGAGGTGAACTATCTTGGGAATAAAATTTATCGGAGTTTATGCTTGGAATTAAAGTTCAACCACCATGAATAAAAATCCATATGTAACCATCAGGTATTGCAAGCATCAGAGGAAGTAATTTTATATGCGTTGGCAAGGTCTCATTATTCGGAGGAGATGATGAGGTAATTTGAAGGGGTTCTTTGCGGTTAAGAGAAGAATTATGATCTGTTAAATGAGAATCATAATCAATATTTGATTCAATGTCACTTAATTGCTTAAGATTAGAAGATAGAGAAGTGTCTTGATTTGAATCAATAAAGTTGTGCTTATCTCAAGGAATTAAACCTTGAAAATTAGGAATTTGGGATGAATCTGGAAGGTGACTATCCCAAGGCAATTGAACCATGATCATATTAGAATTAAGGGTGAGGTTGGAATTCTAATCATGTGGAGATAATGGTAGAAAAGTAGATCTATCATCTGAATCTTCATCTTGAGGTTTGATCAAGTTCATAGCTTGATCCCAGGATATGCTCAAGGATTCGGAATGAGTCAACGATATTTAAAGTGGAATGTTGAGAGAATCTTGGGAAACCTTATACCAAGGCACAAGAAAAGTGTGGATGGAGCCAAGATCATCTCCGGAATTACCATCATGAAGTAATTTGAGGGTTGTTGTGCAACCATGCATCACTCACGTTGATCGTATGAGCCAATAGTTTATCCCCTTCCTTGTTTCTCTTGTGAGAGACAGGAGGAATCCAGGGGTCTGCTATTAGCCGATCATCGGAGCCACAACACGGCCGATCATTGGAGCTCCAATTCGCCACATCCCGAACCGCATCACCAACGATTCTAATCTTTTTTTTTAATGATGGGTTTTGAGTAATATAAAGAGATTTCTCTTCATTCACCATCAAGAGGCCGAGACCGGAGCCACGCTCAATAGTCTTGCCAGGTAAGTTGATGGCAGGATGAGAATGAAGAGAATGAAGAGGTCTTTTTCCTTTGTCATCCTTTGATGATTGAGGAGTGTTGTGGAACGGCAGTTTGGAGGTAGGCTACATAAGATCATTTTGTTGAGTTGCAGACATTGAAGAAAAAGGAACAACCGATTTCTTCTAAGATGAAGCTTGAGAAGCCGAGCCTTGGACCACCTTGGATTGCAAAATTGGAATACCGTCATCTTCAAGGTATACCATGAAGCTCCTTACACCCACGTCCACAATAATTTCCATCAGAAAATTTACTGGAGATTTAAGATGCACCAAAGCTCACAAGCTGTTTTCCTTCTTTTGCACATAAATTAGGTCACCAAGTGGCTGGAGAACTGCCACTATAGAATCCCAGTTCCAACAGTGAAGGGGAAGGTTAGACATCCTCACCCAGTTATAGTTTCCAACCGCTATCGCGTGAGATCCAAATTCAAGGGTCCAATGAGCAAGACTGATTTTTGCACTGACCTAAGTTTGAATTCATGATAATCAGACTCTTCTTGCTATCAAGGCTGTTGTTCTAGTTGAAGCCATACATAGAATAAAATCATTTCCAAAAGGTTATATTTTCACATTGATCAGTCTTCAAGCTTTAAGGAAGAGATGCATGAAGCGATCAAACACTAGCATTGCCAGGTAAAACTCTAATGATGATAATTCATTTTAGATTCTCTTTGGACTGAATGATGGCCTCTATGATGGGAAGAGAAACCCTAAGATGATTTGAAGAGGAAGATCGAGGAAAGGCTTTAGAGGAGCAGTTTTCCTAGGAGATTGTTTTTTAGATCTCAATCTTTCCAACTTTGAATCAGAGGAAGGATGAGAGGGTGTTCTTAGTGGACATCTGATCGCAAAGTAGCCGATTCTAGAGCATTGGCTGCAGGTAAGTTAATTTCTACAGTCATTTACCTTGTATCCTGAGTGCAAGCATCTTTAACAAACCTCACCAGTAGGGCTGTCAAATGATCAAGCTGTTCGTGAGCAGCTCGAGCTCGGCTCGGTAATAGCTCGAATTCGGCTCGGAATTTCGAGCTTTCGAGCCGAGCTCGAGCTTGAATTTTGAGCTCGAAATTAATTTCAAGCCGAGCTCGGCTCGATAGCTCGAAATTATATATATATAATAATATATATAAATATATAATATAATATAATATCATTTCCTTTATGGTTTCCAGCTTTCCACTAAATTTTTTAGATCTGAAGGCAAGGTTGCGAGAGCAAGCAGCACCGGTGTGAGTCGGCTCCTATCTTCCTCTCAATCAATCCATCCATCCATCCGATCATCATCTGAAGGCAAGGTTTCCTTGTTCATCATCTTCATCGGTTCTTCATCGGTTCTTCATCCGTTCTCGACATCCGTTCTTCATCCGTCCTTGTTCTCGGCTCATATCTCCCACTACTTCCAGATCCTTGCTACTGCATTAGGGCCTCGGTGTGAAAGCTCGACAAGGCCCTCGGGGTATTTTGGAGTAGTTTTCCCTGGTAGTCACATGATTGCCTTCTAAGATTTGTTTATATGCTTGATTCTTTTTATTGTGACCATGAAATAATTGTTAGGTTGATTTGGTTCTCATTTGAAAATTTATTTCCTGTTCCTAATTTAATCCATTCTTACATGTTTCCAGGTGGAACTTCAATCAAAATCTTGTCAAGTGACGAAGCTCCAGCTTCCATTTCTCTACAGCCGCCCCCAAAAGTTCCATCATTGACAACTGAGAAGTAAGCTAACATTTATCTCTTTGCTTGGGTTTTTTTGAGTTATTTTATTATGATCCTTATTTCTTAATTGCAATACCATGATGCATAAAGACATCATGCATTCTTCTACTCTTTGCTAATTCTATTGTTTATGAGTTATTTTATGGCTGACATTTAATGTATGAATCTTGCCATAAAGATATACTGTATTTGCATGTTATGAGTATTTTTATACTTCTGTAAATTCCATTCAATTCAATTCAATGATTCTGGTTGTGTCCCAATTAATTTTAAATGGATGTCGGTGAATCTACTACTGTTTACTGAATAACAAATACAAATATGTGGCTTTCCTGAAATGGAAGGAGTAATATGTAATAGAATATTAGTACTTGTAAATGAAGCATGGACAGGAGGTTAGGATACCTGCATGACTTGGCCTTTGTAGTTCTAAAAAGAGCAATGATACTTTTTGTAAAAGGATTAGACCCCTAATTATGTTTTTATATTTTCTTAATAACATGCCTTCCAACATGAAATTAGAGTCATGTTCATTTGTGTAGATGTTCAAGGGTGAATTCATGTGACCACTTTATCCACCAAATCATAAAATTCTTTTTTATAATTTCTTTCTGTATGAATTATTGATGCAATTGCTTTTTCAATTTGAACTTTTCTGCTTGCTGCCCTTACTTTTGCAAGATTATACTGCAGAAGTGTTGGTGAAACTTACTGAATCTTTGGCATTCTTAGGGTATCTACAAATTAAGGATTCAAATTTCCAAATTTCTAGATTTTGTGAATTTGACAACAATATCTGATGTTTCCTTTTATTTCTATTTGTATGTTTTTTTTTTTGGTTTAAATAGTATGTTCACGTCAGGCATTCTGTTCAAAGGTTTCCTAATTGCTGTCTTTGTACTATTAATTTAATTAAGAGAAGCGAAAAATGGTTAATAATTACTTCATTTACTAATTATCAACCTCAAAGTTAATTACTTTCCTGTCATTCAAATAAAAAATAAATTAAGTAGATGTTTGAATGATAATTAAAACCTCTAGCCCAACTGTATACCATGTTAGTCTAAAGACTCTAAACAAATAGGTTAGCATAAAGGTATAAGTGGTCTGTGTGGGAATATATAAAATAAACCATGATATCATGTTATTCTATTGCAATAACTTAAACAAATATATATATAAATATATATAAATATAGTTTATGAAAGGAGAGTACAAACAAGGGAATGTGAGAGAGAGGTGTGAAAGATCTAAGGAATATTATGAACAGCAAAGTGAGAGAGAGAGAGAAAGAGAGAGAGAGTAGTGGCTAATGATAAGCCAACATTCTAGTTATTAAAAGCTTTTTTTGCCATATGACTTTCTCTAGATCACTGAAAAATGCTGATTTAAGTCCTTGATTTTCTTGCAATAGAGTTGCATGTAAATTTTGTTTATAACTATTTTATCATTTTATAGGGATGTCAACTCCTATTTCTCAACAATCAAATACAACTGCAAGTGTTAATGATTCAGAATTTCAACATGAAGAACATGAAGAAGAAAATGAAGAAGTAGAAGTGGAACATGGTGGACCAAATTTGAAATGAGGTCGGAAAAAGATTTCAAAAGTTTGGGATGTCTTTGAGGTAATTGAAGAAAAAGAGCATAATTTTTTTGTGAAAAAGCACAAATGCAAGTATTGCCACCGAAAGTATACTATTTCTAAATCAGGCACCACCACCCACCTCAAAAGACATTTAGTAGAATGTCCATATTACAAGAATGTTGCCACAAAACAAATCACCATCAATTTTCTACCAATAGAAAATGATTTTGAAGGCATGTCCTCATATGTTTCTTATCCTTCTACTTTTGACATGAGGAAGATTAGAGACATTATTACAAAGATGGTTATAGTACATGAATATCCTTTCAACATGGTAGAGCATGTTTGGTTCAATGTACTATTGAAGACAATGAATCCACAATATGAGAAAATATCAAGAAATACAATTAAAAATGATTGTATGAAATTGTATGAACATGAGAGAGAGAAATTAATCAAGACTCTAAAGCATGTTGATAGGATTTCTCTCACATCCGACACTTGGACATCTAATCAAACCATTGGATATATGTGCTTGACTATTCATTTTATTGATGCCAATTGGAAGCTACAGAAAAGGATTATCAGTTTCTATGAGTTGGAGCCACCACACACTGGTCTTGTTATTTCAGATGCAATTTTTTATTGTCTTCTTGATTGGGGAATCCAAGATAAAGTCTCTACAATTACTTTGGATAATGCATCAAGTAATGATGTCGTTGCTAGACATTTGAAGTCTAATTTTGAATCTAGAGGCAAACTTCATTTCAAGGGAAAGTTTTTTCATATTCGGTGTTGTGCATATATATTAAATTTGATGGTACAAGATGGTCTTAAGGAGATTGAAGAAATAATTTACAGAATAAGAAAGAGTGTCAAGTATTTGAAGAAGTCACCGGGTCGGTTGCATAAATTTGGTGAAATTGCTAGACAATTGAACATATCTACAAAGAAGGGTTTGTGTATTGATGTTCCAACTCGTTGGAACTCCACTTATAACATGATTGATGGTGCTATTGTTTTCCAATCAGTTTTTGATCAATATGCTGTCAGGGATGCCAATTATAAGTGGTTGCAATCATTTGATGATTGGGAAAAAGCCAAAAAAATTGCTGAATTTCTTGAAGTGTTTCATGATGTTACTCATATTTTCTCTGGAACTTTATATCCTACAGCTAATTTGTTTCTTCCAGAGATATGGAAAGTAAAAGAAGTACTTGATATATATGTAGAGTCGTCTGATTATTTCATGCAAAGAATGGCATTGTTGATGCGTGGTAAATTTGATAAATATTGGGGTGATTGTAATATGCTTATGGCAGTTTCGGTGGTGCTTGATCCAAGGTATAAAATGGTTTTGATTAAATTTTGCTTTCATAGAATTTATTCAAATTCTGAGAGTGAAAGAAACATTCTTGAAGTCAAGCAAACCCTTTGGGAGATATATGAAATGTATGCAACTGAGCAAACCTCCCATTCTACTTCAAATAGTACACATGAAGTTGCAAATATTTCAATGGTATCTTCAAGCAACACATGTGGCTCTTATGGTAAAAAGTATAAAAGCAAAGGTAGATCAGAGTTTGATGAATTTATAAAGCAGAAAAATACTTTACAACCTATGAAGAATGAGTTGGAAATTTATTTGGAGGAAGATGTTGTGAGATTCGGTGTTGAGACTGATACTACATTTGATGTCTTAGATTGGTGGAAGGTCAATGTTGTGAAATTTCCTATTTTTTAAAAAATGGCTCATGATATACTCTCAGTACCTGTTACTACAGTTGCCTCAGAGTCCGCATTCAGTGCTGAAGGTAGAGTGCTAGACAAATATCGGAGTTCTCTTGCTCCTAAGACAGTTGATGCACTAGTTTGTACTTCAGATTGGTTTAAAGCCGAACATGGAAATATGAAATCCAAGGTAAAAAGTTCAATTATTTTCCATTTATTTATATCACTACTTTTAATTTCTATAACTTATCTTTTTGTTTTTTACTTTGATTTTATTTTATTTTTTGTAGAAGGAAAAGGAAGAAGATGAACTTTGGATACATATTCCTAAAAGTAATTAATGTTTCTTATGATAGAAGGTATAATTAATTTATAATTTTAGTACTTTTGTTAATTTAGCACTTTTATTATTAATTTATGATTAATTTATTTTGTTTTAATGGCTATTAGATGATCAAGATGAAGCTTCCAAGTTACAAATTTATAAATGATCAAGTCTTCAAGATCAACAAATCATCAAGCTCTTTATGTCATCAACTATAAGTGTTTGATTTATGTTACTTAAATTTTTCTATTTTTGATTTATGAATTTGTGATGGGCCTAATGGCCATTAACTTTGAAGCATTGAATGTTAAGACTTTTAAGTGTTTGGTTTATGATATTTAAAAATTCTATGGATGATTTATGGATTTGTAATGTTAATGAACTAATTAAGATGTTCTTTTTTTAAGAATTTTTTTATAGATTACAAAATTTGTTATGTGTTTTATCGTTTACGTTATGTTAAATATAATATAGGCAAAAAAGACACTTGCATGTTTAGGTTGATAAATAAATTGATTACTTATGAATTTTATAAATTTTATCATGTGTTATAAATTATAATTTATATATAAGATTTTAATTTTGAGCTAATCGAGCCGAGCCGAGCTCGAGCTTTCGAAAATAAAATCGAGCCGAGCTCGAGCCAACATTTTCGAGCTAATTTCGAGCTCGAGCTCGAGCTAGCCTATTTCGAGCAGATTTCGAGCTGGGCCCAGCCCGATCAAGCTCGGCTCGTTTACAGGCCTACTCACTAGAGTCCCGTGTGTGACGACGTTTTAGAGATAAAGTTTGTCCAACGGTATTAGTTGATTAAGTGATCTGGTTCTCAATAGACGGGGGACTTCGGACCACCTCCGCCAAGGAGATTCCTTCCCTCACTGAAGAATTTCTCGAAATTAGATTCACTACTAACTACTAACTGCTGCGAAGGAGGAGAGGGAGGTTTTCAAGGAGGATGAGAAGAGGAGACATTCACTACAAGAAAAGTAATCTATAGCGGCGGATTTTTCCGCCATTACAAGTATTATTTTAGCCACTATACACCTATAGCGGCGGATTAAAAAGTTGGCACCAAAACCTCAGTCATTGTAGAGTTTGTGACGAATTTGTACATCTATAGATGCACACTGGCTATAGCACCTATAGCCGCGGATTTCCCCACCGCTACAGTATTACTGCCCACTAAATAATATTAATTAAATGAACCACTCACTTGAGGCTAATCTGTTAATATTTCAACTATCACAACAAAAAAATGTTAAAATAATATTAGCAATAGTACTAGTGGTTGAGTTTTAATGATACTTTATTACTTATAAAACACAAAAGGATAAGAGCATAGTTAGTGCAAACAAAATTATTCTTTTAATTAATTTGCAAGTGGGAATGATAATTGTACAAATTAAAGACCACAAATATACATTGCTGGATTTACAGAGGTTTTTTTTTAGATCCACAACCAGAGAGAGAGAATCACATGAGACATGGAACATAGAACTCAAATTAAAGACAAAGATCACAATGAGACAAGCTGTGAACAATTCATTGAAATACTCAAGGCACGCTGCTCTTTAATGGCATTGCTCTGATTACCACTTGATGATAAATGGCAGCAAGTGTAACTCCAATGAATGGTCCTTCCCATAAAATCCAATACAAACAACAAGATTAAGCATCACAATTAAACAAACATTCAACATAAGAATTAATTACATTAAAATAATAATTATATTCTCACATGATCACTCCATGCATGATGCTTGTTGTAGATAATTGCAGCTCCAAGACTTCTTGCTGGATTACCAATTCCTTGTTGCCAAATGAACCCAAGAAAATAGTAAAACCAATAGGCAATGAAGCCAGAATCTGAAAATAATTAACAAACAAATGAGCACAAATAAATGTTAATTCAGTAGAAGAAGAAGAAAAAGAAGAAGGCTATATATATATATATATATATATATAGGGGCACGAGAATCTCTAGCACTCCTCTTAGCATCAGTTGCAGAAAAGACAGTGTAAACAAGAAAAAAAGTGCCAACAATTTCAGCACCAAGTCCATCACCTTTAGTGTACCCAAGATTAACCACATTAGCACCTCCACCATTACTTTCATAGAGTCCTTTCTTGAACCCCTTCACCACCCCTGCTCCACATATTGCCCCTAAACACTGCATCACCATATATACAGTGCTCTTGTCAGTGATAACTTCCTTGCCAAAAACAATCCAATGTCACTGCTGAATTTATATATCCCCCTGTTTTCAAACCAAACATCAAAGTTTCATACTATTAGACACTAAAACAACAACAAAGAAGATGTATAACATTTTTCCTAATCTATCAACTTCTCTTGATTTGCTTTTTTACTTTTATTTAATTCTGAGTGCTCCACACATCTTGAATTATGCCATTGCCAACCTAATTTCTTTGAAAACCAAGATATGAATGTTAATCAACATGATATATGAACAAGCTCAGGAAGGGGTCAATGTACTATAAGCAAGACTTCACACATGCTAACTATTGGGATTAGAGATCTCATTGGCCATCTAAATAATAGTGAATTTAAACAAACTCATATATATATATATATATATATGAGAAAACCTATCTATATCATTTGACAAGGTAAACTATTGTATACCTTTCGGGAATGGTGCAAATGATTTCCCACATACTCGTCTGACAATCTCCACATCATCGGAGAGGATAAGATGACCTTCAAGATCACATCCCTAGAAGAATGGGATGCCCCCATCGGGGTCCTATATGTCTAAGATTTAGCACTTTGAAGTTGTATGTTTAATAACACCCTCTGGCATATAATCACTCACTATGATATGCTTTGCATGCATTCTGAAAACTATCATAGAAGTTCAAAATGGACTTTCAATCGCTCTGATATACGAGAACATCAAACATCAACAGAGCTTACATATTTCTAGATGATGATCAGTTTATTTTAGTATAAGGAATCAAATGTTTCGGGTAACTAACTAACTAGAAGCAGAACAAGTAGAGAATGATATACTCACAACTGCTATGAAGGTTGACTTATTTGTGCTATCATACAGAACAAATGCAAATTTCCCATGAAAATCTCTCACAACCTGATCAGCAGGACAAGCACCTCGATCTCTTAATGTTCTGTAGGCTTCTATCACAATGACATCCTCATTTGTAGTCTTGTTCAGTCCATATTATTGCTTCAAAAGACCAACATTTTTAATCTGTCCTTCAAACAAACAGAATATATCATCAAGAATAGCAAATAGTCTGCAAGATAATATATATCATTAGTTATTAAGGTAGAACAAACTAATAGAAGTACGAAATGACCCTTCAAATGCTAAAGTTAAAAAAACACATACTGGAATAAAAGGCAAATTAGTACTATTAAAATTTATGATAAATGAAGATGCATATTTTTCTTCTTAAACTAGTGACACACTACATTCGAGTTACTGCTTACATCACTTTGTGCAATATCATAGATATGCTTGTGATCTGTCAATATGGGAAAACAGAATGAAAGTAACTTTGTGACAGTCTTGCAATTTGAAGAAGAATAAAAAATAAAAAGAACAATAAGGAAAGCAACTACTCAATATATGCAAGAAATTAACAAGTCATTTATCACTAAATATTTCTCCTACTTTTTCCAATGTAAGCAGCATGAAGCTAAATCTAGAAATACCTAATTAACTGAAAGCACCATTGACAAGCACAACTGTAGCTCATTAGATAGAATGTATAAAATTTAAGTCACTTAACAGACCTTTGCCACTTTAAATTATTCCTTATTGCTTCCATAAAATGCCATGTTAGGATGGCATGTTAAACCGTCCTCCCCAACCTTTTGAACAAAACAACCAGAATCCCGTCACCCCATAACAGAACAACACAACCAAAGCTTCTTATACGACTCCATCTCGGTCTTTCTTTCTAGTATAGAACAACATCTCAACATTCTCATCATCATCATCATCATCATCATCATCATATATATATATATATATATTTCAAACTTAACAGATTCATCATTGACTGATACAGTCTATGAGAAGAAGGCAGCACCTATAGTTGATTCTTGCAGGTCAAGAAACCCATAAATTTAGAAAAATTTTATAAAACTAATCATTTTGCATAGGATTTAGGAAAATTCTAACCTGAAATTCAATAAATTGTCCTTTTACAAAGAGTAAAACTAGACTAGACTTTCCTGTTCCAACATCTCCTAGAAGGACCTGAATCACCAAAATCCCTACCTCAATCATCAAGTATAAAAAGATCAAAAAACAATATGCATGAAGATATACATCACCCAGAAAATGGTTGAAAGGTTAGGCCCAATCTTTGACTTTTTTTTTTACCTCCACTATTATCATTTTAACTAATCTTTGCTTTTTTTCTTTTATCAGCAAACAAATTCTTAAACATGATACATTAATCCAATACACAAATACCAAACTAATATATTTGTTAAACAAGTCAATTAAGATTAAGCACAAGCCAGGACCAGAAAGGGCCATGATTTATTTGGCAAAAGAAAACAACATCATCTGATACATTACTCAAAAATAAAAGAGATAATTTCAAAGAAAGGAACCATGAACTGCATAAATAAACAGCTAAACTATGAGAAAAAAAAACATTAAAATCAATAGTTTCAAAGGACAAAGTCATTACCCCAAAAAGCTTCTATCCTCCTCAAATTATCATTCATCTCTTCAAAGCTCTTCTTGTTTTGTTCTCCTCCATCAACATAAAAACTTTAATGGCGACCATATTATCATCAAAGTATTGAGCATAAGGATATTCTCTTGGCACTAATTCCCAGTACTTACTGAACTACTTCTCATCTTCATCGTTCTTCTTCGGCATCGAATATATGATCCCTTGTCAAAGGTACGGCATGAAATCCCTTGGCTCCTCTGCAACCATTCTTTCATACACCTTAGGTGCATCGTCATACTTCCCTTCAGCCGCCCTAATCTAAGCTACCAACAGCCTGAAATCCCTCAAATCGTCCTTCCTACCTTCCTTTTTGCACATCTCGATCATGCGCTCAACTCTTTTGAGGACAACCTCGAGCACAACGCTGCTTTCGTACTTGCAAGCCACCATGACAAGGCCATCTTAGGCTTCCACAAAGAAAGAGATTGGCCTTGATTTTGAGCTCAAGGAGGGATCAGAGCACCTTGATGTTGTCTAGATCAAAGATGAGATGGTCTTCAAGGGTGCGAACTTTCTCAACATCGGTGAGGGATTTAGGGAGGGTCTCAGACTGAAAGATGGGGGCGATGGTGAGGGCTGGCTTGAGAGGCAGCCAAGGAAGACGGTGAGGGCGAGGGCGGCGGTGGCGGTGGAGCGGACAAGGGTTCGGATAGGATTCTCATAGGGCTGGGAGGGTGGGCCGAAAAGAGGGAAAGGGTTTGTGGAGGCCAGTGCAAAAGGGAGAGGAAGAGGGTCTAGAGAAGATGGAGAGGCGAAGGATGGAGATGGAGATTATTTGCATGATTTTCACCAAAATCGTGGTGCTCCGTGAAGAGGGTTGAAAGGTGAAGGCTTTTCAATCTTTATCTAGGTAAAGCCGCGGACATTGGAGATCTGCTGCCAACTTGAGTCCCTATAACCTATATTTCTTGTAGTGATTGAAGCGCGCTCCTTGCCGGACACTATTCCGGTGACCACTGCAAGCAACGCCGTGACATTGCCGAGAGCCACCATGGCCTTCACGAGCGTCACCTAGGAATCTCATCCGTGGCCAGCTTTTCTGTCCTTGGTGGTATAGCATCACATTATTCCAAGGAAAATAACTATTCTTAATTTTAAAATATTTTAAATCCCCAAATTTTTTGGGGGTCTATTTTGGGTTCTTGTTTCCATCCTTGCATACATGGGTGCATGTCAACTAAAAACCACTAAAGCTTTGAATGTGTCATTCAAGGACAATAGGGACCTCAACAAAATCAACCACTTGGTATGAAATGAGAGGTTTTAGTTGTATTAGCTTTATAAAATATAATGGAGAGGGTTTTTGAACTTCCTGTTTAGTATGTTTTGAATCCCAACAGGTTTGATGTATCATTCAATTGATACATTGAGTTCTTGTGTTGATAATGTAATCCCAACAGATGATAGTATATTTATCCCACTAATTATTTTGCCTCTCTGTATGTTCTATTATTTAGTTTCATATTGGTTTCAGTTTGTGGAACTTGTGCTATTTTAGAATTTGGGTTGTTGTGTGAAATGAGTAACTTTTGAATCTGTTTTGTGGAGATTTGAAATCAGTGAATAATTATTTTTGTTTCCTATATTAAGTGAAAACAAACAATTGATTTTCTTTTGAATTGAATATTAACATTTGATTTTTCTGGTTGTATTATTGATTTATTGATTGTGTTATTAATGATAATTCCAATGTGATCACTAAATTAATGAATTAGTAGATATAAAAGAGAGGAGGGGAAAGGAGAGGAGAGGTTAGGGAGAAAGGAAATGAATGGGGAAGGGGAATGGAAAGAAGGGTATTTAGCTAAGTAAAGCATTAGCATGGGGAGGGAAAGGTTGAAGATGAGAATGGTTCTGTTTACTGGTTTGGGGACTAATGAGTGCTTTTATGTGTTTATTATTTGATGTTGTTCCTAACCCTATACTCAAACAATACAATGCTTCTTCTGTCTTTCTTAATTAATGCTTAATATGAAGAATAAAATATTTTTAGTCCTTTGGAGATGTAATGAAATGATAATCTCAATGTGATGACGTAATCTACACCATTGGTTTACCACCCTCAACCCCAAACCCTTTATAAAAAGACAGGTAGGGTAATTTACATATGGGTTCTGAAGTTCCACCGTGGTGGAGACTGGAGATGATGATGATCATGAATTTGATGAAGCCCGGTCTGGTGCCTCGCGTGTGTGTGTGTGAGTGTCTCTTTTATTTATTTATTTATTTATAGTTAGATCTTCTTAGTCCCTTGTGTGTGTTTGGTGGATTTGGGTTATTATTATTATTATTGTTGTTGTTGTTGTTGTTGTTGTTGTTGTTGTTGTTGTTGTTATTGTTATTGTTATTGTTATTGTTATTGTTATTGTTGTTGTTGTTGTTGTTGTTGTTGTTGTTATTATTATTATTATTATTATTATCTGAGATGGAATTAATTTGGGAATTTAATAGTTAGAGAGAAGTGATTTTGGGGATGATGTGGTGTCTGGAAGGTTTTAACGGTGATGTTGGCAGCACAGCATAGTAGTACCCCACCAACATGTCATGAGCATGATTCATCATTGATAAAACGGACCCAATCATCAGTTTTAACAGTTTTGATTCAAGACCAGATTTATTGGGGAACAATGAAAAGAAGCTAAAGAAGGTTTATAAATGATTGGCTTGTTGTTAAGGAGCTATTTTTGTTTCCTTGGAGTTAATGTTGCTCAAGAATTTGGAATTTTTAATTAATTTGAGCTGTTACTTGTTGTTTATGATCTACTTGAGGGTTTTTTTTAATAAATGTTATCTCTGTGATTTGTTTGGTTTGGTGTAAATAGAGGCCAGAGTCATTGGAATTTCTTGTTTTATTTATTATTATTATTATTATATTTTTATTATTTTATTTGGTGTAAATCAGGCACAACACAATTGATGCAACTAGGCTTAATTTTCTCTCATGATGATCTGAAGACTCCTTATTATCACCATTTTTTACTGTTATTTGTTTGACCTGTTTGACTTTAAATCATCTTGAATCATACATGTCCATCCAGAGTACCTAAAGACACACTCCCATCTGCTTCTCTAGTTGTTTTCTTTTTATTGAATTGAAAGACAATCATAGAATTCAAGGTGCATATAGTTTCATCTCTTATGAACATATGTGTTTGACTACTTTATTGTTTTCCTTTATGTGGAAAGCTTCTAATACTTAATTTGTTTTAGTGTCGTGATTATATTCAAGACCATTACTTCAAATTTGCATTTTGTGATGG